>CM066035.1:737404286-738021867 GCA_033557465.1 Ichthyophis bannanicus
TTCTGGAGTTAGCATCCCGGTTTCTCAGCCTGCCCAGTGCTCCTGCCAGGCTCTGTCTGCAGCTCCTAGGACACATGGCCTCAACTGTTCATGTGACCCCCAATGCCCGGCTCCACATGCGGCCTGCACAGTGGTGCCTCAGTGGAAACAAGCCACTGGGAGTCTAGCAGACAGGATCAGGGTGTCCAAGCCATTCCTGGCTTCCCTTCAGTGGTGGCTGCACCTCCCCAACTTGCTTCAGGGGATGCCATTTCAAATGCCTGTCCCCTCAGTGGTGTTGACAACGGATGCCTCCTTGCAGGGCTGGGGTGCACACTGTCAAGGGAGCTGCACTCAGGGCCTCTGGTCCCCATGGGAAGCCACGCAACAGATCAACCTACTAGAACTGCGGGCTATTCGCCTAGCCCTCAAGGCTTTTTCTCACACTTTGGCTCACCAGTCTGTTCTAGTTCAGACGGACAACCAAGTAGCCATGTTCTATGTGAACAAACAAGGTGGCACTGGGTCCAAGCCCCTGTGCTTGGAAGCACAGGCCCTTTGCTCCTTTGCCCTCAGGCACCAGATGTTGCTGAGGGCTGTTTATCTTCCTGGCCAGGAAAACTTTCTGGCAGACAGATTAAGCAGGATTCTACAGCCCCACGAGTGGCAGCTGCATCCCTTAGTGGTTCAAAAGATTTTCCTGAAATGGGGACTTCCATCCATGCATCTCTTTGCGAGTCCCCTGAATCACCAGCTGCCCAGGTTCTGTTCCAGGCAACCACATCCCCTAAGGGTGGCGGTGGATGTTTTTCTGATTTCCTGGTCCCAGGGCCTACTGTACGCGTTTCCTCCCACGCCTCTGGTGGCCCGAACCTTGTTCAAGATTCTGAGGGACAAGGCCTCAGTCCTTCTGGTTGCCCCCAGGTGGCCGAGGCAGCCCTGGTTCCCGCTCCTGCTGCAGCTGGCGGTGGAGACTCCACTGCCTCTGGGGTTCCAACCCGACCTCCTCTCTCAGGATCAGGGTTCCCTTCTACACCCCAATCTCAAATCTCTCAATGTGATGGCCTGGAGGCTGCAAGGGTAGTCTTGGCTCCCTGGGGCCTCCCTCACGAAGTGAAAGAGGTGCTTTTGGCTTCTAGAAAGCAATCTACCAGGAAAACATATGCCCTGCCCTGAAGTGGAGGAGGTTCTCCTTGTGGTGTCAGCAACGCAAGGAGGATCCTTTCGAATGCACTGTGCCCATAATGCTCCAGTATCTTCTGCACTTGTCCAATCAGGGCCTCAAATCCAATTCTGTTTGGGTCCACCTCTCTGCTCTAGCAGCACACCACTGGTGGAAGGACACTCTTTGTCAGTTCATCCCTTAGTGTCCAGGTTTCTCAGAGGCTTACTGTTGCTCAAGCCTCCTCTACGTCCACCAGCCCCTGAGTGGGAGTTGAATGTGGTCTTACAGCAACTGACTCGCCCACCTTTCGAGCCAATGGCTACATGTCATCTCCGCTTCCTTTCTTGGAAGACTCTGTTTCTCGTGGCCTTGACTTTGGCCAGGCGAGTGAGTGAGCTTCAGGCCCTGGTCTATGACAGGCCATACACTCGCTTCTATAGGAACAGGGTAGTCCTTAGGACTCATCCTAAGTTCCTCCCCAAGGTTGTCTCCTCTTTCCATCTCAACCAGGAGGTGGTTCTTCCAACATTCTTTCCTAGGCCCCATGCCAGCCGGGCTGAGATAGTCCTGCATACCCTGGACTGTAGGAGGGCCTTATCCTTCTACCTTGAACGTACGCAGGGGCATAGGAGGGCTACTCAGCTCTTCGTGTCATTTGACCCCAATAACTTGGGGGTGCCTGTGTCCAAGCGTACCTTGTCTATTTGGGTGGCTGACTGTATCACCTGGCTTACAGGGCGGCTGACCTTCCTTTGCAGGGTCGGGTCACAGCCCACCGTGTCAGGGCAATGGCTGCCTCAGTGGCTAATCTCCGCTCTGTACCATTGGCGGACATCTGTAGGACTGCAACTTGGTCCTCAAGCCAGACGTTTGTGGACCACTACTGCCTGGAGAGGGAGTTCCGCAGGGACAGTGCTTTCGGTCAGGCAGTGCTCCGGAATCTCTTTGAGGTTTAGGCAATTCCTACCCTCCAGCCCTCTGGGCTACCGGTAGAGGTATGTTTTAGTGAAATCCTTTCTCTGATGCTGGGCTAGAGGGAGCTCTATTTTTTCAGCCTGGGTTCCTGGTAGCCCAAAGCTAGGGAGTCACCCATATGTGAGGACTGACTTCCTTCTTGGTCCTGGAGAAAGAGTAGTTACTCACCTGTAACAGGTGTTCTCCAGGAGCAGCAGGAATCAGTCCTCACAACCTTCCCTCCTCCCCTGGGAGTTGCAGTTGTACATAGTTTATTTTTATATTTTTATGTGCTGTCTCTTAGCTATGTTATTTGACTGAGCAAGATGGCACGTTTAGGCGGGAAGGGGACCGCACATGCGTGTCTGCATTCTCAAAGGCTTTCTTGGAAAGCTGGGGAAATGCTCCGTGCGGGGGCTCCTTCGGCATCGATGTCACCCATATGTGAGGACTGATTCCTGCTGCTGCTGGAGAACACCTGTTACAGGTGAGTAACTACTCTTACAGGTGAGTAACTACTCTTTACTCTTCGTACTTTCTCATACCAAAGAAAACTGGAGGATACAGACCCATCCTGAATCTCAGAAACCCAAGCAAGTTTCTTGTCCATGAGAAGGTTAAGATGGTCTCTCTAGAGACACTCCTACCCTATCTGTAGAGTCAGGACTGGCTCTGTTCTCTAGATCAAAAGGAAGCATACGCACATATCCAGAGCACAGGAAATATCTATGCTTCATATTTCAAGGAAGACATTATCAGTACAAGGTCCTACCATTTGGACTCGCCTCTGCCCCAAGAGTCTTCACAAAGTGCATGGCGATCATGGCCCCATTTCTAAGATCTCTAGGAATAATTGTCTAACTTTACTTAGACGACTGGCTCATAAAGGCAGGAACCTCCCAAGACCTGTCTCTCTCTTGTACCATGCAGGTACTTCAACACTTGGGATTTGTGATAAATCTGCCAAAGTCCCATCTCACTCCTACTCAGACACTAGAGTTGATAGGAGATCTCTTAAATACTCAACAATCAAGGGTGTTTCTACCTCAGCCCTACTGTTCTCATCTCATTCAGCTGGCATCTCAGGCCCGTGTCAGAGATCACCTAACTGCCCAGAAGATGCTACAGCTTCTAGGTCATATGGCCTCATCAGTACATGTAGTACCACATGCCTGCCTGCATATGTGCACAGCCTAATGGGCTTTGGCCTCCCAGTGGACACAGGTCTCATACAGTCTCACAGATAAAATATCAGTGTCAGCCCGTCTGGCCACATCTCTTCTATGGTGATGTTCCCTAGAGAATCTACTCGTCTGGTCACCTTTTAAGATGCTTCCACATCAATGTACCCTGACAACGGATGCCTCCACTCAGGGCCTCTGGATGGGAGTCCAAGCTCCAGATACATTTACTAGAACTTCAGGAAATCTAAAACACCCTCAATGTCTTTCAGGGACATCTAAATTCCCAGAGGCTTATGGTCCAGATGGACAATCAAGTAGCCATGTTCTATGTGAACAAACAAGGGGGAACAGGATCTTGGCCTCTCTGCAGATACACCTCATCAGATGCACCTCCAAGCGGTATATCTCCCAGGGGAGCAAAATGTCTTAGCAGACAGATTGAGTCGGATCCTCCTTCATGAATCTATCTCTGCACACGGAGACAGCATCCTTCATTTTTCAGACCTGGGGAGCTCCAGGGATAGACCTGTTTGCCACTCTGCAGAATGCCAGACTTTCTCACTTCTGCACCAGGACTCCCATGTTGGGCAACCAGGAGGTGGATGCTTTTCATCCCCACTGGGGTCGAGAGTTTCTGTATGCTTTTCTTCCCATTCCTCTGATTCCCAAGAGGCTTTTCAAGCTCCAGGCAGACAGGGCTACATGATACTTATAGCCCCACGTTGGCCACATAAACTCTGGTTTCCTCTCCTACTACGTCTGTCTCAGACTCAACCCTTAAGTCTCAGATCTGCTCCAGATCTTCTCTCTCAAGAGAGGGGGATACTGCTGCATCCCAATCCACAGTCTCTCCATCTCACAGCATGGCTGCTAAAATCATAGAATCACAGGATCTTAACCTTAATTAGGAAGTAAAGGAGATCCTCTTAGCCTCTAGAAAGCCATCCACCAGATATTCTTACACTTTCAAGTGGCATAGATTTTCCTTCTGGTGTTCCCAGAAGGATCTTAATCCCTTCTCAGCTCTAGTGGAGGCGCTCCTCCAATATCTTCTCCATTTATCTTATTCCGATCTTAAAACCAACTCGGTAAGAGTTCACATGAGTGCAGTTGCAGCCTCTCACCATCCCCTGGATGGAAAACCAATTTCCTAACAGTCGCTTGTGGCATGCTTCATGAAAGGTCTCTTGCTCACCAAACCTCCCATCAGTCCACCACTAGTGGCCTGGGATATCAATGTTGTTCTAGGGCAACTTCTCAAGCCATTCTTTGAACCTGTAGCCACTACCTTGCTAAAGTTCTAACATGAAAGGTCATCTTCCTTGTTGCACTCACTTCAGCTAGATGCATTAGTGAGCTTCAAGCTTTGGTGGCAGACCCACCTTACACACGGATCCACCATGACAAGGTTGTCCTAAGGACTCGCCCCCATTTCATGCCAAAGGTGGTGTCTCCTTTCCATTTGGATCAGTCAGTTTACCTTCCTGTCTTTTTTTTCCTAGACCATATTCATCTAGGGCAGATGCAACCCTCCATACCCTTGACTGCAAATGTGCCTTGGCATTCTATCTTCAAAGGACAGCTGAGCATCGTCAAGACTCTGGTATTCATCTCCTTTGATCCCAGTCACTTGCGGTTGACGGTATCCAAACATACTCTTTTTCTAAAAGGATAGCAGATTGCATCTCATTTGCTTATGACAAAGCAGGACTATCCCTTGAGGGTCACGCCACTGCCATAATGTTTGTGCCATGGCTATCTCAATGGCAAACCTACGCTTTGTAGCCATTGATGAAATCTGCAAAGCAGCAACTTGGTCCATTGGTTGCTCACTACTGTTTGGACAAGGACTCCATCGGGATGCCGTGTTTGGTCAGGCTGTGCTCCAGCACGTTTTTTAGACTTAAGGCCAACTCCTACTCTCTGTCCCGGGTCCTAATGTTGTAGCGAAGTGCCCGCAATAAATAAAACCAGGAGTCTATTTACTAAGATTCAAGCCAGTTTATTTGTGCACAGTCTCAGGCACTGTCACATTCAAAATGGTCTGAGCAATGGAGTTCAACAAAACAACAACTTTTATACCTTTCTTCATCAGTTCTATACAGACAAACTCCTCATTGGTCCCGGTGCCCCCTCCACCCCCATCCAATGGGGACAACTGACCGGGCTTAACACCTGTTCCCCCTGCTCAGGCCTCTATAGCCATGGCTCAGTTTCTAGACATAACACATTCTGCTACAAGGTCCCTCCTCAGCTTAGAGACTGTGTGAAAGCAAGATACTGGAACACATCTGTTATCAACATAAAGGAGCTAAATAGAAGATTCTTGCATTCTTATCAAAGCAGTTTAAAGCGGTTTTCTAACTTCTACTGGCTTTCAGCTCTGCTCAGCTATAATATTCTCAAGTGGGGGTTGGGACTCAGGCCTGACTTACAGGCCTTTCTTACCCCTGCAGGCTATGCAGGCTATTCTAGGCCATAGCCTATCACATTCCCCCCTTTGATTATTCTTACCCGCAAGTGAGAAAGGGTGAGAATTAAATCACATATGGTACTTCACACTAGGGTGGAGGGATTACTCTGTGGTATAGGGTAGTTTGTGATAAGGAAGCTTATCATAGCTCAGGAAGGAGCTATAGAAAAGGTGAAGTGTCTCTGAACAAGCAACCTGTCAGTGTTGGTAGAAATGAGAGAACAGAATTTTACCATAAAAGACTACCAGTTCCAGAATGCACCAGGTTTCCAACAGCCATTAGAGGAGCTGAAGTGGGGAAACGTGTGTTCAATCAGGAGGGCTATGAGGTAATCCCTAAGCACTCATCTCAAAGGGCAGGGCCTGATTCAGCACAGCTGCGCTGTGTTAGGGAGGAGCACTCATCTAAGCAGAATAAGAGTAGAGTTTATTCTACAGATGACCATCTTCATGATCACCTTGGATATCCAGAGAAGGATCATCAGTTTCATCTGAAGGATCATCAGAAGCAGAAGCCAAACCGGACGGACAGAGAGAAAAAGAAACCCTCTGGAAGAAAGAGGAGAAAAGCCTTTGAGAGGTCTAGAAGAGTCCAAAGCAGTACGTATACTGGGAGGTATTCCAAGGGCCAGCATACACCATTGGACTGGGGAAAGCCAGAGGAATGGTGCTGCAGAGCTAGGAATCTCCAGACGCTACCTGTGAGGGAGACGGCTGCACGTGGAAGGGACCCTAAGACCTGTGCCAGAAGGTATGTGAAGAGAGATCCAGTGTCCAGGGATCTGGATTGGAAGGCTGGACATAAGAACTGGACTACATACTGGCCAGGCTATATAGAGAGGAACTCTAACAGCAATGGAAGCTCAGGTATGAACACTGATCTATGCCCTAGCTATAACCTTGAAAGACAGCAGGGAAACAAGTATTCTCCTGAAAGTGCTCCATTGAGAGATTCATCTGTGCCAATCCATGATATTGAACTTATGCTTGTTGAAGATGGGGAAATGATTGCAGATGAAGAATGTATTTATATGGATTGTTCTCTATCTAAACTCCGTTGGTAACTTTCTGTTATAAAGTACAGCAACCATCAAAAAGAAATACAAATTTGTTCTTTAATCTACTCAAAAAAAGCTCCTGAAGCAGGATTTGACCCACACAGTAGAAAGCAAGCCAGCTAAAGGGGTTTCAGCTGGATAACTGCTAGCAATTAAGCCTTACCTAATTGCTTGTGAGCTAGGAGAGAATCACTTCTGAATCTATGTGGGAAGTAATCAGAAGTTAACCTGAAAAGAACAGTTTTTTTCTTTCTTTGTGGCTTTTCCTTTGTTAGATATATGCTAAGAAAACATTAGCTAATTGCCTGACAAGTTTAAAGGTTGTTTTCCTGATTTTGACTTTGTTTTTCCAAGTTAACACTGAAAGCAAGTAACCTGATTTTATGTGCTACCAAGCATATCTGTGTTGGGAGAAATAACCCCATAAATAAATATCTTATTGGCTTTACCCAAGAGCACAACTAAATTATTGTCAGCAGCTGTGTCTGGTGTGAATGAACTACATTGTCCACAATACCTTGCAAATCATATAGAGATATGCACTTGCCAAGACTGTGAAGATTCTCACCCAGGCAGCCGTCTGACAAGTTCCACATGGCTAGTATCTGTGTAGCTGCCTTACGTTCAATAATACTATCAATGGTTGAGTTTAACATACGCAAGCACAAGGGGAGGAAACATGGGATACATAAGCAAATAGCCACAATCAAGAATACAATCAATACAAGTGTCTTCAGGCCGCCCAGTCCTGCAAACCAAGAACCAAACCAGCCATCAAGTTGCAAGCCATGCCAGGTTTGGACTGGGACATAAGTTTGCTTTCTCATGTGATTGGCTATGTCTTCTACAACTTGCCCTTCATTATCAATTTGTAAGCAGCAGTTAGTCAAATTAAGCTTGCCACATACTCCTCCTTCAGCTGCAAGCAAGTAATCTAATGCTAAGCGATTCTGGTATATGGCTGTACGCATCTGTGTGGCTTGTTTAGCTAACAAGGTTAGTGCTCTACTAGTTTCATTGGTTATAATTTCAACAACAGCTTGCAAACGTATAATACGGTCCAACATATACACAGGAGTGCGGTAGCCCCAAGAACCATCTTGTGCCCAGGTAGCAAGACCATAGTAGGAAACAATTCTCTCCGGTGGCCATTCTTCAGAGGTCGCATCCCATTTGTCCCACTGGCCGATCTTCAGAGCCTCTCGTTTCTGTCAACTTTTATACACAGGGAATCCCAATTGTTCTCCGTGGGAAAGGGGCAAGAGAAAGAAAGAAGGTCTGATGGTTCCCAAAACACACACCCCTCCCCATTTGGCAGGGAGTTTAGCATATGCTCGAGTTCCACAAATCCAATATAGTCCAGGTGGTGCTTGCCAGGTGTTATGCGTAGCCAGATTTGTCCATATCCTGGCCAAGTGAGGAAAGATGATCAAAGGATTAGAAGGTTCTGGAGTTTTGGCACCTGACCACCAAGATGTTTTCCCAGTAGTGGCATTGTAATATTTTTGGTTCAGACAGACTAACTGTCCCACTAGTGCAGTCAGTTGTGGTTCTGCTCGTGCAAAACATAGTTTACCTACTATGGAGTGAGCTAGGACCCATTCATTGGTAGTTTTATGCAAATCAGTCTGGTTATACGGTATGGAATAGTTCAGTTCTTGTGCTTCCCAAGGCCACTGGTCTCCCATCTGAGTTCCTCCACAGAAGAGGCAGTCCGAGACATGGAGGCTGGAGGCCACAGCTCCAGCTAGTTCGATGAACAAATTCTACGAAGCGTGGGGAACTACAAATTCTGCCTTCATGGCCTCATGGAAGGTATGATGTATGCGATAAGGTGAAGAAACATGAGTCTTCACATTCAGCTGGATGTATACGATGGTTCCAGGATCAGTTCCACCTCCTGCTATGCGCAGGCCAAATCAAAATCCTTGCTTCCACTGGCTGGGGTCGAAGATCTGAAGTCGTAGGGGATTGCATGCACTTTTCTTGCACTTTTCAGGCTCCAGTAAGGGTAATCTCTCCAGCTTAGCCTTACGATTATCTCCAGTCTGTCCTGTAGGGCCACCAGACCAGGTGGCATAATACACACAGTCCCACTTGGGACAGTAGTATTCTGCTTCTGATGGTTTGCTATACGTTGTTGGGGAGTGCATTCCAGTGCATATCCCCCATCTGTATGCACCTTCAGGACACATATACTTATTGTCATAATAGTAAGCTTGTGCCCATGATCCGCACCTGTAGTAATTATTTCTGTTAATTAAGTCACAAGCATCAAAATACAGGTACGCAAGTTGGGTGGGATCAGAGAGTTGACTTGTAGCGTTGACAAGGGCTCCATCTTCATCATTCCATCTCAGTTCCAGGACATAGTAAGATGGATTCTGTCGGTGTCTGAAACAAGTACGAGTTTTTCCCTTGGTACAGACGTTCAGTTCTGTACCATTATAGCAGAGCAGAGATGGCATCCATCTGTCCAAGAAAGGTCAACACATCTTTGGTAGTAGACTGGCTAATCTACTAAGGAGGGCTTTAAACTAGATTCGTTGGGGATGGGTGAAGAAAGCCCCCAGGTAAGTGATACATTAAATACCTTTATGGAAATGGGTAACAGGGGTAACATATGGAAAGCAGTGTGTATTAATGCCCGTAGCATGGGAAATAAGATCTCTGAAGTTGAAGCTTTGGTGGGAGTGGCTGACTTAGATTTAGTGGCAGTTACAGAAACATGGTTCACAGAAAACCATGACTGGGATGTAACTATACCTGGCTATACTTTATTCAGAAAGGACAGGGTAGGAAGAAGGGGAGGAGGAGTAGCACTATATGTAAAAACTACTATCAAAGCTTTGGAATTACAGAGCTTAAAAGGGAGAGAGGAGGCATTGTGGGTTAAACTAGAAAGAGGGAAAGAGAAATCTATTTGCATTGGTGTGATATACAGACCTCCCTCACAAGAGGAAGAGGTGGACAGAGAGTTAATTGAAGACATACGCAGCATTGCTAGGAAAGGGGAAGTGCTACTGATAGGAGATTTCAATATGCCAGATGTTGATTGGCACATTCCTGCTGCAGTATCATCTAGGAGTAAGGAGATCCTGGATTCTCTACAGGGAGAACTATTCAGGCAATTGGTAACAGACCCCACACGTGAAGGGGCCATACTGGACTTGGTGCTTACCAATGGTGAAAGTGTTTCTGATGTTGTAGTGGGAGATCATTTTGCATCCAGTGATCACCAGATGGTGTGGTTCAGTATTAGGACTAGGGCTGTTAGAATCCATTCCAAGGTGAAGATCTTAGACTTTAGGAAGACTAACTTTGCGAAGATGGGCCAATACCTCAGGGAGTCGTTAGTGGGATGGGAACAGCTGGGGGATGTAGAACAACAGTGGGCAAAACTGAAAGGGGGTATTTTAAAGGCAACCAACCTTTTTGTTAATATGGTAAATAAAGGCAAAAGGAACAAGAGACCGCTATGGTTTTCGAAGGAAGTAGCTGAAAAAGTGAAGAAAAAGAGGGAGGCCTTCATGAAATACAAGAGATCACAGAGAGAGGAAGACAGGCATCTGTATTTGGAAAAACTTAGAGAAGCTAGCAAAGTAGTCAAGAAGGCAAAGATTCAAAAGGAGGAGGAAATAGCCAATGCAATAAAATGGGGGGATAAGACATTTTTCAGATATATTAGTGAGAAGAGGAAGGGCAAAAGTGGTATTGTCAGACTCAAGGGTACAGGGGGGGAATATGTAGAAGCTGATAAGGATAAAGCGGAATTGCTTAACAAATATTTTTGTTCTGTGTTCACAGATGAAGAACCAGGAGCAGGACCTCAGAAAACACCACAAATAAGAGCAGAAGCGAGGGACATCTTGAACAATTTTCAGAAGACTGTGTTCGTGAGAAACTAGCTCAACTTAAAGTAGACAAAGCGATGGGACCGGATGGGATACACCCTAGAATACTGAGGGAACTTGGGGACGTTCTAGCAACTCCACTGACTGACCTTTTCAATGCCTCGTTGGAGTCGGGAGTGGTGCCAAAGGACTGGAGAGAGGCTCATGTGGTGCCTTTACACAAAAGCGGAAGTAAGGATGTGGTTGAAAACTACAGGCCGGTTAGTTTAACTTCAGTGGTGAGTAAATTAATGGAAACGCTGTTGAAAGAGAAAATAGTGAGGTTTCTGGAGTCCAGCGGATTACAGGATCCGAGGCAGCATGGATTCACCAGAGGCAGGTCTTGTCAGACAAATCTGATTGATTTCTTTGACTGGGTGACCAGGGAGTTGGACCGAGGGAGAGCTCTAGATGTGGTGTATTTAGATTTCAGTAAAGCCTTTGACACTGTTCCTCACAGGCGACTTATAAACAAACTGAGCACCCTAGGGATGGACCCTAAAGTTACTGCTTGGGTTAAAAATTGGTTGGGTGGGAGGCGACAAAGAGTACAAGTAAATGGAGCTCACTCTGAGGAGAAGGATGTTACCAGTGGTGTGCCCCAGGGATCTGTCCTTGGTCCGATTCTTTTTAACATCTTTGTTAGTGATATAGCGGAAGGGCTGTCGGGTAAGGTTTGCCTCTATGCAGATGATATCAAAATCTGCAATAAAGTAGACACCCAGGAAGGTGTAGATAACATGAGGAGGGATCTAGCTAAGCTTGAAGAATGGTCTAGAATTTGGCAGCTGGGATTTAATGTTAAAAAATGTAAGGTCATGCATTTGGGCTGCAGCAATCCAAGGGAGCAATACAGCATAGGAGGTGAAGTACTTTTGTCCACTAAAGAAGAGCGGGACCTAGGCGTAGTTGTGTCCGATGATCTTAAAGTAGCTAAACAGGTAGAAAAGGCGACGGCAAAAGCTAGAAGGATGCTTGGGTGCATACGGAGTGGAATGGCTAGCAGAAAAAAGGAGCTGATAATGCCTCTGTATAAGTCTTTGGTGCGACCTCATTTGGAGTATGGTGTGCAATTCTGGAGACCGCACCTTCAAAAGGATGTGAACAGGATGGAGTCGGTGCAGAGGGTTGCTACTAAGATGATTAGTAGTCTTCATTATAAAGCATATGAGGACAGACTTAAGGATCTTAATATGTACACCTTAGAGGAAAGGCGGGATAGAGGTGATATGATTGAGATGTTTAAATACCTCCGTGGCATAAATGTTCAGGGAGAGAGCCTCTTTCAATTGAAAGCAAGTTCTGCGACGAGGGGACATGGGATGAGGGTGAAGGGAGATAGATTCAGGAGTGATATGTGGAAATATTTCTTTACGGAAAGAGTAGTGGATCCGTGGAATAGTCTCCCAGTGGAGGTGGTAGAGATGAGGACAATAACTGAATTCAAAAAAGCATGGGACCAACACAGAGGATCTCTAAAGGTAAAAAGTGGACTGTTGTAGTTGTTATGGAAGGACAGACTAGATGGGCCTTGTGGTCTTTTTCTGTCATCATGTTTCTATTATAGAGACACCGGCTGACTATGCCAGTACAAGTATAGTAAGAGTGATAAAGTAGAGTCTGAGTGACTTGCATTCCAGTCCGGGTGGTGGTTATACCGGCTGTGCAAGGGGGCAAAGCAAGAGTGGTTCTCAAGAGTCCCAGGGCTACCGCAAGAATGAAACAACAGTTAGTAATCATCATGATCATAGTCTTTGGTGATTAATAAAGTCTGAAAGGTAGGTAATCCAAAACTGGAGGACGTCTTTTCCTTTGACGTCCAGGAGCAGGTTGGCAAAGTTTTTACGATGATGGATCTTTTCTTCGAAGCGTGAGTCGCAACGGTGATGCAGGATTAGCGATCGAGGTCCAGGGGCGATTCTCAGGAACTGCTGCTGGCTTCAGTCGACTGTGGTGGATCCAGGAGTCGATTTCTGCTACTTTAACTGCTGTTGGGGTTGATAGCAAAACGACATATGGTCCTTTCCAATGAGGCGCTAACGGTGTCTTCTTCCACTCTTTTACCCACACCAAGGCTCCAGGCTTGAAAGGATGCGATGGTTCTGTTAGATTGATAGGCAACCGGTCCTGCACCCAGGTATGAAGGCCCTACAAAACAGAACTTAGAGCCAACAATTCTTGCCTAGTGATCGCTGATCCAATCTGGTTCATATCCCCCCTTATCCCCTGAATTATGGGCGGGGGCCTCCCATACAAAATCTCAAACGGGGATACTCCTAATGGCGTGGTGGGAGCTGAATGTATTCGGAGAAGGGCTATGGGAAGAACTTGGGGCCACTTTAAGTGGACTTCCTGACAAAGCTTGGATAACTGGGACTTCAGGGTCCGGTTCATTCTCTCCACTTTCCCTGAACTCTGGGGTCTGTAAGCTGTGTGTAGCTTCCATTGTATTTGCAGAGCATTGGCTAGCTGCTGGGTTACTTGTGACACAAAAGAGGGCCCATTGTCTGACCCCATGGTCAAAGGTATTCCAAACCGAGGGATGATCTCATGGAGCAAGGCTTTAGTGACTTCTCTGGCCTTCTCAGTTCTGGTGGGAAAAGCTTCCACCCATCCGGAAAAGGTACAGACTAGGACTAACAAGTAGCGATATCCATTTGCTCGTGGCATCTCTGCAAAGTCTATTTGAATATTTCCCATGGGGATAACTCCTACTGACTGAACTCTTGGGGGTGGGACAGGACCTTGTCGGGCATTGTTCTTGGCACAAGTTACACATCTTTGGGCTACTGAGGTGGTGAAAGGTCCCAGCAATGAGATATAGAAGTATGGTCTCAGAGCATTTTCCATTTTAGTTTTTCCATAGTGTGTGGCTTGATGGAAGGCTTGGACAAAAGCAGGGCCTAGTGCCTCAGGAATCAGTCATACCAGGGGTTGAGCTCCCTTCGGGCGGTGGCAACACTATCCATCCAGTCTCTGATAGTTGCCCCCTCTCATGTCGACAGTAATAGTCCATCTCATTCTGGGTATATCGGGGCGTCCATGCACTAAGAGGCACTGGGAATATGGCTGCTTGAATTGTTACACTAGGGGTAGTAATTTATCCAGCAATGGCCGCTTCTCGAGCTGAGGCATCAGCAAATCTGTTTCCTCGGGACACCTTCCCATCTCCAGTCCGATGGCCTCGACAATGCATTACAGCAACGTGTTGGGGGGCCCATACTGCTTCCAATAATGTCAATATTTCTGGGCCATACTTGACAGACTTGCCTCCCGAGGTGATCAATCCACGCTCCTTGTACAGGGCTCCATGGGCATGTAGTGTTGTGAAAGCATATTTGGAGTCTGTGTATACGTTCAAGCTGATTCCTGTTCCAATTTTGAGTGCACGTGTGAGGGCTATCAATTCAGCCTTCTGTGCTGAGGTGCCCGGGGCCAGGACTGACGATTCTACTACCATGTCCAGGGTCACCACTGCATAACCATCACATCGCTGTCCATCAATTATGAGGCTACTTCCATCCACTAAGAAAGTTTTGTCTGGGTGGTTCAAGGGGACATCAGTTAAATCTGGGCGGCTTGAGTATACGGTGTCCATTACTTCCAAGCAATCATGGTCAGGAGGGCCTGGATCGGCTGGCAATAGGGTAGCTGGGTTCAGAGTTTGGCTGACACTCAATTTCAGTCGAGAATTTTCATATAGCATACTTTGATACTTCAACATTCGAGCGTTAGTGAGCCAATGGTTTCCTTTGTGTTCCATCAGGGTTAAAACAGAATGTGGTACGGTGACTTGAAGATTTTGTCCTAAGGTGAGCTTGTCAGCTTCGCTCACTAAGAGGGCTGTAGCTACTACAGCTCTCAGGCAGGGTGGCCATCCTTTGGCAACAGGATCCAACTGTTTTGACAGGTAGGCTACAGGTCGTTGCCAAGACCCAAGGGGCTGGGTCAAAACTCCCAATGCGTTTCCACCTGACTCATGGACATATAGACGAAATGGTTTCTGCACATCTGGTAGTCCCAAGGCTGGGGACAACATCAATGCTGTTTTCAGGGTTTAAACGCTTTTTCTTGTTCTGGGCCCCATTCCAGGGGAGATCGTTCCACTCCCTTCGTGACTTGGTACAAGGGTTTTGCCATGAGCACAAAGTTTGGTATCCATATGCAGCAATAGCCTGCAGCTCCCAGGAAAGCCCGCACCTGTTTTCTGGTGGTGGGGGTTGGGATACGGCATACTGCTTCCTTTCGCTCCAGTCCTAATTTCTGGGTTCCTTTGGACAGATGGAACCCTAGGTATTTCACTTCTGTCTGACACAATTGCGCCTTGGCTCTGGAGACCTTGTATCCGGCTTCATTCAAGAGGTGCAAGAGATCACTGGTAGCTTGCACACAATCAGTTTCATTGTTGGTGGCTATGAGCAAATCATCTACATATTGGAGTAAGATTCTTTTTCCCGGAGTCACAGGGTAACTTGACAGATCTTGGTTGAGGGCTGCACTGAAGATAGTGGGTGAATTCTTGAATCCTTGTGGTAATCGAGTCCAAGTGAGTTGTCCTCATCTTCCTGTGGTAGGGTTTTTCCATTCAAATGCAAACAAAAGCTGACTAGCAGATGCCAGGCGTATACAGAAAAAGGCATCTTTTAAGTCCAAAACAGTAAAATGAGTGGCTTCTGCTGGAATCAGTCCCAGGAGGGTGTAAGGATTTGGTACTACTGGATGTATGGTTTCAACTGCACTGTTTACTCGACGTAGGTCTTGCACTGGGCGGTAGTCACCTGTCCCAGGCTTCTTGATTGGGAGAAGGGGGGTGTTCCAGGGCGATTGGCATTCTCTGAGGAGTCCATACTGCAGTAATTTCTTCAAGTGGCGATGAATACCTTCAATTGCTGGTCGTGGGAGGAGATACTGACACACATGCACTGGTTCTGCTCCTGGTTTAAGGGTGACACGCACAGGAGCTATATTCTTCGCTAGGCCAGGTGGATTATTCTCCGCCCATACTCCAGGCGGGGTTGCAATGCTGGTAGGTATACAGGAGCTTGCTGCTTTGGATGCAGGTAAATAGAACTGCCATTCTTCTTCCCGGGGGACAGTTAACACCATCAGGCCAGCAGATTTTGAGTTTATAATCATTTCCATTTTTCCCCCTTCAACAAAGGATATCTGTGCTTGGAGTTTCGCGAGCAAGTCTCGGCCCAACAGGGGAACTGGGCATTCAGGCATGTACAGGAACTGGTGTGTTATCTTCTGTCCCCCTAGTTCACAGGCATGGTTCTGCAGAAAAGGTCTTGTGGTTCTAGTTCCAGTAGCTCCCACGATTGTGACAGATCGAGAGGACAGAGGGGCCACAGGCTTGGCTATTACTGAATGCTTGGCCCCTGTGTCTACCATGAAGTCCATATGCTGGTCCCCAATCTTTAAATTGACCATAGGCTCCTGGGGACCCAGGAAGAACTTGGAGCCCGGTCTGGCCTAGTCTTCATCCATAAAATAGTCCTCGGTGGTTGCCACTCCCTCTATGGCAGCCTCTTCTTGCTGAAACTGTGCGCGCTGCATCCCCCCTCGTTGCTGGAACCGCCCCCCCACTCTCCTAGCGCTCCTGCCTCCCCTCCAGGGGGTGGAGCCAATGTTCGGGCACTCGTTCTTCCAATGTCCTTCCTCTTTACAATAAGCGCACTGATTTGCACCTAAGGGGGGCCGAGTGCTCCCTCGGCTCCTTCCCCATCCTCTGGCTCTTCTGTTAGGATATCCTCCTCCTTGTCCCTCAACTAGTGCTGCAGCAAGCAGATCTTCCTTCTTCTTCATCTTTCTTTCACTTTCTCTTTTACATTCTTGATCACGATTCACAAATACCTTTTGTGCGACTTCCATTAACTGTGCTGAGTTCATGCCCGCAAATCCTTCTAATTTCTGCAGTTTTCGTTTTATGTCTCCCTGGGACTGACTCACAAAAGCGGCATTTACCATACGTAAATTCTCCTGGGCTGCTGGATCATATGGGGTGTAAAGTCTATAGGCTTCAGTTAATCATTCATAGAAAGCAGCTGGACTTTCATCTGGGCGCTGAAGAACGTCCGCTACTTTCCCAACATTCATAGCTCTCTGGCCTCCCTTCTTCAGGCCCTGCAATACGGCCTGGCGGAACCGGGCGAGGGCCTTCTCTCCATCTGCACTATTTGGGTCCCACTTTGGATCTTCATTTGGGAAATCTACAGCTGCTGCCTGTTGGGGATTTAGGTCTCTCCCGTCTTCAGGGTTCTCTTCCAACCATCGAGTGGTTGCACGCACTATCCGTGCCTGCTCTTCAGTAGTAAAAAGGGTAGCCAAGAGCTGGCGGCAGTCGGACCAGGTAGGCTGGTGGGTCTGCATAATATTAGAAATCAATTCCGTCAACTCTTGGGGTTTCTCAGTATAGGAGGCATAATGTGTTTTCCAGTTTAATAAATCTGTTGTGGAGAAGGGCACATAAACTAGACTGGTCGGTCCGATCACAACCTGACCCCCATCATCTACAATAGGTAATCCTGGGACCTGCCGCAGTGGCATTTGGCGAACTTCTTGCAAGCCCGCTGTCCTGCTTCTAAGGGCGTAACGCAGGTTTGCGGACCCGGTGGTAATTCTGCTGCTGGTGCCTGGACTAGTGGACGACCCTGGACTGGCATCTGACCCTCCGCTGGCAGATCCTTCAGGGGATGATGGTTCCGTTGCAGAGCTCTGCTCAGGACTAGGCTCTGACTTTGGGGAAGGGGGTGGTCCTCGGGTGGTGGTGGAGGTGGGTGATCGGGTGGGGGTACCTCTGTTGGGGGTCGCCTTTCCACTTCTGGCTCTACTCGGGGTACTAATGGAGCTGACGGGACTGGAGTATACAGAAATGTGGGTGGATAACTTGGGACCTCTGGAGGCTCTAGGGCTGCATAAATAGGGGGCTTTTCTTTCTTAGCAGGGACTCCCGTTGCAGTTGCTAACATAATTCTACACTGCCCCTCACGGCAACGCTTCATCCAAGGGGGTTGTTTCTCACAGATATCTAGCCAGGAGTCTATATAGGAAAACTGTTCGGGACCATATCTGCGCACCACCTTGTGCACTTGGGACACAATTTTAACATCAAAAGTACCTTCTGGTGGCCACACGGCGTCCAGCACCGGCCACACCCTACTACACAATATTTCTAAGGGGGTCGGTGTCATTTTTTCCACATAATCACCACTAAATCCCTTCTTAAAATTCGTGATCATACAGTTCAGCGGAGTTTGTACGGACTCCGCCCCTCCCATTATAACGTATGACGTACAAGACAGCAAACAGAAAGGGTGGGTAGGGTGGCTGCGGGTAAGGGGTCCGCACAGCCCACAGAACAATAAGGGGGACAAACACCGAACGCTTCCTCCTTTTTGTGATCTGGCCGCGGTCGCCCGGCCAGGAACTGCGCTACTTAGGAGTCTGCTCTCGCTTGGTCTGTATTGCAAGACCTCTCAAGCACACGTCACACAACCAAACATGTTACATTTTCCAAATTCCCGGGCTAACTGACTAAACCAAAATTTACCAAACCAAAAGGGTCAGTGGCTTCGCCCCGCGCACACTCATGCAGGGTTACTAGGACCGCCCTGGAAGTTGATCAGACTCCCTTTACCTTTACCATACCATATTAGTCTCGAGACATTCCCAGAGCTAACTGACTAAGAACCAGAAAAATCATTACTCACCGGATCCGGTAGCTAATGCGCTGCGCAACCAAACCCTCCTTGGGTTGAATCCTGGACTCCCCTCAGGGTTCGAGGTGTTGGCCGGCCGGACCCAGCAAGCCGCCGAGGCAGGGCAGAACCCTCCGATGCAAGGGGACCGACGGCGCCTGGGATCCTCTCCACTGTCGGTCGGCCGCGGTTCCAACCGGACCTAACCTGGAGGCGGTAATACGTGGTAGTATTCACTTGCGCACCATTCACGTACCCCACCTTCCCGGCCAATGCACCTGGAATATGTTGTAGCGAAGTGCCTGCAATAAATAAAACCAGGAGTCTATTTACTAAGATTCAAACCAGTTTATTTGTGCACAGTCTCAGGCACTGTCACATTCAAAATGGTCTGAGCAATGGAGTTCAACAAAACAACAACTTTTATACCTTTCTTCATCAGTTCTATACAGACAAACTCCTCATTGGTCCCGGTGCCCCCTCCACCCCCATCCAATGGGGACCGCTGACCGGGCTTAACACCTGTTCCCCCTGCTCAGGCCTCTATAGCCATGGCTCAGTTTCTAGACATAACACATTCTGCTACAAGGTCCCTCCTCAGCTTAGAGACTGTGTGAAAGCAAGATACTGGAACACATCTGTTATCAACATAAAGGAGCTAAATAGAAGATTCTTGCATTCTTATCAAAGCAGTTTAAAGCGGTTTTCTAACTTCTACTGGCTTTCAGCTCTGCTCAGCTATAATATTCTCAAGTGGGGGTTGGGACTCAGGCCTGACTTACAGGCCTTTCTTACTCCTGCAGGCTATGCAGGCTATTCTAGGCCATAGCCTATCACACTAACAATACCAGACATCCATGAAGGATTCATGACCTCTTCAACTCTGCCCTGAGACAAACCTACCAGTTCTGAGGTCATTCCCTCTGGCATCTGGGAGCTAGGGAGTCCCATATGTGAAGACTACATTGCTGCTTGTTCCTGGAGATAGCTTACTAATTCACCTTAATAGGTGATCTCTGGGAACAGCAGGAATAGTCTTAACAACCCACCCTCCTTCCTTAGGAGTTTGTAGGGTTTCATTTATTTTCCTTTCTCTGCTACAGACTCGACTAAAGAGAAGGAGCTAGGAAGGCTGGATGGCAGTTGTGCAGGCACAGTGGAGTGCTCCCAAAAGCTTTCCTATTGGACGCTGGAGAGAGTTCCCATGCATGCTTTGTTGATGCCATCGTCACCCATATGTGAAGAATAAATTCCTGCTGTTTCTGGAGATCACCTGTTACAGGTGAGTAACTAAGCTGTGCATGCACTGAATCCTATAGGCTGAAGACAATGACGTCTGTAAATGAAGTCTGCAATGCTATTGAATATGTGGTTTCTGAGTAGTGCAAAGATCAGTGATTCCAGCAAGACTACTTATATATATATTTATCCGTGAAGCCTGGGTGGACAGTTGCTGCACTCTGTTCAAAATGTGTATAGTGCAGCCGATGGTGAAAAGATGCTGCTGAAGAATTTGAAGTTATGACCAGTGTCATGATGTGAATGTGGGTGCAAACCTCTGAACTACTGAAAGATCTGTAGAGGCAAGTTGGCCACTGCCAGTAAATAGTGCATGCAAGAGTAAGAGCCTTACTCTGTACACATTCTTATTGAGACCTAGAAAGGGCAAACAGTGTCCAATGGCTTTAGTTAATTTGCAGAATGATTGCAATTCTTTGTCTATATTGTCAAAGACTTATAAAGAACTTATAAAGATGTCTCCCAACCAGCAAAATGAATTTCACCTATATGGACCAGATGTGGTGCCTAGGGGTCTGAAGGGGCATCTACAAAGTGAAGCGGAAGATGTTCCCCACTGTGGCAGAAGATTTATTCTGAACTTAAATGTATTTGAGCCTCCATTCTTTTGTAGTGATTATTAATGGAATCAAAGGGGGGATAGTACAAAGGAACACAAAGTGGGGTACCAGGCCCCTCTGAAAGAGTTAGTTAATATAAAGAATGAGAACAGCCTGAAGCCTAGCAGTATGTTAGAGAAGCCAAGGTCATAGAAATATAGAAACATGACGGCAGAAAAAGACCACATGGCCTATCTAGTCGGCCCTTCCATATCAACTACAATAGTCCCCCTTTTACCTTTAGAAATCCTGTGTTTGTCCCATGCTTTTTTGAATTCAAATACTGTCCTCATGTCCAACACCTCCACTGGGAGACAATTCCAAGCATATACAACTCTTTCCGTAAAGAAATATTTCCGCATATTACTCCTGAGTCTATCCCCTTTCACTCTCGTCCTATGTCCCCTTGTAGCAGAGCTTGCCTTCAGTTGAAAAAGACCCTCCTGTGCATTTATGCCATGGAATATTTAAATGTCTCTATCATATTGTCCCTATCCTGCCTTTCCTCTATAGTATACATTTTAAGATCTTTAAGTCTGTCCTCATATGTTTCTTAACAAAGACCACTAACTATTTTAGTAGCCACCCTCTGCACCGACCCTAGCCTACTTATATACTTTTGAAGATGCAGTCTCCAGAATTGCACACACTACTCCAAATGAGGTCGCACAAGAGACTTATACAAAGGCATTATCACCTCCTTTTTTCTGCTGGCCATTCCTCTTCCTATATACCCAAGCATCCTTCTGGCTTTTGCAATCACCTTTTCTCCCCGTTTAGCTACTTTAAGATCATCAGACACAATTACGCTCAGGTCCTATTCTTCCTTTGTGAACAGAAGTATCTCACTCACCACACTGTACAGCTCCTTTGGATTTTTGCAGCTCAAATGCATGACCCTGCATTTTTTGGCATTAAATTTCAGCTGCCAAATTTTAGACCATTCTTCAAGTTTAGCTAGATCCCTCCTCATGTTATCTACTCCATCCTGAATGTCTGCTCTATTGTAGATTTTAGTATCATCCGCAAACAAGCAAACCTTATCTGCCAGCCTTTCCGCAATATCACTAACAAAGATGTTAAAAAGAATTGGACCAAGGATGGATCCCTGCAGCACACTACTGGTAACATCCTTCTCCTCAGAGTGAGTTCCATTTTCCTGTATCCTTTGTTGCCTCTCACTCAACTGATTTCAAACCTACTGTAATCGGTAACTTTAGGGTCCAGCCCTTGGGTGCTCACTTTGTTTATAAGTCACCTATGCGGAATGGTGTCAAAGGCTTTACTGAAATTTAAATACACCATATCTAGGGCTCTCCCTCAGTCCAACTCCTTGGTCACCCAGTCAAAGAAATCAATCAGATTTGTCTGGACAAAACCTGCCACTGGTGAATCCATGCTGCCTCAGATCCTGCAATCCATTAGACTACAGAAACCTCACTATTCTCTCTTTTAGTAGCCTTTCCAATAACTTGCTGACCACAGAGGTTAGACTAACTGGCCTGTAGTTCTCAATGTCATCCTTATGTCTGCTTTTATGTAAAGGGACCACATGTGCCTTTCTCCAGTCCTCTGGCACCACTCCTAACTCCAAAGAGGAAATGAAAAGGTCAACAATGGAGCCGTTAGAACGTCCCCAAATTCCCTCAGTATTCTTGGATGTCTCCCATCCAGAACCATGGCTTTATCTACTTTTGGTTTAGCTAGTTCCTCTCGAACACAGTTTTCTGAAAATTGTTCGAGGATCCCCATCACTTATGTTCCTATTTGTGGGTATTTTCTGAGGTCCTGCTCAGAACACAGAACAGAAATATTTGTTAAACAATTCTGCATATTCCTTCCCTGCACCCTTGAGTCTGACAATACCACTTTTGCCCTTCCTCCTCTCACTAACATCTGAAAAATGTCTTATCCCGTATTTTATTGCATTGGCTATTTTTTCTTCTTTTTGTACCTTTGCTTTCCTGATTACTTTGTTAGCTTCGCTAAGTTTTTCCAAATATAGATGCTTGTATTCCTCTCTCTGTGATCTCTTGTATTTCATGATGGGCCCCCCTCTTTTTCTTCGCCTTTTCAGACACTTCTTTTGAGCATCATAACAGCCTCCTTTTCCTTTTACATTTATTTACTTTTCTAACAAAAAGATTTGATGCCCTTAAATTATCCGCTTTCAGTTTTGTCCATTGTTTTTCTACTTCCCCCAGCTGTTCCCATCCCACTAAAGACTCTTTGAGATATTCTTCCATCGTGGCATAGTTAGTTTTCCTAAAGTCTAAGACCCTTGCTTTTAAATTGATTTTATCATCCCTAGTCCTAATACTGAAACATACCGTCTGGTGCCACTGTAACATCAGAAACAGTTTCCCCATTGGTAAGCACTAAGTCCAGTATGGTCCCATCATGTTTGAGTTCTGTTACCAGTTGCCTGAATAGTTCTTCCTGTAGATAATCCAGGATCTCCTTACTTCTAGATGACACTGTAGCAGGGAGGTGCCAATCCACATCCGGCATATTGAAATCACCTATTAGTAGCACTTCTCTTTTCATGGCAATATATGTGTGTCTTCTTTTAAATCTTCGTCCACTTCTACTCCCTGTGAAGGGGAGTTGTATATACCTCCAATACAAATGGATTTCCCTTTCCCTCTTTCTAGTTTTACCCACAGTGCCTCCTCTCTTCCTTTGAATCCCTGTTATTCTATAGCTTTAATATTATTTTTTACATACAGTGCACTCTACCTCCTCTTCTTCCTACCCTTCTTGAATAAAGTATAGCCTGGTATAATTACATCCCAGTCATGGTTTTCCATGAACTATATCTCCGTAACCTCCACTAAATCCAAGTCATCCTCTTCCATTAAAGCCTCACTATCTGGATCTTATTTTCCATGCTACGGGCATTTATACACACTGCTTTCCAGATGTTGCCCCCTATTACCCATTTCTATACAGGTATTTAATGTTTTAC
Source organism: Ichthyophis bannanicus (assembly GCA_033557465.1). Lineage (NCBI taxonomy): Eukaryota > Metazoa > Chordata > Amphibia > Gymnophiona > Ichthyophiidae > Ichthyophis > Ichthyophis bannanicus. The sequence goes on from CM066035.1 coordinate 737,427,559, forward strand.
CTACCTAGGGGCTTTCTTCACTTACCTGGAGGTACTCTTCACCCATCCCCAATGAATCTATTTAAAGCCCTATTCAGTAGGTTAGATAGTCTGCTGCTGAAGATACTTTGACCCTTCTTGGACAGATGGATACCATCTCTGCTCTGCAACCCTTGGAACATCATCCCATGGTACAGGAAACCAAAACGCTCTTGATGACACTATCCACGCAGCCATGCATTCATCTGCAGGATGTGAACTTCTCTGCCTCGGGCTTTACCCTGAAGAGGGAGAATTGAAGAGAACACCACCTGTGCACCTATCTGTTTCATCCTCTGTCCCACAGCCATGAAGTCACTCTTGTTATGCTTGGAGAGATACCTAGCATATCATTTGTGTCGACATAGATGAGGAACATCGGATAAAAGTCAGTAGGCTTGATGAGGCTTGGCAAACACTCCTTAACATCTCACATTTTGGCACCTGACAGACAGCACACCTCTCTGGACATCAAATCTGGTCAGCAGATGGACGCCTTAGTACCCCTCAGAAGAGAGTCACCAACCACCACTGCCCTTTGCTTCCTTGTGGTGACTCTGCAACTTTGGGATGCTTGTGCTGTGGTACTTCCTTTTCCTCAGATGCTTTCACCTCCTCCACTTCTAGATCATATTTTGTAGATGTTTGTGAAAATGAGACAGTGTTTGTGTTTGCAGAATGCTTGTTCTGAATAAACATGAACAGCATGACCTGTAACATGTAGTGTTTAGTTTGACTTGTAATATGTAGATATACAAAAAGGTCAAGTAAAAGCTTGACATAGAGTGATAAGACGAAATTGTTCAATGTGTCAGTTTTTTCCTGTTAAAAGAAAGTGCTGTGGCATAGCTGGGGGACAACTTACAGGAGACTGTTCAGGTTTGCAGGCCTGTGAATTCATCTGCTGAAGCTTCAGTAGTACTGTTATTGTTAAGATAAGACTGTTTGTGTGTGTGTTTTCCTACTTGCACTTTGTTTCAGGAAATTGGAGCCAAGAACAGAGAAATGATTTTACTTGGTGCCCGGTCAGGATTAGAGCACGCAAACATAATCAACATCGAGTTCCATGAGTGCATGATGTCTAGAGTACTATGTATTGGACAATACCGGACCTTTAAAGCAGCCCCATAATAAGGACCACTCATCTTCCTTGGTATCGGAAGAACCATGCTAGCCTCTATGAAGCCGAGACCAATTAGCCAATCTTCCCTGTCAGATTCCGGAGACATTAGCCGAATCTCCTGTAGGTCTTACCTTTTATATAGCCTTCAAGGAGCAACTCATGAAGGTGTTTGAACAGAATATGAGAATGTTCTGTGTCCTTCGAGACTGCATATTTGATGGCATTGACAATGGAGTGGAAGCATTTTGAGCTCATTCATGAGACCCTGGCACTGCTTGATGAAGAGGAATCATTGTTGAGACCTGGAAGGGCCTTGATTCAGCTCCTGCCTGTGCAATCTCACTTTCTCCAGGATCAAGCAGGAAGTCAGTCCTCACATATGGGTGACATCTGCGCTGACGGAGCACATGCGAAGCATTTCCCCAGCTTTCAAAGAAAGCCTTTGGAATTGCTACCAGGCATGTGTGATCCCCTTCCAACCCAAGGGTGCCATCTTACTCAGTCTTCTTTTTTTTCCACAGAGCCCAATGGACGTTGTCCTCTACTTCGCTGGAAAAAGTTCTTCAAAAGTTCATAAAATCCCTCAAATTCTCCAGTTTGCATACCAGTTCCCTTCCCACCTCAAGCCAGCACCTTCGGTGCCGTCCTCGGCTTTCATTCCATTTTTTCCTCAAGGTTCCTCTTCGACCAACCTTCATGCCATTTTTCACCCGGGGTCATTGACCCCAGCCGGGTGTTCTCCCACCATGACTCCCAGTTGGTTCAAGAAATGCGACTGCTGCAGTCAGACTATTTCAGTTACTGACACCCATGACTGTTGTCTTCGCTGCCTGGGTCCGGACCACGACATCTCCACCTGCGACTGGTGCCAGGCCATGACCCCCAAAACAAACAAGCAGTCAGAGTTGCAGGGGAAACTGTTCCTGAGATCTGATTCTGCCCAGTTTCTACATCTCCGAGCCCCAAAGCCAGCATTTCCTGTGAGGTCCAGACATCCTTGGAGTCCGTGGCGGTGACTCCTCCGGTGTGGCCCCGGACCCTCACAAGAAAAAGGTACTGAAGCCTTCTGAAGTGCCTCCGATGAAACCTGGCAATGTACCGTGGCGGGACTCTGGCGACTCTGAGCAGCACCCTCAGAAAGTCTCGAGACAGGAGTCCTCGGCCAGCAGAGACTGTGTCAGGACCCGTGAGCCAGTATTCCTCCTTGACGACTCACTCTCCGGTGTACTGGCATCAGACTCAAGGCCCTTGGAGCATAGCCATTGGACCTCGAGTTCTGAATGGCGGCCATGGACCAGAGCATCTCCTCCATCCTGGCCTTGCAGCAGGCATTGATGTCTGGTTTTCCAGCATCATTGGCCCCAACATCAAGGCCCCCCCGATCTCTGGAGAGTCCCCGGGCGCCAAGCTGGGCATTGAGCACAATCAGCCTCGGGTAAGTCGTTGGTGTCGATCGAGGTCCCGGTCATGCTCCTCGGGGTCCAGTTCTCCCCAGCGAGTTTTCGGGAGTCCAACCCCAGATCCTCCGGGGAACTCCGGTTCCTCAGGGGTACCCCCAAGGCCGATTCCTCGACACCCTCAGGATCCAAATGGTGAACAAAAGATGAGGCCTCTCTGGAGACCTCCCAACACAGGGATGTCCTCTCCGAGCCATCTCCCCCGGAGCCTCAGCGCTACTCTCCACCTGAGGATGTAGCCTTTCACGACTTCATCTGCAACATGGCCCGGGCTTTTTCGGTCCAGACGGAGTCTGAGGAGGATCCGAGCACTGAGAAACTCAGGATCCTACAATATGAGTCTTCTCCCAAAGAGACTCTCATGGTGCCACTGTTCCCTCTAAGCTGTGCGCAGGTGCGCACGCACACACCTCGCCGAGTGAGCGCACATACTTTACAACAGAGCGCACAAAAATTATGGTTCTGATTCTGATAGAAAACAACACAGACGTTCTTAAAATTGAAAAGTTATTCTGTATTTATGGTTTTCACAAGTTCTACAATATTTTCTAGTGCAATCAATGTGCTGTACATACTGTATTCTGACGTGTAGTCAAATTTTAAAGTATATAACTCCGAGTGTCGTTATGTGGCGCACAAAAATTTAACCTGATATTTTATGTGCACACAGCCTACAGAAAATTAGAGGGAACATTGCATGGTGCCAGATCCACCCATCCTCGAAAGGTTACTCCTCAGGATTGGGAGATCCTGGCTTCAGTGCCGTTTACATAAGAACATAAGAACATAAGATATGCCATACTGGGTCAGACCAAGGTCCATCAAGCCCAGTATTCTATTTTCAACAGTGGCCAATCTAGGTCATATGTACCTAGCAGTTTCCCCAAGAGACACAAGTTCCACAATGCTTGTACTGGGTCAAGCATTGATATCTTCGGTCACTTCTTAATAATGGTTTATGGACCTTTCCTCCAGGAACTTGTCCAAACCTTTTTTAAACCCAGCTACACTAACAGCCTTTACTACATCCTCCGGTAACAAATTCCAGAGTTTGATTACACGTTGAGTGAAAAAATATTTTCTTTTATTAGTCTTAAATAGTTTACCCTGTAGCTTCATTGCATGTCCCCTAGTCTTTCTATATTCTGATAAGGTAAACAATCAATCTACGTTTACCCGTTCCACTCCGTTCATTAATTTATAGACTTCTATCATATCTCCCCTCAGCCGTCTCTTTTCCAGGTTAAAGAGCCCTAACCTTTTTAGCCTTTCTTCATAGGAGTATCCTTCCATCCCCTTTACCATTTTGGTGGCTCTTCTCTGTACCTTTTCTAAAATCGCTATATCCTTTTTAAGATACGGCGACCAGAATTGCACACAATATTCAAGGTGCGGTCTCACCATGGAACGATATAGAGGCATTATAATATCTTTTGTTTTATTTTCCATTCCTTTCCTTATCATACCTAGCATTCTATTTGCTCTCTTGGCCGCCGCTGCACACTGGGCTGAGGGTTTTAACATGGTATCCACAATGACGCCTAAATCTTTTTCCTGGGTGATGGTTCCTAATGTGGAACCTTGCATTGTGTAACCATAGTTTGGGTTGTTCTTCCTTAGGTGCATAACCTTGCACTTGTCCACATAAAATTTCATCTGCCATTTTGATGCCCAGTCTTCCAATTTATCAAGATCCTCTTGCAATTTTTCACAATCGTCTTGGGTTTTAACAACTTTAAATAGTTTTGTGTCATCTGCAAATTTGATAACCTCACTCGTTATTCCACTTTCCAGGTCATTTATGAATATGTCAAAAAGCAGCGGACCTAGCACAGATCCCTGGGGTACACCACTATTCACCTTTCTCCATTGGGAAAATTGGCCATTTAGCCCTACCCTCTGCTTTCTATCTTTTAACCAGTTCCTGATCCACAATAGTACACTGCCTCCTATCCCATGACTCTTTAGTTTTGCCAAAGGTCTCTGATGAGGGACCTTGTCAAAGGCTTTCTGAAAGTCCAGATACACAATATCAACCGACTCACCTTTGTCCACCTGTTTAGTCACTCCTTCAAAAAAACATAACAGATTAGTAAGACAAGATCTTCCTTGTCTAAAGCCATGTTAGCTGTCTCCCATTAGGTTTTGACTATCTACATGCTGAGTAATTTTATTCTTTATGATGGTTTCTACCATTTTTCCTGGTACTGACGTCAGGCTCACCGGTCTGTAGTTTCCCGGATCACCCCTGGAACCCTTTTTAAAAATTGGTGTTACATTGGCGATCCTCCAATCTTCAGGTATTAGAGATGATTTTAATGATAGTTCACAGATTACTGATAGCAGTTCTGCAATCTCATATTTCAGTTCTTTCAATACCCTTGGATGTATACCATCTGGCCCAGGTGATTTGCTACTCTTCAGTTTATCTAATAGTTGTAAGACATCTTCCCGATGTATCGATATTTCCTTCAATTCTTCCGCACCTTTAAATACTACTTCAGTCATGGGTAACATCCCTACATCTTCCTCAGTAAAGACCGAAGCAAAGAATTCATTCAGTCTCTCCGCTATCGCCTTGTCGCCTCTTAGTGCTCCTTTAACCCCTTTATCATCTAATGGACCAACTGACTCTCTCACAGGTTTTTTGCTACGAATGTACTTGAAAAGGTCTTTATTTCGCGTTTTTGCTTCAGCAGCAAGCTTCTTCTCAAATTCTCTCTTTGCCTGCCTTATCAATGCCTTGCATTTGACTTGCTAGTGCTTGTGCTGTTTCCAGGTTTCGTCGTTTGGCTCTTTTTTCCATTTCCTGAAAGATGCTTTTTTGGCAACAACAGCCTCTCTGACCTCAACTTTAAACCATGCTGGCAGTTTTTTGGACTTCCTTCCACTTTTCTTAAAGCGTGGAATACAGCTGGTCTTGGCTTCCAAGATAGTATTTTTCAACAACACCCAAGCTTGATGTACGTCTTTAACCTTCGCAACTGCTCCTTTTAGTTTTTTCTTAACTGTTTTCCTCATTTTATCATAGTCTCCCTTTTGAAAGTTAAAAGGTAGTACTGTGGATTTCCTTACTATCCCTCCTCCACTAATTAAATCAAAGGCGATCATGCTATGATCACTATTGCCAAGTGGCCCCAACACCCTTATCTCTTGCACTAGATCTGGTATTCCACTAAGGACTAGGTCTAATATGGCTTCCCCTCTGGTCGGTTCATGAACCAGCTGCTCCAAGAAGCAGTCATTTATTCCATCTAGGAACTTTATCTCCCTAGCATGTCCTGACGTGACACTGACCCATTCGATACCGGGGTAATTGAAATCACCCATTATTATTACTGCGATGTAACTTTTGTTAGCTTCCTTGATTTCTTTGAGCATTTCATCATCCATTTGGTCATTCTGGCCAGGTGCTCGATAGTACACCCCCACTGCCATCGCCTTCCCCCTTTTACATGGAATTTCAATCCATATAGATTCTACAGCAGATTTTGTTTCCTGCAAAACTTTAATCCTTTCTGAGTCAATGCCCTCTCTAACATGCAGCGCAACCCCTCTGCCAATTTGATCAGCTCTATCATTACGATATAGTTTGTACCCAGGTATCACCGTGTCCCACTGGTTGTCCTCCTTCCACCATGTCTCTGATATTCCAATCATATCTAACCTTTCATTTAGTGCTATATATTCTAACTCTCCCATCTTATTCTTTAGACTTCTAGCATTTGCATACAAGTGTAAGATGTAGTCAGCTTTACTCTCCTGTAGGTCCTGGGTTCATTTCACTTTACAGAGGCAGTAGGGTTTGTAATAAAACAACCAAACAGGTGTGGCTTGGAGAAAGGTTTTTTATGTAGAAATAGGCTTATTACATAGGTATTGAACAGAGGTATATAGTGATTATTACAGAGCTGTTTCAGTGTGCATCAATGAATCTGTGTGTGCATGTGCATGTGTGAAGTGTGAGAGAGAGAGAGGCCAGCACATGTGGGTCAGAGCTTCATGGCAAGGTGTAGTGGGAGAGAGAGAGAGAGCGGGGCAGGGGTGAAGGGAATTGATTATCAGAGCCTCCTGTCCTTCATGTCCGACGAATGGTGGAAGAGAGAGAGGTAAGAACATGTGGGTCAGAGCCTCATGGCAAGGTGTAGTGGAAGAGAGAGAGAGAGAGCGGGGGAGGGGTGAAGGGAATTAATTATCAGAGCCTCCTGTCCTTCATGTCCAATGAATGGTGGAAGAGAGAGAGAGAGAGAGAGAGAGAGAGAGGAAGTGTTTCTGTCCTTTATAGTGAATTGAATCCTCTCCAGCACTTCCCCTTGAGGTCTGCTATTGTTTCTAGCCACTCCCCTTGAGGTCTGCCATTCTTGATTTAGCAAGGAGGGGCTTCAGACAGGCTTTGGAGACTGAAATCACCAGGGGGTCAGAGTTAATCTCATCTTGTAAACTGTCCTATTACCTTTGGAGACTGAAATCACCAGAGTCCAAAGCTGCATGAAATGTATGCTGACATCTCCCACACTTTTTCATTTTTCTTTATTATTTGTGCCTGGAAATGGTGGAAGCAAACCTGTGGTACCTGTCCCAGCTGCCATTACATGATAGTAGGCAGCTTGTCTAATACCTCCTGTATTAAATACCTTGCTATGTCCAGCAAGTCCCCTGTCCTGCACAGTACTGTCTCTAGAGATAAACAAGTCTCCTTATGAGTCCAAACCTCGTGTCTTAGGTAGAGCAGCCACTACTGGGGGGGGGGGGCCCCAATATGCTACCTCCGTGCCCGTTGTAGAGAGAGTGAACAGTGCATAAGGTCTGCAGGAATTTTTGAGGAGGCTAAAGCCAAAAGGTACCAGGATGCTATGAGTGAGGATAGGAAGCAATACTAGATTGCAGCTGACTCTGGTATTCAGTGTAATAGGAAATGCCAAATTAGCAGGCCAATTTAGCCTGGATGTAGGGGTGAATGCTGGAGAAGTTCATTGTAACTACCTTAAAATGTTGTTGATGTCAATGACATGCGTTGCAAGGATATGTACATTTGCTTCATCTTACAGCACAGGAAAATTACGATAATGCATAGCAATATTTGTACAGCAGTTAAAATAGGGTGAATAAAAACATTGAAGACCTGATCAGTAGTAGGTGAGTAACCAAATAATAATTCCCACACAGACACATGAGCATCTTGTAGCAAGTGTCCAACAATTTGTTGAATGTGTCCATTCTCATAAGCGATGGTGTGATTCACTTCAGTGGATGTTGTTTTAAGGTGATGAATATAGGCATGGAGTTCTGTAAAGTTGAGCAGTTTATGTAGTGTCTCTTCTCCCATGCCAAGTGGTAAGGGATGCACCGCATATGAGATAAAGTCTGGAATGTCCATAGAGTCATTGGTAACCAGCGGTGTGGAATAAGTTGTCCCATTACTGGTGAGGGAGACCAGTGGTGTATAACTGCACCAGGTATTGTTTGGTAAATAGTTTGAACTGTACAACAAAGTGTTCTTGGGAAGGCGAATGTCATGCATTCTGGGAGCAATCGAAAAAGAAACATTCTGGGGAAAGAACAGATGAAAACAAAAGTGTCCAGCTCCAAGGTAATACAAACTGTGTGAGGTAGTCAGGGGATATGGGAGCTTAACAGTCAGGGAGCAAGAGGAGGAATTGTTCCAGCAGGAGGTGTCAGCCTCTTTAAACTGGTGAGGTTGACACTTGAACTGAAATGTAGTCTGCTCACACAAACTGGGGTCCATCGGCTTGAATGAAGTCTAGGTGTCGTCCAGTGGCTGCACCCATGTGAGATGGTCCACAGGATACATAAGCATATTATCAAACTGCACCCCAATATTAACAATAGGATAAATAACTGTGTGTTGTCCTGACCATGGGATCAAAGTACAGATAGAGCAGCCTTGTGGTGAACAAATGGGAACACTAACTGTCCACCTATCAAGGTGAACTATAGCAAATTCCGGTATTTTGGTACTAGCCATATGAACGAGAGATGGTGGCCAGTGTCCTAACTTAGCAGTGATCAAAATTTCCTTTAGTATAGTAATAAGCTCTATCTGTACTTGATCACAGGCAAGAGCCCAGGAAATATTCTTTCCCAATCTATATTCTGCATGTGCTAAAGGTAACAATTTTCTGTTCTATAATGGGAGATATAAGAGCAAAGGTATCTACAACTACATTGGACAGTTTAGAGGAAGCTTCATTAATAATATGTTGTGAGGTAAAACCATCAGCAGCATGCTGAGCAGTGGACGCCCATTTTATTACGGAGCACCTCTATATCAATTATATTAAGGGCACCCAGTGCAGTCCCTGTGCCACCTAAAATTGTATCAATTAATTCACGCTTGTGTCGAAATTGCTTGGCTCGGGGTGTTACTGACTGCATATCAAACCAAGTATTGAGCATTTGTATGTGGTTGGCAACAAACTGAGAGCAATTTGGATATTTGTGAGTAACTAGAAACAATTTGGGAAATAGATGCCAAGTAAGAAAATGGTATTCCACATCATATAAAACATCGTGTGGTGCATCATATTTAATCTGAAAGGGATGTCCTTCCTGAAATGGGTGGATATCAGAAAGGTAGAGTACAGGAGGAGCAGAAGTGGTGGGAGGGGTGGGATGAGGGGTGGTAGGTAAACAAGATACATCCAAAAGGAATGAAGTCTCAGTGATGTGCGGTTGATCACTCACAACCCATGTATAAGTTATTTTCCAGGTACCTCTGTCCTGACAGGAAATATTGTACAAAATCAAAGCAGGAGGACCTAGAAAGTAATGTTCTGGGCGTGCCCTCAATTCTTGTGTCCTTTCTAGAGAAGTGGAAACTGGTGGCTCCCACTGTACTTGAGTGATGTTTAATGAATAGAACACTGGCTTGTCCTGTACCGAACAGAAACTCAGGATGACCAGATCCTTTCCTTCCGGGAAAGGTGGGGGTATTTCTTGGTAGCGATACACTCCACCTGTGGAGTTAGCCCAGCCAATCGTGCATATTCGGATGATAGTTCCTGTAATGAGACTTGAGTAGAAGAGAGCAGATACAAGAACAACAGGAAACCGAGACATAATAAAAGCAAACTTGTTTCACTCTACTAGGGAGTAAACTAATGCTCCCCACTTATACTATGTAACAACAAAACAAAAAATAATAATAATAATTTCTACTACTTATTTACATAACTATTAAACACATGTACAGCAGGAGTAACTAGTTACCGTCCTCAAGCGACTTTTGTTCAGAAAGCAGCTGTCCGTGCTGTCTTCAGGTGGTATCTGAAAACCAAGACTGATAAAACACGTATTACCCATATGGTTTTAACTGGGTGATGTGTTTCCAGTACTGCTGGTTGTCAGGCATTAGGATCTGGTATAGGCTTGGGCCTAAGGTATCAGTAACTAAGTATGGTCCTTCCCACTTTGCAGTTCCAAAGGGGAGGTTTGGTCTAGGTCTCAGAATCATCACTTTACTCCCAACCTTGAGGGGTCTTAAATCAGAACCTTTTGCATGTACCTCCTGCAAATAATCTCTAGCTTTTTCTGTGTTAGCTATCACAGAGGTCTGAATTTCTTTTAGATGTTCTTGCAGGGATTTCATCCACTTATTGGTGAGAATTACGGTCTGGTCCTCTGGAAGAAAAGGACTCAGCATATTTTCCCACCGTTGCATTGGCCTTCCCATTAAGGCTTCATAGGGTGCAAAACCTGTGGATTTACAGACATTAGCTCTGATACGCATTAGGACTAAAGGGAGCACCAGATCCCAATTTTTCCCGGTCAGATTAAGCATAGGGCTGAGGTGGACCTTAATTGTTTGATTCATTCTTTCTACCTGCCCTGCTGCCTGTGGATGGTACGGAATGTGGAGTTGTTGTTCTATGCCTAGAAAATCAAACAATTCCTTGATGAACTGAGAAATATGCAGGACCATTATCAGAATCAATATTTATTTATTTATTTATATTCTCTTATATACCGCGCTATTCTGCATCAGTGCGGTTTACATTGAACAAACTGAAATTACATTGAACAGGGCATTATAACTTGGAGATAACTATTTTATAGGGAACATGGGCTATGGAGGGTTAAGTGGCTTGCCCAAGACCACAAGGAGCACCTGTGGGACTAGAAACCCCAGTCCTTCTGGCCCAAGGTTGCTGTCCTCTAGTGGGATTTGAACCCCCGACCTTCTGGTCTGAAGTACCTTGTCCCAACCACTAGGCCACTCCTCCAGTCTTGGGAATGCCCCAGCGTGTAAAAAATTGCATAGTTAGGATTTCTGCAGTGGTTCGAGCAGTTTGATCTGGGACAGGGAATGCTTCTACCCAATGAGAAAAGGAATCAACAATAGTCAGTAAAAATCTATTTTTCCTAGCAGTCAATGGGAGAGGGCCCACATGATCTATTTGCAATCTCTCAAATGGGCCACGAGGAGGTGCTCTCATTAACTGTCCCCTTCTCTTTTTAGGTTGCCTCCCAAATGAAGCACAGATTACACAGGAGGAAACATGATCCTGTATATCATGTTTCATTTCTGGCCACCATACCAACCTGTTGAGGATAGTCTGCATTTCTTCTGCTTCAGGGTGTCCCATAGGACCTGCACCATGAACCCAATGCATCCATTCTTTACCTCGAGCTCTAGGGATAGCTATAACCAAGCCTTCCTCTCTTTTTGCACATAGAATGTCTTTCTCTATAGCGAGTGTGAGAAAGGGTGTGTGCTGATATAGGTTATCTGGGGCGTCCTGCACAAGCTTCCTTAAATTGGAAAGCTCAGGGTCCTTTGTCTGCAGTGCTACAAAGTAATCTGGTGGTATTATCTGATCGCAATCTGTGGAACGTGTAGCAATAGCAACCATGCGTGTCTGCTCATACCAGGGCCATTATGAGGCCTACATGGCATGCTTCCTTGGCTAGTGAGTCTGCTAATGTGTTTCCTTTCACTAAAGGGCCTTTCTTCCTATGTGCCTTTACCTTAACTAAATGTACTCTCTGAAACTTCTCACTCAGTTCTTGTGCCATAGTCCACAGTGATGAATTTTTCACTGTGGACCCATCTGTAGATTTAAATTTATTTGCCAGTCACCAGGGTAACAGGGCAATGGCACTTTTAAAGACATAATCAGAATCTAAAATGATTTGTATCTCTGGGTGTGAATCCTGATATTGTTGCATACAAGCTACAAAAGCAGCCAGCTCACAGTACTGTGCTGACGCTGACCCACAGGAATACTGTCTCTGCAGTACCACTTGGTTATTTGGGTCCAATTGTACAATTGCAAAACCTGCTAGTCGCCTGCCTCCTTCACATTGGCTACTACCATCAATATATACTGTAGGAAGAAAAGGTGAAATTTTGTCTAGTCCTAGTTCCCTAAAGATCATGTGATTAGGGGCACTGGGTGAGGACTGACAGTCATGAGGTTGCCCCTCCAGCAAGATTCCAGCCACTTGCACGTTAGGTTCTTTCAACAATTCAAACTTTACATTCTGTGCTTGCAACATGAGAGTCCACTGGACTATTCTCTCCGTCCTAATCTTGCTACATGCTAACTTTCCTTCTACAATGAATTTGAGGGGGGTGTGATGGCTGCATATGTATGTGGTTTGAGCACCAATGATGTATGTAAATTTCTGCATAGCAGCATAGGAAGCCAGTACATGTTTTTCACAGTTTCCCATTTTGAGTTCAGGAGAAGTGAGAACTCTGGAACAGAAAGCGATAGGGCGAGCTACTCCTCCTAAGCGTTGTGTTAGAGCTGCACCTATACTGTTCTCTCCAACTACAGGGTACAGGAAAAAATGTTGTGTGTGATCTGGGTGTGCAAGAACAGGAGCAGAAGTCAGAATGTGTTTTAATTTAGTTACAGCGTCTGTATGTCCTTCCTCCCAAACATAACTTTTACTTTTTAGCAGGGAGTAAAGTGGAGCTGCCACTTCAGCATAATTGTGCATGAAGTCACGACAGAAACCAGTGAGCCGTAGAAATGACTGGAGTGATTTCTGATCTGTAGGAAGTGGAAGTTTCTATATCAGCTCTATCCTCTGAGAATCTACTGATATCTCCAGGAACAAGCAGGAATGAGTCTTCACATATGGGTACGTCGGTACCGACGGAGCCTGCGCGGGAACGCTCCCCAGCTTCCCAAAAAGGAAAGCTTTTGGGAGCATCCTACTGCGCCTGCGCGCTGCCTTCCCGCCTTTCCTGACCAGCTCTCCTCAGTTCTTCTTTGCCGCGGAGCCAGCAGGTCGAGCCCTGTCACCGCTGAAGAAGTTCTTTCTTTTCTTTTATTTCTTTGGTTGCATGTCTGCCTTCCCCGACTCCAGACCGGTACCGCCGGTCTTTTCTTTCTTCTTTTTAAAAAAAAAAAAAATCAATACTTTTCCCCACTTAGTGTAATTTTCTTCTAGGCCTCAGGGCCCAAGAGAAAATTTCCCTCATGGAAAAACCTGCCTCCAGCTTCAAGAAATGCACTAAGTGTAGCGGTACTATTTCTGTTACAGATACCCATGAATGGTGCCTTAAATGTTTGGGTCCTGAACACTCTATTCCGGATTGTCCGTCCTGCTCTCTAATGTCTAAACATGGTTTACAGAACCGAGCAGCTAAGCTCCATGTGCTGTTTCCTGCTGATGCAGCGTCGGTAGCATCGACCTCTTCCCGGTCTTCTTCTCCTGATGGATCTCAGGTAACCAAACCTAAGTCTAGCAGGTCCTCGAAGGGTAGATCTCCCTCTAAGCATCGAGATGCCTCCGGGCTTGCCCTCGAGGATCCTGCACCAGCCAAACAACCCCGGCGGGAAGCTCCGGCTTCCAAAGCTCCTCCTATGGGGTTACAGGGTGACATCGATGGCACGGCCTCGACCGATCACCTGTTAGAATGCTCTGGGGTACCGGCACAATCTCCCGGTACCGAACTCCAGACATTCATGGCGTCGATGGATCACAATGTTCTGTCCATGCAGCGGGCTATTACAGCCTTTATTCAAGCTGCGATGCCGACGGTACCGCAACAAGCTCCATTGTCGGTATCGGCTCCGGTACCGGCACCAGCGCCGATACCGGTACCAACTGCATCGACATCGACCAGGATGCCGGCTGCAGCGGTTCCTTGTCCAGGGCTATTTCTCGGTACCGATCTGGTTCCGAGGACGCCCGATGTCAATACCGCTCGATACGCGTATCGAGCGCTGGAAGAGCACCCTGACAGGCGGTACTTCGATTCCTCTGGTGATTCTGATTCATCAGATGAATCTCCTGAAGTATCCATAGCCCTTCCTGAAGAGCCGCCTTCTCCAAAAAGAAGAATGTCTCCTCCAGAGGACTTGTCCTTTCAAGACTTCATAAGAGAAGTAGCTAAAGGACTTTCTATCTCAGTAACCTCTGAATCAGAGCCTAGAGCAAAAAAAATGGATATTTTAGGATACCCTAAGGCTCCTAGAGAGGCAGTCACCTTACCAATTCATGAGATTCTTTATGAACACATGATTGATTTATGGGAGACTCCTCTCACTCTCTCTCCTCATTCTCGCAGGTTGGACACTATGTATCGTGTCCCTCCCTGTCCTGGATTTAAAAAAACTCAGCTTCCTCACCATTCCATTGTGGTGCAGTCAGCTATGAAGAGGATAAAGAGTACAAAGAGACACTCTTCTGCTCCTCCAGGAAGAGAATGCAGAACCTTGGATGCTTTTGGTAGGAAAATCTTCCAGGCCAGTATGCTTATTGCTAGAATCAACTCATATAGCCTCTACATGGGTATGTTTCTAAAAGAAGTGGCAGAAAAGCTGCACACTTTCCTCCCTTTTATTCCAGAGGATAAAAGGGAAGAATTCTGCATGTGGCTTAAGCATACTCGAGACATCTCCAAGTTTTCAAACAGGGCAGCCTTTGACTCCTTTGAAGGTGCCAGCAGAGCTTCAGGCATTGCCATAGCTGCTCGCAAAATTGCTTGGCTCCAGGCTTCTGATTTAGAACCCTGGGTTCAAGATGGCTTAGGAAATCTGCCCTGTACAGGTGAAAATCTATTTGGCAAGGAGTGGCAAATAAAAGCCACTCAAATGGATGCAGAGAACTCTGCTCTGGATAGACTTTCAAAGTCTACCTCCATTCCTGCCAAGAAAAAGACTTTTAAAAAGTCTTTTTTCAAAAAGGGCAGATTCCCTTCCACTTCTGGCCAACAATCTTCTACAGGTCGCTTTACCACTAAGCGTCAGCAACCTAAGCAGGCCAGGACTAAGTCTACAGGGGCTGCTGCAACTCAGCAGTCCCAACCCCCTCAGGGTTTTTGACTTGATGCTAGAGAACTTAGCCTTTCTGGCTTTGAAACAGCCAGAACCTCTCACCATTCCAGGAAGGTTTGCTCATTTTTCTCCCAGATGGGAGCAAATCACATCAGAGCAGTGGACCCTCTCCATCATACGAGAGGGCTACAAACTTAATTTCTCAGACCTTCCTCCCCACACCATGGTGAGACACTTCAATTCTCCCACATCTGTTCTCGACCTTCTAGGTCAGGAGATAACTACCCTTCTTGCCCAAGGGGCAATAGAAGAAGTTCCTCTTCTTCAACAAGGGTCAGGGTTCTACTCCCCCTATTTTCTCATTCCAAAGAAGACAGGGGGATACAGACCCATTCTAGATCTCAGAGAATTGAACAAATTTCTATGCAAGGAGAAGTTTAAGATGCTTTCTCTGGGCACTCTCCTTCCATATCTTCAAAGTTAGGATTGGCTTTGTTCTCTAGATCTCAAGGATGCGTACACTCATGTCCTCATCCATCCATCTCACAGAAGATTTCTACGTTTTCTTTTCCAAGGAAAACATTACCAATACAGAGTGCTTCCCTTTGGTGTGGCCTCTGCTCCAAGAGTGTTCACCAAATGCATGGCAGTAGTAGCTGCCTTTCTACGCACTCTGGGAATATTTGTATTCCCATACCTGGACGACTGGCTCATCCGACCTCCATCTCAGTCAGAGGCCCAGATTTCTCTGGACCGCACAAGACGCATTCTGCAGTATCTGGGACTTGTGGTAAATCTCCCAAAGTCTCAGCTTACCCCTACTCAGTCCCTAGAATTCATAGGGGCTTGGTTGGATACCACCACTGCAAGGGCCTACCTTCCTCAAGCCCGTTGTCAACGTCTAATGCAGTTAGCCTCCCAGATTCAGTCAAGGAGCCACCTATCTGCCCGGGAGATGCTACAACTGCTAGGCCACATGGCTTCCACAGTGCATGTGGTGCCCTATGCTCGCCTACACATGAGAGCAGTTCAATGGACCTTGTCCACCCAGTGGACTCAAGCTACAGGAGCTCTCTCAGACCAAATAGCAACTTCCAAACGTCTCTTTTGGTCTCTCCAATGGTGGATGTCCACTCAAAATTTGTTGCTGGGGTCCCCCTTCCAACAGCTGTTGCCCCAAGCAACCCTCACAACAGATGCCTCTCAAACAGGTTGGGGAGCTCATCTACAGGACCTCTCCACTCAAGGCACTTGGTCCCCTCAGGAGACCTCTCTTCATATCAACCACTTGGAGCTTCGAGCAGTTTTTCTAGCTCTCAAGGTCTTCCATACCCTCCTCAGCTACAAGACAGTCCTCATTCATACGGACAATCAAGTAGCTATGTTTTACATAAACAAGCAAGGAGGAACTGGCTCTCTGTCGCTTTGCAACAAAGCTCTAAGATTGTGGGCCTTCGCCAGAGAGCATCAAATCCATCTCCTGGCAGTATACCTCCCAGGAGTCCAAAACTCTTGGGCAGACAGACTCAGTCGAGTTCTGCTTCCACACGAATGGTCCCTGCACATGGATCAGGTACTCAGAATCTTCCAAGAACGGGGAACCCCGGACATAGACCTCTTTGCAAGTCCGTGGAATGCCAAACTTCCCCGGTTCTGTTCCAGAATTCCGTGTCAGGGAGTTCAGGCCAAGGATGCCTTCCTCCTTCATTGTGGTCAGGGTTTCCTGTATGCCTTTCCACCCATTCCCTTGATTCCCAAGATTCTGTTCAAACTCCAGAGGGATCAAGGATCTTTGATCCTCATAGCTCCACGCTGGCCACGCCAAGTGTGGTACCCTCTACTTCTACATCTCTCTCAAGCCCCCTCCTTGGACTTGGGAGCTGCTCCAGACCTCCTATCCCAGGAGGAAGGGACCTTGTGGCACCCAAACCCCAAGTTCCTTCACCTCAGAGCTTGGTTACTGAAGGCCTAGACCTTCAAAGCTTGAATCTTTTTCAGCAAGTGAAAGATATCCTACATGCTTCTAGAAAACCTTCCACAAGGCGTTCCTATGCTTTTAAATGGAAAAGATTTTCCATTTGGTGTGCTGAAAAGGGTCTTGACCCTCTAGCACTACCTTTGAATTCTCTCTTAGACTATCTCCTGCATCTTTCCAATGCAGGACTTAAGACGAATTCAGTAAGAGTCCGTTTGAGTGCTATTGCAGCATCCCTTAAGCCCATTAAGGACAACCTATTTCCTCTCATCCTCTCATTGCAAGATTCATGAGAGGCCTCACTTTAACTAAACCTCCCATTAGGCCTCCTCCGGTGGCATGGGACTTGAATTTGGTTCTTGGTCAGCTTATGAAGCTACCTTTTGAACCCTTAGCCACTACCTCCTTGAAATTTCTTTCCTGGAAGGTTATTTTCCTCATTGCAGTCACTTCAGCTCGCCGCATCAGTGAACTGCAGGCCTTAGTGGCTAATCCACCTTATACAAGGTTCCATCATGACAAGGTGGTCCTTAGGACAAATCCACACTTTATGCCTAAAGTGGTCTCACCTTTCCATCTTAATCAGGAAGTATATTTACCTGTCTTTTTTCCAGCTCCTCATGCATCCAGTGCAGAGAAGAGCCTTCATACTCTGGATTGTAAAAGAGCTCTTGCTTTTTACTTGCAAAGGACACAGCAACATAGAAAGTCTTCCCAGCTTTTTGTTGCTTTTGATCCTTCTCTTTTAGGACTTCCAGTCTCTAAGAGAACACTGTGCATTTGGATTGCTCAGTGTATTTCTTTCGCCTACCAGAGTAAGAACCTTACTCTGGAGAGCCATGTCACAGCTCATAATGTGAGGGCCATGGCAACTTCTATGGCTCATCTAAACTCTGTGTCCATCGACCAGATCTGTCGAGCAGCCACCTGGGCCTCGGTTCATACCTTCACAGCCCATTACTGCTTGGACAAGGACTCCCGCCGGGATGCCTTGTTTGGTCAGGCTGTTCTCAAACACCTGTTCCATTCTTAAACAACTCCTACCCTCCTTACCTGGATGGATGCCTGAGATCCATAGGAGGACGTAGGACCCTTCCCAGGGTCTCATATCCTTGGGGATCTCCCAGGCATCTTAGCTAGGGAGTCCCCATATGTGAAGACTCATTCCTGCTTGTTCCTGGAGATAGCACAGTTACTTACCTGTAACAGGTGATCTCTGGGAACAGCAGGAATAAGTCTTCACAACCCTCCCACCTCCCCTAGGAGTTGTACCTCTTTTTTCTGTCTTTCCTTTCTTCTCTCTCTCTATTGTCTCAGCTTTAAACTCGAACTGAGGAGAGCTGGTCAGGAAAGGCAGGAAGGCAGCGCGCAGGCGCAGTGGGATGCTCCCAAAAGCTTTCCTTTTTGGGAAGCTGGGGAGCGTTCCCGCGCAGGCTCCGTCGGTACCGTCGTACCCATATGTGAAGACTTATTCCTGCTGTTCCCAGAGATCACCTGTTACAGGTAAGTAACTGTGCTTTACCGTCCTGGCCAATAGTAACCCCTAAAAAGGAAACCTGTGATTTGCACAGTTGAGCCTTGGCAGGATTAACTTTAAGACCAGCTTGTAAGAGGGCTTTTAAAACTTCTCTTACATGATTCCAGTGTACGGCTTCATTCTCAGACTGAATAAGAATGTCATCTACATACTGAATTATATTATCTCTGCAAGACAATAGTGATAGGGCTTCCTGCATGTATTTATGAAATATTGATGGGGAATCCTTATATCCCTGTGGAAGCACAGTCCATGCATATTGTTTATTCAGGCACTGAAAGGCTGTTTTGTACTGGCACTCAAGGGCCAGGGGCAGACTCCAAAACCCATTGGATATGTCTAAAACAGAGAAAAATTTACATTTGGGATTCAGTTTAAAGATCATTTCAGGGTATGAGGCTACCACGGGCACTACAGATTTTGAAACTTGATTCAGGGCACGGAAGTCCATAGTGAGCCTGAAGGAACCCCCTGGTTTAACTATCGGCCAGGCTGGTGAATTACATGTGGAAGAAATAGGTCTAATCAGACCCCTCTCCTCCAGTATCTTCATAATTTTAGTCACTGGTTCTATAGCCTGATGAGGTACTGGGTATTGCTTCTGTGGTGGAGGATCCTCACCTTCCAACAGTATTTCTGTGTGCATTTTCCCACAATCTAACTTGTCTTGAGCCCAGACTGTAATATCAGCCACCTCTGAAGGAATTACACACAGATCATACTGCTGAGCTGCCTTGGTGCACTGAGTTGCTAACTGCATGGGAATGACTTCATGCACTAAAGTTTTAGAAGCACTTGAAGTTCCTGAATACTGCCACAATTTAAGATTAGCCATATCCACCACCAAATTTAACTGGTTGAGAACATCAATTCCAATTATTTCTTTTGGTGTGTTTACTATAGTGGAGGCAGTGGTTTCCAACATTTCCTTATTTTGTTCACTGTGCACAGGGATACCCCATTTAACTGGGATAGCCACACATTTGGAAGCTGTCTCATTAATTCCTTGAATTTCATAAATTTCCATATTTTTCTGATCTGCAGTGGGAGAAACTCTGTTAGTAAAATTAATTCCAGCCCCTGTGTCAATCAAAGCTAGTTTATCCTGACCCCCCCTATTCTGCTGATAACATTGGGGCGTGCACAAGAGTCCAGTATCAAGGGTGTTACAAGCCTTAAATTGTGTCCTGGGCCTGTATCCATTTCATCATCCAGAGGCTCTGAAATTGAGTCCTCTGCTGAGATAAAGGAGGCAGGCTGGGCTATGAAGGCTTGAGAAATTTTGATATCTGAACTCAGAAGGTCAGGGCACCCCTATGCACTAGCCTTGTGTTTGTCCTGAGCTGCTTGTAAATCCTGTTTTAATTTATCTATTTCTATCTGTAGTATGTGTTTGTCTTGTTCCCATTTAGTTTTCTCCTTTTCTAGCCCATCTCTCTGTGCTTTGAGCTCCTGAAAAGGAATGTAACCTGAGGAGTTTCTAAAAGTACCTCTGCCATGTGCTCTCCAAGGTGTGTGTCCTCTGTCTGTGTTTCTTGTGTACTGAGAGGATTCCTTGGCTTGCCACTTCCGTGCTTCTGATACTGTTATTACCTGCGAGGGCTGGGTCTTCCAAACAGACCCAATTCTGAGCATTAAAGTATCAAAAGGGGTTGCTTCAGGGTCTTCAGAAAATAACAGAAGGTGTTTTGTAATCTCAGGGGATAGCAATTCTAATAAAAAAATCCTTATGCATGCTCTCCCCATAATCTTCTGCCTTGGGCCAGGACTCCTGCTCATTAAGAACTGCTTTTAAAATCCAGGCTCTATATGCAAACTCTTCCAGTGTATCATTTGGTAGAGGTGAAATAATTTTAAATACTTGCATTGGGGAACAGTGAAATAGTTTCTCAGTACCCCTTTTAACCAACTGGTATGGGTGAGTGAGAGAGCCAACTCTATAATAGTGTGGCCCCAGAGCCAAATGCATAAGTCTATCAAAGTCTGATTGTTTTCTTCTGTATTTCCCTAGACCCCAGTGAATCAGAATATCAATCGCCCATTTACACCACTGATTTACATTAAGAGGCATAGTGCCAATTTTCTCAACTATTTTTTCTATATCTCTATCTTTTAAATTTTCCTGCAACATTACTTTAACTGGTGCTTTGAGTTCAGTACTGGGTGCCATGTCTAAGTCATCTGAATTATCCTCCTGACAGAGATCCTGATTATTGCTGGGTTCTGGCTGAGATAAACTATCATGAATTTCTTCATGTGATTCATCTGTATTCTTCCCATTTCTAAGTCCAACTATGCATACTTTAGTATTCTTTTGTTTGTCAATAGCTGGTATGCATGGCTGATAGGGTGTGTCATAAGGGGCTGAGGGAGAAGTAGGCGTATACTTATTTTTTTGTCTTTCAGATGCCAATTGATCCTTAACGTGACTCAGTTCAAGTTTAAGTGCTTCTAATTGCTCACTAACAGTTATAAAAGAATTTGTGGCTTGTATCACTTGAGTTCTTTGTATAGAGATGCAAATTTGTGCCTCCTCAAGGTCTTTCGTCAATTGGGTACAGTGAGAAGTCAGTTCAGTATTGTCCTTTTTCATGTTAATGAGCCCCCTACACATGCCTTGGATAAAAAGGCATTTTCTTTTATTTGTTTTCTTTTTGAATTCTTGATCATGGTTTAACATTTGTCTTTGAATATCATACCATGATGACTCAGGGAATTCACCTTCAAAGGGACCCCCTTTCCTCTTACAGTATGAAATTACCATTTCTTTAAGTTCTTTAAAATCAAAGGCTTCCATATTTGATACTGCAGAAAGGCTGTAGTTGGACTATCTCAAATGTGTAACCTTAGAAGGAGGAATGCTCACTTTTATGAAGAAGTGAGACTTAGAATTATAGTTGGAATGGTATAAATTTTATGGGTGTTCAGTAAAGAGTACTGGCATAAAGACCACACCTTAAAATTATACCTGAATAAAAAGTGCTTATCACCTTTTTAACAGGGTGGAAGTTTAGGGTGAAGTTATAGTAAGAAGGGTGTTAGGAGATTAACAGAATTGTTGTATCAATTGCAGCCAACTTTAAGCCTGCTCTCACTAAGATAGTTCCTGACAGGAGACAGAGAAATAAAAGTTAAAAGGGACAGGAGGAAATAGCTTTATCAGCAAAGATGTATACTGTATTCAATGAGGGACTGTTTACCTGTGTACCACTTCCATACTAAATCTGGACTATCTCTCTGTTTTTTCTTAGCAGCTCAAATAATATAGCAAGCCTATACATCAAAATAAGACAATTGCAAGCCACTCTGTGTGATGTCTTTAAAATTCTAGATGCTTACAGAGCCTTTTGAAAATAAAAATCTCACCTTGTCTAACCCACAAAACAAATTTATCACTGGAACTGTTCACTAAATAGTGTCTAAGTGTCATCCAGTCTGTCAATTGTAAATGGTCACAAGGACTTTTGATTCTGTCTGAAATCTGCTTAATGTATTATATAAAATTATTACTTACCCAACTGGAGGTCTGCTGTGAAATCCGAGAGACGAGCCCCCATAAAGATGTAAGATGTAGTCAGCTTCACTCTCCTGTAGGTCCTGGGTTCATTTCACTTCACAGAGGCAGTAGGGTTTGTAATAAAACAACCAAACAGGTGTGACTTGGAGAAAGGTTTTTTATGTAGAAATAGGCTTATTACATAGATATTGAACAGAGGTATATAGTGATTGTTACAGAGCTGTTTCAGTGTGCATCAATGAATCTGTGTGTGCATGTGCATGTGTGAAGTGTGAGAGAGAGAGAGAGGCCAGAACATGTGGGTCAGAGCCTCATGGCAAGGTGTAGTGGAAGAGAGAGAGAGAGCGGGGGAGGGGTGAAGGGAATTGATTATCAGAGCCTCCTGTCCTTCATGTCCGATGAATGGTGGAAGAGAGAGAGGTAAGAACATGTGGGTCAGAGCCTCATGGCAAGGTGTAGTGGAAGAGAGAGAGAGAGCGGGGGAGGGGTGAAGGGAATTAATTATCAGAGCCTCCTGTCCTTCATGTCTGATGAATGGTGGAAGAGAGAGAGAGAGAGGAAGTGTTTCTGTCCTTTATAGTGAATTGAATCCTCTCCAGCACTTCCCCTTGAGGTCTGCTATTGTTTCTAGCCACTCCCCTTGAGGTCTGCCATTCTTGATTTAGCAAGGAGGGGCTTCAGACAGGCCTTGGAGACTGAAATCACCAGGGGGTCAGAGTTAATCTCATCTTGTAAACTGTCCTATTACCTTTGGAGACTGAAATCACCAGAGTCCAAAGCTGCATGAAATGTATGCTGACAACAAGCATTTTAGAGAATGTATTTTATTCATGTTAATTTGGCTATTGTTAGACATGGGTAAATTGGGATCTTTAAGCTCTGTCTGCTCCATACTTGAGGGCATTTGGGCTACTTTACTCTTTTTTGGAACCTCTCTGCTTTTGGTAGTATCCTTCAAGGATACATTCTTCCGAACCATCCGCTCTTTGGCGACTGTTGGCTTTCCCCTAATATCTAGTTTAAAAGCTGCTCTATCTCCTTTTTAAAGGTTAATGCCAGCAGCCTGGTTCCATCCCGGTTAAGGTGAAGCCCATCCCTTCGGAAGAGCCCCTCCTTTCCCCAGAATGTTCCCCAGTTCCTAACAAATTCAAAACCCTCATCTCTGCACCATTGTCTCATCCACGCATTGAGACTCCGGAGCTCTGCCTGCCTTTTGGGTCCTGCGCGTGGAACAGGAAGCATTTCGGAGAATGCTACCCTGGAGGTTCTGGATTTCAACTTCCTACCTAAAAGCCTAAATTTTGCCTCCAGAACCTCCCTACCACATTTTCCTATGTCTTTGGTACCGACATGTACCAAGACAGCAGACTCCTCCCCAGCACTATCTAAGACCTTATCTAGGTGGCACGTGAGGTCCGTGGATGCTATCTATCACTTCTGGAAGGGCCTTGGGATCCATAAGCAACAACTCCCCCACAACTTCATGGTGGTAGAGTCCTCAATGCAGAAACTGAAGAGTATAAAAAACCTACTCTTCAGTTCCCCCCAGCAGGGAGGCCCAGAACTCGATGCCCTGGGCCGCAAGTGTTATCAGAGCGCCATGCTTGGGTGCCAGATACAGGCATACAAACTGTACATGGGAATGTACCTGAAAGGCCTGATCCAAAAGTTCTTGGGGTTCTCGGTGGGGCTTGCCGAGGAACCCCTGAAGAGGTTCCAGTTCCTGGCGGCGGGCATCCGGGACTGTTCCAAATTCCTCTCTAGTGCCACCTACAATGGGTTTGAATCTGCGGCCAGGGTGGTAGCTGCCAGCATTGGCGCCTGGTGCCAGGCATAGTTACAAACCTCGGACTTTGAGCAGTGGGTGCAAGAAATGTTACTGGATGTCCCCTGCAATGGCGAGAACTTCTTCAGGAAGCCAATGTCTGACAAGGCGGCTGGAATAGAGGCCGAAATAGTGACCCGGCAAAGGCTGTCTAGGAAGACCTCGACCCTTCCCAAGAAAAAATCTTTGGGGAAAAAGCCCTTTTTCCCTAGATAAAAGGGCTATCACCAGGCTGGGTCTTTCCAGCCTTATCGGGGCAGCAGCACCAGGCCTCACAGCCTAAAGGCATGGGGCCCAGAAGCCCTCCAAGCCTCAGGCACCAACTCCCACCCAACCAGGGAGAAACTTTTGACTCCCTGGGCAGGGCCTCCCCTCCACCAGGAGTCCCACCTCAGCCCACAGGGGGGTCCAGCATTATTAAGGATAGGTGGATCTTGCAGGTGGTGAGGGAGTGTTACCACCTCAATTTACAACAGAACCCTCCAGACTTCTTCCCACTAGAACCATCATGGCTTCTCCTCCACCAGGCCTTGCTCATCGCAGAACTCACAGGCTTACTCAGGGACAGGGCAGTGCAGTCTGTACCCTAACACCTCTGGGGAAAGGGGTTCTACTCAAGGTATTTCTTTGTCCCATATCCTCCGCCAGGGAGACTGGCTCTGCTTCTTGGACTTCAAGGATGTGTACACCCACAATCCTGGTCCATCCCTCCCACAGGCAGTACTTGAGATTTGTGATGGGGGGGCAGCACTACCAGTACAGGCTACTACCATTCGGTCTTCCCTCCAAGGGTCTTCACAAAGTGCCTGGCGGTCCTAGCCCCCTATGTGTGCCTCCAGGGTGCCCACGTCTTCCCCTACCTGGACAACTGGCTTATCAGAGGCAGCACAGCTTTCGAAGCCAGCCAAGCCACAAACTTACAATACACACCCTGCAGAACATGGGATTCGTCATCGACTACTCCAAGTCCAGCCTCTCCCCAGTTCAAGATCTGGAGTTCATAGGAGCCCAAATGGACACTCTGCAGGTACAATAGAAAGGGCCCTCCACCTGATGCAGTTAGCGGAGGATGTTCAAAACTGCAGGTCAGTGCCCGCCGCCTGCTCCTCTGCTTGTTAGACTACATGGCCTCAACAGTTCATATCACGCCCTTGGCTCGCCTGCACATGCCAGCAGCCCAGTGATGCCTCAGATCCCAATGGACACAGGCCACAGTCAGGCTGCGGGACAGGGTAAGGGTTGCCCACCGATTGGCAGCCTCCCTCAACTGGTGGCAGTCCCTGCAACATCTCGGAGTGGGGATGACACCAGCAGCACAAAAGGTCCTGACAATAGACACCTCCCTGGCAGGCTGGGGCACACATTGCGAGGGCCATTGCACTCAGGGCAACTGGTCCCCAGACGAATCTTGGTAACAGATCAACCTCCTTGAGCTCAGGGCCATCTTCCTGGCCCTACAGGCCTTCTGCTACCTCCTGAGCAACCTCTCTGTCCTCATGCAAACGGACATTCAGGTTGCCATGTTCTATGTCAACAAACAGAGAGGCACAGGTTCCTACTCCCTTTGCCAGGAGGCAGTAGTCCTCCAATCCTTCACAGTGCGCAACAGCATGCTCTTGAGAGCAGTGTATGGGCCAGGAAAACCTCCTGGCAGACAAGCTCAGCAGGATCCTTCACCCACACGAGTGGTGTCTGGATCCCAGGGTGGCAAAAAGGCTCTTCTGACTCTGGGGCAGGCCCTGGCTTCCCTGGACAATGCACACCTGCCCAGATTCTGCTCCCTCCCAGCCACACCACAGAAGGGTGGCAGCGGATGCCTTTCTCGTCTCATAGTTGAGGGGTCTGCTTTATGCATTCCCATCAACCTCTCTAATTGTCAGGTGCCTTTTCAGGATCCAGAGCGACAATGCCACAGTAATTCTGGTTGCTCCCAGTTGGCCCAGACAGCTCTGGTTCCCCCTGCTACTCTCCCTGGCACCCCCAGTGGCACCGGGCCATCAGCCAGATCTTCTTTCGCAGGAGGGGGCCTCCCTTCTCCGCCCCACTCTGGCATCCCTGATAACTGCATGGATGCTGAAAGTGTAGCACTGGCCCCCTTCAGTCTCACAGATGAAGTGAAAGAGATCCTCCTAGCCTCCCATAAATCCTCCACCAGGGGGGCATATTCCTTCAAGTGGAGGAGATTCTCTCTATGGTGTGCAGAGCGGAATGAAAATCCCTTCTTCCTTATCGTCTCTCCAGTCCAGTCCCGGAATCTCTGGGGATATAGGTTCCTCCAGCAGCTTGGAGACTGAACAATGACATTCTTTGATGTCACCAGTATAAATACCCGAGGGACCGCCTCCTTGCTCCAGTTTGTTCAGTCTCCAAGCAGCTGGAGGTTGATGAACCTAGAGATTCTGGACTCACTGGAGGGACAATTAAGCAATTTTTCTTGAATTTATTTAAAGTTATTTAGTTAATTTTGTTTATTTATTCTTCAATTGGGTAGCACTGGCTTAGGAGTCCAGAGGTGTGCCCCCCCCTCCTTTTTTATTTTCTTCTCTGTCTGCCAGAAGCCATGTTTATTTATTTGCCTTTATTTTGAGTGGCTCAATTCATTCAACAAAATTTCGTCTCCCGAACCTACTTACCTTAGTTGAGGAGCGAAAAAACTGGCAGAGTCATTACAGCTGATAGCTGTTCTCTGAGAGTCGCACATATGATCGTGCCGCCGGAGCTGGTATTACTTTGTTTTTAACTTCATTGCTGTCCGGCGCTTACGGTTTCTCCTCCGACACTGAAACTGCTTAGCGTGGGGAGAACCGGTTATCCTGAAGTGATTAAGGGGGTTTTCTTCTTGCTGTAGCACTCAGATAATAATTCTTTGCTGCGCAGCTATTCGGTGATGACAGTTGGCTTCTGGGCAGGCTGTGCTGTTCGGCGTGTGCACGAGAAAACGGCAAACAGTAAGTGAGTTTCTTTGGAAGACAGAAACTTTGTTTTTTGATGTTTCTTTTAAAGGTAATGATTTTAATGTCATTTTAATTTCATTTTAATCTCTTTTTGAACTGTTTGCTAAGTATGCTCTGGAGCTTCAGCGCCCGTTGGTCGATTTGTTCATTCAATCTCCTTGCAAGGCATGCATCAAATGTGCTGCAGTGTGCAAAACCTTGCAAAGACTTGAAGCTCAAAGCTGTTGTTCCGGTACCGCCAGACCAACGCGGCTCCGGTCGATACTCCATCTATTTTGTGGTTCCAAAGAAAGAAGGGTCTTTTCGGCCAATTTTGGATCTTCAAAAGGTAAATCGTTGCCTTCAGGTAACTCATTTTCGCATGGAAACACTGAGGTCTGTGATAATGGCAGTAAGAAAAGGGGAGTTTCTTACGTCTCTGGATTCGACAGAGGCGTATCTACACATTCCCATTCGTCTGGAGCATCAAAAATTTTTGAGATTTGCAGTTCCTGTGGGTCATTTCCAGTTTCAAGCGTTACCGTTCGGTTTAGCAACGGCTCCGCGAACGTTTGCCAAGGTAATGGTAGTCATTGCGGCAGCATTGAGAAAGGAAGGAATTCTGGTTTACCCATATCTGGACGATTGGTTGATTCGGACAAAGTCCGAAAAGGAAAGTGAGTTGGAAACAGCCAGAATAGTGGAATTTTTACAGAGTCTTGGTTGGGTTGTCAATATGGCAAAAAACAAGTTAATTCCATCATAGAATATGGAACACCTGGGAGCTCAATTCAATACAAAAATAGGAAAGGTATTTCTTCCTCAGACGCGAGCTCTAGCATTGAGGGATCTGGTGCACAGTTTCTTGAGCAGAAAGAATCCCACTGCATGGTATTATTTACGGTTGATCGGAACCATGGCAGCAACGTTAGACTTAGTTCCATGGGCAAGAACTCATATGTGACCATTACAGAGAGTGTTACTAAGGAGGTGGTCGCATCAGAAAGATCCTTTCTCAAGGACACTGCCCTGCCTTCTAGAGACGCGTCAAGCTCTACAATGTTGGATACAGCCGGGGATTCTAGAGGTGGGAATGCAGCTAGAATCGCCTGTTTGGATAACTCTTATGACAGATGCCAGTCTTGTGGGCTGGGGAGCTCACTTCGAAGGAAGACTTGTTCACGGTCAATGGACAGAGCAGGAGAAAGATTGGTCAATCAACAGATTGGAGTTCAGGGCAGTAACTTTAGCTCTGGAAGCCTTTCATTGTTATCTTCAGGAGAATGCGGTTCGTGTTCTATCAGACAACGCAACCGCAGTCGCTTACATCAACCGTCAAGGGGGCACAAGCAGTGTCTCTCTGGAAGCCGAAGCCGAGCAGCTGTTTGTGTGGGCTGAAAGGAATTTGAAAGCTTTGCCCGCAACTCATGTAGCAGGAGTGGACAATGTGGAGGCCGATTTTTTAAGTTGGGTCAAAGTGGATCCAGGAGAGTGGATTCTGCATCCGCAGGTATTCCAGCTGATAATAAATCATTGGGGGGTTCTGGTGATTGATCTCATGGCAACCTTTGAGTCGGCAAAAGTCAATCGGTTTTTCAGTCGAAGGCGAGAGAAAATGTCAGAAGGCCTAGACGCTCTCATTCAAAGGTGGCCAGAGGGGCAACTTCTGTATGTCTTCCCTCCATGGGTATTGATAGGTCGTGTTCTTCAAAGACTAGAACAGCACAACGGACTAGTAATATTGATAGCGCCAGATTGGCCAAGACGACCATGGTACGCGGATCTCATAAGGTTATTAGTAGACCGTCCATGGCTCTTACCGATGAGAGAAGATCTGTTGCGCCAGGGTCCACTACACATGCCACAGGTGGCTCGATTCTCGCTTAAGGCTTGGCTCTTGAAAGGGCAAGGTTAAGGGCCAGGAGTTACTCTTCGGCGGTGATTTCCACTTTGTTAAAAGTGAGAAAGAGGTCTACCTCTTTGGCATATATTCGAATTTGGAGAATATTCGAAGCATGGTGTGAAGATAAGGGTTTGGAGGCGTTAAAAGCTTCTATTTCTCAAGTTCTATCTTTTTTGCAAGATGGGTTTGAGAGAGGATTGGCAGCTGCTTCTCTGAAAGTGCAGCTGGCAGATCTCTCTTGTTATAGAGGAAAAATAAATGGTGAGGTGCTAGGAGCACATCCGGATGTGAAGCGTTTTTTAAGAGCGGTTTCATTGTTGAGGCCACCGTGTAGACCAAGCGTTCCGTCTTGGGATCTACATTTGGTATTGGAAGCTTTGGTACGCGAACCGTTTGAACCGTTGTCACGAGCGTCATTAAAGGATCTTTCGCTCAAGGTAGTTTTTCTAGTAGCTATTTCATCAGCGCAAAGTATTTCTGAATTGCAGGCATTGTCTTGTAGAAAGCCTTTTCTATTATTTTACGAAAAGAAGGTGGTTTTGAGACCAGTACCTTCGTTTCTACCCAAGGTGGTGTCTGCTTTTCATGTCAATCAGGAGGTTTCTTTACCAGTATTTCAAAATACTGCCAAGGAAATTCAGTTCAAAAGATTGCATCTTTTAGATGTTTGTAGAGCATTAAAGACATATTTAAAATGAACACAGGAATTCTGTAAGACAGATAGGCTGTTTATTTTTGGAGATGCAGGAAGAGGATATGCAGCCTCCAAAGCATCTATTGCCAGGTGGATCAAGGAAGCTATAGCTTCAGCGTATTTGTTGAAGGGTAGGACAATACCTGATGGGCTTAAAGCGCATTAAACAAGAGCGCAAGCTGCGTCTTGGGCTGAGTACAGTTTGGTACCGCCTGTGGACATCTGTAAAGCGGCTACTTGGTCATCGTTGAATTCTTTTGTAAAACACTATTGATTAGATATATAGGTATAATATGGTCATGGTAAGCTTAATGACCCGTATTGGGGGGGAGATACTTTTGGGAGGATCTTTAAAAACTATTATTCTTCTATCGAGACGGAGGGCAGACTATAATAGGCAAATTATAGTATTACTTTAAGGGCACATTTTGTGTCTTAGTTTATAATTAAAATTTGTAAATGTTATTATGGTTTGTTAAAGTTTAATAGCTTTTATTTTTAGCTACTTAATTGTTGCTCTGGTGAGTCTGCTTTGTCAATAGGTAAACTGGAGAAAGGAGGCTGTCCCTCGGGTATTTATACTGGTGACATCAAAGAATGTCATTGTTCAGTCTCCAAGCTGCTGGAGGAACCTATATCCCCAGAGATTCTGGCACTGGACTGGAATTCCTCAAGGAACAACAATTAGCAGGTAAGTCTAATTTCACCTTCTACCATCTACAGCTCATACTGCAGTACCTGCTGCATCTCTCTCACTCAGGGCTGACATGTAATTCGGTCAGTGTGCATCTCAGTGCCATAGCAGCTAACCATCACCCTGTGGAGGGAAGACTGCTCTCAAGCCAGCCCCTGGTATTCAGGTTCCTCAGAGGCCTTCTGCTATTGAAGCCCCCACTCTGTCCCCCTTCACTAGAGTGGGATCTCAATGTAATGCTCTCACAGCTCACCAGACCGCCATTTGAGCCCTTGGCGACTTGCCACCTGAGGTATCTCTCCTGGAAGGTGGCCTTCCTGGTGGCCTTGACATCCACCCGGAGAGTGAGCGAGCTACAGACTCTAGTGGTGGATCCACCTTATACCAGGTTCTATACAAACAGGATTGTGCTTTGCATGCACCCAACTTACTCCCGAAGGTGGTGTCTGCTTTCCACCTCAATCAGGAGGTGGTCCTCCCCACCTTCTTTCCACAGCCTCATGCCGATAAGGCAGAGTCAGTTCTGCATAAGTTGAACTGTAAGAGGGCTCTGTCCTTCTATCTACAGAGGACCCAGGCCCACCGCAAAGCTCCCCAATTCTGTCTCTTATGACCCCAGCAGGCTGGGGCTACTTGTGATCAAGCAAACCCTGTCCACTTGTTTGTCAGGCTCCATTGCCCTCACTTATGAGCAAGCTGGCCTCTCCCAAGAGTACCAGATCACTGCTTATCGTGTGAAGGCTATGGCCATGTCGATGGCCAACCTATGCTCAATGCCGGTGACAGAAATTTGTAAAGCCGTCACATAGTCTTCAGTGCATACGTTTGCAGCTCACTACTGCCTAGAGAGTGAGTCCCACAGGGACAGTGCCTTTGGCCATGCAGTAATCTGAAGCATTCTTGGTGTATAGGCAACTCCTGCCCTCCGATCCTTCTGAGTTCAGGCTACCAGAGTGATGGGATGATGAACACTGGGGTTTGCATAGTGTCTTGGTAGGGACTTACCCTCTGCAACTCACGGCCTCCCTATTGGTAGCCATTGATGCTGTCATGGTTTGGTCCCTGGCAGCCTGGTGCTAGGGAGTTATGTGAGGACTGACTTCCTGCTTGTTCCTGGAGAAAGCATAGTTACTCTCCTGTAACAGGTGCTCTCCAGGGACAGCAGGAATCGGTCCTCACAACCCTCCCTCCTCCCCTAGGAGTTGCCTCCTTTACCTTATTTACTTTATTCCACCTTTTGCCTAAGCTATGTCATCTGACTGAGCAAGATGCACCCTTGGGCGGGAATGGGACACCGCATGTGTGGTAGCATTCCTAAAGACTTTCTTTGAAAGCTGGGGAAATGCTCTGCGCGTGCTCCGTCGTCACCCATATGTGAGGACTGATTCCTGCTGTCCCTGGAGAACACCTGTTACAGGTGAGTAGCTATGCTTTTCAGTGCATTGGGAGGTGATTGCTTCCTGTGGTATCAGAAATCATTGGTTCATTAATGCTTCTTCAGGAAACCTGCCTCTCCTCGGAGACAGACGTTGACCCAAGCTGAAACGTGGATATCATTTGAATACTTATCTGAGTCAGATCCTGAGTGCTCCTGGGAGTGTGAGTTCGAGTTTAGATAATTCTCAGAGTGGAGGTCTTCAGAACTGCCCTCAGATCCCACACCTCCTTAAAAGCATCACAAGTACTTTTGGAGCAGCTTACTTTTCATGATTTTGTAAGGAAAATGGCTAAGTCCTTTCCATTTCCATTAAGGATTGAGGAGGAGCCCAGGGCTGAAGAATTTGATATCTTATAGTATTCCGTTGGCCCTAAGGAGGTGGTGAGAATGCCTGTGCACCACATCCTTCAGAGGTTGCAGATAAGAAAGATGGGAAACCCCCTTCTTGATACCTTTCAGCCAGCAAGAAGGTTGACTTAATGTATGGGGTTCAAAAGGCTCCCAGATACATGATCATCCAGCTGCTACACCACTCTATAGTCCTTGAATCTGCCATCAAAAAGATTGAGAGCTCCAAATCTCCCTCTTCATTGTCCCTGGAGAGAGAGACCAGGACCTTGGATTCTTTTGGGAGGAGTTCCTTCAGAGTGCTATGCTAATGTCCCATGCAATGTCCTACCGGCTCTTCATGGGTATGAATTTAGAGAACATAATGTGCAACTTAGAGAAATTGACCGACTTTCTTTCTTCAGAGAAGGTCCCTTGTGGCTCAAGGAAAAGGATGTGGGAAGTACATTGTCCAGATAACATATGATATCCTCACTATGGCATTGAAATCCTCTTCAATGAGTGTTGACACCCAGAGACTTTCATGGCTCCAGGCCACAGACTTGCAGTCTACTATGCAGAAGCAACTAGCCAATGTGCCATGCTATGGAGACAATCTCTTTGGAAACAAGTTGTAAGAAACTGTAACCATGATCAGACTGCATACTGGTACCTTGAGAATACTGTCCAGGCCTACTACTGACTTGGCCTCCTCATGTCTTGTGGTTCTATAGTGGAGGACAGTGTAAGTTGTATTACCCTCATAGGCGTAGGTATCTGCCTCCCTCCTCCCAGACTTAGTCTTGTACCAGACAGCCAAAGACTGCAAAGCCCCTGCCAGCTCCCAAGGCAAAATCAGGGGTAGGGTTTTGACTGGTTTCTAGAAAATATACCTGAAGTCCCCATCTTCTTGGATGACCTCGCAGTTGAGAGGAGGCTTACGTTCTTTGTAGAGCATTGGCCCTGTAAACCTTTGACTCATGGGATCTCAAGATAGTCTGTGAGGGGTAAAGATTAAGACTGTTCACTCCCACCAAATTATCCACTGGGGTGCATTCGTTTGGCCTTCAGCATCAGTACATGCTTCTTCAGGAACTCTCCACCCTTCACACTGCTAATACGTTTGAGTATGTTTCACCAAGGCAGGAAGGGCATGGATTCTACTTAAGGTATTTCCTAGTACCAAAGAAAACAGGGGAAGGTTCATCCTATCCTAGACTGAGACCTGAACAAATTTGTCAAACGCAAAATGTTCTCAATGATTTCTCTGGACACTCTACTACCTCTTCTGCATAAAGTGGGTGACTATGTTTTTTGGAATTGAAAGATGCCTACACTCACATTCAGATACATCCCATTCACAGGGAGTATCTGAAATTCATTGTGGGGAAAAACCATAACATACTTTTTGGCCTCTCCACAGCTCCTTGTATGTTTACCAAATGTTGCAATGTTTCTACGCAAACTGGGCATGCATGTTTCTGTACTTGGGTGATTGGCTAATCAGGGGCATCATTTAGGAAGGAGCTCTAGGATCCTTAGGCTTGACAACCTGAATGCTAGAGCTACTAGGGTTTGTTATCAATTATCCATAGTTAACCCTGAGTCCATCATACCAATTGGAGTTCATCAGAGCTATGCTAGACATGACTCAAGTGAAGGCCTTTCTTCCACAAGACAAATTCAACCACTTAGTGACCATAATGGAAGGGGTGCAATAGAATCAGAGATGTCAGCAAGGCATATGTTGAAAATGTTGGTCCACATAGCTTCCACGGTTTATTTAGTTCCCATGGTATGTCTCAAGATGAAACAAACTCAGTGGACCCGGAGAACACAGGACCTTTTTTCTGTCTCTTCTCCTCTCTGATACTCCCTCTCTGGGACTCCCTATCCTAGTGGAGGGATCATTTCAATTTGGCCAAAGGTTTTCCCTTCCAAATTGCTCTCTATAAAAAATTGCCCATGATTGATGCATCCAAACTGGGCTAGAGAGATCATGTAAATGGGTTCCACACCCAGGGCCTTTGGTCTGCTCAGGAAAGCTTTCTTCAGATAAATTTATGGGAACCAAAAGCAGTATCCAATGCTCTAAAGGCTTTCAGGGATTGATTGGCCAATCAGGACGGAATGGGCTTGTACCTCCTGTGTTGGGAAACAGCCAGGTTGTAGAACTTTGCCATCTCTCAAGGGATGGTGCTCAGAACCATGCACCTACCAGGCAAGAGCAACTCTCTGGCAGATGGGCTGAGCTGTATCCTTCAAACTCACAAATGGACCCTAGATCAGGATGTAGCATAATCCATCTTTCGAGTATGGGACAGCCCCTCAATAAATCTGTTTCCTAACTTTGGAACAGACAAATGCCTCAGTTTGCTCCAGAGTGGGGACACATGACATGCTGTATATCAAGTGCAATAAAGAATAAAGTAGCCTTAGATGCCTTTCTCCTTCATACCTCTGATAGCGAAAACCCTTCTGAAACTCATAGACAGCCGAGGCTCTCTGCTACTAGTAGTGTTTTGCTGGCCTAGGCAACCATGTTTTCCTTTCCTATGCGAGCCTTCCATCAAGATTCCAGTTCATCTTGGCATTTCACCAGTTCTAATTTCTCAGAATCAAGTGCCCATTTGCCATGCATCCCTGTGTATGTGTCCTGATTGCACATAACATACATGTAAAATAATTACTCCAATATGTTAGTGTTTCCTGCTTTCAGATATTATATAGACAGTTTTCTTATAAATCAACTTGACTTTTTCTAAGCGGGTCTCAGACTTACGGGCTACTTCCGGTGATAAATATCACTTAGTGCACCTTTTGCATCAATGACCCATTTTCATATATTTCTTATATTTTTCTTATAACTTATTCTAAACTTATATTTCAAACGTCCAGTTGGATAATATGAGATATCTTATATCTTATAACAGCAAGCTTATCTTTTATCTTTGTCTTTTTCTTCAATTTCCCTTGTGATGTCAATTATCTCATCCGTTGCTTCTAAAATTGAACCCGGTTTTAAACAGACTTGTAGTTTCAATTATCTCTTCTGTGGCTACCAAGCTTAAACCTGATTTGGAATAGCAAAGGGACGCGCGTCCCTTTGCTATTCCAAATCAGGTTTAAGCTTGGTAGCCACAGAAGAGATAATTGAAACTACAAGTCTGTTTAAAACCGGGTTCAATTTTAGAAGCAACGGATGAGATAATTGACATCACAAGGGAAATTGAAGAAAAAGACAAAGATAAAAGATAAGCTTGCTGTTATAAGATATAAGATATCTCATATTATCCAACTGGACGTTTGAAATATAAGTTTAGAATAAGTTATAAGAAAAATATAAGAAATATATGAAAATGGGTCATTGATGCAAAAGGTGCACTAAGTGATATTTATCACCGGAAGTAGCCCGTAAGTCTGAGACCCGCTTAGAAAAAGTCAAGTTGATTTATAAGAAAACTGTCTATATAATATCTGAAAGCAGGAAACACTAACATATTGGAGTAATTATTTTACATATTTGCTAAACAGTGGCATTACTCTGAAGAAATTTGGGATCAATTGCGGTTGTGATGCACATAACATACAGCATTGCATGTTGGTGGTTGCACAGGGGTCAGCGGAGGTAGGTGAGAGGGACTTGCAGTGGTGGATCTCCCTGGTGTAGGTGGAGGTAAGCAAACATGCATGTGAATTGGTAGTTTGGAGAAGCCATTGACAAGGAGCTGGAGAGAGAGAGCAGAAGAGCACGCAGTGGGCAACCATATCAGAGAATGCACCAGCTGAGAGGTCAGTTTATGGTGCTCGCAAAATGAACAGTGCCTGATGTGGTCCATTTTGACAAAGCCATCATACAACAGCTGTGCCTGGATCTAGAGCAAAAACTCTGTGCCAGCACATAACGAGGTCGCCCCATACATATGACTATAAAGGTCACCACAGCTCTTGCATTCCTGGTAACTAGCAGTTTCCAGTTCGTGCTAGCTGCCATGACAGGCAACAGCAAGTTGGCCGTATTGCAATGTCTCACGCAGTTCCTCGCAGCATTTCTCCCTAGAATGACATTCCACATATGCTTTCCGAGTACTGCTCAGCAGTGTTGACAGACCATTATGAACTTTTATCGGATCGCAGGCTTTCCTGGTGTACTCGGTGTCATAGATTGCATGCATGTGGCCCTGCAACCCCAGGGTGCAAAGGAAGCAATCTAGCGGAATCACAAGTCATATCATTACATGAAAATGAAGGTAAATTGCAATGGTGAGGGTGAAATAGCTGATGTCTTTCCCCATTTCTTGGTTCAATCAGATCATTCATGAGTGCTTCAACAGTAGGGAGATTACAGGCAGCTGATTCCTTAGTAATTCACAGCCTTCTGGCTGAGCTATAGTTCCAAGGCTACAGCTAGTGCCATGAAGCAGGAGGAGGAAGCGCACATGCAAGAAACAAAAGGTTGGTTGGAGTCGGCAAAAAGGCAAACAACTGGTAGTGGCGGAGAAAGCTGTGACATGTGGTCACCAGCAGTCTCTGACTTCCCCCCTCTTCATATTTGTTGATAGAGGAGATCGTGGCTGCCCACTAAGGAGCTGGCCGTTGACCCCTACCATTTCCCCACACAGTGAGGCAGAGAAATGCTACAACTGGGCACACAGGGCAAACTGTTCCATCATTGAGCACATGCTTTCTTTGCCTGGACAGTTCAGAAGGTGAGCTGCTGTACAGCCCGCAAAAGGTTGGACAGATCTTCATGGTCTGCAGCATGCTACAAAACGTATAAAAGAAGAGGCAGCAGCCCCTGCCCCTGGAAAATGCACCCAAGGAGGATGATACTGAGGAGGACTCAAACAGCGGTGCAGACATCACTGGCCAGCCGTACAGACAGGGAGAGCGAGCAAGAAAGATAGACTGATACAGAACCATTTCTCCTAAGGTTTGTGTTTTATTCTGGAGCATTTACGTAAGCTTGCAGAAAGATCCACTCACTTTCCCCTTGCCCAGCCCCCTGCCTGTTCTGCCACCTCTCTTGCCTCCCTACCAAGCTCCACCAGAGGCTGTAACAGCCCAACATCTCACACGTGCACACAACATTACCCTAATGCTGGCTCCTCCATCATGCAGACCCCCACATAGCCTCATAACACCCCTGCCCTAATGGCTGCCTGAGCACGCATCCCCTTGAATGTACCATGCCCCTGAACCCCTGCAATCACCCACCATGCCAGCAGGCCCTGTGACACCCTCCTTCACCACTGCTGCACACCCACATATGTACAGCACAGAAATGTTGCTGCCAATGCAATACACTTCCCCCCTGCCCTTGCTGTGACCCCCATGGCCCATGCCCTTCCTGCCCTTATCCTGTGTGACTGGCAATGCCTATATGCAAATGTATAAGGTATCCTAGACGCTTTTGCAGCTAGCACCCTTCTCGCCTGACCCTGCAGCATCCTGTGCTACAGCAGAGTGGAAATTGGGAAATCTCATGGGGGTGCCTGTGCCAAAGTGGGGGTGTTCCAAGGATGTTGCACATGGATGGTTCATGTTATCTGCAGGTCCATGGACTTTTGGTCCTGATATTTGTTGGTTTGCACACAAGCCCTCGTGTTGTGAGGGCTTGTGTGCATCAGTGATGCTGAGAGCTAAGCTATCAGTAGCTTAGCTACTGGCAGGGTCTCCCAAGATAGACAGGTCTCAGCTGAGATGCCATACTAAGACAAACCACCCAGCTGGGCAGCAGCAGAATGGGATGATGTAAGCGGAGGATCATATTTCTGTGACAAATGCAACAACACTGGAATTAACTTGAATTTGTTACCGAAGGATGTAGTAAGGGTTGTTAGTATAGCTGGGTTTAAAAAAGGGTTGGACAAGTTCCTGGAGGAAAGGTCCATAAAACTATTATTAAGAAGGGACCCAGGGGGGGCGGAGCCCGATGTCCAGCGGGATGGTCGCATAACGCTGAGGCTCCCGAGAGGCCTACTCAGAATCCTGAATTAACACCGGACATACTTGAATTTCTGCTCTGATCTTGCCGGGGCACATTGGTGAGATGGCGGGGACCAAACCCACGCGCCTGGAATTTGGATCTCCAGCGGCTTCTCACGGTAAACGCTCCAAAACTGAACCCCCGTCCCCGCAGAAGGGGCTGGCTTTGCGCGAGGGCCCCGAAATGCAGCAGGAAATCCTCGCAGAAATTAGAGGGGTTAAGGACCTCGTGCAGTCAAACGGTGAAGCACTTCGAGCGCTGAGGGAAGATCTTGGTGTACTGCAAGGCAGGCTGGAGGGGCTCTCTTCGCGTCAGGACAAAATGGAGAGTATATTAGACTCCCATGCGGTCCGGCTGTCCAAACTCGACAAAGTTGAACGTCAGGTGCGGGCCTTGCAGAAAGAAGTGGAAGATGGCAATAATAGAGCGCGCCGCAACAATCTACGACTCGTGGGCATACCGGAGGGAGCGGAATTGGGAGACATGAAGGAGTTTTTTAGGTAAAATCCTCCCTTCCCTGCTCCAAATCACCTTTACCAAAGAATTGGAGATCGATCGCGCTCATCGTGTACCCACAAACATAACGCTCAACAGGAAGACCCCGCGGCCTATCATCTTTCGACTTTTGAGATATCAACATGTGGAACAAATTCTCAGTGCCTCCCGGGCAAAGGGCCATATGGAGTTTGAGAGCCACAAGGTCTCCTTCTATCCTGACTTGGCTAAACCCACGGTCGACCGCCGAAAGCGCTTTCTGGAATTTCGGCCGAGGCTTCAACAACTACAAGCACGCTATGGCCTGATGTACCCGGCCAAGCTCCGAGTCACGCTTCACAATCAGACAAGAACATTTAAGGACCCTGATCTACTAGCGGAGTTTTTGGACTCTAAAGAAGCCGACTTGATGCGCTGACTTCCAGAATATTCCTGCCAGTACTCTCATATCCGCTGTGCCTGCCATATTGGATTTACCGCGGCTCAGCGAAGAGTCTGTCGAGGGTGGTTTGTTGCCTTATTTTGAAGATATCTGGGACCCGCCTTCATCTACCCATAGTAGCCTCGACGAGTATCAGAGACAGTGTTACTTATGGACTCTGGTGTTTCTTTTCTTTTATTATGTCTCTATCTTCCTCTCTAGGGCCTCCTCCCGCAGACATCTGGTCGCCATATTCATTGGGGGTTTTGCTTCTTCTCTAAGTTACTTTGGTACATACTTTTCAATATGGGTGTATTGGCCAGCATACTTGGTGCTTATGTCATTATTGTACAGATTCTGATTATGTCGTAAGTTTTCAAGCGCTCTTACCTAAAATGTCTGTTATCGATTGATGGCACCATGTAAGATTTTCTCATTGAACGTACAAGGAATCAATAATCCGATAAAACGGAGGAAAATCCTAAGCTATTTAAGTCATGACGCTGCGGACCTGATTTTCCTCCAAGAAACACATTTCAATTCGAAGGAAACTCTCAAACTCAATATTAAACCTTACATGGTGGCCGCCTATTCCCCAGCCGTTTCTAGGGAATGTGGGGTTGCCATATTGGATAGGAACTCTCAGCACGCTACTATTATTGCGACTTGCTCAGATACAGCGGGTAGATGGTCCCGAGTTCACCTCAAGATAGGTAACTTTAAAGTTACATGTATATGCCTTTATGCTCCTAATGTGGATGACCCTGCCCTTTTGCTACTATTGCTCAGGTTGCGCAGGCCTCTGCTAATACTTCATTGATATTGGGGGGGATTTCAATTTAGTTCTTGATCCCCTGATTGACAAATAGCCGCCTAGGACAAGTGGTCCCCCCAAGAGTCACATCGCGCTAATCTCTGTGAACACAGATATTGTTCTAGTCGATCTATGGAGGTTACTACACCCCAAATGAGCTTGACTTTACCTTCTTCACTTCCCCTCACAAATCCCAGTTTCGCATAGATTTCTTTCTGATATCAAAACTGTTGGTTCCTCAGGTGGACGCTGCAAAGATTCACTCTCAGCATATTTCAGATCACGCTGCTATTTCTTTTCAATAACGTACTACTGCACTCCAAGGGAATCCGGGGGCCTGGTTCTTTGATAGAGCCCTATTAACTCAGCCAGAGTTCCGATTAGAAATTCGAGCAGCCATGTATGATTACTTCCAGACCCTGGTACTCCAGGGGGATCTGGACACCCCAACAGCTCTTCTCTGCAGCTCGTTGGAAAACCTTTTCTGATTTATACAGGGAATTTGCGTTATCAGCGAAACATTACTTTCAATTGATGCAGCTTCCATGCTGCCTCAAAAGTGCTCCAATCATGCCGCCCTCTGTCCCTACTAAGGACGGGCTATTAGAACTAATTCACTCTATTAGTAGTACACAGGGGGTAGCCTCTAACTTTTATAACTATTATGTCAGGGTACAGATACTGCCACTTGTAGAGTCCAACAAGCCTGGGATCGCTAACCGCAAACCACTTTAACCCCTGTGCATTAGAGCGTTTTCTGGAGCAAAATAGTGCGGGTTTCCCAGTCTGCCTCAGTTACCCAAACTCTCTTCCTTTTTGCACATAGATGTTCTTATATTCCAGGAAAATAGCCAAATGGAACACAACTGCCAGGGATCAGTGTAGGTCTTGCCATACTGATGTGGGACCCTCGCTCATGTTCTTTATGAATGTCCTTAACTACAGGTTTACTGGGGGCGGGTCTGGGGTCGTATTCCATTTATCTTACACCTTCACGAGCCTCTTTCTTGGAAGACTGTGGGACTCCGCTCAGTGGCGGAGGTCCCCTCTCTTCCTAAGAAGGGTCGCTTTCTCCTGATTTCATGCTGGGTATAGCCATATGTTTAATCACGAGGACTTGGAAGGATAGCTCTCGACTTACTGTCAATGAATAGTGGAACCTTGTCTGCTTATATAGTAAATATGAGCAGATATCTCGGAGAGCTATTTTCCATACCCAAATTCATTCTCGCTTGTCTAAATGGCAGATGCTCAAAGATCATGTACAATCTGCTCATTGCTTCGATATGTCTGTTTAATGTACACTCATCATGTTTCAGATCGCTGTTAGGTTTTGTAACACAATAATGTCAGTACACGCCCGCTTCGAGAATGATTCAGTTTTTTAGAGAAGAAGCAGGGGGGAGGGGGGTGGCAGGGGTTTACTTTGGTGTATGTATCATATTCCATGTATGTATTTGTCTTTTGCTGTATGTCTTCCTTTCCTTTGTTGTTGTAAAACGAAAATAAAGAATTAAAAAAAAAAGAAGGGACCCAGGATATCAATGCTTGACCCAGTACAAGCATTGTGGAACCTGTGTCTTGGAGAAACTGCTAGGTACATATGACCTAGATTGGCCACTGTTGGAAACAGGATACTGGGCTTGATGGACCTTGGTCTGACCCAGTATGGCATATCTTATGTTCTTTTGTTCTTAACTGTGTGGAAGAAAGGCTTGGCAAATCTACTTCTGCATCTTGCCTTGAAAACCCAATGGATAGTCACAAAACTGCACTATAGCGCTGGAAGATGAAACCCCCAGGTTGGAAGGCACTCAAATGGCTACTGGGGATGAGCTGAAAACTTCTCATATTAAACCCAGCATTTATGATTTGGTTGGATCTGCTGATGTAGCTGCGCATGAAAAGAGTCAAGTTGCAAAGGTATCTTACATATTGGAACATGGAACGTATGAAGCATGAACCAAGGAAAGTTGGAGGTGGTCATGAATGAAATGGAATGTGTACAACTTGATCTGTTGGGTGTCAGTGAACTGAAATGGACTGGCATCGGGCACTTTGCATCTGATGATCATATCTTCACCTCCTGCCACCATCCTCAGCTCTCCCCTGCACGGGGATCGAGCCTCCGACGGCAGGAGGGCAGCGGAAGCAGCATCGCCCAATCCGGGCTCTCCACAGGCCTTAAAAGGCCGCGCCAGTCGGGTGCAGGGTCTCTTCACCTCCTGCCACCATCCTCAGCTCTCCCCTGCACGGGGATCGAGCCTCCGACGGCAGGAGGGCAGCGGAAGCAGCATCGCCCAATCCGGGCTCTCCACAGGCCTTAAGAGGACGCGCAGTCGGGTGCAGGGTCTCTTCACCTCCTGCCACCATCCTCAGCTCTCCCTGCACGGGGATCGAGCCTCCGACGGCAGGAGGGCAGCGGAAGCAGCATCGCCCAATCCGGGCTCTCCACAGGCCTTAAAAGGCCGCGCCAGTCGGGTGCAGGGTCTCTTCACCTCCTGCCACCATCCTCAGCTCTCCCCTGCACGGGGATCGAGCCTCCGA
The DNA here is from genome assembly GCA_033557465.1 of Ichthyophis bannanicus. Taxonomy (NCBI): domain Eukaryota; kingdom Metazoa; phylum Chordata; class Amphibia; order Gymnophiona; family Ichthyophiidae; genus Ichthyophis; species Ichthyophis bannanicus. Next base: position 737,469,523 of record CM066035.1, read on the forward strand.
CGGCAGGAGGGCAGCGGAAGCAGCATCGCCCAATCCGGGCTCTCCACAGGCCTTAAAAGGCCGCGCCAGTCGGGTGCAGGGTCTCTTCACCTCCTGCCACCATCCTCAGCTCTCCCCTGCACGGGGATCGAGCCTCCGACGGCAGGAGGGCAGCGGAAGCAGCATCGCCCAATCCGGGCTCTCCACAGGCCTTAAAAGGCCGCGCCAGTCGGGTGCAGGGTCTCTTCACCTCCTGCCACCATCCTCAGCTCTCCCCTGCACGGGGATCGAGCCTCCGACGGCAGGAGGGCAGCGGAAGCAGCATCGCCCAATCCGGGCTCTCCACAGGCCTTAAAAGGCCGCGCCAGTCGGGTGCAGGGTCTCTTCACCTCCTGCCACCATCCTCAGCTCTCCCCTGCACGGGGATCGAGCCTCCGACGGCAGGAGGGCAGCGGAAGCAGCATCGCCCAATCCGGGCTCTCCACAGGCCTTAAAAGGCCGCGCCAGTCGGGTGCAGGGTCTCTTCACCTCCTGCCACCATCCTCAGCTCTCCCCTGCACGGGGATCGAGCCTCCGACGGCAGGAGGGCAGCGGAAGCAGCATCGCCCAATCCGGGCTCTCCACAGGCCTTAAAAGGCCGCGCCAGTCGGGCGCGCGCCCGCGCCTGAGGGCCTCGCCAGAGGGCCCTTTGGCGTGGCCCTTAGGCGTGGACCCTAGAAGCAACGCTGAATTGTGTGCTCCCTCGTTCTTCAGCAACAATCCTCCATTGCCTGCAGCAACAACTCCCTTTGGACGGTACCTAGCATCTCAGTGGGCTCTTCTACAAACCTTATCAAACTGCCGACACTGCAAGTATAACACAGCTAAATTGTCTGTACTAAATATTGTTTGCATAACTACTATTACTAGTTTATCTAGTCATACCTAGACATACCATCTTCAGCAGCCATTCTTAATCTAGCCTAGACACCACGTTGCTATTGTTGTTAACTAATATAATTACCACCTGCAACATTCTTAACCTCATTACTATTACATACAAACGCTCTCTATTGTGAATAGCCTGTATTTATTATTGTTATTGCACTACCTATCTGATATACATCACTGTGGTCTTGTTATCCATCTGTAATATATCACTGTAGTATTTCTACCCTTATGCCTACTGAGACAATGTAAAGCATCAAAGTGACAACAACCACTCCACCAAGGAAACAAGCTATTCAAATAGTAATACATTTTGTCTCTATCACTCTGCTCTGACTGCCCTGCTGCCCGGTACAGGACACTCTAGAAACTCGCAAAGTTACTACGACGCCCATCCCTTGCCTCCTACCATGTATCAAATAATTCACTTGATACTTATCCTGCTTATCGCAGCAACCCCTGCCATAACACTCGCACTAGATCCTGGAATCAAGCAGATCCCTATACTTTATAGCACGGGAAGGCGCCCAACGGAAGATCCATGCCGCGCCACCTTGAGAAACAAAATACCTTATTCTCACCTACTACATATCCCGTTACTACCCACTGCCAAGGACCCTACTGAGAAACATAAGGCCAATCGACTACTCAAGTGTGCCTTAATTAATGCCAGATCTATACGCTCCAAATGGCCTGTAGTTATTGATCTGATAGCAGCACATAACCTGGATATATTGCTGATAACCGAGACATGGCTAACCGACAACGACAACGTCCTCATCAACCAGATGATCCCACCAGAATTCTCCATCTTCACCTGCCACAGATCCAATCAGAGAGGGGGTGGCACACTCATCCTTGCTAGATCGGACCTCCAATTCAAACAGATCAATACATCCAGCACATCACACCTTGATGCTCTATCAATATCAAACAGGTCCTGCACAATCAACTTACTCTATCGAGCACCATCACCTTCCTCAGATGACCTCTCACCAATAATCAACTTGGCATGTAACGCCCCAAACCCACATGCTCATAACTGGCTAGTTGGTGATTTTAACTTACCTTCATTACAAGCATCACATGCCTCAGCATTCCTAGAAGCCATGCACCAACTAGGCTATGAACAACTTATTGACGCTCCCACCCATACCAGAGGAAGCACACTGGATTTAATATTCGCCCCTCAATTGATAACCAACACATCTCAGAAGATCCTGATCTCCATAACCCCTGTACCCTGGTCTGATCACAATCTACTCCTCTTTAACATCCCCACTGATCATTCTACTACTGATCGCAACAAACCAGGTCGCCCCCCAAGTGCCCTTGAAACACGCTTCTGTCCTTTTAATAAGATCGAGGTCCTGGAGAAAATCCTACCTGCTCTCCACAAAGACTTACCTTCGCAAGATGACTTAGTAACCAACTGGGACAATACATTAAAAGCCGCGGCCTGCATCTCTACTACCGACAGGATCAAGACCAAAGACAAACATAAACCATGGATCTCCTCTGAATTACAAGAATCTCTCCTTCACCTGCGCAGACTCGAGAGACGCTGGCGCTCCTCTCGCTCTCCTGACGCACTCTGCTTGTACAATTCATACCTACAAACTCACCGGAGAATGACAATTGAGAGAAAAAAAAAATTCCACTCAGATGCACTAATGAGGTCCTTAAACAAGCCACATGACCTCTTCAATATAGTTAAATCCTTAACAGGTGACCCAACCACAACCCAAACACCTATGCCACACCCCCAAGACTATGCCATATACCTACAATCAAAAATGATACAGTCTAGTACGATTACCACAACATCATCACCTTCTACTCCACAGACCGTGGTCCAATTAGCATCGCTTGACAAATTTTCCCAGGTATCCCACAAAGAGATCGAAGATACCATAGCAGCTATTAATTTAACTACTGCACCAAATGACCCCTGCCCAGCCAGGTGGATCAAAGAACTACGACATGAACTTAGCCCAACTATTAGCAAGATTGTCAATCACTCCTTCTCAACAGGATCCTTTCCTCAGAGCCTGAAATACTCATCCATCCGCCCGCTCCTAAAGAACAGTAAACTTGACCCAACAAAAGTTGAATCCTTCAGACCCATCTCCAGCATCCCTCTACTGGCAAAAATCATGGAAAAAGTAGTCCAGCGACAAATACAGCATCATGTTGACTCCGAATCCCCTTTGGACCCATCACAACATGGCTTCAGAGAAGAACATGGCGTCGACACCCTTCTCACAACACTGTTCAATAGCCTAATCATAGGCATTGATAATATCCACCAAGGGTTCACTCTTATCTTTCTCGACATAGCTGCAGCATTCGATTCAGTAAAACCACAATACTCTACTTCAGCGCCTCCAAGACAAGGGAATCCAAGGACTAGCCCTGAAATGGTGTAAATCCTACTTATCTGATAGACAGCTGCAAGTCAGAACAGGAGAATCAACGTCTGATCCATTCCCCCTTAAACAAGGTGTCCCGCAGGGTTCCTCATTGTCCGCCTTAATGTTCAATATTTATATGCAGCCAATCTGCGATCTCATACGCACCTTCAACATACAATGTCTTGCCTATGCTGATGACATCCTGATGTTTGCCCCATTCAACATAAAACAACCAGATTTTACACCAATAGTTCACTGCTTTGAAGCTGTATCCAACTGGCTCCTCAATCAGAATTTACGGATAAACCATAACAAAACAGATGTTCTATTCATTACACGGAACCCAACATTCATACCACCTACCTCTCTCCAGGTAAACAACATTGAGTTGAAAGCACAACCCACAATTCGATACTTGGGAATTATATTAGATCAACAGCTTAATATGGCAGCCCACATTAAGAAAACAACGAGTGCAATCTACCACAAGATACGATCATTACGTAATCTCCGACCTTTACTTAACTACTCCGACTTCCGTACCATATTCCAAGCACTGGTATTACCACACTTGGATTTCGCCAATATCATTCTACACGGTCTCCCGCAATCCACCATAAATCCCCTCCGTCTAGCCATGAATGCAGCCGCGAGAATCCTCGTAGGTGCTCCACGATCAGAGCACATAACCCCAATATTGATGAGCTTACATTGGCTACCCCTACAAGCCAGAACTCTATACAAGACCCTGGTCATGACTTTTAAAGCATCAAAGTGCCCATCTCAATCACCTCTCAGCAATATGATTCATATCACCCCAAATAACAGATCCAGGAGATCTGTTACATTAAACTCCATCGACCTACCAAAAGTCATCACAAAATGTTCTAAATCAACAGCCTCTAGAGCTTTCTCTCTGTTTTCACCCAGAGCCTGGAATGCCCTTCCACCCGAAATCAGAGCTATCTCAAGTCTGATTAAGTTCAGAAAGGCACTGAAGCACTATTTGTTCCTAACATACTACCCCGAAGCTACTCCATCCGAAGCTACTCCATCTGAAAACAGCTCTCATGCAGATCTTTCATATTTGACCCCTGTAGAGAATGGATAATTACGATGATTATTACCTGCTCACTATAGGACATATTTATTCTCACTATATTTAGCATATTTACACTTTAATTTAATTAACCTCTTATCCACGGCATTAATAATTAACCAAAATATCCATGTATATAGTTACCATGTATATAGTTATTTATATATAATTACCATGTTTTACCAAGTTTATTTACCTTGTTCATTGTAAAAACCAATGCTGTTTGTACAATTGTGTTTATATTTGTTCATGTGTAAACCGCACTGATTTAAGAGCGCGGTATATAAGAAAAATAAATAAATAAAATAAATAAATAAATAAATAAATATGGTTTACTATGCTGGAAACGAAAGACAAAGAAGAAATGGTGTTGCATTTATAGTTAAGAAGAAACTTGCAAAAACTATAATGAAATACAATGCAGTCAAGTGAACGCTTAATTTATATTTGTCTGTGAGGAAAGCCCATCAACACAACTACAATTCAGGTATATGCCCCAACAGTTGCAGAAGAGGAAGACGTTGATAAATTCTGTGAACAAATACAAGCTGAAATTGACAGAACATGCAAACAGGATATCCTGATAGTCATGGGTGACTGGAACGCAAACGTTGACAACAAAGAAGAAGGCAAAGTGGTTGGAAAATATGGACTTGGCAACAGAAACGAAGCTGGAGAAAAACTGATTGGTTTTTCAGAATTCTATCATCTATTCATCTAAAACACCTTCTTCCAGCAACACAAGTGCCAACTGTACACGTAGACTTCACCCAATGGATTGTACAGAAATCAAATTGACTACATCTGTCGAAGACAACGATGGAAAAGCTCAATAACATCAACAAAGACAAAAGCTGACTGGTATAGATCACCAACTGTTAGTATGCAAACTCAAGCTAAAGTTGAAAAAGAGCAAGCCATTGATAAATGTAGCAAAAAATGACCTTGAGAATATACCACTGGAATTTAAAGACTGCCTGCAAAATTGATTTGCTGCTTTAGATACAAATGACAGAGTTCCAGAAGAGTTATGGGATGACATCAAGAAGGTTGTATTGGAAGAAAGCGATAATCTTCTATATAAGGTAAAAAGCAAAAATGGCCAAAATGGATGACTGAAGAAACTCTGAAAATTGTCCAGAAACACAGAGAAGCTAAAGCCAGAGGAGAAAGAGGCAATTGCAGAACTCAACAGAGATATCCACGTGCAGCAAGACAGGACAAGGAAAAGTACTAGAATGACACATGCAAGGAAATAGAATCAGAAGCTATTAGAGGAAGAACAAGATCGGCCTTTCTAAAGCTACGAGAGTTAAAGAAAAAATTCCAGCCTCGAATTGGAATGCTACAAGATGCTCAAGGATCCATGTTGAATGATGCTGGGAAGATCAAGAAAAGGTGGAAAGGGATAGTAACATAGAAAATGATGGCAGATAAGTCTGTCCAGTAAGATGGCAAGAGTAGTTGCACCTGCCGCTCCATGCAGGTCACCCTTCCCCATGTCTTTGTTTAGGGGTGAACCCACCGCTCCGTGTAGGACACCCCTGTTTGTTGAGAAATTAGATAGTTAAGTTTATTTTTATTTTAACCTGTTGCTGTAAAGGGATCCACTGTGCCTGTACTACATCAGCCCTTCTCCAGTCCTGAGGAACTTTTCCTGTTTCCAAGGATCTGTTTAAAACATCCTTTAATGGCCCTGCAAGAACCTCTCTGAGCTCTTCCAGTATCTTGGGATGTATCCCATCCAGTCCCATGGCCTTGTCCACTTTCAGTTTTGCAAGTTGTTCTAACACATCATCTTCTGTGAATGGTGTGGTATCTACTTCATTCCTATTTTTATATTTGGGAGTCACAGGTGGTCCTCCTCCAGGATTTTCTTTAGTAAAAACAGAACAGAAGTATTTGTTTAGCATTTTCGCTATTTCAATGTCACTCTCCACCATTCCGTTCCCAGCACTTCTGAGTCCTGGAATTCCACCTCTGATTCTTCAGGTATATTCAGGAGAGGAGGAAAATGTTTTGTCACCACCACATCTTTTCCTCTGCCTTTGATTTTGCTTTCCTTATTTCTCTTTTTGTCTCTTTTAGTTTGATCCTGTATTCCTTTCTGTGTTCCTCTGTTTGCAAGCTTTTGAATTTTGTGAAAGCTATGTTTTTTGCCTTTATTTGAACAGCCACTTCTTTGGAGAACCAAATAGGTTTCCTTCTCCTCTTGTCTTTACTTTCCTTACATATTTATCTGTTGCCCCTTTTATTGCCACCTTTAGTTTAGCCCATTGCAATTCCACTTCCCTTATCCCCTCCAACCCTGCCAACTCCTCCTTCAGGTACTTGGCCATTTTAATGGCCTATGACCTAGATTGGCCACTGTTGGAAACAGAATACTGGGCTTGATGGACCTTGGTCTGACCCAGTATGGCATATCTTATGTTCTTAATGAAGTCAGTGTTTTTGAATTCTAGGACTTTGACTTTGCTATGATTGGACTGCACCTTGGCTTTTATCTCATACCACACCGTGTGATGATCGCTGCTGCTCACACCCGGACATTCAACACGCTATCACTGTTGGTGAGCACTAAATCCAGCATTGAGCTTTCCCTGGTTGGTTCCATCACCATTTGTCTAAGTAACGCATCTTGGAAAGCATCCACAATTTTTTTGCTTCTTTCCAGATTTGCAGAAGGAGTAATCCAATCCACATCGGGTAGATTAAAGTCACCCAATATGATTGCTTCCCCCTTGTGGCTATCTTGGCAATATCTATAATCAATTCATTATCTATTTCTTTGATTTGAGTCGGAGGTCTGTAGACTACACCAGTATGGATGACAGTCCTCTTTACAACACAATCCAGAGCACTTTTTCTTTTCCCCATGCCCCCTGCATTTCAGTAACTTTAATACTGCTTTTTACATACAAGGCTACTCCTCCTCCTTTTCCACTTTCTCTGTCTCTTCTGAATAGGTTATAGCCAGCTATGGCTATATCTCATTCATGCAATTCATTAAACCATGTTTCTTTAATGGCCACAATGTCCAAGTCCATTTCCACCATTAGGGCTTCCAGGTCAGGAACTTTGTTGGCTAAGCTTTGAGCATTTGTGCTCATTGCTCTTCAGCATTTAACTGGTTTGCATGTATTGTGACAGAGACACCCGTCTTGAACCCATGAGAATAGAAAAGGACATGGAATTGGACTTAGGGGGGAGCCCAGTTGAGTATTTCAAGGGTAACCTGAATCCTGCGTACACCGATACCCACGAAATCCCTGCCTGGCCTGGATCTCAGGCCCCGCGAAGGGAGAGAAAGAAGAGAGAAAGAAAGCCCAGGGTGCCACACCCAGACTCCTATGAGGTCCCTGCAGGCATGAGAAGAGATTATTCTCACCTGGGAAGGGCCGGAAGGGAGGAGGAGGGGCTGGAACCCTGGAGGGGGAAATATAAACCCCTGCTAAGGCAAAGAGAGGGGAGGCTGGAGAAACGAGAAAAGCTGGAGAAACAAGGGGAGCTGGAGAAACAAGAGGCTCAGGAGAGTCAAGAGAAGCTGGAGACGCAGCGGAGCCATAGAGGAGAGCCCTGGGAGGAGCTGAACCACAGGGAACACAGCCGAGGAGACGGGCCGAAGGCTGAAGGTACTGACCCGGCTGTCTCAGGTAGAGCTGGGAACAGGAGTGACTCTAGGACCCAAGGGGGAGCTGTTTACTGCTTTGAGAACTCAGAACGGGACTCTGCTCCAACAATTGAAGATATGCAAGTCAATACTGCTGAGGATGACTTGAGGGCTATGGATATTCCTATTGACTGTACTTTATGTCAAGCCAAGTGCGTTGAACCGTTATGCTGAGGGCTAACACTTTCTGAGAAGGTCTCCTAAAGCTGGAAATAACAAGACCCAGAGAACCGACAGGAGGCCGGGGATACTTTTGCTAGCACCCAGATGTTTGTGACGCAGCCAGGAAAATTTGCAGGGAAGCTAAAAAGCCTGGTGAATATTTGCTGCCCGTGTCTCCCATATTTTGGTTTAAACTTAATCCGGGAAGGGAGTTAAGAAGAAGCTTTAGTTCCAGTGGGACTAAGTTTTATTGTTGCTATTAATTGTTTTACAAGGCAAGGCTAAAAAGAGGCATTTTTACCCTTGCTAAAGAAGTGCTGTTTTTCAGGGCTGAGAAACGTCTGAAGCAGCTGTGTGTGTTTGAAGCTTGTGAAGCAGTTATGCTGTTCTAGTGCTGTATTACCAATAATCCTGCATAAGAAGGAGTCCTGTGCACAGGGTACTTGAACTTTTGCGTAAGAAATAAAATTCTGTCACTTTGCCTTACCTCCGGACCATGACTACAACTTCTTCTTGAAGCCAGTTTTGAAGGCAAACTACATATCCCAAGATACGCCTGGGGAAAGTTAGTTTGCCCAAGCCAATCGAGAGATGTTCCTCCGATACCACGCCCCTCTAGGCTAGAGGCGGATGGTGAGGGCGTGACAGTATTTTGCATTGATTTTGTTCTGCCCACTTCTTCCCACTTGTCGTTGACGTGTGGTTTAAAAATGTGTCTGTTTCTGATGATCTGCTTTTGCAGGGAGTGACGTCCTGAACTTGACCTTCCCCATCCGTCATCCCCTTTTTCTAGTTTAAATGCATATACACATACTGCCTGAATTTTTTATTTAGGATTCTTTTCCCTGCGACAGAGAGATGTAGTCCATCAGCATAGTATAGTCTCTTGTTGGTCCATTTGTTTCCCCAGTCGCCTATAAATCTGAATCCTTCTTGTTTGCAACAGGTCTGGAGCCATGTATTAAAGCTGTTTATGTGATGCAGCCTTTCTGCCCCCTTACCAAGAACAGGTAGAACTTCTGAGAATGCTACAGTTTTAACAATGGGCTTGAGTTTCTTTCCCAGAGTTTGAAAGTCCCTTTGAACTGCAGAGGCACTGTTTCTAGCCAGGTCATTTGTACCCAAGTGAATGACAACATCAATTTTGGAGTGCTCACTTTCTGCACTAAGTACATCAACAATTTTGTTTGTTTTCCTGCTGGCCGAAGAGCCTGGGATGCATTTGACTATCTTCTCTCCTTTGAACTGTGTTCCCAAGTTGGTGCCTCCGATGATGGAAGTAGTAGTTTTCTGTTTGGTGAGTTTTTCTTCATATTTGGTGCTTTATCAGTAGATTGGGCATTGACTGTCTCATTTAAGGGCAGTTTAGTTTCCATGGTTTGGGCATCCTCATTAACCAAAGCAGAGAAGGCATTATGCAGGGATATCTCTTGATGTTTAGGGTGTGTCTGCGTTACAGGTCACAGTCTACCTGAACCCACTGTGATCCATTGGTTCCTGGGATGTTTGATTCTTTATGGGAGTGGTGGTGGACTTTGTTCAGTTTTTATCCAAGAAGAGGTGCGTTTTATTGCAGCTAGTTCTTTCCTTAGTAGAGTCCATTCTTTATGCATGGCAGCTAACTTGAGGCATATAGGACAAGCTCTTAGTTCCAAATGATTCTTCTCAGAATGAAAGCACCACAGTTATTACACTGAATACACAACATGCTGATTAAGTGTTCCTAGAAGGAGAAGAAGAAAAGGCGGGCTCAACACCAAATTAAAAGGATAGATGTCAACATATGTGACCACTGTATAGGCAATGCAGCCCTGGGGTGGGTGGGGTGAGGAGTAGAGTGGGCGGGAACCTAAGTGTCCCTGACCAGTAGGCCTTACATAAACTGAGGGCACACTCAGATTTCTGATTTAAGGGCTACCCAAGGAGTGTAGGCAGACAGAATATTCCCAAAAATGAATGTATATCCAGCAGTAAAATTCTATCTCCAGGAACAAGCAGGAATGTAGTCTTCACATATGGGTATCGTCGGCACTGATGGAGCCTGAGCGGGAACGCTCCCCAACGTCCAATAGGAAAGCTTTTGGAAGCATCCCACAGCACCTGCGTGCTGCCTTTCCGCCTTTCCAACTCTCCCCCTTCAGTTCTTCATTTTCCGTGGAGCCGACAGGACATATACCCTGTCACCGCAGAAAATGTATTCTTATTCTTTTGTTTTTTGTGGTCACGTCTGCCTTCATTCGACGCCTACCGGTACCGCCGGTTCTCTTTTCTTCTTTTTCAAACCCCCCCCCCAAAAAACTAGCTTTCTAAAGATTTTCTTTCAGGGGCCTTTCCCCTCTCGGTACTAGGTGCCATTTTGGGCACTAGGCCCATTTTCCTTCAAACATGAAGAAACCAGCTAGTGGTTTCAAGAAATGTTCTAAATGTGGCGGTATCATATCCGTCACCGACACCCAAGAATGGTGTTTTAAGTGTTTAGGTCCTGACCATTCTCCATCGGAGTGTCTTTCCTGCAGAAAGATGACCAAGAGGGGCCTGCAGAATAGAGCTGCAAAACTCTGTACCCTTTTTGTCGTAGATACGATGTCAGTTGCATCGACGTCTTCCAGGGCTTCATCTTCCTCCCATGGATCTCAGGTAACTAAACCTAAGTCTTCTAAGACTGACCGGTCCTCAAAGGGTAGCTCTCCTTCCAGGTATCGAGATGCCACTGGTGTTGCCCTCGAGGAAAGTTCACCGGCAAAACAGCCCCGGCGAGAGGCCTCAGTCTCCAAAGCATTAACGGGGCTCCAGAATGTTCCAGAGCCTTCCACCTCTGCAGAACTACTGGTTGCATGTTCTGGGGTCATAGCCGCTTCCACCGGTACTGACACCCAGGCATCAGCAGGAGTGATGGATCAGAGAATCCTCGCTATCGAACGCAGTCTAGCGGCCCTCTTAGCAGCTTCGGTACCACTAAGACTGCTACAGATGGTTCTACAGGTATCGGTACCGACATCGGTACCGGTACCGAGCGCCTCGGCCGATATGCTTCCCCCCATGCCGAGCCTTGAGTCTATCTCAGGTTTCGACAGACCGGTACCAAGACACCCCGATACCGACTTTGAGCGGTACCGGTACCGTGTGTTGCAGGAACACCCGGCGCAGAGATACTTTGAATCCTCTGATTCTGATGACTCTGACTCTGCTGGTTCCAGAGCAGTCCTTCCGGAGGATCCATCTCCTTCTCCTCAATGCAGAATGTCTCCTCCAAAAGATATGTCCTTCCAGGATTTCATATGTGAGTTAGCTCAAGATCTTTCAATTACGGTGACTCCGGAGAAGGAACCCAGAGCAGAAGAATTAGAAATTCTTCAATACCCTAAGGCTTCTAAAGAGGCAGCTACACTGCCCATTCATAGGATCTTGGATGATCTTATGCTAAGAATGTGGGAAACTCCTTTAACGGTGTCTCCACACTCTCGACGACTCGATACCATGTACCGAATTCCAAGCTGTCCTGGTTTTCAAAAGACTTAATTACCACACCATTCAATGGTAGTGGAAATGGCGATGCGTAGGATTAAGAGTGCTAAAATGCATTCTTCCACTCCTCCAGGCCGTGAATCGAGGACACTTGATGCCTTTGGGCATCGATGCTTTCAATCCTCCATGTTGTCAGCCAGGATCAGCTCCTACATTCTCTATATGGGAATGTTCCTCAAGGAGGTTGCAGGAGACTTGGAGCTCATGAGCCCTCTTTTCCCTGAGGGAAAAAGGGGGGAATTCCTTACTCTGGTCAAACATGTCCAGGATGTGTCTAAGTTTATGAACCGTGCAACATTTGATTGCTTTGAATGCATTAGCAGAACCTCTGCTATTTCCATCGGTGCATGTCATATTGCCTGGCTTCAGGCATCAGACTTAGAACAATGGGTGCAAGATAAACTGGAAAACATTCCTTGCACAGGAGAAAATCTCTCTGGCAAGGATTGGCAAGACAAGGCCAATCAAATTGAATTTGAAAATACTACCTTGAACAGACTATCAAAGTCTACAGCCAACTCAGCAAAGAAAAAGTCAGTCAAGAAACCCTTTTTCAACAAGAAAAATAAATTTTACCCATCTTACACCCATCAGGGACACTGTCCAGTACATGCTTCCCAAAAGGGGCAGCAACAGACCAGACAGCAGAGGAAGCCACAAGTTCAAAAAACTCAACCAGCTCAACAGACTCAGCCTCCTCAGGGGCTTTGACTCCTTCCTAGAGAACTTAGTCTTTCTGCCCCTGAAAGGTCCAGAACCCCTTACTATCCCTGGCATGTTATGCCATTTTTCCAGAAGATGGCAACAAATAACATCAGAAAACTGGACTCTGTCCATTGTACGAGAGGGGTACAGACTTCATTTTCACAGCATGCCCCCTCCTGCAATCATAAGAAAGTTCAATTCTCAGGTCCCTGTCACCAATCTCTTGGATCAGGAGGTCACATCACTTCTTGCTCAGGGAGCAATAGAAGAGGTACCCATTCCCCAACAGGGTATGGGGTTCTACTCCCCCTACTTTCTCATACCAAAGAAAACAGAGGGACATAGACCTATACTGGACCTCAGAGAATTAAACAAGTATCTGTTCTGGGAAAAATTCAAGATGATCTCCCTCGGAACACTCCTGCCATACCTTCAGAGTCAGGACTGGCTATGTTCTCTAGATCTAAAGGATGCATATAAGCATATTCTCATCCATGCAGATCACAGGAAATCCCTTTGATTCCTTTTCCAGGGAAGACACTTCCAATACAGGGTTCTTCTCTTCGGTCTGGCTTCTGCCCCAAGAGTCTTCACAAAATGCATGGCAGTAATAGCAGCATTCCTGAGAACTCTAGGAATATTTGTCTTCCCCTACTTAGACGACTGGTTCATCCGAGCATCAACAGCTCCAGAAGCCAGCTTTGCTCTTTCTCGCACTATGCAAATCCTTCGGTATTTGGGACTGGTCATAAACCTCCCAAAATCTCACCTCACCCCTTCTCAATCTCTAGAATTCATAGGGGCTCATCTAGACACAAGACAGTCAAAGGCTTTCCTGCCACACCATGTTGTCTTTGTATAGTACAGCTGGCCTCCCAAGCAGCTATGAACGTTTTCCTGACTTCTCGGGAGGTGCTTCAGCTTCTGGGGCATATGGCATCCACTGTCCATGTGGTTCCCTATGCTCACCTTCATATGCGAGCAGCCCAATGGACCCTATCCTCTCAGTGGACACAGGCCTCGGGTCGGCTAACGGACAAAATCAGAAACTCCACATGTCTCATTTCATCTCTGCAATGGTGGCTATCACTGAAAAACCTTCTTATAGGGTCTCCTTTCCAGCAGCCTCTATGCCAAACCACCCTAACAACAGATACGTCCAAGTTGGGTTGGGGGGCTCACTTGAACGATCTCTCAACTCAGGGTCTCTGGACCCCACAGGAGGCTTGTCTTCACATAAACCTCCTAGAAATCGGAGCCATTTTTCATGCTGTCCAAGTTTTTCAGACCCATCTCAGCTACAAGACAGTTCTGGTCCAGACCGACAATCAAGTAGCCATGTTCTATGTGAACAAGCAGGGCGGAACAGGCTCTCTGTCGTTATGCAACGAAGCTTTGCGACTGTGGGCCCTCGCCAGAGAGCTTCAAATCCACCTTCTAGTGGTATATCTTCTGGGCATTCAAAATCTTTGTGCAGACAAACTGAGTCGAATACTGCTGCCACACGAATGGTCTCTGCACTCAGTTCAGCTTGCTCGGGTGTTTCGAATCTGGGGAACGCCAGATATAGACCTCTTTGCAAGTCCACAGAATGCCAAACTTCCCCGATTCTGTTCCAGAATTCTGGCTCAAAACTCAAAAGGGATGCTTTCCTCCTCCACTGGGGTTGGGACTTCCTCTATTCCTTCCCACCCATTCCCCTCATTCCCAAAACTTTGTTCAAGCTTCAGAGAGACAGAGGTCATATGATACTCATAGCTCCACGTTGGCCACGGCAGACGTGGTTTCCTCTGCTTCTGCGTCTCTCTCAAGCCACACCTCGAGTTGGGATGTGCTCCAGATCTTCTTTCACAGGAGAACGGGATGCTATTGCACCCGAATCCCCAGTCCCTGCACCTCAGGGCCTGATTACTGAAAGCCTAGGATTCCTGGATGTCAACCTGTCTCAGCAGGTAAAGGATATCCTTGTGGCTTCCAGGAAGCCTTCCACAAGGCGATCCTATGCTTTTAAGTGGAAGAGATTCTCTGTATGGTGTTCTCAAAGGGGACTTAACCCCCATACAGTGCCTTTGGAATCACTTCTGGTGTATCTCCCCCATTTATCAGATTCTTGTCTTAAAACCAATTCAGTACGGGTTCATCTTAGTGCTATTGCTGCTTTTCGCAAACCTCTGGATGGACAACCTATTTCCTTTCATCCACTCATAGCAAGGTTTGAGAGGTCTACTCTTAACAAAACCTCCCATTAAGCCACTGCCAGTGGCATGGGATCTGAATCTTGTTCTCAGGCAGCTCATGAAATCGCCCTTTGAGCCTTTAGCCACTACAGCTCTAAAGTTTCTTTCCTGGAAGGTCATCATCCTAGTTGCCCTCACTTCTGCAAGACGCATCAGTGAGTTACAGGCTTTAGTGGCGGATCCTTCTTATACAAGATTTCACCATGATAAGGTAGTGCTTAGGACTCGTCCTCACTTTATGCTAAAGGTGGTTTCGCCTTTTCATTTAAACCAAGCGGTTTACCTTCCTGTATTTTTCCCTAGGCCTCATACCTCTAATGCAGAAAGGAATCTTCATACTTTAGATTGTAAAAGTCTTGACCTTTTACCTTCAAAGAACAAAGCAACATAGAAAATCTTCTCAGCTTTTTGTTGCTTTTGATTCTAGTCATTTGGGACTTCCAGTTTCCAAAAGAACTCTAAGTGGATTGCAAATTGCATATCCTTTGCTTATGAGAGTAAGGGACATTCTCTTGAAGGCCATGTCACAGCTCACAATATGAGAGCAATGGCATTCTCTACGGCTAATCTTCGTACTGTGTCCATTGACGACATATGTAGAGCAGCCACTTGGGCTTCGGTACACACCTTTACAGCCCACTATTGCTTAGACAAGGACTCCCGTTGGGATGCCTCGTATGGCCAGGCTGTTCTCCAGTATCTCTTTCAGACTTAGTACAACTCCTACCTGCCGTCCCGGGTTTCAATACCAGAGATCCATGGGAGGAAGCATGACCCATCTCTCCTGGGGTTCGCAGCTTGCTGGGGTCATCCCCCTGGCATCTCTCAGCTGGGGAGTCCCCATATGTGAAGACTACATTCCTGCTTGTTCCTGGAGATAGCGTAGTTATTCACCTGTAACAGGTGATCTCCTGGAACAGCAGGAATTAAGTCTTCACCACCCACCCACCTCCCCTAGGAGTTGTCTCTATCTCTCTCTTTGTCTACTTCTTTCTTTTGGTCTCAGCTATAAACTCAACTGAAGGGGGAGAGTTGGAAAGGTGGGAAGGCAGCATGCAGGCGCTGTGGGATGCTCCCAAAAGCTTTCCTATTGGACGCTGGGGAGCGTTCCCGCACAGGCTCCGTCGGTGCTGACGATACGCATAAGTGAAGACTTAATTCCTGCTGTTCCCGGAGATCACCTGTTATAGGTGAGTAACTATGTTTTATTAGCAAACAAAACAGGCAAAAGATAGAAGACTGAAAGCTTAGCTGTATGGAGGCTCTGGAAGCTGTGAAAACTAGAGTTGATCGGGTACTTGTGGACAGGCTGTAAGGTAATTTAATTAGTCCTGCCCTGTGAGCAGGCTTGCAACAGACAATTCAAACAATGGAAGCAGAAATAGTCAAACTGAACTTTTTACTTCTATGTATCTGCCTATTGTGCAAAGGTCCCTGTAACTTTAAATGATACCTTTGCTACTAAAGTAAGTGGGAGACTGAGGTAAAAGACCAGGTCCCTGCAAATCTAAGTATTTCTATTCCAAGTAGCTGTATATCACAAGCGTCCCTGGCCAGTATTTTATTTATTTATTTACATCTCTTATATACCGCACTATTTGCGATCAGCGCGGTTTACATAGAACAAACAATATCCGACAATAAACAAGAGTCAGGTCATTACAATGAACAGGAGCAGTAAACTTGGATAACAGGGGAAACTATCTACATGTGTGGAACATTGAACAAGGTAACTGTATATATGAGAGATGGAGTTATTGTGTGTTGCCTTACATGAACTGAGGGCACACTCGGATATCATTATATCATAAAGATCAAGTGGACCAACAGCCGTTTCAACCTATACCTTATGATCAGGAACTTTTGGTGATGAAAGAAGAAGTCAAATCAGCATTGAAAGCCTTAGCAAAGTACAAAGCACTGGACATTGATGGCATTCCGATTGAGTTATTACAGCAATCAGATGAAGCTGTTACTATACTTACAAGGCTCTGCCCGGAAATTTGGAAGACAAATTCATGGCCAACTGACTGGAAATGATCTGCATTTATTCCAATACTGAAGAAAGGTGACCTGACTGACTTTGGAAATTATCGCAGTCGCTCTGATCGCACATGCCAGCAAGATTCTACTCAAGATGATTTATCGGAGACTACAACCATATCTGCAACGAGTACTGCCTTAAGTGCAAGCAGAGTTCAGGAAAGGGAGAGGAACAAGAGACATTATCGTGGATGTGAGATGGATCCTTGAAAAGACAAAAGAATACCAAAAGAATATCTATATATGTTTTATTGACTATAGTAGGGCTTTTGACACTGTAAACCACGAGAAACTCTGGGCCACATTAAGAAGCATGGGTATACCAGAACACCTGATCGTTCTCTTGCACAACTGATCAAAAAGCAACAGCTTGAACAGAAAGAGGAGAAACAGAATGGTTTAAAATCTTTATCTTTATTCGGCTCTTGATATACCACTTTACAGTAAAAACATCAAAGCAGTTTACAATACAGTAAAAATAAACTGCCGGAAAAGGAAAGGAACGCCATAGTTATGACAGGAGAGGTGAGAATAGAGGAAGGAGAGAGAAGGCAAGGTAAAAAGGACAGAGGAGGCAAGGACAGGAGAGAAGGATGGGATCCTCAGCTGGATGTAGGGGGGACAGGGAGATCAAAAGCAGAACAGAAGAGATGAGTCTTAAGAAGAGATTCAAATCTTTTGAAAGAGAGTTCCAATCTAAGGTCTGGAGAGAGGGAGTTCCAGAGTTTAGGGCTGAGTTTCTGGTGGATTCCAGGTGTGCAAGAGAAGGGGGCGGGGGGGGGGGGGAAGGAACATATGGTTGATGTGAATGTGGTGAAGTGATCAGTAGGGGGCTCCAGGTTGGAGAAGTATTGGGGGGAACTAGAGTGGATGACTTTATGAACAAGAGTTAAGACCTTGTATTGGATACGGTGGGTGACAGGGAGCCAATGGAGGTGAATAAGAAGAGGGGTGATGTAATCAGTGCAGGATGCATGAGTGATGAGATGGGCTGTGGTGTATTTTTAACAGTTGGAGTCTTCATAATTGATACTGGGGGAGGCCGGCCAAAGCAATGTTACAATAATTGATCATGCTCATAACTAGGGAAAGGAGAAGGGTAGCCAAGGAGGAAGTGAGGAGGAAAGGGCGGATGGCACATATCTGGCAAAGGGAGCAGAAGGAACGGCAAATTATTGATGATAGATGGTCATGGAATGTCATAGCAGAGTCCAAGGTAACATCTATGTAACGTAAGGAAGGGACCAGGGGGATGGAGGAAGAGGAAAGAGAGGGTGCAAGGGCAGGGATGGGGCTACCAAACATGAACCAGATGGCTTGAGTTTTTTCCAGGTTGAGGTGGAGAAAGTTTGAGGTTAACCAGGTACTGAAAGAGGAAAGACAGGCATTGAGGGGGGTAATGTCAGGGGCAACAGGGTCGGTATGATGGAGGAGGATGATATCATCTGCGTAATATTATGTGGAAATGCAATGCTGCTGGATGAGACGTGTGAGGGGGAAACATTGTAGAGAAGAGAGGCAAGGATGGAGCCTTGGGGGACACCAAAGGAAAGAGGAGCAAAGGTGTATGACAAGTTTGCATACTTTCCCCCTACCTCTAATTTATATGCAGAACAAATCATCAGAGAAGCAGGACTGTATAAAGACGACAGAGGTGTGAAGATTGGTGGAAGACTCATCAACAACCTTCGCTATTCTGATGATACCACATTACTGGCTGAAAGTGAAGACGATTTGAAACATTTCTTCTCAAGATCAAGGAATATAGTCTTAAAATGGGTCTGCACCTTAATTTATTTATTTATTTAGACAGTTTTGTATACCGCCTTATCCTTCAATCAAAGCGGTCACAACACAATTGGAGGATACATTTAACACGCGGGGATATGAGACACATACACTAATACTTACAGGGAACATGGGCAATGGAGGGTTAAGTGGCTTGCCCAAGACCACAAGGAGCATCTGTGGGACTAGAAACCCCAGTCCTTCTGGCCCAAGGTTGCTGTCCTCTAGTGGGATTTGAACCCCCAACCTTCCGGCCTGAAGTACCTTGCCCCAACCACTAGGCTACTCCTCCCCTTAATGTTAAGAAGACAAAGATCCTGACAACTGGCATAATGAATAAGTTCATCGTTGATGGAGAAGGAATTGACATTGTTGACAACTTTAACTACTTGGATCAACTATCAATAAAGGAGCAGCAAGCAGTCAAGAAATCCGATGACACATTACTCTTGGTAGAATGGTTATGAAGGACCTGGACAAGATTCTCAAGAGCAGAGATATCTCTCCATACAAATTTCAACTTGTTCAAGCTATGGCATTTTCAATAACATCATATGGATGTGAAAGTTGGACAGTGAAAAAGAAAGACAGGAAGAAAATTGATGCCTTTGAATTTTGGGGCTGACGACGAATACTGTGTATACCATGGACTGCCTGAAGAACAAACTAGTCAGTACTAGAAGAGATCAAACCTAAGCTTTCTTTAGAAGCTCAGATGACTTTGACTTTCATACTTTGGACACATCATGCGAAGAGAGAGATCATTAGAGAAAGACATCTTGCTTGGCAAGTTAGAAGGTCAACGCAAAAGAGGAAGGCCAGCAATGAGATGGATCGATACAGTAACAGCAGCTACGAGTGCCAGTCTGTCAACAATGAGCCGTCTGACTGAAGACCGAACACAATTTAGGACAACTATCCAGAGAGTCGCCATGAGTCGACATGACTTGACGGCACTTAACAACAACAACAACAACATTTGTTGGGGGTACTGTCATTGCTACAAGTAATGATGGAGATGCATTGCCAGGGGTTGGAACTGATTGGGCAATGTGGGATGCCAGAAGACCACCTGTGCCACTCGAGTCTAACGACTGGCTCTGTTCCAAGATGTGCTGCATGCTCTCATCACTTTCATTTTTCTCTTGCAGCACATGAAGACTGCCATCTAGGACAGTGGTGCACGCTCGCTCCAGCTCCAGGAACTCCTCATTCTGGCATAGTAATCACTCTCCACATCGTTTAAGCTGCTGTCTGCAATGGCTATCCAGTGGGCCTTCCTTTACTATCCCAGTCGCAGCCTCCTCATGAGGTGGGTCCACTGTACTGCTGTGATTCTGAACTGCCTCCACCTGTGCCACCTAGTCCATGTGCTTCTCTGCTTTGTCCTGCAGGTGTGACTGCTGTGGCTCACCCTGCTTTGTCCTACAGGTGTGGCTGCTGTGGCTCACCCTGAACCCTATCAGTGTTAGTTTCCTCCTGCCTCTGATAGTGTTGAGTCCCCATGTCTGATGTGCCTGGACTGTACTGATAGTTTGCATTAAGCATTGTACTGATGCCACACCACCGATCTTCCTTTTGATGGGTGCTGTATCTGGAGCTGGCTTGACCAAATAGGATGTGGTATTTTTTCAAGAACGTGGTACACCAGCAGCTCCACCTCAGATGGACAGACATTCTCCTTTCTACTGGATACCTCTGCCTTTGGAATCATACCTACAACCCTCTGTCATCTGCTGCATGCTCATGTTACAAAATACACTATATTCGCGTACGGTGAGACGATTTTAAATGTCCTGATGGTTTGCATCTGTTTTCAGAAAATGGAAAAAGGAGCCAAATGACGAAAACAGGAAACACAAGCACTGGCAAATTAGATGCATGGCATTGATAAGGTAGGCAAAGAATTTGAAAAGAAGCTTGCCGTGGAAGCAAAAATGCATAGTGAGAAATTTTTCAAGTACATTCGTAGCAAAAAAACCTGTGAGAGTTAGCTGGACCATTAGATGATAGAGGGGTTAAAGGGGTATTAAGTTATGACAAGGCTGTAGTGGAGAGACTGAATGAATTCTTTGCTTCATTCTTTACAGAAGAATATATAATTAAGTTGCCCATGCCTCAAATGGTATTTAAAGGTGATGTATCAGAGGAATTGAAAGAACTCTCGATAAACTGGGAAGATGTGATACAGCTATTTGATAAACTAAGACTTAAGGAGTTTAATATATATACTTTACAGGAAAGGTGGGATAAAGGTGATATGATTGAGATGTTTAAATACTTCCGTGGCATAAATGCACAGGAGGAGAGCCTCTTTTGATTGAAAGCAAGCTCTGCTACGAGGGGACATAGGATGAGGGTGAAAGGGGATAGACTCAGGAGTAATATGCGGAAATATTTATTTATAGAAAGAGTGGTAGATGTGTAGAATAGTCTCCCAGTGGGGGTAGTAGAGATGAGACAGTATCTTAATTCAGAAAAGCATGGGACAAACACAGAAGATCTCTAAAGGAAAACAGGGGACTGTTCTAGTGGTTGATATGGAAGGCCACACTAGATAGCACATGTCGTCTTTTTCTGCCATCATGTTTCCATGTTTCTAAAGAATAGCAAATCACCTGGACTGGATTATATACATCCCAGGGTGCTGAAAGAACTGAAATATGAGATTGCAGACATATTAGTAGTACTCCCTATCATTATCTCTCCAGCTTCTGTCCCCTCTGGGGATCTGTGATTCCATCTGCATAGCTGAAGCAGCTAACAGCCATCAGACCTGCTGCCCAATCAGAGCTCCAGCCTGCTTTTAAATAAGAAGCACCATCAGGCTCTGTGACAGAGACTCTCTCCAGCTCTTGTCCCCTCTGGGGATCTGTGATTCCATCTGCATAGCTGAAGCAGCTAACAGCCATCAGACCTGCTGCCCAATCAGAGCTCCAGCCTGCTTTTAAATAGGAAGCTGTGATTCCATCTGCATAGCTGAAGCAGCTAACAGCCATCAGACCTGCTGCCCAATCAGAGCTCCATCTTGCTTTTTAATTAGGAAGCGCCATCGGGCGCGCCCGCGCCTGGTGGGCCCGTGCCTGAGGGCCTCGCCAGAGGGCCCTTTGGCATGGCCCTTAGGCGGGGACCGGTAGCCGGAGCCAGCACTCAATCCTTGTGATCCTGAATCAGTGAACATCAACACAGCAAGCATCGTGATCCTCCAAGCAGCAATGCTGATATTCTAATAACAAGAACCTTCCTCTTCTCAAAACTGTAAGCTATTTCAATTAATTGTATTAATCTATATCAATTTCCTTAATTCTCCTCCACAATGTTCAATTTGTTCATAACTATGTACAACTGTGTATAACTGTATCTACTGAATAACTATATTTACTAATAAGGCACTTGCTTTATTGCTCATCCACAACTTTCAATTTGTTTAAAACTGTGTACAACTGTGTATAACTATATCCACTGTATAACTATATCTACTAATAAGCACTTTGCACCCTTACTCTTTTGTTTACTTAGAAACAACCCTTCAAACCACAAAATGACATCCTCATTATTTACTATTACCCTAATCTACACGCTAACCTGTTCTTTTCATGTCTCTGCTACTTTTACAAATCACTACAACCCGATTGATCTAATCCACAATACAAGCAGGAAACATTCTACGAATCGAAGCCACATACTCCCAAACACTTATCATAAGAGACAATCACATCTTCTTTATGTATCTCTTGATCTTACAAACTCCACCAAAGACAAAAACAAAAAAGCGAAATATCAACCAGATCTAAAATGTGCACTTGTTAATGCACACTCTACACGCAATAAATGGCCTGTAATCACAGACCTAATAACCAAATACAATTTAGATATACTTTTGGTTACTGAAACTTGGCTCTCTAATGCAGACAACGTAATATTAAACCACCTTACTCCACCCAACTTCACAATCTACACCTGCAACAGAGAACACAGAAGAGGCAGTGGTGTCCTAATAACTTGCAAAAACAGTGCTACAATATCGCATAAATTTAATCAAAAGTACACAACACTTAAACACACTATTACCAACAAATCCAACTCCATTAACCTCATCTACAGAGCACCAAATGCTGTCTCTGATGAACTTTCAGACATCTTTGACCTAGCCTGTAACCCAGAAGACCCCTCCAAACCAAACTGGTATCTAGGCGACTTTAATCTGGCTTCTACTCAACCTACCCTAGCCAAGTCTTTCTTAGAAGCAATGTCTGACCTCAACTACAAACAAGTAGTGGCTAATCCCACCCATCAAAGTGGGAATCTCTTGGACCTAATCTTTATCCCTCAACATGACATGATTATGATGAACAAAATTGATCTCTCTATTACCCCTGTCCCATGGTCCGACCATAACCTAATAACTTTTCAGATACCAGCATATCAATCCACAGACTACTGTCTAAACTCAACTGGATGCAAAAGATCTACAAGATTCAAGCAACTAGACAGTGATGACTTCAAAAGCCATGCTCTCCCAAAGCTTGCCAAACTAACAGATAATCTCAATGATATTGTAAACAACTGGAACAATACCCTCTCCTCATACTCGCAACTCCCAGCCTTGATCAAAAAGTCAACATCTGACAACCGAGTTACTAAAAAACAATCTGCCCCATGGTTCTCACATGAACTACGTACCTCTCTCCTCCACCTCAGAAAGCTTGAGAGAAAATGGAGAAATACACGTAATTCCTCTGACCAAACCACCTACTTAGAACAACTTAAACAACATCGTGAATCAATTTGGGCTAAGAGAAAAGAATACCATGCTGATATCCTCAGCTACTCTCTGAGTAAACCAAGAGACTTATTTAATCTAGTAAAGTCCTTTATCAATCAACCATCTCCGCCACAACAAGAAGGGATTCAGCCCCAAGTCTATGCGAACTACATCCAATCCAAATCAATAAAAACAAATACTACATCATTACATGACCCTTTCCAAACTTCCCTTCCGCAGTTTTCAATCACCAACCTCTCACCACCCTCTGTAAAAACTATAAATGAAGTTATTACCTCCATCAACACGACAACTTCACCATCTGACCCATGCCCAGCACACTGGATAAGATCTATGCGCACAGAACTCAGCCCTTTTATAGCTAACATAGCGAAGCTGTCATTTGAATCTGGTGTCTTCCCAGATGCTCTCAAACATCCATCCATCCGACCACTGCTGAAAAACAACCAACTTGACCCAAAGAAGGAGGACTCATACCGTCCAATCTCTAGTATCCCATTTCTAGCCAAATTTTTGAGAAATTAACTCTCAGGCAGATACAACAGCATATAGACTCATTTTCCCCTTTAGATCCATGTCAACATGGATTCAGGGAAGCTCACGGTGTAGAAACTCTCCTAACAACATTAATCAATACACTTATCAACGGCACTGACAATCTGAAAAATGGCTTTGCTCTAATATTTCTTGATATAGCTGTTGCGTTCGATTCTGTGGATCACATACAACTACTAAAGCGACTTCATGAGAAGGGAATCAAGAACCGTGCTTGGGACTGGTGCAAATCCTACCTGGAAGGTAGATTACAACAAGTTTGTATCGGTAATGCTACTTCTAATCCCTTTCAGCAGAAGCAAGGTGTACCACAAGGCTCCTCCTTGTCTGCGCTGCTATTCAACATCTATATGCAGCCAATCTGTGACATCGCACGCTCTTTTGGTATATCCTGCCTTATGTATGCGGATGATGTGCTATTATTCTCACTGATATCTGTATCATACCCAAACTATACAGTACTAATCAACTTTTAATTCAATAACTGATTGGCTTCTCTCTCAAAACCTCTGTATTAACTTTAAAAAAACAGAGGTTCTAATAATCACAAGGAATAAATCTTTCTCCCCTCCATCAATTCTAAAAGTCAGAGATGCTGATCTCCCAGTCAAATCAAATATTCGATATCTAGGAGTAATTCTGGATCAAAGCTTAGACTTCAAGGAACATATAAAACGCACCATAAAGGCGGTTTACTTCAAGATAAAAACCCTTCGTCATCTGAGACCTATGATGAAGTCTGATGACTTCCGCACCATCTTTCAAGCTCTAGTCATGCCGCACTTTGATTATGCTAACATAATACTCCATGGCTTACCAAATATAACTATTAATCCTCTACAATTAGCCATGAACGCAGCTGCTCGTGTCCTCTGCGGATCATCAAAGTGTGAGCATATTTCCCCCATTCTAGAGAAGCTTCATTGGTTACCAATAAACTAGAATCCAATATAAGGCCATTCTTACCACCTTTAGGGCCTTCAATAATATTTCTCCAGATTCCATCTCTGATCTCATCATACACACAACAAATAACAGGTCCAGGAGATCTCCAGCTGTTGACACACTACTTATACCAAACGTTTCCTTAAAAGCTAATCAATCATCCATCAATAGGGCTTTTTCAAATTATGCTCCTAGATGTTGGAACAAACTCCCTCCCAATATCAGAGCAATTAAAGACATCAAACAATTCAAAAAAGCCCTTAAACACCACCTTTTCATTGCACACTTCAAACACCTAAACACCCCTTCCCCTCCCCCATCCTTTTAACCTCATACCTACCCTAGCTAACTGTATAGATTTTATATATCTCCAACATGTATTTTCTAGAAATATAAATGATTTCCCTGTTTCTCCAGGACCAAACAGGAAGTCAGTCCTCACATATGGGTGATGTCGGCACCGACGGAGCCCTCGCGGAGCAATTTCCCCAGCTTTCAAAGAAAGCCTTTGGGAATTGCGCTGTTTGTGATCGCCGCTGAAAAAGTTGATTTTTTATTATTTTTCTTATCTCGATTCGACGCCGGATCCTTTTCCCGCCTGGACTCGATACACCGGTATCGAGTCCTTTTGTGATTTTTTTCGGTTTTTGTCCTTCGTGACTGGCGTTCGCGCCATTTTTTCCTTTTTCCTGGCAGCCCTGTCTTTTGACCTTGCAGGGGCCCTTTTTCCCCCGATGGCTGCCAGCGGGTTTAAAAAGTGTGATCGGTGTAAGAAACTTATGTCTCTTACCGACACACACGACTGCTGCCTCTGCTGCCTTGGACGCGATTACGACCCGATGATCTGTGGTCCATGTAGCAACATGTCCTCTAAAGCGTTGAGGAGTCGGCAGCAACAGAGGGAAAAAATCTTCTCTGACTCCGCGTCCGTCCGGGCCCGGACCTCGTCAGAGGCTTTGACGTCCTGGGACTCCGGTCCTGAGCATCGTCGGAGTTCCTCTGAGCGGGGGTCTCCTTCCCGGGAGCATCATCAAAAGAAGAAACCCGCGAGGGCGGCGTCGGTGGACGCTCCTGGTTCCTCGAGGGCCAGGTTGCATAGCCCCAATAGACGTCCCGGGTCCTCGGAGTCGGAGAGGTCTTCAAAACATCCTCGTCTCGAGTTGGAGTCTCCTGGACACGTGAGTACTGTAGTCCTTGTGGACTCACCTCCGAAGGAGCCGACGTTGGGCCCGAGTCGGGGGCTGTTGGGTCTCCTGAGCTCGGACTCAGGTTGACGGCCTTGGAGAGCAGTTTGGCTGCCTTCATGGACCAGCAGCGGGCATTGATCGCTGGCCTCTCCGGTGCTTCTGCCCCGACCGCCGGGACGCCGACATCCAAGTCGACCCCGGAGACCGAGCCTATCCTCGAGTCCATGCGGGCTCGAGTCGATCCTCGGTCGCGGTCTCCCTTGGCCTCCCGTTCGGGACCGAGGTCGTCGGGGCGGAAGGCATCGATGCCCGCCTGACCGGAGCCGCTCGATTCCTCCTCCGAGGAATCGGCCTGGGAAACGGAGGACGAAGAGTCCCCTGGTACTTTTCGGACTCGGTGTGTCCCATCGGACTCGCCCGAGTCCGAACCTCGGAGACGTTCCCCCCGGAGGACACCCGGTTCTCGGACTTGTGCGGGATATGGCCAAAGCCTTGGCATTCCCCGCGGATCCCGAGGAGGAGCCTCGAGCCGAAGAGCTCGATGCCCTCCAGTATGACTCTCCCCCGAAGGAGGCCTTTACTGTACCGGTTCCTCCGATGCTGGAGCGACTTCTCTTCCGCATGTGGGAGAGCCCGGCATCGGCGCCGGTGTTAAGCAAGCGGGTCGATTCCATTTATCGAGTCCGCAAGATCCCCGGGTTCCAAAAGGCACAACTACCGCACCATTCCATGGTGGTGGAATCGGCCATGCATCGACTCAAGAGTCAGAAGATGCACTCCTCGGTGCCTCCCGACCGGGAGGCCCGGAACCTGGATGCCCTCGGTAGGAAGTGCTTCCAGGGCTCTATGCTTGCTTGTCGAGTCCTGACTTACCAGCTCTATATGGGCATGTATCTCCGAGACCTGGCAAAGGAAATTGCCGGGTTCTCTGCTGGTCTCTCCGAGGAACCTTTGCAGAGGTTCCAGGCCTTGTCCACTGGTATTCGTGAGTGCTCGAAGTTTATCTCTCGAGCAGCCTACGATGGCTTCGAAGCATCGGCTCAGGTAGCCGGAGCCGGCATCGGTGCCCGCCGACAGGCTTGGCTTCAGTCATCCGACCTCGAGCCTTGGGTACAGGACAAGTTGGTCGATGTCCCCTGCAAAGGTGAAAACCTCTTTGGCAAGCCCATGGCTGAAAAGGCTGTAGAACTCGAGACCGAGACTCTGACCAGGACTAGGCTGTCCAGAAAAACCTCTGCCCCTTCTCATAAAAAGAAGGGCTCGGGGGAAAAAGCTCTTTTACCCGAGGAAGGCAGCTGCCTATAAACACTACCCTCACTATCAGGCCCCAGTAGCTCCCCCACAGGGTCAGCAGGCCAAGGGACGGGGTAATGGGTCCCGTAGGCAGCAAGCCCCCAAGCCCACAACACCGGCCCCTGCTCAGCAGGGTGGGGGCTTTTGACTCCATCAGCATAGCCTCTTCCCCTCCGCTGGTTTCTCTCAGCACAAGAGGCTGGCTGGTCCACTTTGCCCAAAGATGGTCAGCAATCACATCAGATACCTGGGTGCTTCATATAGTTCAAAAAGGCTATCTTCTTCACTTTCACCAGGTACCTCCCTCCTACTTTCCAGGGGAGCCTCCCAGACTCCCTCTGCACAGGGACTTACTCCTTCAGGAGTTAGCAAGTCTTCTTCAGGAACAGACTGTGGAACCGGTGCCCCACCACCTGAGAGGTCAAGGCTTTTATTCCAGGTATTTCCTGATACCAAAACGGACAGGAGGCCTCAGACCCATCCTGGACTTGCGAAACCTCAACAAGTTCCTGACGAGGGAAAAGTTCAAGATGCTCACCCTTGGAATCCTGCTGCCCTACCTCCAACAGGGAGACTGGCTATGCTCCTTAGATCTGAAGGATGCCTATACTCACATCCTTATTCATCCAGACCACAGACAATATCTCAGATTTGTTGTGGGAGGAAATCATTACCAGTACAGAGTCTTGCCCTTTGGCCTATCCTCCGCCCCCAGGGTGTTCACCAAATGGCTAGCTGTGGTGGCAGCCTACCTAAGGCTTCAAGGCCTCTTTGTATTTCCATACCTGGACGACTGGCTCATAAGAGCCCAGTCTTCCCAAGAGGCCAGTCAGGCCACTCATTGCACTGTGACTCTGCTCCAGCACTTGGGATTTGTCATAAACTTCGCAAAGTCCATTTTGCTCCCCTCTCAAAATCTCAAATTCATCGGCGCAAGGTTGGACACACTTCAGGCGCGAGCCTTCCTGCCTCTAGACAGGGCACACCGGCTCATGGATCTAGCCAGCCACTTTCACAGCAATTCCCTGGTCTCCGCCAGGCAATTTCTGAGACTGCTCGGCCATATGGCTTCCACGGTCCATGTTACCCCCAATGCCCGCATGAACATGCACCTGCTCAATGGTGCCTTCGCATTCAATGGCATCAGGCCACGGGGAGCCTGGCGGACTCAGTACAGGTTTCCGACCTTCTGGTCTCTTCTCTGAGGTGGTGGCTTCATCTACCAAACCTGGTGCTGGGAGTGGATTTTCAATCTCCACCGCCTTCTCAGGTGCTAACAACCGATGCTTCTCTCCTGGGTTGGGGAGCACATTGCCAAGAGACATGTACTCAAGGCCTCTGGACTCCTTGGGAGTCTGCTCAGCAGATAAACTTCCTGGAGCTCAGAGCCATCCGCCTAGCTCTGAAGGCCTTCTCCCACCTCACTTCTCACCAGTCTCTGCTGGTCCAGACGGACAATCAAGTTGCGATGTTCTACGTGAACAAACAAGGAGGTACAGGCTCCTTCCTTCTCTGTCAGGAGGCACGGAGACTGTGCTCTTGGGCCGTCCTTCATGGAATCCTGCTCAAAGCTGTCTATCTCCCAGGTCAAGAAAATTACCTGGCAGACAGACTAAGCAGGATCCTCCAACCTCACGAGTGGAGATTGGATCCGTTGGTGGTTCAGCAGATCTTTCTCAAGTGGGGTCTCCCCACCATGGATCTCTTTGCCAGTCCCCAGAACAGGCAGCTTCCAAAATTCTGCTCTCATCAACCGCACCCTCTCAGAGTGGCGGCGGATGCTTTCCTGATTCCATGGTCCACAGGCCTCTTGTATGCCTTTCCTCCCATGCCACTGGTGTCTCGGACGCTCTTCAAAGTTCTCAAAGACAGAGCTTCCATGATCCTAGTGGCTCCCCGGTGGCCGAGACAGCCCTGGTTCCCGCTTCTGATGCAGCTGGCGGTGGACACTCCTCTTCCTCTGCGGTTTCAACCCGATCTCCTGTCACAGGATCAGGGGACTCTCCTACACCCCAACCTCTGGTCCCTTCATCTGATGGCCTGGCTGCTGAAAGGGTAGTCCTTGCTCCCCTCCTGCTGCCTCGGGAGGTGGAAGAGGTCGTCTTGGCCTCCAGGCGGCCCTCCACCCGGAAGTCCTACGCTCTTAAGTGGCGTCGGTTCTCCGTGTGGTGTGCTCAGCAGTCTGAGAATCCCTTCTCCTGCTTGGTGGCAGTGGTCTTGCAATATTTGCTTTACCTCTCCAATCTGGGCCTTAAGTCCAACTCTGTCAGAGTCCACCTCAGTGCTCTCTCTGCACATCACGCACTGGTGGATGGCAGGCCTCTTTCCAACCACCCTTTGGTGGCTCGTTTTCTCCAAGGCCTCCTTCTCCTTAAGCCTCCTTTGCGCCCACCAGCCCCTGAATGGGATCTGAATGTGGTCTTGCAGCGGATTACCTGTCCGCCCTTTGAACCTATGGCTACCTGCCCTCTTCGTTTTCTTTCCTGGAAAACCTTGTTTTTGGTAGCCCTTACCTCTGCTAGGCGCGTTAGTGAACTGCAGGCCCTAGTGTCGGATCCTCCTTAGACTAGGTTCTACAGGAATAGAGTAGTCTTACGGACTCACCCTAAGTTTCTTCCTAAAGTGGTTTCCCCTTTTCATCTCAACCAGGAGGTGGTTCTTCCAACCTTCTTTCCCAGTCCGCACTCCAGCCGGGCTGAGATGGTCCTGCATACCCTGGACTGTAGGAGGGCCTTGTCCTTCTACCTTGACCGTATGCGGGAGCATAGGAGAACTGTTCAGCTCTTTGTTTCTTTTGACCCCAATAAGTTGGGGCTCCCTGTCTCCAAGCGTACGTTGTCCATATGGGTTGCTGACTGTATCGCTTGGGCTTATGGAGCAGCCGGCCTCTCGTTGGAGGGTCGTGTCACGGCTCATCGTGTTAGGGCGAAGGCTGCGTCAGTGGCTCATCTCCACTCTGTTCCGTTGGCAGACATCTGCCGGGCCGCTACTTGGTCTTCAAGCCAGACTTTTGCGGCCCATTACTGCCTGGAGAGGGAGTCCCGCAGGGACAGTGCTTTCGGTCAGGCAGTTCTCCATCATCTCTTTGAGGTTTAGGCAACTCCTACCCTCCGGCCCTGATGTTGGGCTACCGGTCGGGGGCTTTTTCAGAGAAGATTCCTTCCTTCTGTGCTGCTGAGCTAGAGGGAGCTCATTTTTCCGCTTGAGGTCTCCGGTAGCCTTAAGCTAGGGAGTCCCATATGTGAGGACTGACTTCCTGCTTGGTCCTGGAGAAAGAGTAGTTACTCACCTATAACAGGTGTTCTCCAGGAGCAGCAGGAATCAGTCCGCACAACCCTCCCTCCTCCCCTTGGAGTTGCAGTCCTATCATTTCGTTTTTGCTAACTTTTTTGCTGTCTTTTAGCTGTGTCATCAGACTGGGCAAGATGGCACCCTTGGGCGGGAAGGGGACCGCACATGCGCGCTGCAATTCCCAAAGGCTTTCTTTGAAAGCTAGGGAAATTGCTCCGCGAGGGCTCCGTTGGCCCCGACGTCACCCATATGTGAGGACTGATTCCTGCTGCTCCTGGAGAACACCTGTTACAG
The DNA here is from genome assembly GCA_033557465.1 of Ichthyophis bannanicus. Taxonomy (NCBI): domain Eukaryota; kingdom Metazoa; phylum Chordata; class Amphibia; order Gymnophiona; family Ichthyophiidae; genus Ichthyophis; species Ichthyophis bannanicus. Next base: position 737,500,423 of record CM066035.1, read on the forward strand.
GTGAGTAACTATTTTTATTTATTTATTTAACATTTCTTATATACCGCGCTATTTGTCATCAGCGCGGTTTACATCAAAACAATAGAACACTTGACCAGATACATTGGCCGTCGTTTACATAAAACGGGGAGTTAACATGGAGGAGTTTACTTCCATGTTAATTTTCCTGTTACTTGTAGTAGGTCTGTTATATCTGACCAATTGTTGTATTGTTTCAATGTAAACAGCACTGATGACAAATAGCGTGGTATATAAGAAAATTAAATAAATAAATAAATAAAATCATCTGTAGTACATGAAGACTGGAGAGTAGCCAATATTATGCCAATTTTAAAAAGTATACCGGGGGGATTCAGTTAACTACAGACCGGTGATCCTGATGTTTGTATTGTGCAAAATGGTAGAAAACATTATAAAGAATAAACATGTATAATCTTGGTTTAATGGGAGAAAGCCAACATGGATTAAACTAAGGAAAGTTGTTATAATAATCTGTTATATTTTTTTGAAGTTGTGAATAAACAGGTAGACAAAAGTTAGACGGTTGATATAGTGTATCTGGATTTTCAGAAAACCTTTTGCAAGGTCCCTCATGAGAGACTGTTGGGGAAATTAAAATGTGTTGGGATAGGAGGCAGTGTACTAATGTGGATTGGGAACCGATTGAAAGATAGGAAACAGAATAGGGCTAAATGGCTAATTTTTTCTTATTGAATAGCGGAGTACTCCAGGGATTTGTGCTGGGCCTGCTGCTTTTGAATATATTTGTAAATGATCTGGAAATGGGAATAACAAGTGAGGTGATCATATTTGCAGATGATACAAAATTATTCAAAGTTGTTAAAACACAAGCGGATTGTGAAAAATTGCAAGAGGACTGATAAAATGGCAGATGAAATTTAATGTGGACAAGTGCAAAGTTATGCTTTAGGAAAGGACAATTCAAACTATAATTACAAAATGCAAGGTTCCACATTAGGAACCACCACCCAAGGAAGCATATAGAATGCCAGGAATCATAAGCAAAGGAATGGAGAATAAAACCAAGGATATTATAGTTCCTCTGTATTGCTCCATGGTGCAACTGTACCTTGAATATTGTGCACAATTCTGGTTGCCATATTTTAAAAAGGATATAAGAATTAGGAAAGGTACAGAGAATAGCCACCAAAATGATAAAGGGGATGAAAGGATACCCCTATGAGAAAAGGGTTAGGGCTCTTCAACTTGGAAAACAGACGGCTGAAGAGAGATATGATAGATGTCTATAAGTTGCAGTGGAACAGGTAAATATAGATCGGTTGTTTACTCCTTCAAAAAGCAGAAAGACTGGGGGACACTCAATGACGCTACAATGTAGCACTTTTAAGACTAATCTGAGAGAATATTTTTCACTCAATGAGCAATCAAACTCTGGAAATTGTTTCCACAGGATGCAGTAAAAGCTGTTAGTATGGCTGGTTTAAAAGAGGTTTGGACAAGTGCCTGGAGGAAAAGTCCATAAACCATTACTCAAGAGGACCCGGGAAATGCACTGCTTACCTCTGGGATAAGCAGCATGGAATCTGTGTACCTTTTTTGAAACCTGATGGGTACTTATGACCTGGATTGGCGACTTTTAGAAACAGGAAATTGGGCTTGATGGATCCTTGGTTTGACTCAGTATGACATATCTTATATTCTCCATGGACAGCAGGATAAGAGCATAAGAACATCTGCTGCAGGTGAGTAGCCATGTGTTTTTTGATAAAAACATTCTCCTCAGGCAGCAAAGGGAGAAAGATATTTTAAAAACTTTTTGATATGTGAGATTTGCAATATTAATTCATTGTGCATTTTATGTGAAATTTGTAATAATTTTAGATGGGGAGTCAATTTTACAGGAGCATGTGTACTAAAATGTGATTGGGACAAGAATCTCGCATGGAGACTCATATTAACTCCGGTGTTGGTGTCGAGGGCTACAACCCCTGAGTGGGAAGCTAGGATGTTGGCATTGGAACGCAATGTTTCTGCATTCCTCACCTCGTAGCAAGCATCGATGCCCCCACCGGTGCATGCACTGAGACCGCAGGGACCTTGATGTTGAGGACTCCCCAAGCTGCCAAAGAGATCCTCAAGAGCTCCATGCCTCAAGCCAATCTTCGGTGAGGGTCTTGCTCCCTGTCCTCAGGAGCGAGATTCTCCCCGGCTAGTGCCTCTGGCTCCAGCCAACCTCAGCTATGGTTCATCAAAGCAGTCAGGCCTCGAATCTTCAGTGGACTGCTCGGACTGGGAGTCCGACGTCAAGACTTCCCTATGAGCACACTGTTATCTCCCCTCGGACCCTTCCCCACCAGTGTCGAGGTATCAGTCCCCGCCCAAGGACACCTCGTTCCTCAAATTTGTTCGAGACATGGCAAAAGCGCTGTCCATCACCACGAAGTCGTCGGTGGACCCTCATACAAAGGAACTCTAAATCATCGAATACAATTTCCCACCCAAGGAGGACCCTCACGATCCTCTTCCCCTCCATCCTCGGGCGCCGCCTTCTCCAAATGTGGGAAACACCGGCATCTGTGCAATTCGTTAGCCGACGCTTGGATGCTATGTACCGGGTACAGCGAGGGGCTGCTTCAGGAAGACACAACTCCTTCACACCTCAATGGTGGTCAAGTCGGCCATGCATCGACAAAAAAATCAAAACTCCTCAGTGCTCCCAGGCAGGAAGTCCCGAGCCCTTGACGCCCTAGGGCGGAAGCGTTACCAGGGCTTGTATGCTGGCCTGCCGCATACAAGCTTATCAGCTGTATATTGGCATGTACCTTCAAGACCTAACTAAGGAGCTTGGGGGTTTCTTGGCGGATCAGCAGGGACCACCTCCAATGCTTCCAGACCCTCATAATGTCTGTCGGGGAGTGCTCAAAGTATTTGTCTCAAGTGGCCTACGATGGATTCAAGTCTAATGTGAGGGTGACCGCTGCGGGCATCAGTGCTCGACGCCAGGTCTGGCTTCAGGCATTGGTCCTCGAGTAATGGGTCCAGGAACAACTCCTCGACATCCCTTGCCTCAATGAAAACCTCTTCAGCAAACCGAATGCGGAGAAGGCGGCAGAGATAGAGGCCGAGTATGTCACCATTACCCGACTCTTGAGGAAGACCTCCACTCTTCCCAAGAAGAAACCATCGGGGAAAAGGCCTCCCTTCTACCGGAAAGGCCAGCCTTATCGAAACTACACTCCATACCAGGCCCCCCAGAGCCCTCAGCAAGAGAGCAGGCCAGGGCCCATGTAAGCCTAAGGGCCCTAGATACCAGCTCCAGCCCAGACTGGGAAGAGGTTTTGACTCCCAAAGTATAGTCGCTCTACCCACGGGGGATCAGCTGCCAACAGGGGGACGCTTGATTCATTTTGCCTGCTATCAATACTGACTTCTGGGCACTTCAGGTGGTTAAGGAAGGTTACCTCCTTCACCTGAACCGGAAGCCTCCCCCTTTCTTTCCAGGAGAGACCCCTTGGACTCCCTTGCACCAGGCCCTGCTATTGCAGGAACTTGCAGGCCTTCTCAGGGACAGGGCTGTAGAGCCCATACCACACCACCTAAAAGGAAAGGGGTTCTACTCCAGGTACTTTTTGGTCCCAAAAAGAGCAAAAGGCCTAAGGCCCATCATGGACTTTAGAAACCTGAACAAATTCCTGGTGCGGGAGAAGTTTAAAATGCTCTCCCTTGGAATATTGCTGCCCTACCTCCAGCAGGATGAATGGCTATGCTCCTTGGACCCAAAGGATGCCTATACCCACCTCCTGATCCACCGCAACCACAGGCACACCCTGATCCACCACAGCCACAGGCAGTACCTAAGGTTCATGGTCGGGGGTGACCACTACCAGTACAGGGTGACTACCCTTTGGCTGGCCTCTGCCCCAAGAGTCTTCACCAAATACGTGGCTATGGTGGCAGCCTACTTCTGTCTCCAAGGGGCTTTCGTCTTCCCATACATAGACGACTGGCTAGTAAAAGGAGACACTTCCTCAGAGGTGCAACAGGCCATGGCCCATACCATCAGGGTCCTACAACATCTGGGATTCGTGATAAGCCACCCCAAATCCCACCTCACTCCAGCACAGGATCTGGAGTTCATAGGGGCTTGACTGGAAACCTTCCAAGCCAGGGCATTCCTCCCCCTGGCCAGTGGGGATCACCTCAGGGCCATGGCAGCCGAGGTGCAACACCATCATGCTGTGTCCGCACAGTCCATGATCTGCCTGCTATAGGCCAAATGGCTTCCACAGTCCATGTGGTCCCCAATGCCTCCCTCCACATGCGGGAAGCTCAATGGTGCCTCCGCTCACAGTCATCCCAGGCCAAGGGCAGGCTCTGGGACAGGATCTCGTTGTCCCATCAACTAACAGTCACTCAGTTGGTGGCAGGACGCACAGCACCTTCAGACGGGCATGCCCTTTCAACAAACCCCCAAAAGGTCCTCACTATGGATTTATTTATTTATTTATTTATTTAGACAGTTTTGTATACCGCCTTATCCTTCAATCAAAGCGGTCACAACACAATTGGGGGATACATTTAACACGTGGGGATATGAGACACATACACTAATACTTACAGGGAACATGGGCAATGGAGGGTTAAGTGGCTTGCCCAAGACCACAAGGAGCATCTGTGGGACTAGAAACCCCAGTCCTTCCGGCCCAAGGTTGCTGTCCTCTAGTGGGATGCCAAGGTTGCTGTCCTCTAGTGTGGATGCCTTCCTACTGGGCTGGGGGGCCCACTGCGAGGAACTGCACACGCAGGGAAACTGGTCTCTCAAGGGGAGCCAGCAGCAAATCAACCTGTTGGAACTCGGAGCCATTTTCCTGGCGATCAGAGCCTTCCAACACTGCCTGCAGTACTAGTCAGTGCTGTTCTAAATCGACAACCAGGTAATGATGTTCTACCTGAACAAGTAAGGGGGCACAGGGTCATCTCCAGGAACAAGCAGGAATGTAGTCTTCACATATGGGTATTGTTGGTACCGACGGAGCCTGCGCAGGAACACTCCCCAACGTCCAATAGGAAAGCTTTTGGGAGCATCACACTATGCCTGCGTCACTGCCTTCCCGCCTTTCCAACTCTCCCTCTTCAGTTTTTTGTTTTCCGCGGAGCCGACAGGCAGCAAACCCTGTCACCGCAGAAAATCTTCTTTTTGTGGTCGCGTCTGCCTTCACCGTTGACGCCTATACCGGTACCACCAGTCTTTTCTTTATTTTCTTAGCTTCTTTTCCAAAAAAAATAATAATAATAATGGTTTCTTTTTGGAGGGTCTGTCCCCTCTTGGTTCCCAGCACCATTTTGGGCACTTGGCCATCTTTTCTTCCAAAATGGAGAAAACATCTAGTGGTTTCAAAAAATGTTCAAAGTGTAGCGGTACCATTTCTGCTACCGACAACCATGACTGGTGTCTCAAATGTTTAGGTCCTGACCATTTACCTTCGGAGTGTCTTCTCTGTAGAAAGATGACCAAGAGGGGCCTGCAGAACAGAGCTGCAAAACTCGGCACCCTCTTTGCCGCAGATGTGATGTCTGTTGCATCGACGTCTTCAAGGGCTTCATCTTCCTCCCATGGATCTCAGGTAAATCCAGGTCTTTGAAGATCTACCCTCAAAGGGTAGATCTCCTTCAAAGCATCGAGATGCTACTATCATTGCCCTCGAGGAAAACATACCGGCAAAATAGTCCCGGCGGGAGGTCCCGGCCTCCAAAGCATTAACGGGGCTCCAGGATGTTCCCACAGCTTCCACCTCCAGAGAACTCTTGGTGCCATGTTCTGGTGTAGTGGACTGCTCCGCCGGTACCGACACTCAGACATTGGCGGGCTCTATGGATCATTCTATTTGCTATTTGCATTCTATATTGTGTGGAAAACTGCAGGAGGATCTGGATAAATTGGAAGACTGGGCATCCAAATGGCAGATGAAATTTAATGTGGACAAGTGCAAAGTTATGCACCTAGGAAATAACAACCCACATTATGGTTACACGATGCAAGGTTCCACATTGGGAACCACCACCCAGGAAAAAGATTTAGGAGTCATCGTGGATAACATGTTAAAACCCTCTGCCCAGTGTGCAGCAGTGGCCAAGAAAGCAAATAGAATGCTAGGTATCATAAGGAAAGGAATGGAAAATAAAACAAAGGATATTATAATGCCTCTGTATTGTTCCATGGTACGACCGCACCTTGAATATTGTGTGCAATTCTGGTCGCCGTATCTTAAAAAGGATATAGTGTTATTAGAAAAGGTACAGAGAAGAGCCACCAAAATGGTAAAGGGGGATGGAAGGCTACTCCTATGAAGAGAGGCTACAAAGGTTAGGGTTCTTCAACCTGGAAAAGTGACGGCTGAGGGGAGATATGATAGAGGTCTATAAATTAATGAATGGAGTAGAAAGGGTAAACGTAGATCAATTGTTTACACTACCAGAATATAGAAAGACTAGGGGACATGTAATGAAGCTACAGGGTAAACTATTTAAGACAAATAAGAGAAAATATTTTTTCACTCAACGTGTAATGAAACTCTGGAATTTGTTACCAGAGGATGTAGTAAGAGCTGTTAGTGTAGCTGGGTTTAAAAAAGGTTTGGACAAGTTCCTGGAGGAAAGGTCCATAAGCCATTATTAAAAAGGGACCCAGGATATCAATGCTTGACCCAATACAAGCATTGTGGAACCTGTGTATTTTGGGGATACTGCTAGGTACGTATGACCTAGATTGACCACTGTTGGAAACAGGATACTGGGCTTGATGGACCTTGGTCTGACCCAGTATGGCATATCTTATGTTCTTATCAACATATCCTAGCCATCAAGCACAGCCTTGCGGCTCTCTTAGCAGCCTCAGTACCACTAAGGCCATGCAGCCATCGATACCGATACCAGTACCAACCGCATCTGCTTCAACCGATGCACCTCATACCTTGCTTCCCCCCATGCCGGCCCTTGAATCGATGTCCGGTATCAAGGGTCCAGTATCGAGACAGTCTGATGTCGACTTCGATTGATACAGGTGTCAAGCAATCCGAGAACACCCAGGCATGGAGATACTTTGAGTCTTCTGATTCCGAGGACTCCCTTGGTACTGGAGTGATTCTTCCGGAGGATCCCTCTCCTTCTCCTCAGCGTAGGATGTCTCCTCCAGAGGACATGTCCTTTCACGACTTCATACGTGATGTAGCACGAAGTCTCTTGATCACTGTGACCCCTGAGAAGGAACCGAGAGCAGAAGAATTAGAAATTCTTCAGTACCCGGCAGGTCATAAGGAGGCTGCTATCCTTCCCATTCACTGAATCTTGCATGATCTATGCTAAGGATGTGGGAAACACCTTTAACGGTGTCTCCACACTCTCGGAGACTCAATACATGTACCGAGTTCCACAATGCCCTAGTTTTCAGAAAATGCAATTACCACACCATTCAATGGTAGTGGAATCAGCGATGCGTAGGATCAAGAGTGCTAAGACACATTCTTCCAACCCTCCACGCCATGAAGCGAGGACACTCGATGCCTTTGGGTGTCGATGCTTTCAGTCCTCAATGCTATCGGCTAGGATCAGCTCTTACATTCTTTATATGGGAATGTTCCTTAAGGAGGTTACAAGAGATCTGGAGCTGATGGTTCCACTTCTCCCCGATGATAAAAGGACAGACTTCCTCACTCTGGTCAAACATGCCCAGAGGTTTATGAACCGTGCAACCTGTGATTGCTTTGAGTGCATTAGCAGAACTTCTGCTATTTCCATCGGTGCACATTGCATTGCCTGGCTTCAGGCATCTGATTTAGAACAATGGGTGCAAGACAAGCTGTGGAACATTCCTTGCACAGGAGAAAGCCTTTTTGGCAAGGATTGGCAGGACAAAGCTAATCAGCTTGAGTCCGAAAACACCACCTTGAATAGATTATCAAGGACCACAGCCAACCCAGCTAAGAAAAAAAACAGTTAAGAAACCCTTTTTCAACAAGAAAAATAATTCTACCCATCTTACACCCAGGCTGTCCACTACCCAATTGATGCTCCCCAAAAGGGGCAACAGCAACCCAGACAGCAAAGGAAGGCCCAAGTCCCCAGAGCTCAACCAGCTCAGCAGACACAGCCTCCTCAGGGGCTTTGACCCTTCCTAGGGAACTTAATCATCTTGCCCCTGAAAGCTCCAGAGCCTCTCACCATCCCAGGCAGACTCTGTCATTTTGCAACAGATAACATTAGAGCACTGGACTCTCTCTATTGTAACAGAGGGGTACAAACTCCACTTTCACAGTATGCCCCCCCCTCCCCACCATCACAAGACAGTTCAATTCTCAGGGCCCTTTCACCACTCTCTTGTGTCAAGAGGTCACCTCACTACTTGCTCAAGGGGTAATAGAAGAGGTACCCATATCCCAACAGGGCATGTGTTTCTACTCCCCCTACTTCCTCATTCCAAAGAAGACAGGAGGATACCGACCCATACTTATTTATTTATTTATTTAACTGTATTTATATCCCGCTTTTCACCGTGTCAAAGCGATGGACCTCAGACAGTAGAACAAGTATCTGTTCCGAGAAAAATTCAAGATGATCTCTCTCGGAACACTTCTTCCTTACATTCAGAGTCAGGATTGGCTATGTTCTCTAGATCTAAAGGATGCATATACACATATTCTTAACCATACAGTTCACAGGAGGTTTCTTCGAGTCCTCTTTCAAGGAAGACATTATCAGTACAGGGTTCTACCCTTCGGACTGGCTTCTGCCCCAAGAGTCTTCACAAAATGCATGGCAGTAGTAGCAGCATTCCTGAGGACTATGGGGATATTCGTCTTCCCCTACTTAGACGACTGGCTCATCCGAGCATCAACAGCTCCAGAAGCCAGCTCCGCTCTCTCCTGCACAACGCAAATCCTGCAGTAACTGGGACTGGTCATAAACCTCCCAAAATCTCATCTCACCCCTTCTCAGTCCCTAGAATTCATAGGGGCTCTTCTAGACACAAGGCAGTCAAAGGCTTTCCTGCCACAACCACGTTGTCTTCGAATACTCCAGTTGGCCTCTCAAGCAGCTATGAAAACTTTGCTAACTGCTTGAGAAATGTGTCAGCTGCTGGGGCATATGGCATCCACTGTCCATGTGGTTCCCTATGCTCACTTAAACATGCGAGCAGCCCAGTGGACCCTAATCTCTCAGGGGACACAGGCCTCGGGTCGCCTGGGACAAAATCAGAAACTCGACATGTCTCATTTCGTCCCTACAATGGTGGCAATCGCTGGAAAACCTTCTAGTAGGGTCACCTTTCCAGCAGCCACTGCATCCAGCCACCTTAACAACGGATGCGTCCAAGTTATGCTGGGGGGCTCACTTGGACAATCTCTCCACTCAGGGTCTCTGGACCGAGCAAGAGGCTTATCTTCATATAAACCTCCTGGAACTCAGAGCCATCTTCAATGCTCTTCAAGTATTTCAGGCCCAACTGAGCTACACTGAGCTACAAGACGGTTCTGGTTCAGACCGACAATCAAGTTGCCATGTTCTATGTGAACAAGCAGGGTGGGATGGGGTCTCAGGTGTTGTGCAACGAAGCTCTACACCTCTGGGCCTTCGCCAGAGATCTTCAAATCCACCTTCTAGCAGTGTATCTACCAGGCACACAAAATCTCTTGGCAGACAAGCTCAGTCGAATCTTGCTGCCACACGAGTGGTCTCTTCATCCTGAGCAAATTGCTCAAATTTTTCAAATCTGGGGAACTCCAGATATAGACCTCTTTGCAAGTCCTCAGAGTGCCAAACTTCCCCGGTTCTGTTCCAAAATTCCAGCTGAGAACTGTCAGGCAAGGGATGTCTTTCACCTCCATTGGGGTCAGGACTTCTTCCCACCCATTCCCCTCATTCCCAAAACTCTGCTCAAGCTTTAGAGAGACAGGGGCCATATGATCCTCATAGCCCCACGATGGCCACAACAAACGTGGTATCCTCTGCTTCTACATCTCTCTCAAGCCAGGCCTCTGGAGTTGGGATGTGCTCCAGATCTTCTTTCTCAGGAGAACAGGAAGCTATTGCACCCGAATCCTCAGTCTCTACACCTCAGAATTCCAGGATATCAACCTTTCTGAACAGGTTAAGGTTATCCTTTTGACTTCAAGAGAAAACCTTCCACAAGGCGTGCCTATGCCTTTAAGTGGAAAAGGACTTCTATCTGGTGTTCAAAAAAGGACCTTAATCCCTTTTCAGTGCCAGTGGAGGCGTTACTGGCGTATCTCCTCCATTTATCATCCTCTGGTCTTTAGACCAATTCAGTAAGGGTCCACCTTAGTGCCATTACAGCTTTCCACAAGCCCTTGGATGGACAAACTGTTTCTTCTCAACCACTTGTAGTGAGCTTTATGAGAGGTCTACTCTTAACTAAACCTCACATTAAGCCACCACCCATGGCATGGGATTTGAATCTTGTCCTTGGGCAGCTCATTAAACCGCCCTTTGATCCCTTAGCCACTACACCTCTGAAGTTTCTTTCTTGGAAGGTAATTTTCCTAATTGCTGTCACTTCTGCAAGACACATCAGTGAGCTACAAGCTTTAGTGGCTGATCCTTCTTATACAAGGTTCCACCATGATAAAGTAGTTCTTAGGACTCACCCTCACTTTATGCCAAAGGTGGTTTCGCCTTTTCATTTAAACCAATCGGTTTACCTTCCTGTGTTCTTTCCTAGGCCTCACGCCTCCAATGCAGAAAAATCTTCATACTCTGGACTGTAAAAGAGCCTTGGCTTTTTACCTTTAGAGAACTAAGCAACATAATAGGCTTCCCAGCTTTTTGTTGCTTTTGACTCCAGCCATCTTGGATTACCAGTTTCCAAGAGGACATTATCTAAACGGATTGCAGCTTGCATATCCTTTGCCTATGAGAGTAAGGGACTTTCTCTCGAAGGTCATGTCACAGCTCACAATGTGAGAGCAATGGCAGCCTCTATGGCTAACCTTCACTCAGTGTCCATTGACGACATTTGTAGAGCAGCCACTTGAGCTTTGGTACACACCTTTGCAGCCCACTACTGCTTAGACAAGGACTCCCATCGGGATGCCTCGTATGGCCAGGCTGTTCTCCAGCATCTCTTTCAGACTTAGAACAACTCCTACCCGCCATCCCGGGTTTTGATGCCAGAGATCCATGGGAAGAAGCATGACCCATCTCAACCTGGGTTTTGCAGCTTTCTGGGGTCATCTCTCTGGCATCTTCCAGCTGGGGAGTTCCCGTATGTAAAGACTACATTCCTGCTCGTTCCTGAAGATAGCGTAGTTACTCACCTGCAACAGGTGATCTCTGGGAACAGCAGGAATTGAGTCTTCACAACGCACCCAAAAGTTGTCTTTCTCTCTCTCTCTCCTCTCCTTTGCCTCAGCTATACACTCGACTGAAGAGGGAGAGTTGGAAAAGCGGGAAGGCAGCGACGGAGGCGAAGTGGGATGCTACCAAAAGCTTTCCTATTGGACCCTGGGGAGCGTTCCCGCGCAGGCTCCATCGGTACCGACGATACCCATATGTGAAGACTCAATTCCTGCTGTTCCCGGAGATCATCTGTTACAGGTGAGTAACTACGCTTTACCACCTCTGCCAGGAGGCAGTAGCCCTCTGCTTGTATACAGTCAGTCAAGGAATGCTCCTCAGGGCAGTATACCTTCCGGGCCAAGACAATGCCATGGCGGACAGGCTGAGCAGGGTCCTCCAACCGCACGAATTGCACCTAGACCACAGGATCGCACAGTGGCTCTTCCAACTGTTTGGGCCTCTTTGCCAGCCTAGCCAATGTTCCACTGCCCTGTTTCTGCTGTCCCCAACAGCACTTGTTCCTGATAGTGGCGGATGCCTTTCTCATCTCGTGGTTAGAGGACCTTCTATATGCCTTCCCTCTTATGACACTAATTGCGTGGACCCTCTTCAAGGTTCAGCGGGACAAGGCTTCCATGATCCTGGTGGCCGAAACAGCGTTGGTTTCCCCTGTTGCTCTCCCTATCGATAGTGCTCCTGGTCCCTCTGGGGAGTTCCCCAGTACTCCTGACTCAGGAGGAGGGCTCGCTTCTCCACTCTAACCTGGGACCCCTGTTGCTAACAGCATGGCTGCTGAACAGGTCGCCCTAGTGCCCTTCAACCTCCCCAGGGAGGTGAAAGAAGTCCTGGCCTCTCCTAAGAACTCCACGAGACAAGCCTACACCTTCAAGTAGTGCAGATTCTCAGTATGATGTGCGGAGCAATGAACTGACTTATTCTCCTGCCAGGTGCACACGATGCTCCACCTCTCACAGGCCAGGCTCAAGTCCAACTCCGTCAGGGTACACCTGAGTGCACTCTCCGCGCACTACCACACCATAGAGTGCAAGCCTCTTTTTGTGCAGCCCCTCATTACCCGATTCATGCAGGGCTTGCTGCTCTTTAAGCCACCCATCCAGCCACCTCCAGCAGAGTGGGATCTCAGTGTGGTTCTGATGCATCTTATCAAGCCGCCCTTTAAGCCTTTGTCTACCTGTTATCTGCATTGCCTATCTTGGAAGGTGGCCTTCCCAGTGGCACTCAGCTCCATTCGCAGAGTCAGCAAGCTTCAGGTCTTGGTGGCTGAGCCACCCTACGACCCTGTTGTACAAGAACAGAGGTGTGCTTTGCACCCACCCAAAATTCCTTCCGAAGGTGGTATTCGCCTTCCACCCCAACCAGGAGGTGGTGCTCCCTACCTTCTTTCTACGGCCCCATGCCGACAAGGTTGCAGCCGCTCTCCATAATATGGACTTCAAAAGGTCCCTGTCCTTCTACCTGTAGTGTACTCAGGGCCACCGGAAAGCCTCACAGCTGTTCATTTCATACGATCCCAGTCGACTGGGAGAGGCTGTCACCAAGCGAACACTGTCCACCGTGGTGGCGGACAGTATCACCTTTGCCCACGATCAGGCTGGGCTATCAATGGAGTGCTGGGTCACAGCGAACAACATCAGGGCTATGGCAACTGGTCTTCAGTTTACACCTTTGCTGCTCACTACTGCCTGGAGAGGGAGTCCTGACAGGACAGTGCCTTCGGCCAGGCCGTAATCTGTTCGGGGTTAAGACAACTCCTGCCCTCCGACCCTTCTTGTTCAGGCTACCGGAGGCACTGGGGTTCTCAGTCTGTCCTCGGATTCTTGTGCGGCTGCTCATGCCTGGGTCATGTTTTTCTACAGGTTCTTGGTAGCCTGTAGCTAAGGAGTCCCAAATGTGAGGACTGACTTCCTGCTTGTTCCTAGAGAAAGCATAGCTACTCACCTGCAACAGATGTTCTCCAGGGACAGCAGGAAACAGTTCTCACAACCCTCCCTCCTCCCCTTGGAGTTGCTGTACAATTTTTGGCCATCTATTTTTGTCGGCTCTAGCTATGTCATCTGACTGAGCAAGATGGCATCCTTGGGTGGGAAGGGGACATAATGGCATGGCATTTCAAGATACTATATTTAATCTGCATATCACAGCCAAACTTGATTCTACTCCATTCTGCCTCACATACCATCCCCACATCTACATTCCCATTTGTACGAACACTGGAATTGTTAGATAAGCTGAGAATAAGCCCTTTTGCACAAACAGCAAATATCAGCATAGCCAGAATAAAGACCATTGCATTGCTTTATATTTCTGCAGGGGTGTTTATTACCTTATGAATATCCCTCACGTGTGCATTCTGTGCTTTAAAATTGAATCTTGCCCTCCCAGACAGCAGACACACCAGTTCATTACAGACGTGTCCCAGCCATACATCTATATAGGATGCGTTGAAGATCAGAGCAGTAATTTTTCGAAGTCCTGGCCTTATTCCACATTGCCGTTGGTATAATATAATGGAGTGGAGGAGTGGCCTAGTGGTTGGGGCAGGGTACTTCAGGCCGGAAGGTCGGGGGTTCAAATCCCACTAGAGGACAGCAACCTTGGGCCGGAAGGACTGGGGTTTCTAGTCCCACAGGTGCTCCTTGTGGTCTTGGGCAAGCCACTTAACCCTCCATAGCCCATGTCCCCTGTAAAATAGTTATCTCCAAGTTATAATGTCCTGTTCAATGTAATTTCAGTTTGTTCAATGTAAACCGCACTGATGCAGAATAGTGCGGTATATAAGAGAATGTAAATAAATAAATAAATAAAAATAAATATAGGCGTCTGTGGGAAACACTCGGAATATACATGGGCCTTTCCTGAATACGCTTTCTACGTCTCTGTGGATTTCTACGCCTCCGTTCTGCCCCCTCCCGCCCACATTCTGAGATCCTCATGCTATCACCATGTATGTGCAAGGCTGCGTGGTTTCGGAATATGGTTCTAGATATTTTCACAAGAAAAACGTCTATCCTTCACGTCTAACTGGCTTATTTGTGGTTTGGAATGACCTCCTTGGTGTTCTTTCTTTTGTCTTCTCTCTCTCATTCTCCTGTTTATATTTCTGAATTGGTTGTAACCTGCCTTGAATGTCTCATGTAGGCAGTATAACAAATTGTAATAAACTAAATTGAAATGATAGCATATCCCCAGTGGGTTTGGGTTGCAAGATTAATTGCAACTACAATACGAAGAGGGAATTGACATCAGTACTTGGTTCAGATGTAGGATTAGTCTCCTTCTCATGTGTTTGCTGCTTATCAGCTTAGACCTTTAATTTGGGTTGTAGCCAAAATGAGACTGAAAAATAAGATATCAAAGCATTTGGTTTGTTTCTCACTGTTGTAAAATAATAAAAGAAAAATTTCTCTGAATTTCACAGGGTTATATGTCTTATACCATTAAGGTAGAAGGGAGAACACATATTGTACATCTAAAACAGAACAGGTAAGTTTTAAATGTCTTCTCAAATGACGGTGGAAAAAAGTCCAGTTTGACTTAGTAAGAGAAATGTTCTGTGGATGTAAGGATTGGAGGAGTGCTGGATGAAGAAAATTACCTTTCTAAACTGTTCTTACTGCTGCGAGGCCCAGTATCTCTATCCTATATTTACTATGGCCTGAAGAAGATTCATAATATTCAGGAAAAAGAGGCACCATAGGCATGCAAATAACACCCTCATTTCTGTCTACAGACCTGCCTATAAATCCAAATTCATTTATGTATATAATTACCTTTTATTTGCCTATAGGATCCCTCGGACCCAAGTATCTTCTCCTGTTTGAGGCTAGAATAAGTCTGGACAGGAGTCACATAGCTTTTTATTTTATTTATTAATTGTATTTGTCCATCGCCTCTACCAAACTGCCCAAGGTGATTTATAGTCTGAGAGGGGTACCTATGTAATACAGTAAAATCCTACCTTATCACCTGACCCCAACCCTGAAAATAGACTTCAACCCTCAGGCTCTTTCACTACCACCTCTCTCTTAGATAGCACTGAACTCTTCCTCCCATAGCCAAGCTTTAACTCAATTGCAAAATTGTAGATAATTTGATTCCAATCATGCCATACTTAGTGATCTATTCTATAGGCTTAGGGCAACCATCAAAAAGGCTCTGCACTTAGTAAACTGCAACTGCAGCTCCTTGATTGCAGGTAACCAGAGCAACATCTTATTTGATATGAACTTCTCATAATGGTTGCTACAGAACTAGCAAATCTGACAAATACAGTGGTTCCATGTTATATTGCATCTTAAACACCAGGGCCAAGATCTTAAACTACTACTACTACTACAAATCATTTATATAGTACTACAAGACATACGCAGCGCTATACAGATACATATAAAGACAGTCCCTGTTCGTCAGAGCTTACAATCTAATTAAAACAGATAAGACAAAGATAAGAATAAGGGGCAGAATAAGGAAGGTTGAGGAGACACAAGGGATCAGGATCCAAAAGCAGCCCTAAAGAGGTGAGCCTTCAGCATGGATTTCAAAAGGAGAGGGGTCACGTGATGAAGCGGAGCTGAACAAACACTTGCCAGCTGAGCTCCGCTCCCAGCGCACCTAAAACGGCAAATAAACTGCATATAAAAACTACATTGGATCTTGTAATTCCCCCCCCCCCCAAGGCAGCGGAAAGTGAGGTGAACACGCAGAGCCAAAGGGAAGGGGCCAAAGACGAGGTGGACCAGTGGGAATGCCCGCAAAAACTCCCAGGCCTATAAAGGAGAGAACATCCAAAATGGTAGCAGAGCAAAATACAGCGGTTATCACTTTGCAGGAATGGGAAATTACTTGTTCACTGACTGCAGTGCTCGACGAATGCCTCTTTCGCCTAAATGCCTCGCTGGAGGAGTTAAAGGGCAACTTTGAGTTTCAGACGCAGCGAGTCCAGCAGCTGGAGGCATGCATGGAGAAGCAGGAGAGTAGCATAGAGGAGAAGCGAGTAGCACAACTAGAGGGGCACTGTAAAGCACTCACAGAACAAATTGATGAACATGAAAACAGAGGGCAATGAAACAGTGTGTGGGTAATAGGCCTCCCGGAATCATGCAGAGAAAATGAGCTTACGGATATTTTCAAAGAATGGATGCCACAACAACTGAGTGATAAAAGTGGGAGCACGATTGTTGGTGGAGCGAGTGCATCAGCTGGGGCCTTGATGAGAAGGAGCTGATAGACCTAGACTGGTGATTGCACATATACTCAATTTTGCAGACAAGGACAGACTGATGGGGGAATACCACAAGAAGAGGCAGTTGGAATATAAAGGCCATAAGCTGTTAATCTTTAGTGATTATTCTAACCGAGTGGTGGAGAGGTGTCAAAACATGGTGCCTTATTGAGAGGTGTGTGGTTTGCATTATAATACCCTGCAGAGATGAGAGTACACTATGAGAACCAAACGGCCTACTTTGAGACCCCGGTGGAGCTAAAGGCCTTTATTGATTCATTGCCCCCAGGGGGTAAGAGGAATGGGTTTGCTGTACCGGAGGACAAAGTTGGATAAGGCAGCGCGCCGCTTCCCCCCCCCCCCCCCCTCCTCCATGATCTGTTCCTTTTCCTTTTTTGGATGTAAACAGCAGCAGTAGATGAACTGGGGAGTTTCTTATTTCCTTCAGCCTGGGCTATGCGGAGACCAATGGACAGATGAAATGAAGCTGCTAGAGAGAGAAAGGGAGCAGTATCAGGAGAGAGCATTGACCCCGATGGATCTTGTGCTTGACAATCAACTGCTGGATTGGAGTTGGAATTTAGGTGGGCAAGTGGTCCTAGGGGGGCATAGGGGGATGAGGGCAGTGATGATGGGCGCAGTAAAGGTATAGAGTTAATAATTGAAGGGGAGGAAAATAACGGTTCGGGGAATGAATGGCCAGGGGATGGATGCGGTGTGGATGGAGATGTGGTGGATGGATGGAGGAGTTGTGTGGGGAGAAGGTCCACATGAGGGGTGCTGGGAGCGGGGGGGGTGTGGGGGGGCTGTTACACAAGGTTAGGAGAGGGAAGGTGTTAGGAGGGGGTAAGGGAGACCAAGCTAGGGGTGGACGGTGGGGAGGGGGAAGCATAGTCAGTGGGGGCAGAGCATGGAGGCAAAAGGAGAGCAGGGGGGCCTATGCGGCTGGGAGATGGGCAACCCTATTAGGTTCAGACAACAGTGCATAAATACAGAAGAAGCGGAGCGGCATGGCATTAGATAGGTTGAAAATTTGCACCTTGAATGTAGATGGGATCCACTCACCGATCAAACGCACTAAGTTGCTTTACTACCTTAGAAAAGAGGGAGCGGACATAGTAATGCTGCAAGAAACCCATCTCGATGCGAAGGAGCATGGGAAACTTCAAAGAGGCTGGGTAGGGCAGTTGAATCATTTGTCATATAATGGTAGGCAAAGGGGAGTTGTTACCTTCCTTCATCGACAGGCACCTTTTGACATACACCAATGCATTACTGTCCCCCGAGGGTAGATATCACCTGATGAGTGGGCGGCTGGGAGAGTATAAGATAGTTTTCTGCAATGTGTATGCACCTAATGTGTATCGCCATGAATTCTTTCTCACACTCGGTTCAAAGCTCTTGCAATTTGGAGGGTATCAGTGGGTCATTGGAGGGGATTTTAACTTGCCTCTGGATTTAATTATTGACTGTAAGCCACCACAGGGAACGCAAAGAGGGAACCAGGGGAAAGGGGTGGACTATTTGTTGGGCGAACATGGGATAATAGACATATGGAGAACTTTGCACCCGGAGGAGGTGGATTTCACCTTTTATTCCGCCCCACATAATAGTTACGCCTAACTAGATTAACTTTTGACAACAGAATCTTTGCTACCAAATGTTGAGCGAGTAGAAATAAGGGATACGGGACTGTCGGATCACGCCTCGGTGTGGCTGACCTTACGGCTAGGAGAAGGGGGCAGGACAGCCAAAACTCAATGGCGAATAAACCCAACTCTTTAAAAGACAAAGAATTCCACCAGTATTTAAAGGAGGCTTGGGGACAGTACTGGGGAGAGAATTATACAGGTGGAATGGACCCACAGGTGCTCTGGGAGGCTGCCAAGGCTACTATGCGGGGCTGCATAATAGCGTACACAGCTGGAAAGAAAAGGCTCAATAACACCCAAATTTTGAATTTATCACGATGACTGCAGGCATTGCGTAGGAAGCATATCAATTATATGGACTTAAGACGGGGAACATATTTAACCTTGCGATAAGAGCTGAATGCTCTGCTTGCCCAGAGAGCGGAGGGGGACATTAAAGTATATAAATATCAGTTACACAAGTGGGGAAACAAATGTTGGCGCACTTGGTTAGTCCTGCAAAACATAAAACTATAGTGAAGTGATTGCAGAACTCACAGGGGGGGCTAGGGGAGCAGGAGGAAGGCATACAACAGCAGTTTCAACAATTCTACAAGGCATTGTACAATAAGGGGCTTGAAGACAAGTTGAGTAGGGAGGATTCTCCAGGACCAAGCAGGAAGTCAGTCCTCACATATGGGTGACGTCGGCGCCGATGGAGCCCCTGTGCGGAGCATTTCCCCAGCTTTCAAAGAAAGCCTTTGGGAATGCAGCGCGCATGCACGGTCCCCTTCCCGCCCAAGGGTGCCATCTTTCTCAGTCTTTCTTTTTCCGCGGAGCCCAACGGACGTGAGTTTGTGTCACCTGGGAAAAGTAGATTTTTTTGGCTATTTTGGCTTTTTCTGTTCCGGTTTGGCACCGGTTCCCTTTCCCGCCTGGGCTCGGTACACTGGTATCGAGTCCGGAGTTTTGATTTTCGTTTTTTGTCCTTCGTGACTAGTGTTCGCGCTTTTTGTGTTTTCACTGGCAGCCCGGTCTTTTGACCTTGCAGAGGCCCTTTTTCCCCCGATGGCTGCCAGCGGGTTCAAAAAGTGTGATCGGTGCAAGAAACGTATGTCTTTCACTGACATACATGACTGCTGCCTCCGTTGCCTCGGGACCAACCATGACCCGCTGGCCTGTGGCCCGTGTGGCAAAATGTCATCGAAGGTGCTTCGGAGCTGTCAGCATCAACGTGAGAGAATTTTCTCTGACTCCGGTGCCGGCGGGCCGGGACTTCGTCAGAGGCCTTGACATCTCAGGAGTCTGACCCCGAGTGCCGTCGGGGTTCCTCTGAGAGGGAGTCTCCCACCCGGGAGCACAGAAGGAAGAAGAAGCTCGCGAGGGTGGCATCGGTGGAGGCTCCTGGATCCTCGAGGGCCAGGTCGCCTAGCTCTGACCGCCGCCCCGGGCTCTCGGAGTCAGAGAGGCCGTCCAAGTTACCTCTTGTGGAGCCGGAGTCCCCGAGTCACGTAAGTGCAGTTGTCCTCGTGGACTCTCCTCCGGGGGAGCCGATGTCGGGTGCTGCTGAGTCTCCTGAGCTTTGACTCAGGTTGACGGCCTTAGAGAGCAGCTTGGCTGCCTTCATGGAACAGCAGCGGGTGCTGATCGCCGGTCTGACCGGTGCATCTGCCCCGACCACCGGGACCTCGATGTCCAAGTCGACCCTGGAGACGTAGCCGATCCTCGAGTCAATGAAGTCTCGAGTCGATCCTCGGTCAAGGTCCCCCTCTACCTCCCATGCGGGACGGAGGTCGTCGACGCCGATACCCTTGGCATCGCGGCGGGTGGCACCGAGGCTCACATGGCTGGAGCCGCTCGATTCCTCCTTGGAGGAGTCAGCATGGGAGACGGAGGACGAGGAATCCCTGGACACCTTCCGGACCCAGTGCGTCCCTTTGGACTCACCAGAGTCCGAGCCTTGGAGACGGTCCCCCCCCCCCCCCCGGAGGATACCCAGTTCTCGGACTTCGTGAGGGACATGGCCAAAGCCTTCGCCTTCCCTGCAGACGCCGAGGAGGAGCCTCGAGCCGAAGAGCTTGATGCCCTCCAGTATGACTTTCCTCCGAAGTGCTTCCAGGGCTCTATGCTCTCTTGCCGCATCCAGACCTACCAGCTGTACATGGGCATGTACCTACGAGACCTGGCAAAGGAGATTGCCGGGTTCTCAGCTGGCCTCTCCGAGGAACCTTTGCAGAGGTTCAAGGCTTTGTCAACAGGGATCCGAGAGTGCTTGAAGTTTATCTCTCGAGCAGCCTATGATGGCTTTGAGGCTTCGGCCCGGTTAGCCGCGGCCAGCATTGGTGCACGCCGTCAGGCCTGGCTGCAGTCATCAGATTTGGAGTCATGGGTGCAGGACAGGTTGGTCAATGTCCCCTGCAGAGGTGAAAACCTTTTCGGTAAGCCCATGACTGAAAAGGCTGCGGAAATCGAGACTGAGACTCTCACCAGGACAAGGCTGTCCAGGAAGACTTCTGCCCCTTCTCAGAAAAAGAAGGGCTCGGGAAAGAAGCCTTTTTTCTTGAGGAATGGTGCTGCCTACAAATCCTACCCTCAATATCAGGCCTCTCCAGCTCTCCAACAGGGCCAGCAGGCCAAGGGGCAGTGGCATGGGCCCCGTAGGCAGAAGACCCCCAAGCTGCCAGCTCCGGCTCCTGCACAGCAGGGAGCGGGGTTCTGACTCCCACAGCATAGCCTCTTCTCCACAGCTGGCTCCACTCAGCACAGGAGGTCGGCTGACCCTGTATGCCTACAGGTGGCCAGCCATCACAGGGGATACCTGGGTCCTCAGCATAGTCCAGAAGGGCTACATGCTCCATTTCCACCAGCTACCCCTCTCCTACTTTCCTGGGGAGCCTCCAAGACTCACTCTGCACAGAAACCTCATCCTTCAGGAGTTGGCAAGTCTTCTAAAGGAACAGGCAGTGGAACTGGTGCCTCACCACCTGGAAGGGCAAGGCTTCTACTCCAGGTACTTCCTGGTACCAAAAAGGACAGGAGGCCTCCGGCCTATCCTAGACTTGCGAAACCTAAACAAGTTTCTGGAGAGGGAAAAGTTCAAGATGCTTACCCTTGAGATACTGCTGCCCTACCTCCAGCAGGGAGACTGTCTATGCTCCTTAGACCTAAAGGATGCTTATACTCACATCCTAATTCATCCAGACCACTGACAATATCTCAGATTTGTGGTGGGAGGAAACCATTTTCAGTACAGAGTACTTCCCTTTGGCCTAGCTTCCGCCCCCAGGGTTTTCACCAAATGCCTGGCGGTGGTGGCGGCCTATCTCAGGAATCAGGGAATTTTTGTCTTCCCATACCTGGACAACTGGCTCATCAGGGGCCAGTCTCTCCAGGAGGCCAGAAAAGCCACTCTTTGCACTATCTCTCTTCTTCAGCATCTGGGCTTTATCATAAACTACGCAAAGTCCACTTTGCTCCCCTCACAGAACCTAGAGTTTATAGGGGCAAGATTACCCTGCAAGCAAGAGCTTACTTGCCTGAGGACAGGGCCCACAGACTGGTGGACTTGGCCAACCAGTTCCACAGCAATTCTCATGTCTCTGCCAGGCACTTCCTGCGGCTCCTGGGCCACATGGCATTCACGGTACATGTGACGCCGAATGCCCGTCTGCACATGCGGACTGCTCAGTGGTGCCTCAGAGCTCAGTGGGCGCAGGCCACAGGCGACCTCCGAGACTGAGTAAAGGTGTCCAAACCATTTTTGGACTCCTTGCAGTGGTGGCTACATCTCCCAAACCTTTTCAGGCCCCAACACACACAAGGGTGTTGACGACCGATGCTTCCTTAAAGGGCTGGGGTGCAAATTGCCAGGGCATGTGCACTCAAGGCCTCTGGTCTCCTCGGGAGGCCACACAGCAGATCAATCTTTTGGAGCTGCGAGCAATCCGCTTGGCTCTACAGACTTTTTCTCATGCCCTCTCTCACCAGTCTGTCTTAGTTCAGACATACAATCAGGTAGCAGTGTTCTATGTGAACAAGCAAGGGGGCACGGGGTCCAGGCTCCTATGCCAGGAGGTGCAGGTCCTTTGCTCCTTTGCAGTCAAACAAGACATGTTTCTCAAAGCAGTTTATCTACCTGGTCAGGAGAACTTCTTAGCAGACAAACTAAGCAGGATTCTCCAGCCCCACGAATGGCAGTTGAATGCATTGGTGGTCCAGCAGATCTTTCTACGATGGGGACTTCCATCCATCGATCTCTTTGCAAGTCCACTGAACTGTCAGCTGCCCAGGTTTTGCTCCAGACAGCCGCATCCCCTGAGAATGGCAGCAGATGCTTTTCTGATCTCTTGGTCTATGGGCCTCCTGTATGCGTTTCCTTCCACGTCCCTGGTAGCCCGAACTCTGTACAAGATTCTCCGGGACAAGGCCTCGGTGATTCTGGTAGCCCCCAGATGGCCGAGGCAACCACGTTTTCCACTTCTACTACAGTTGGCGATGGAAACTCCTTTCCCTCTGGGGTTGCAACACGATCTCCTGTCTCAAGATCAGGGATCTCAGGACCCTCAATCAGATGGCCTGGCTGCTGAAAGGATAGTGCTAGCTCCCTTGCTTCTACCTAAGGATGTTGAAGAGGTGGTTTTGTCCTCTAGAAGGCAGTCCACCAGAAAGTCCTATGCCCTCAAGAGGCGTAGGTTCACAATATGGTGTGCTCAGCGCAATGAAGATACTGCATTACTACTGGCACAAGGCAGGAAAAAGGATCTACTTCACCTGTCAGACCTAGTCCTTGTCTAACTCTGTTCGGATCCACCTCAGAGCTCTATCAGCGCACCACTCACCGGTGGAGGGACAGTCTTTCGGTTCACCCCTTGGTGTCCCGCTTCTTCTCAAGCCTACGGTTCGTCCACCGGCGACTGAGTGGGATTTGAACGTGGTCTTGCAGCAACTTACTCGCCCACCGTTTGAGCCTATGGCTACTTGCCATTTGCGCTTCCTTTCTTGGAAAGCGCTCTTCCTGGTAGCTCTTACCTCGGCCAGACGTGTGAGTGAACTACAAGCTCTGGTTTTTGATAGACCATACACACGGTTCTATAGGAACAGGGTGGTCCTACGGACCCACCCGAAGTTCCTTCCAAAAGTCATCTCCTCTTTCCACCTCAACCAGGAAGTGGTTCTTCTGACTTTCTTTCCTAGGCCGCATACCAGCCGGGCTGAAACAGTCTTGCATACCCTGGACTGTAAGAGGGCGTTGTCCTTTTACATAGAACGTATGCGGGGACATCGAAGGGCTACTCAGTTCTTCGTCTCCTTTGACCCTAATAAACTGGGGTTACCTGTCTCCAAGCATACTGTAACACCGAAAATGTGCCCTGTAACTTTAAGACACAAAAAGCTGAAGAGTACGGCACAGACACTGACAGAAAGGGAGAGAAAAAGCTTCCTAGTTGCTATAGGCAACCAGAGCAGGCTGAGGCACGAGACCTGAAGGCACGCCCAGCCAACAGACACTCCCCAAACACTGAGGGAAACACTCTGCACATGTGCAGGAAAACGCCCATAACTCTGCATAAGAAAGCAGGCAGGCAAACAGAGTTAGTTGGAGTTCGAGTGCAGGAGCAGGAACAGGCCAGAGCTTGGGAGCAGGCCAGAAAGGAGAATCCTTATTATGCTCGAGTCCAGGAGAGAGAGAATCCAGGAAGAGAGGCTGAATGTGATTCCTGTATGCTTTCTGACGAAGGTTTTGATGACACAGAAGCTGCAAGCGTTTGTGAAACCTGGCAGGTCAGAGAGAACCTAAAACCCTTCAACAAAAGGTCAGAGTATTGTCAGCCTAACCCTGTGTATTCTGAGGCCTGGAATAAGAAGCCAAGAAGGGCTGGGAGACATAACAGGCAGTCATTCTCCAACCGTGAGTTTAACCACAGAAAACCCTTTGCTAATGAAAGCCAGAAGCTTTTAAGGTATTCACATCCTTATAATAGAGATAGTGAACTGCTTCAGGATATTTGTATGAGAGCAGAGTCTGAATGTTTGTATGAGAAGCCTGGCAGCAAACTGACAAGAGCAAGGTGTAACAGAAAAGCTGAAAAGCATTTTTATCAAGGCTCAGATAATTATCTCCCTGATCAGGAAGAGAGTTTTGAAGAGAGACCAGTCACTGACTGGAGGAGGTTACAAACTCTCTGCCAGAGGGAAGACGAGTCACTTGAGGAGCCCATGTGTACTGACCAGAATGAAGGTTTATCTTATGAGGAAAAGATGGACTGTTCTCTAGTGATGACTGAAGAGACCTCTCTGCGCTGAGAGCTAATAAGCCTGCTAGAGAGACAGGTCTGCACAGTGGAACCTGCCCAGGTGTTTACCTTGATGATATATTTTGTTTTGTCATTTGATTTGTGAAGCAAGAAGCTACTTTTCTTTATCCATTTGTTTATACCAGAAGTATGGTTATCTTTTGAGTTTGGAAGTTGTATTATTTTTGAAAGTCCAGCAAAACCCCGGGAGGGGAATAAATCCTTGTTTAAACCTGACCCTCGACTTGCAACTACACTTTCTTTCTATAGAAAGGTCAGGGCCAGTAGTGAACTAAGCTAAATAACTTTAGTTTAGCCTCTGCTGGTGACATATAAAATGGCGTAGCATGTTGGATTTTTGAAAAAAAAAAAAAAAAAGCAATACTACTGCCCAAAGTTTTTTTCAAAAGAAAAACAGAGTGGAAGAAGAAAAAAAAAAAAAAAACTCACAGCAGCAAAGGAAATCCTGAGAGGAAGAAAATCCTGATACTAAGAGGACATCCACAAGCTGACCGGACGGAGGTGCAGAGAACCTTTCTCAAAATAAGATCCTTCACCGTGCTAAGGTACAAGTGGCTGGGCACGGGTGGTAAGGATTGTGGAGAAAGGGGGAGAGAGATACCTGGATAAAAGTAGATAGGGAGAAAGAGCTATATTGTGTGCCGCACTTGGTGGGCCTCTGTGTTTTTCTCGCCTATACAGGTATACCGCAAGCGCCAAGATGGATCCGAAAGACATGATGAAATGGATGGAAGAGCAGTGGAAGGCACAAAGTGAGCTGGCACGACAGGCCCAGGACAGGACTATGGCAGCACTGGCTGCGCAACAAAAGCCCCTGTTGGACTTGGTGACCACGCTACTACAGCCGACATCCACTACTGCGGCTGAGGAGGAAAATGTACCAGTACCAGCGGCGGTAGGAGTACAACACTATGGTGCATTGGCACTAGGACCCTTACAAAAAAGTGATAACTTTGATGATTATTCGGACGCATTCGAGCGAATCGCTCAGGCGGCTAAGTGGCCCCTAGACCAATGGGCAGTCCGATTCGCCATGTCATTAACTGGAGAGGCATTGGCGGCCTATAAGGCGATGCCCGCTGGCCTAGTGACCAGTTATCCAGATGTAAAATTGGCAGTTCAAGATAGGCTAGGTTTAACCCCTACGCATTATCGCCGACTTTTTAGGGAGGCAAAGCTCTTACCCCAGGAGACACCTAAAGCTTTAATGCAGAGGTTGAAAGGTTTAGCAGCAAAGTGGTTGGCTCCAGAAAGGGCCACGATAGAAACTTTAATGGATGCGGTGCTGCTAGAGCAGTATTTTGAAGCTGTACCCGCCGAAGTAAAAGCTTTCCTGCTGTTACAAAAATGTCAATCCACTAGAGAAGCAGCGGAAATGACCGAATGCTATTTTGAAGCTGAATTGGCCGGAGCTTCTAGAGATAGTAGGATGAGGGTAACAGGCATGGAAAGGATGCCTGGTATAAGGAAAGCTTATGCTTCTACGGTTCCAAAAGAAAATGTAAAAAGCTATAATAATGTGATCAGATGTTTTCACTGTGGAAAAAATGGTCATGTGCGTAGGGACTGCAAAGAACGTGTTGCCCTAATTGTAGCGGGAGAGAAGGACCCTGGGGGAGGATTTCTTATGGACGTCCGAGTAGAGGGTGTAAGGGCAGTCGCACTCCTGGATACAGGAGCCGACCAAAGTATGGTCTCCTCCAAGATGTGGCAGGCCATGTTGACTAATAATCCTTTGGTACTATGCCAAGTACCCCCTTCTGTGCGTATGAAAGGTATGGATGGAATCCCCTCCTATTATTCCTTGTATGATGTGGTGGTAGAAGGACTAGGTAGAAAAGAAAAGATGCCTGTAGTGGTGATCCCGAACCTTCCCAGGGAAGTGGTGCTAGGCAGGGATTGGCCCTCCTTTCAAAAAGCTCTTAAAGAAAAGTTAGATGAAAGGGTAGGTCTAGTTTCTACTAGGTCCCAACGTAAGGTCTCAGAGGCAGGGACAAGTCCCATAGCGGAGCCAGAGGAAGAGCCCCGAGATAAGGACGAAATTCCAGAGCCAGAGCCCGACCAAGATGAGGAACCCCAGAATATACTCCCCTATAATGAAGAGTTAATTGACCTTCCCAAAAAGGTTAGGAAGGATAGGGCAAGACGAAGGCAGGAGAGAAGACAAAGGTCGCAGGGAAGAACCGACCTGGAGGCCGGGGAGGGTTTACCTTGGGTGCCAGCAGAGCTGGTAAGGAAATTCCCTTCCTTCCCCAAAGAACAGCAGGGGGATCCCGCATTGAAAAGGGCATTCGAATATGCTCGGGAGGCCAGGACAATTTTGCCCAGGTTCT
Organism: Ichthyophis bannanicus; assembly: GCA_033557465.1. Classification (NCBI taxonomy): domain Eukaryota; kingdom Metazoa; phylum Chordata; class Amphibia; order Gymnophiona; family Ichthyophiidae; genus Ichthyophis; species Ichthyophis bannanicus. The sequence goes on from CM066035.1 coordinate 737,527,277, forward strand.
TTTTAGAAAGCGAACTACTATATAGGGAAAGCGCAGATCCCAGGACGGGGACGGTGCGCAAGCAATTGGTGGTACCAACTACTTTTAAATCAGTAGTGTTAAGGTTGGCGCACGACCACCCTATCGGCAGCCATAAAGGTGTCCAAGGGACATTGGACCAGGTGCTGGCTCGCTTTTACTGGCCGGGGGTGTTTAAGGAAACAACCCGGTATTGCGAGTCCTGTCCAGCATGCCAACGAGTTGCAGCTGCCAGGCCAAAGCCAGTACCAATGGTTACACCACCCACCATTGCAACCCCAGTGAGGAAGTTAGCCATGGATATTGTGGGCCCGTTAATACGAACCCCAAGGGGCTTCCAATATATCCTGGTGATCATGGATCACGCGACCAGGTTTCCGTGGGCAATACCCCTGCGAAATATTTCAGCACGGACAATCTCAATAGAGCTCATAAAGCTCTTTTGTGAAATTGGCTTTCCTCAGGAGATCCTAACAGATCAAGGAACCAATTTCACCTCAAGACATTTAGCTATGCTTTGGGACGCCTTCGGGATAAAACATATCCGCACTTCGGCGTACCACCCCCAGTCTAACGGGTTGGTGGAACGCATGAACCAGTCCCTAAAGCAAATGTTAAGGCGGAGCTTAGGAGGTAATATGGTGGAATGGGACAATGTCCTCCCATTCGTTCTGTACGCCTGTAGGGAACGCGTGCAGACATCGTTGGGTGCATCACCCTACGAACTCCTATTTGGTAGGACCCCGAGAGGTATTTTAGATATCCTTCGGGAGCAGTGGGTTGCACCGGAGGAGACAGAAATGGGGGTACCACAATTTTTAAAAGACCTCAGGAACCGTCTAGAACGGACTTCCCGAGTGTCTATGGACAATCTGCAGGCCAGCCAACGCCGGCAGAAGAAATACTATGACCGGGGAACTAGAGCCAGGAAGTTATCCATAGGGGATAGAGTGGTAATCCAGGTAGCGAACGCTGGTCCAAAGTTCGAGGCCAGATGGAAAGGCCCGGCCAAAATAATTGATCAGGTAGGTCCTGTATCCTACAGGGTGGAGCATGAAAATGGGCGCCACCAGACATACCATTTAAACCTGCTGAAGCCTTGGAGGGAGAGGTCAGCAGATGTAAGACTAGTGCAGGTAGTGAGCGAAAGGTTCCGCTCGGATAGAATTACGCGCTGTCCGACGGGGACGTCAGCAGCTCGTAATGTCTTAAGAAGGGGGATGTGTAACACCGAAAATGTGCCCTGTAACTTTAAGACACAAAAAGCTGAAGAGTACGGCACAGACACTGACAGAAAGGGAGAGAAAAAGCTTCCTAGTTGCTATAGGCAACCAGAGCAGGCTGAGGCACGAGACCTGAAGGCACGCCCAGCCAACAGACACTCCCCAAACACTGAGGGAAACACTCTGCACATGTGCAGGAAAACGCCCATAACTCTGCATAAGAAAGCAGGCAGGCAAACAGAGTTAGTTGGAGTTCGAGTGCAGGAGCAGGAACAGGCCAGAGCTTGGGAGCAGGCCAGAAAGGAGAATCCTTATTATGCTCGAGTCCAGGAGAGAGAGAATCCAGGAAGAGAGGCTGAATGTGATTCCTGTATGCTTTCTGACGAAGGTTTTGATGACACAGAAGCTGCAAGCGTTTGTGAAACCTGGCAGGTCAGAGAGAACCTAAAAACCCTTCAACAAAAGGTCAGAGTATTGTCAGCCTAACCCTGTGTATTCTGAGGCCTGGAATAAGAAGCCAAGAAGGGCTGGGAGACATAACAGGCAGTCATTCTCCAACCGTGAGTTTAACCACAGAAAACCCTTTGCTAATGAAAGCCAGAAGCTTTTAAGGTATTCACATCCTTATAATAGAGATAGTGAACTGCTTCAGGATATTTGTATGAGAGCAGAGTCTGAATGTTTGTATGAGAAGCCTGGCAGCAAACTGACAAGAGCAAGGTGTAACAGAAAAGCTGAAAAGCATTTTTATCAAGGCTCAGATAATTATCTCCCTGATCAGGAAGAGAGTTTTGAAGAGAGACCAGTCACTGACTGGAGGAGGTTACAAACTCTCTGCCAGAGGGAAGACGAGTCACTTGAGGAGCCCATGTGTACTGACCAGAATGAAGGTTTATCTTATGAGGAAAAGATGGACTGTTCTCTAGTGATGACTGAAGAGACCTCTCTGCGCTGAGAGCTAATAAGCCTGCTAGAGAGACAGGTCTGCACAGTGGAACCTGCCCAGGTGTTTACCTGGATATATTTTGTTGTGTCATTTGATTTGTGAAGCAAGAAGCTACTTTTATTTATCCATTTGTTTATACCAGAAGTATGGTTATCTTTTGAGTTGGAAGTTGTATTATTTTTGAAAGTCCAGCAAAACCCCGGGAGGGGAATAAATCCTTGTTTAAACCTGACCCTCGACTTGCAACTACACTTTCTTTCTATAGAAAGGTCAGGGCCAGTAGTGAACTAAGCTAAATAACTTTAGTTTAGCCTCTGCTGGTGACAATACATTGTCCACTTGGGTAGCAGATTGTATCGCCTGGGCGTACAAGGCAGCCGAACTCCACTTGCAGGGTCGAGTCACGGCCACCGTGTCAGGGCGAAAGCCACGTCAGTAGCTCATCTCCACTTTGTTCCATTGGCAGACATCTGCCGGGCCGCTACTTGGTCTTCAAGCCAGACTTTTGCAGCCCACTACTGCCTCGAGAGAGAGTCCCGAAGGGACAGTGCTTTCGGTCAGGCGGTACTCTGTAATCTGTTTGAGGTTTAGGCAACTCCTACCCTCTGGCCCTTGTGTTGGGCTACCGTACAGAGGCATTCTCAGAGGATATTCTTATCACTGATGCTGAGGCTCTTGAGAGGGAGCTATCTTTTCAGCTTAGGGTTCCCGGTAGCCTATAGCTAGGGAGTCCCATATGTGAGGACTGACTTCCTGCTTGGTCCTGGAGAAAGAGTATTTACTCACCTTTAACAGGTGTTCTCCAGGAGCAGCAGGAATCAGTCCTCACGACTCTCCCTCCTCTCCTGGAGTTGCAGTCATATACTTCATTTTGTTTTTTTGCTGTCTTTTTGCTATGTCATCAGACTGAGTAAGATGGCACCCTTGGGCGGGAAGGGGACCTCGCATGCTCGCTGCATTCCCAAAGGCTTTCTTTGAAAGCTGGGGAAATGCTCCGCACGTGGGCTCCGTCGGCGCCGACGTCACCCATATGTGAGGACTGATTCCTGCTGCTCCTGGAGAACACCTGTTACAGGTGAGTAACTACTCTTTTTTTTTTTTTCAAGGGCTGGAGCTACCTAAAGTGATGATAGAGGAGCAGGAGGGTCTGAGCTGCCCATTCACAGCAGGGGTAATCTAGAGGGCTATTCAGGCACTTAAATTAGCAAAGGCCCCTGGTCCCGATGGTTTGGGAGCAGAGTTCTACAAAATCCTGGGTGGGGAGGTCATCCAACCCTTCGAAAAGCAGTGTGAGACAGAGCTTGCTAGCGGAGACCTTGGGGAAGGCAAAATGAGGCCACAATAGTTGTCTTGGCTAAACCAGGAAGGGATAGAGTACTGGTGGGGTCATACCGACCTATCTCCCTGTTGAACCAGGATATCAAGCTGGTGGCTGCAATTTTGGCGCGGAGACTGGTGCGGGTGATTCCAAATCTCATTCACCTGGACCAGGTGGGCTTTGTACCGGGGCAGTTTGCCTCCACAAACTTATTGAAGGCGATGGCCATATTACGAGATGGCAGGATGAAAGCAGGTGACAACATCATAGTGAGTTTGGATGCGGAAAAGACTTTTGATAATGCATCATGGGAATACTTGTTCTGGGTGGTGGAGCAATATGGAATTAAAGGGGCATTCTTAGACTGGATCAAGGTGTTGTATCATAAACCTCAAGCCTGTATTTTGTTAAATGGAGCACTGACAGAGCTTCCCCCTGTGCCACAGCACAAGACAGGGTTGCCCCCTGTCCTCCATGCTTTTTTTGCTGTCATTGGAACCCTTAGCCATTAATATTTACACAATGCAAAAGTGGCCAGGCATAAGGGTAGGTTCGGAGACCTATAAAATCAATCTCTTTGCGGATGACATGCTGTTGTTCATAGGAAAAGCGAGTTATTCAATACCAGCTCATGGAAATGGTAGCTCAGTTTGGCACCTTTGCAGGGCTTAAAGTCAATTGGAGCAAGTCAGAAGCGATGGAGGTGACCCAAAAATGCCCTGCTAGGGATAAGAGATTTCTCGCTTAAGTGGGCTGGGGAAATTATGAAGTATTTGGGTGTGCACCTTAGTGCTGATTAAAAGGTTGTGTATAGGAAGAAAATAGGGGAAAAACTAAATGAGAGAATGGTGTGATAGGTAGAGAGATCTACTGCTTACATTGTTCAGAGAGTAGCGATTATTAAAATGGTATGGCTGCCGTGCTTGCTGTACCCCATGTAGGTGTTAACCCTGTGGATCAAAGGAGTGGAAGAATGTATTTATAAGGGGGCAGTGAACGCCTTCTTCTGGAGGGGGAAGACTGCACGGATTAGTTATGTGAAACTGACACTGGGTAGAGAAGGAGGAGGCTTAAAGCTCCCAGACTTGTGCCTATATAACATAGCCATACTACTTCAATGGGTGCACGAACTATACACAGGGGAGGACAGGTATGCTCCTCAAGGACTATTTGATCAGGAATGTGCACCCTACAAAGCTTTTTCCCTGCTTCAGCTTAAACGCAGACAGCGGGATGAGGCCCAATGGGCTAGGTGCTTTACTGAGCCATTGAGAAGGGCCTGGCAGTGGTGGAGAGTAAGACTGGGGAGAGGTCATAGGGGGAAATCGCCATTTGACTCACTGTTGGAGAGTCTTGAATTCCCTCCAGGAAAAGACAATGTGGTTTTTAAACGGTGGGCGGAGTAGGGCTGTAGGTACGTAGGCCAGACTTTAGATAAAGGGAAGGGGAGTGTGCCCACCTTTGACCAATTCAAGGGGGAATTGGGGACTCTAAATAAGCACTTCATGATGTACCTGCAATGCCGTCACTATATCAACAATAAATTCAGGATGGTAGAAGACCGGCGAGGATTTACAAAATTAGATCTAATGTTCATGGCGACTATAGGTCAACATAATAGAAAAGCATACTGGTACAAAGCAGCCAGAGAGCTGCAGAAAACAGAGTGGTATCAGAAACTGGGGGTAGCGTGGACAAGGGAATTTGGGGAGGAAGTTGATGAACAATTCGTAGGGAGACTGTATGGGAAATTGTATGCGCACCCTCCGAATGTGAGCTTGCAGGAAATGCAGTACAAAATATTACACCGAGCGTATCTAACAAGGGAAAGGGGGGCTAAAACGCACATCTAGGATAATCCAAATTGTCAGAGATGCAAGAATATGAAGGGTACTTGGACACATTTCTTCCTGGAGTGCCCGAAGTTGCAGTGGTACTGGAGGGAATTGCTGCAGAAACTGCAGGTAATTCTTGGTACCAGGGTGGAATGGGACTATAAAGCCCTCTTGTTGGAAGATGGGATGGTTATGAATGGTGAGGTGCTGGGTCTAGCGAGGAAATGGATAGCGCAAATGGCGCTCCTGCTTGCCAGGAAAACTATAGAGGAACACTGGATAGAGGACAAGGCCTCCACCATAGTGGAATGGCAGACTAGAATGGGAAGTATGGCTGAATGGATACTGAGAGAGAAACCGGAGAGTGGATCTCGCGAGCGAAGGGAATACTGGAAAGCATGGGAAGAATGCCTTGAATGCTTGTAAACTCACCGACTTGGGGGAGGGTGGATGGAGGAGAGGGTGGAGGGAGGGGAGGAGGGAAGAGAGGAGGATGGGAGGAGGGGGTTAAGGGGGGATAAATACGAAAATTGGGCCAGGGTGACGGAACATTGATAATGTACAAGAAAGAGCAAAAGAGAGCTCTCAGTTGGGAAAGTTTACTTATGCATTGGAAAAGGAGATGAAGGATGGAATTAACAGTAGATTTTGTATCAGGATATGTGTTAATAGAAATCATGATGTAACTGTTTGACACGTGTTACGACCATTGGGAATATGTTGTATGTCATGTGCCTTGGTCAAATAAAAAATATAATAAAAAATATTATGAAAAAAAAAACAAGAAGAGGAGAGGATGCCTGACGTATAGACCCAGGAAGTTTGTTCCAGGTATAAGGAGCAGCAAAGTGAAAGGATCAAAGTCTAGAGTTAGCAGTGGAAGAAAAGGGCATAGAGAGGAGCAGGCCAATGGAAGAGCGGAGTTCATGAGGAGGGTTGTAGGAAGAGAAAAGAGAGGAAAAGTAGTGAGGGGCAGAGAAAGTGAATGCATTTATAGGTCAGAAGGAGAAGTTTGAATTGGATATGGAAATGGAAGGAAAATCAATGCAGTGATTTGAGAAGAGGAGAAATATGAGTATATCTAGGCTGGTGAAATATTAGTCGTGCAGCAGAGTTCTGAACAGATTGAAGGGGAGAGAGATGATTCAGAGAGACCAGCAAGAAGAAGGTTGCAATAGTCAAGATGGGAAGTAATTAGAGAGTGGACAAGTGTTTTAGTAGTATGTTCAGAAAGAAAAAGGCAAATTTTGTTAATGTTAAAGAGGAAGAAATGACAGCTTTTAGCTATCTGTTGGATATGTGAGGAGAAGGAGAGAGAGGAGTCAAAGATAACCCCAAGGTTATGGGCTGAGGAAACGGGAAGTAGAACAGTGTTATCTACAGAGATAGAGAAAGGAGAAAGGGGAGGAAGGTTTAGGGGAAAAATAAGACGTTCGGTTTTGGCCATGTTTAATTTCAAACAGTGGTTGGACATCCAGGTGGCGATGGCAGAGATGCAGGCCTGAAGTATCTGAGAAATATCAGGTGTAGAAAGATAGATCTGAGAGGAGTCGGCATAAAAATGATACTGAAATCTATGGGAGGAGATAAGAGCACCAAGGGACTGGGTGTAGAGAAAGAAAAGGAGAGGTCCCCGAACAGATCTTTGGGGTACACCAACTGAGAGAGGGATATCAGTAGAGGAGGAACTACAAGAACAAATATTGAAAGAGTGATGGGAGAGATAAGAAGAGGACCAGGACAGCACAAAGCCCCTAAAGTCGAGGACAATCTGTCAAAGAGAAACCGGTGGTCAACAGTGTCAAAAGCAGCAGAAAGGTCAAGAAGGATGAGGATTGAGTAAAGGCCCTTGGATTTAGCCAGGAACAAGTCGCTGGAGACTTTGGCAAGTGCTGTCTCAGTAGAATGTAAGGGACGAAAGCCAGATTGAAGTTGACCTAGCAGGACTTGAGTTGAAAGAAATTCAAGACAATGGTGGAGGAATGCATGGTCAAGAAGTTTGGAAATGAAAGGAAGGAGGGAGATGGGCCGATGATTAGAAGAACTACTGGGGTCAAGTGAAGGTTTCTTGAGGAGAGTTGTGACTACAGCATGCTTGAAGGCTGCAGGGACAGTAGCAATGGAGAGGGATGTTGAGAATATGTGAAATGGAAGAGATGACAGAGGAGGATATGGAGTTAAGAACAAGTAGTGGGTTTAGAGGAGAAAAGAAAATGAGAGATTTCCTCTTCGGAGATCTTAGAAAAGGATGAAAGGGTAACAGAGATAGAGGGGAAAAGTTGGTATTGAGGAGGGGGAAGAGGGGATGAAGCTGATCAAGTGGGGAATTAGAGTGTAATCTTGTAAATTTTGTCATGGAAATAGTCGGCTAGGATTTGGGCAGGGAGAGAAGGGAACGGAGGGGGAGGCACCTTGAGGAGAGCGTTAAGAGAAGAGATGACAGGGATCAGTAAAATGAGTTAGTCAGATGGACAACGTAGTTTTGCTTAGCAAGTGCTAAGTCTGATTGGAAGGAGATAAGCATGAATTTGAAGTGAAGAAAGTCAGAAAAGGAGCAGGATTTGAACCAAATGCGCTCAGCTGAGTGGGCACAGGAGCATAGATAGTGGGAAGTGAAAGACAGCCAGAGAGGGGTGGAGCAAGAATATCCAGAGCAGAGGAGAGGGCAGTATTATAGGAAGCTATATCCTCATTAACAGACTTAGAAGACAAGGTGGAAGAAAGAGGTGATGAGACAATAGTGGAGAGTCGATGGATTGATAGTGTGAAGATTACTCAAAAGGTAGGAGGAGATTGTGAGATTGAGGTGAGGATTGATGAAAAGTGAAGCTTAGGAGGTGATGATCAGATAAGGGAAGAACTGAGGTATGGAAATTGGAGGGAAAACAGTTACAGAAGAAAACTAGGTCAAGGCACTGACCATGCTGATGAGTGAGAAGAGAAGAGCAAAGTTGGAGGCTGTACGAGAAGGTAAGGGAAAGGAGTTTAGACACACAGGGCCCAATATTTAATTAGGCAGGCTATGCACTGCTATGGTGCATAGCTGTGCCCGCCAACCCCTAACCCTGGATATTCAATGCCTGGGTCATATGCAGCCCGGGCATTGAATATCTGGGGTTTTCTGCATATGCTGGAAGCTGCATTAGCTAACCGGCATGCTGCCGGTTAGCTTCTGTACTTAAAGATAGGTGAGGGTTTTCCGTATCTCTCTCAGTGGCAGTTACACAGTTTACAGGGCCATAAACTGTGTAACTACCCTTTGAATATTGGGCCCATAGGGGTCAGAAGGGTTTTCAGCATGAACATTAAAGTCACTAAGAATAAGGGAAAGGGAAGAAGAATCCAGAAATAGGAAAAGCCATGAGTCAAAGTCAATGAGAAAGGTAGAGGTTGATATATCAGGGGGTCTATAAATAACAGCTATCCGGAGAGGAAGGGGATTAGAAAGGCAGATGAAATGGACTTCAAAGGAAGAAAGGAGTGAGACTGAGGTAGAAGGAAGAGAAAGCAGAAATCTAACACCGCCACCATGACCAGTGGAACGAGGAGTGTGGGAAAATTGGTAGCTGCCGTAGCGGAGGGCAGTGACCAAAGCAGCGTCATTAGGAAGGAGCCAGATTTCAGTAAGAGCTAAAAAATAGAAAGAGTTAGAAATGAAGAGATTGTGAGTAAAGGGGAGTTTATTAGATATGGAATGAGCATTCCATAAGGCACAAGAAAAAGGAAGAGGAGCTGAACCAACGAGCCGGACTGAAGCCTGCATCGGAGAAGGAGCCTACAGCCTGCCTGCCTGCTTCGGAGAAGGAGCCCACAGCCTGCCTATAAGAGCAAGCAGAGCTGATTCACAAAAGAGCCATCGGAGAGAGATCTGCATGCTGCTTGCTGGCTCCACCTCTCTACACGGCGTCACACAGCTGCACCGTCCAATCGGGGCTGCAATCCCTGCTTTAAATAGAGAGAGCGCCAAGCGCGCCCGCGCCCTGCGGGCCTGCGCCTGAGGGCCGCGCAAGAGGGCCCTTTGGCACGGCCCTTAGGCAAAGGCTCTTCAAGGATCGTCAAATCATCACGAAAACAAATAGGAACGTCTTCGAAGAGACCAACAACCCCCCTCAACGCACCGCTAAGCTCCCTCAGGGTTTGAGCTAGCGTGGATCCACAGATCTGTCACGTCAAAAAATCGTAGAAAAGGCCCGTAAGGAGCACGAAATGGACACAGAAACCAAACTGAAAAAAACACACCGAAACCAGCAACAGCAACAAGGCACAGCAGAGCTCCCTCAAGGTTGAGTCTGCGTACATCGCCTATACAGCAGACCTTCAAATCGCAGCAAGTATAAACCAATACAAACAAAAACTTTTACTTTTCTGGTTTAAAATTGCAAATAACTCTGAGGTATCATAACAAAATCTCCTATTACTGTGTTCATTATCTCATCTGTACCTGCATTGAAATTGAAAACTTAACCTATAATGTTAATTTTAAAACTGTACCTGCATATAGCATTGCTAGTAATATAGTACTGTTGTCAGTATTTTAAATTATATCTGCATATAGCATTGCTAGTAATATAGTACTGTTGTCAGTATTTCAAACTATATCTGCATATAACATTGCTAGTAATATAGTACTGTTGTCAATATTTTAAACTATATCTGCATATAACATTGCTAGTAATATAGTACTGTTGTCAGTATTCCAAAACTGCACATACACTCACATTAAGCTGAGCCAAACACAGAAAATGCTTCACCCTAACAACATGCTCATACGAATATCATACACCTGTATATTATTAGCAATAATAATAATCGACCTATCCCTATGTTTAAACTACAAAAATCACATGACTATACCTATAATACACACACATACTCGAAATGACTGCCACATGGGACACACTCATCAAAACTACCCAAAAATTAATTATCACAGACTAATACACATACAACAAACAAATACACAACAAACAGATAAGAAAATCTGTTCTAACTACTCATCCTCCCTATCATGTATCCTCATTAATGCACGATCAATGAAAAATAAATTACCCATATTTAATGACCTGATAACTGACTTAAAACCTGACATTTTATGTGTCACAGAGACATGGCTCTCTGAAACAGATACAGTCTATCTAAATCAACTTGATAAAGAGAACTATGACACATTCTACAAACATAGACCCAATAAAAAAGGTGGTGGAGTTCTAATGATGACAAAAAAAACATTAAACGCCAAGCCAATCCAATCAAATATCAATAATAACATGGACACATTATTAATAAAAATCGGCCTCATAAAAATTTGCTTAATTTATAGACCCCCAGACAATAAAACAGATGGCCTGGATTCTCTTATTGAACTCCTCAGTTCATCTACTGACCAAAATCCTGTAATCATGCTAGGCGATTTTAACCTTCCATCACTACCAACACTAGACTCTAAACTATTCCTAGACACCATAGCAGACATAGAGTACCATCAAATAATCAAAACTGCAACACATATCAAAGGAGGAACACTAGATTTGGTTCTTCTCCCCGAGATACTCTTCAAGCTAGTTAACTCAAACTCCATTGAATGCACAGAGACACCTTGGTCTGATCATTCTATCATCAAAATAAATCTCACATATCCCATCCCAAGCGTCAATAATTACATAAGAAGTACCCCCACTTCAAAATTCAAAAAATTTAATGAAACAGACTTCCTTGACTCAACAATCCCCTACTTCTTATCAACAACTAATTTGGATGATGCTGTTAACAACTGGAATGATACTATCAATAATGCAGCTAAAAATAATCAACCAAATAAAAAGACCATATACACCAAAACAAATAGTTCACCATGGTTTAATAGCACTCTAAGACAAATGAAAAAAGAACTAAGAAAACTTGAAACGAAATGGAGGAAATCCAAGTTGTCTGTACACAAGGAAATATACAATAACTATCTAACAAAATATAAGGAAACAATAGACAGCACAAAGAAAAATTATTACGCAGCAACCTTAGCAAAATCATACAATAGACCTAGAGAGCTATTTTCCATAGTCAGAAAATTAACTAATAACGAGCAAACTTCTAGCAACGAAATCACAGACATCTCAGTTCAAACCCTAGCTAATCATTATCAAAACAAATCTAAGAAACCTGCCATGCCCTCAGAAAATATCAACATCACTTATCAACCTGTAGATGAATGGTCAGAATTTTACCCCATTTCAAAAGCATCATTAAAAACAATCATCTCCAGCCTAAATACCACAACTTCGTATTTAGATCCATGCCCAGTATCATGGATAAAAAACACACTACCAACTCTACTATCATATATTCTCCCAATAGTAAACCTCTCACTCACCCAAGGATACCTTCCATCCCCGCTCAAACATGCACAAATACGCCCAATTTTAAAGAACTGCAAACTAGATAAAACATCGCCAACATCATATAGGCCCATCTCTAGCATACCATTCTTGGCCAAAGTAATTGAAAAGGTAGTGCAACTACAGACACAGGAATTTATAGACTTATCTTACCCACTCGATGAACAACAATATGGTTTCCGGCCCCGCCATGGAGTAGAAACACTTCTAACAGTATTAATAGATACACTCCTAAAAGGAATTGACAATCACAAACAGGCGTTCATTCTCCTTTTCATTGACATATCAGCAGCTTTTGATAGCGTGCATCACTCAATTTTGCTCAACAACCTAAGACAGTTAGGCATAAACTCCACCGTACATAAATGGTTCACCTCATATTTAAATAACAGAACACAAAATGTAAGAACAGGTAATCAAACATCCAACACATACAAACAAGAAATAGGTTTACCACAAGGTTCAGCGCTTTCAGCCCTACTTTTCAATATCTATATAAAACCGGTCTGCAATATCTTTAAAAAATTTGGAGTACAATATCACCTTTATGCGGATGATATCATGATGTACATACCTTTTACGATTCCTAACCTACCGATTCAACTTCTATCAGACTGCTACAATGAAATTACATACTGGCTAAAAACCCAAAACCTCCATATAAACCATACTAAAACCGAAGTCTTAATCGTAACAAAAAAACAATCATTTACTCCTCCAACCCACATAACACTACAAAACCAAGAAATTAAAATAAAAAATGAAATAAGATATGTAGGTGTCATTTTAGATACACATCTTACTATGGAAACGCACATTAGATATACCTTAAAGAAAATCTACTTCAAACTTAAAATCCTCAAACAATTACGCCCCCTTGTATTTATACAAGATTTTATCAATATAACACAGGCTACCATAACTCCCCACTTCGATTTCGCCAACTTAATACTTATAGGCATTTCAAAACAAAACATCAAAAGGATCCAACTTGCGCAAAATGCAACAGCTAGAATTATATTAAAGATAAATTCACTCCAACACATTACACCGATACTAGCATCCCTTCACTGGCTACCAATACAAAGCAGGATAACATACAAAACAATAATAACTACATTCAAAGCCCTAAATGACATGGCCCCGAAGACACTCTGTAACCTAATAAGCAAAGAACCACCTAAGCCCACTCATAGAAAAGGACAATCAAATAAACTTAAGACGCCAAAAGAATATATAAGAACTCACAAATTAACAAATAATAGAGCCTTTTCCCACATAGCCCCAACAGTCTGGAACTCGTTACCAGAGGACTTACGATCACTAACAGAGATAATGGAATTCAGAAAAAAATTGAAAACGTATCTATTCACTAAGCACTATAATACCATGGAAAACCTTCCACTCAACTTAGATAAAGGCTAAACATGAACCTGCCCAAATTCAAGCTTATACTCCCTACTACAAGGAATACATACAAAACTTAAATGAATAATCACTCCATTCCTATGCATTGATACCCTACTTGTATATAGTTACAACTGTTATAATCTGCCTATGCGGTAGGGACAGTACTTTTGTTTAAATTGTTACACAATCTGTGTTAGTTGAATTATTGAATTATTCCGCTTAGTTTTTTAAACCCTATGTTGTGCAAGTTAAGATGTTCTATGTAAAAAGTTATAATTGTTCTATGTAAAACAAGCTCTGCATTGTTAACTGTTGTTAATTGTACACCGCAACTGATCGCTGGAAGATGCGGTATATAAATAAGTGTTAAATAAATAAATAAATAAATAAAGAGAGGAGGGGGAAAGGAGAGGAATATGGATGAGATTAGAGTGGTTAAGTGAGGAGTGGAAGTGAGAGAATAGTCCAAGAGGACCAGGGTTAGGATTAATGTCATCAGATGAAAGAAGAGTGCGAGGCAGAGAGGAGATGGAACGGCAGAAACAAGGATGAGGTTTTTTTAAGAGAGAAAGGAGAGGGATAAATGAGAAGAAGAAAAAGGGGAAGTTCAAGAGCAGAGGAAAGGGAGGAAGACAAGATGGGGAGGAGATAGGGTAATAAGGATGGGGGGTTGGAGGAAGTTGGTATGAGGGACGAAGGTTAGGGAGTGACAAAAATAGAAAGAAAAAATGATATGGAGCCATAAGAGAAGAGACGGAGAGGAAAGCAGAAGAATTAATAGAAGAGCTATCTTGACAGTATTATTAATACTATATTGCTAAGAATGATCAGTCATACCGCGCTAAAAGCAAAGGCAGTGCTGCATAGACACATGCAAGAGACTGTCTTGTTCACCAAACGTCAATGAGTTCAGGGCATTTCAGGCTGCAGCCAGACAATCTCTAGGGATGCTCTCGATTATCTCAATACAGATCTCAACAGTAATTTAGTCCATGTAGAGTGCGGACTGAGTCTGGTAAGGTTATAAGCTCTTTTTAGATGATATACAGCATTGGGTGATTGTAGAATTAGAGTCCATGGGATATGAATTCTTGTGCAACTATCATGGTTCCAGTAGCCCTTCTCAGGGCTAGAAATAGCAAGTGAATTGATCTGCAGTTTCCAGGAAGTGTTGAGTGCTGGAACGATGCTTAATAAAACAAACTTCACAGAAGGTGATGCGTCCTCCCTTGTCATAGGAGAGAACTAGAGCAGAGTCCTTATGCCGTTTTAAATGTGTCCATCGCCATCTGACTGCTCCTCATCTCAGTAGCCCTTCACTGATAATGAGTAGCCACCACAGAACTGACAATTGGTTGTTCTTAAATTACTGGATGGACAGTGAGCGCACTGTTTTCACTGTGGCTGTGTGCTTTAGCCACAGCGGCTGGAGCGGGTTAACTGTGGTAGCGTTCAATGAGGCCTGCACATGCACGCTCACGCACTCAGACAGGCCTATGCTGCAGTCAATGCAGGGAGTCCTCCGGAAACCACGGATGACAGTGCTGATGGTTACGAACCATACACGAGGATCGGGCACTCCAAAGCACCTCAGTCATTGTGGCTGGCGAGGGAACAACAGTTCCACAACAGGTCCCAGATGACTTGGAGAGCACCAGTACCTATACTCCATTGCAAGGCTGGTGTTTCTTGATCCTGGCTACCTAATCCACATATCAACTGGAATCAGTATGTGCTGCATCCATAACCATTCAAACAGACTCTATCCAGCCTCAGCAGATTCCACGCTTTAATATGACATGAGATCAGGCCAAGGATACTCTCCATGGTTAGCTCCATCATTTGTTCCAAGATCTTTATTTACTTGAATCCCAAGATTTCTTATTCCCTGAGGTGCCCACTGGAGACCATGATTCCCCATCTCTTGTTCAGTATAACAAACATTTAAGGACATAATCTTCATTTTAGTACAACTTATCATATATCCTGAAAACTCTGCAAATCACATCACCACCAAATCAAAAAAAGGCAGAAGGTACTCTTTCGGTGCCATAATTTTCAATAAAATGTCATTGGCACAAGGTTGCACTTTATAGTCCTTATCCTTCACTCAAATTCCCTGAATTGAATCCTCCTGCTGATAGCCACTAACAATGGCTTCAATGCTATGTTAAACAGAAGCAGAGAGAGTATACTACAGTCTTGCCTGGCACCTCTAGTCAAGGGAAGGGCCACTGAGATCACACTGTTAGCCACCATCCCTAAATTTGTACAGGTATAGCGGACTTAAACAAGTCTGAGGAAACAACTTCAATGCTCAAAACTCATCTGTTCTCTAAGATTTTTGGTGCAAGATAAACCATTAGTAATTACCACAGGTAAACTACCAAAAAACTGCCTCCAGTTTTGCAACTGATTCCTATAGATTTTGGGGTGCTGAATCCAGGAAAAATAGCCAAAATGTTCCATCACGTCACGTTTTCTTGCAAAATTAGATTTCTTACCCATATAAGGAATGTTCACATAATTTCTTTTTAGCCGACTGCAGTTTATTTTCTTGGCCCAAAATAGAGGTTGTAATGGTTAACTAACTAGAAACACTCCCTCATGATATTTTAGAGTGTTTTGTATTCATTTTATACATTAACAGGACAATTGGGAGGCGGGGGGCTAAATCCAGTACTCGCGCTGGCGCATGTTCTTTCCTGTTCGCCTCGCCTCGTTCGCTCGCTCGCTCAAACACGGTGGTTGCGACATGAACGTTCCTGTCAAATTTCAGTTTCTTGCAAGTTCATTATTACCTTTTGTTTGCTCAGTCGTAATCCAGCTTTATTCCGAAGTGGTTCACTACAGTTGTAGTTTGCAGTGCTGTGTATTTGTGATGGCTCACAGAGCCAGAGGTTGCGTCAACTCTCCGGACAGTTTTTGTTTTATTTGTGGGGAATATACCGTGAAAAAGCGGCAGAGGAACATTTCTGCATTTATTAAAAAAGTATATTTCGCCTATTTCGGTTTGAAGTTAGGCGATCAAGACAAACCGTGGGCTCCTCACAAAGTGTGCAAGACATGTGAGGAAGATCTACGCTTATGGATGAAAGGTAAAAAACAAGCATTTCGTTTCGGAATACCTATGATGTGGCGTGAACAAAGAGACCACAGCAGTGACTGCTATTTTTGCTCTTGCATTGTGAAGGGATACAACTTAAAAAATAAGAACGTAATAAGTTACCCCAACCTTCCCTCAGCAATTAGGCCTATGCCTCATAGCAACAAAGTACCTGTGCCTGAACCACCAAAATCTTTGGATCATATTTGTGTGGACAGTTCTGATCATGATGAGACTCATCAGATGGCTTTTCCCGATGAGTCCAGTACTTCCGAGTTTGAAACTGAACCAGATCCGAAACCTGAACTTTTCTCTCAAGCTGAATTGAATGATTTAGTCTGGGATTTAGGACTCCCAAAAGATGCTGCCCAACTGCTAGGTTCTCGGCTTAAGCAGAAAAATCTATTGTCACCAGGAACAACTTTTTATTGGTACCGCAACCGCGAGACACAATTTTTGAAGTATTTCAGCAAAGAGGAAGATTTGGTATTTTGCAACGATATATACGGAGTGATGGAAAAGTTTAAACTCAAGTATGATCCTGCTGAATGGCAGCTGTTCATTGATTCGTCAAAAGACAGCATAAAAGGTGTTCTTCTTCATAATGGCAACACATTCGCTTCAGTTCCTATTGCTCACTCTGTTATTCTCCAAGAAAAATACGAGAATTTGGCCCTGATTCTTCAGAAGATTCGTTATGATGAGCAT
Organism: Ichthyophis bannanicus; assembly: GCA_033557465.1. Classification (NCBI taxonomy): domain Eukaryota; kingdom Metazoa; phylum Chordata; class Amphibia; order Gymnophiona; family Ichthyophiidae; genus Ichthyophis; species Ichthyophis bannanicus. The sequence goes on from CM066035.1 coordinate 737,544,233, forward strand.
AAGTGGATGATTTGTGGAGACTTTAAAATTCTATCCATGCTATTAGGGCAGCAATCCGGTTTCACCAAATATCCCTGCTCCTTTGCTTGTGGGATAGCCGGGCCCGCGACCTACACTGGGGGAAAAAAGACTGGCCAATTCGGGAGTATTTGAGACCCGGTGAGAAAAATGTTCTTCATGAGAGCTTGGTACCTCGTGATAAAATTCTATCACCACCTCTCCACATTAAGTTGGGTCTCATTAAGCAATTCATCAAGTCCCTTCCAAAAGATGGTGAGTGCTTTCGGTACCTTTGCTCAAAGTTCCCCCGACTTTCTGAAGCAAAGCTAAAGGAAGGAGTGTTTGTTGGCCCTGATATAAGGAAACTCATTTCAGATGGAGCATTCACTGAAACGATGTCTGAGAAGGAAAAAGAAGCCTGGGATTCCTTCAAGGATGTTGTTCTCAAATTCTTGGGGAACAGGCGGGATGAGAACTATAAGGATATTGTTGCCAGGATGCTCAATGCCTTCAAAGAACAAGGCTGTAACATGAGCCTGAAAGTCCATTTCTTGCACTCCCATGTGAACTACTTTCCCGAAAACGTGGGGGCGTACAGTGAAGAACAAGGTGAAAGGTTTCACCAGGACATCAAGGACGCAGAGAGAAGGTACCAAGGAAGATGGAACACCACTATGATGGCTGATTTCTGCTGGTTGCTGCTGCGGGAAACCCCAGATGAAAAATACGCCAAGCAGCGCACCAAGAGAAGCATTCGGGGGAAGAAGAAACGGGCCCACTGGAGATTGATTGACCCAAGAATGACTTTAAAATCTAAACTGTGTTGACAAATATCATGTTTTTACTAAACTTTGAAATAAAAATTTGCTAGTTATTACCACAGTGTCGGATCTCATTTATTAAAATTTTATTTTCACACCATCGGGTGTTTGTCTTCATGTATTGCAATGGTGCGGTTTGCGTTTTCTATTCTTACATACATACCTGTACAACATTTTTTGCACATTTCTTTGCTTTGTTTTGTGTCTAACCTCGCTCTTATATGCTCAATGTTTGTGCACATGTATGTGGCTGTTTTAAGTGCAGACAATTTTGCTACCATCACAGTGTGTTTTGTTGACATTACTCTATTCTGATGTGCTGCCTTGTTACAATTTTCTTTATTCTTATTTGAATAACTACTAAACAATTAGTATAAAGAATTCATCCAAGAAACTTTTATCTCGATCGCACTCAATCTGAAACGTTCACCTCAAACTGCTAACCCAATGTAGCAAAAAATCTGTACGTGATGGAGCAAATTGGTTACCAGATTTGGATTCAGCGCACCAAAAAACGTAAAAATCAATCAAAACATTAGAGGCAGTTTAAAAAAATTTTTTTTTTAGTGTACCTGTGTTATTTGTCTTAGATTTTATGATTAGTTATGTATTCATTGAAGTGGCTGGTTTTATTTGTTATGAGGATGTACTGTACTTTAAGTATTTTTAAGATGCTAATTATAATGCTTTTGTTTGACTATTATCATTTGCAATAAGCCCAAACAATATACATATCATATTTCAGATGTTTAATCATGATCTACTGAGGATGTTAGATATGGTGAAATATAAAATTTTGAAATAAATAACACTCGGAATAGATGCGGCCACTCAGCATGCTCAAATGTAATCTCCAGGAACAATCAGGAATGCAGTCTTCAAATATGGGTGATGCTGGCACTGACTGAGGCCACACAGAAACGTTCCCTAGCATCCAATTGAACGCTTTTGGAAGCAATCCACTGTGCCTGTGCATCTGCTTTCCCACCTTCCCAACTCCTCTCCTCAGTTCTTCATTTTACATGGAGTCATCAGGTTACTTTGTTCCTATCACCACTGAAAATCAAATTTTTTTTCTTCTTTAGTTGTGTTTCTGCCTTCCCGTTGATGCTGGTTCTGCTGTTAACGACACCAGTTCCCTTTCTATTTTTTTACTTTTCTTCAGTTTTTTATTTTCAGTGCAGTTTTCACTGCCTCTTTAGCCCTGCTGGCGTACAAAGCCTTTGCTGTGAACACTGTTCAGCAGTAAAGCATGGATAAACCACATAGTGGGTTTAAAAAATGTAAGAACATAAGAAATGCCATACTGGATCAGACCAAGGTCTATCAAGCCCAGTATCCGGTTTCCAACTGTGACTAATCCAGGTCACAAGTAGCTGGCAGGTACCCAAAGTCCACAGCTTCCACAATGTGCTTGTCTTGGGGTAAGCAATGGATTTCCTGGGTCCTCTTTAATAATGGTTTATGGACCTTTCCTCCAGGAACTTGTCCAATCCTTTTTTAAACCCAGCTACACTAACAGCTTTTATTAAGCCTCTGGTAATGAATTCCAGAGTTTGATTACGCGTTGAGTGAAAAAATATTTTCTTTTATTAATCTTAAATGGTTTACATTGCAGCTTCATAGCGTGTCCTCTAGTCTTTCTACTTTTTGATGGCGTAAACAGCTGATGTGCATTAACCTGTTCCACTCCATTCATAAATTTATAGACTTCTATCATATCTCCCCTCAGCCTTCTCTTTTCCAAGTCGAAGAGCCCTAATCTTTTTCAGCCTTTCCTCATACCTACTTTGGTGGCTTTTCTCTGTACCTTTTCTAATTCCGCTATATCCTTTTTAAGATATGGCGACCAGATTTGCATACAATATTCAAGGTGCTGTCAAACCATGAAATGATACAGATGCATTATAACATCCTTGGTTTTTTCTCCATTCCTTTCTTTATGATTCCTAGCATTCTATTAGCTTTCTTGGCCACTGCTGCACATTGGGTGGAGGGTTTCAATATATTATCCACAATGATGCCTAAATCTTTTTCCTGGGAGGTAGTTTCTATGGTGGTACCTTGCATCGTGTAACCAAAGTTTGGGTTGTTCTTTCCTAGGTGCATAACTTTGCACTTGTCCACATTAAATTTCATCTGCCATTTGGATGCCCAGTCTTCCAGTTTTTCAAGGTTCTCTTGCAATTTTTCACAATCCTTTTGGGTTTTAACAACTTTGAATAATTTTGTGTCATCTGCAGATTTGATCACCTCACTCGTTATTCCCATTTCCAGGTCATTTATCAATATGTTAAAAAGCAGCGGGCCCAGCACAGATCCCTGGGGTACTCCACTATTTACTTTTCTCCATTGAGAAAATTGGCCATTTAGCCCTACTCTCTGCTTTCTATCTTTTAATCGGTTTCTGATCCACAACTATACTGCCTCCAATCCCATGACTTTTTAAATTCGCCAAGAGTCTCTCATGAGGGACCTGTACAAAGTGCTCAGCCACAATTTCAGTCACAGACAGACATGACTGGTGCCTCATATGTCTGGGACCCGAGCACCTACCCGATGCCTGCCCCCTCTGTCAAAAAATGACCTACAGAGGCCTACAAAACAGGACCAGGCAACTTGGAACTTTGTTTGCCTCAGACTCAGTTTTGGTAGCTTCCACATCATCAAACGCCTCCACTTTGCATGGGTCGAAATCTGATACAGATACTGTATTGAAATCCCATAAGCATTGGGACTCCCCACAGGGTGCCTCCAGATAATGATCAGCCATCCAAACAGCCCCGGAGGGAGGATCCTTCCTCCAAAGCACAAATGGGGCTCGGGAATTCTCCCAAGGCATCAACCTCCAGAGAGCTACCGGTGCCATGCTCTGGAACAGTGGCCCCGAGCCCCATTGATACATCTACCCAGTCATCTGCAATTTTATTAGAACAGTGTATGCTGACTATTGAAAGAAGTTTTGCAGCACTCTTGGCGGCCTCGATACCAGTATCATCGAGAGCACCGGGAATCCAATTTTTGGCATCCAACCTCTCAACAGAGACACAATCAGCAGTAGGGGCACCGGAATTGCAGCTACCCTCAACATTGACATAGTTATCTCCTCTGGCACTGTTTGATGCCGGAGTCTCTCAACAGTCTCAAGCTGCCAAACTGCTGGATCTGGACATATCAGAGTACCGCGGTCGGCATCGACATTGAGTCTCATCCATGGGTCATAGATACTTTGACTTCCTCCTGGACGTAGACTCTACCTCATCTGAGTCTGAACAGGAATCACTAGATTCCTGGGGACCTCCCCAATGGGACGTTGGACCCATCACCACCTCACGAGCGGTGCCGATCCCCTCCAGAGGACATGTCTTTCCAGGACTTCATTCGGGACATGGCAAAGTGTCTTTCCATAACTGTGTCATCGGAAAAGGAACCAAGGGCAGAGGAATTGGAAATTCTCCAATACCCGTTGACGCCCAAGGAAGCAGCTACCCTGCTGGTGCATCGCATCCTTCAGGATCTGATGTTCCAAATGTGGGAGGCCCCACTCATGGTATTATCAATCAGTAAAAGACTTGATACAATATATTGAGTACCGGAGTCTCAATGGTAGTGGAATCGGCCATGCACTGCATAAAAAGTTTAAAAAAACATTCTTCAGTACCACCGGGTCAGGAGTTGAGAATATTTGATGATTTTGCTAGGCGCTGCTTCCAAGTGTGCATGTTAGCATCCTGGATCAACTCCTACATGCTCTATATGGACATGTTCCTCAAAGACATTAACAGGGATCTGGATGCTTTTATTCCTTTGATTCCAGATGACAAACTGAGTTCTTATCAAGCACTCATCCAGCACAGCCAAAATACATCCAAATTTTTGACAAGAGCATTATTTTGATGCTTTTGAATCGACAAGCAGGTCATCCTTGGTCTGCATTGGGGCTCGAAGGATGGCTTCACTACAGGTCTCAGATCTAGAATAATGGGTACAAGGTAACTTGGCCAACATTCCCTATGAGGGGGGGGGGGAACCTATTTAGAAAGGGATAGATAGAGAAAGCAGGAGAGATGGAGACAGATGATCTCACCATGAAACGTCTCTCCAGAAAAACTGCTAATCCCTCCAGGAAGAAACCCTTTACCAAAAAGCCTTTCTACCCCAAAAAGAGGAAGTACTATCCTTGTTATACGCTTTCTACTCCCTACCATCCTCAGCACCTTCAGCAGAGGCAGCAGGCTTCTCACCAACCAAAAAAGCCTAAGGCCACAAAGCCTCAGCCTCCAGCGCAGTCTCAGCTTGTGCCTGGCTTTTGACTCTTTCATTCAGAGAATTGCCAATCTGCCTCTGGTGGAACCCCAACCCACACATATAGCAGGAAGACTGTGCCATTTTGCCCATAGTTGGCACCTCATCACAACAGAGCAATGGACTCTACAGATTGTCAGAAAGGAGTATCAGCTTCACTTCCAAACCTTACCCCCCTCCCCCCCCCGATTCAAAGAGGAATACCAACTGCAGCCCCTGCAAAGCACCTCTCTTCACCACAGAGGTTACCACCTTGTTGGCATAGGGTGCCATAGAAAGAGTTCCTCCAGAAGAACGAATGGGATTTTACTCCTTTTACTTTCTAATCCCAAAGAGAACAGGGGGATTCAGATCCATTTTAGATCTCAGGGACCTATTCATGGTCGGAGAAAAATTCAAGATGATCTCTCTGGGAACTCTTCTACCATACCTCCAGAAAAACGATTGGTTCTGCTCTCTCGACTTGAAAGAGGCCTACATGCACATATTGATCTACCCTCCCCACAGACAGTATCTGCGATTCCTATATCGGGAAAACCACTATCAATATCGTATTCTCCCCTTCGGCCTCACTTTCGCCCCAAGGGTCTTTGTAAAATGTCTGACAGTGGTTGCCGCTTACCTATGCACCTTGGGAATATTCATCTTCCCTTACTTAGATGATTGACTGATAAGGGGGGGGGTCCCCTCAGGAGGTGGCAAACACCCTTCATTGCAACATAACAGTGCTCCAACATCTGGGCTTCGTCATAAACTTTCAAAAGTCTCACCTTACTCCAACTCAAAATCTAGAGTTCACAGAAGGACGTCTAGACACCTTACAGGCCAAGACATTCCTTCCTTGGGATCATTGCTCCCCCCCCCCTTATCATTAGCAAGCATCCATGTTGTACCTTTATGCTCACTTGCATATGCATCTAGCACAGTGGATGCTGTCGTCTCAGTGGACGCAGGCAGCGGTATGTCTCCGAGACAAGATCTTCACCACCACCACTTCATCAACTCGCTGCAGTGATGATCTCTTGCCAAAAACCTGCTCGACGGGTCATCTTTTCAGATGCTTCCACCTCAGTGCACATGATAGATGCATCCAAGCTGGATTGGGGTGCTCATCTGAATGATCTGATCACTCAGGGGCTGTGGACACCATAGGAATCTACTTAGCAAATCAATCTCCTCAAACTACGAGCTCTCAGAAATACACTAAAGGCTTTTCAACACCACCTTGCTGGCCAATCTGTCCTCATCAGAACAGACAACCAGGTTGCAATGTTCTATGTGAACAAGCGGGGGAGGGGGGGGGGGACAGGATCATTTCCCCTCTGCGATGAAGCAATTGATCTCTATACATTTGCCATCTCACAGCACATCCATCTCAGAGCGGTGTACCTCTCAGGCAAGCTCAATGCTACATCAGGAAACAGCTGCCCAAATCTTCCACATGTGGGGAACCCCACTCATGGATCTCTTTGCCACTCTACAGAACACACAGCTTCCACTATTCTGTTTCAGGACTCCGTCAATACACCAACAGGCCCCGGACGTCTTCCTTCTCCACTGTGGAAGAGGATTTCTCAATGCATTCCCGCCCATACCACTGATATCCAAAACACTTTTCAAACTCCAGGCTGACAAGAGCTCAATGATCCTCATAGCACACTTTTGCCCTCGCCAACCATGGTTTCCTCTGCTTCTGTGTTTCACATAAGCTCAACTATTCCACCTGGGATTGCACCCAACCTCCTCTCACAAGATGACGGGACACTTCTCCATCCCAATCCGCATTCCCTACACCTAACAGCTTGGCTTTTGAAAGATTAGCACTCGCTGACCTAATTCTTCCAGAGGAAGTCAAGGATATATTCCTTGCTTCCTGCCAAGATTCAACTAGGCGCTCTTATGCTTTCAAGTGGGGACACTTTGCATTCTGGTGTTCCACAAAACATATCAACCCTTTTGATTGACCAGTGGAGCCCCTGCTCCAGTATCTCCTGTACTTATCCCTCTTGGGTTTAAAGACTAACTTGGTCAGAGTGCATCTGAGTGTCATAGCTGCATCTCATAAGACTCTGGATGGACAATCTATTTCCTCTTACTCTCTCATGCAACTCTTCATGAGGGGTCTCCTGCTCTCAAAACCACCCATTAAGCTGCCTCTGGTGGCCTGGGACCTCAATGTGGTTTTGGCTCAATTTCTCAAACCACCCTTCGAACCTTTAACCACCACTCTGCTAAAATTCCTCTCTTGGAAGGTCCTCTTCCTCATTGCTCTCATGTCTGCTTGCAGAATCAGTGAGCTCCGGGCCCTGGTGGCGGATCCTTCCTATACTCGTTTCTACCATGACAAGGTGGTTTTCCATACCCCCCCCCCCCCCGCACTTCCTTCTGAAGGTGGTTTCTCCATTTCATCTCAATCTAAGGAGCCTTGATTGACGTCAGGGCAGGGAACAGGAGGTTGAAACCCCTCCCTCTCTCTATCACAAGGCCAATTAGGGCCCTCCTTGCCTTGGACTTTTAAAATACAAGCGCCATCAGGTGCACCCACACCTGGTGTGCCCGTGCCTGAGAGCCTTGCCAGAGGGCCCTTTGGCTGGGACCAAGACACAAGAATAAGGAAGATACTACCCAGTCGACCATCGGACATTAAGCAACAAAACACCATCCAGAAAGACACCTCCTTCACCTGCCAATGGTAGCCATGACAGAGCAACCTTGCAGGCCGAAAGCTCCACCTTCCAAAGTTCCCCTTCAGAAATCAACTGTTACCACAGCGATCCCCAGCCAATTTATTTATTTATTTTATCTATTACAATTTCTTATATACCGCACTATTCGGTATTAGCGCGGTTTACATTATAACATAATGACCATAACAACAAGCTGTTTGGTTTTACATAGAACAGTAGTACAAACTTGGATAACAGGGGTGAACTATATACATGAAATATTTACACGGAACAAGATTGAAGCCAGTGCCGGTAAGCCACCACATCTAGACAGCCCTCTCTAAACTATAACACTAGACTATAAACATGGAAGCAAGACACAGAAAACTAACCACCATCATGAAAATTGTCCCACTCCTCCTAATAATCACCATTCTTGCTGATTCTGCTGGCTCAGTCCACAGTAAATCCATTCCCATAATTCAAACCTACAATTACCCACATGAGGGATCTCCGCCCCAACTGCTTTACACACAGTGCCATACAAGACACTGTAGGTTGAAAAGAATTCCAACAATTCCGCACAATATAGACCCGGTGACGTGTAATACAACACACCTCACAAAATATGCCCTCATTAATGCCTGCTCTGCCCGAAACAAAATCCAGATACTGACTGACTTCATCAATGAAAATAACCTTGACATTCTCTGCATAACAGAAGCATGGTTCACAGATTCAGACACAGTCCTCTTAAACTAGCTTGCCCCCCCCCTCCCTAATACTCAATACTAACCTCAAACAGGATGCACAGCAGGGGGCATAGGAGTATGCATTATCTCTAAAGAAAACCTTAAACTCAAAGTTATTGACACCAACTCTACTACAAAAACTGATACCTTTAAAAGTGGCTAATAGCTCTATATCACTCTGCTTAACATACAGAGCTCCCCATAGCAATGCATCCAGACTGTTGACTCTTCTTGAAACTGCCTGTTCCACCCCGAACAGCCAGCCACAAACCTCTTATATTACTCAGAGACCTCAACCTAGCTTCCACCTCTTACCCACAAGCAAACACATTTCTAGATGCAAAGGAAGCCCTCGGCTATACCCAGATCCTAAACAGTCCAACACGCACAAAGGGCGATATCTTAGACCTCATATTTTTGCCTTCAAACTTTCCTCTTTTTCTGCATCAGCATCAACCATAATCCTCCATGGTCAGACCATGTGGCCACCCTTTTTCCAATTCACCTCACCTCTCAGCAAGCTACTCAAGATCCTTCATCACTCAGCGCCCGGAGATTCAAGAACTTCATCAAGGAAGAGTTCATCGAATCTTTCATCCCACAACTTGATACTATAGCAGACTCAAATGCTGACCTTGACAATCTAATCCAAGGCTAGAACATAACCCTATCAAACGTTGCTCTCACCTATCCAAAAGGTTATACAGGGAAACCCAGGATGAGGGCCCCATGGTTCTCAGCCCCCTGCAGAAGCAGAAAAGTGAATTAAGACGCCTAGAATGCAAATGGAGAAGCTCTAGAGTTCCACTTCTCCACACAACCTATCTAGCACTACTTAAAAATTACAATGAGGAAACACTCAAACAGAAAAAGGAATATTATACCAATCTAATCAACAAAGCAGTAAACAAACCACGCGAACTATTCGCCATAGCGAAAATAATCCTAAAGGAACCATTGAAAGGAAGAGCACTAGAAGACATTTGTCCTCATAGGTTTACCACTTATTTATTCTCCAACAGCTATCCACACCTCCAATGATCTACTCCTCAACAGAAGCTGACCACACTGCCACACCTCAGAGGCAGTGGTCACAATTTGACCTCCCATTCACTCCTTAACCTGGAAGGCACAATCCAGGCTCTCAACACAACAACGTCCATGCTAGACCCATCTCTGATATCATGGGTAAAAATCACCCACACTCAACTCGGCACCTATCTAATGAAGGTCATCCACACGTCCTTGTCCTTAGGGCAAGTGCCCAACTCTCTGAAGCAATAAAATCCATCCTCGCATAAAAAGCGCCAAGCTCGACCGAACATGCCCAAAGTCTTATAGACCTATATTCAGCATCTTCTTTGTTGCGAAGATCCTCAAAAAAATAGTAATCACACAACTTCAAGACCACCTTAAAGAAAATGCCCCACTCGACCCACATCAGCAGGGATTCAGACAACATCATGGGGTTGAATCCTTATTATCTCCCTCTTAAACATCCTCATAAGAGGATTACAAAAGAAGAAAAATGGTTTCCTTCTCCTATTCGTAGACATTGCCTCGGTCTTCAGCTCCATCCCTCACAACCTGCTACTTCAAAAGCATGCAGAAATTGGACTCCAAGTAATCACTCTTGCCCAGTTTTGATCTTACCTAGAATTTCGAAAGCAGCAAGTCAGAATCAACAGAAAAGCTTCAATCTCATTCACTCATCACCCAGGGATCAATCCTCTCAGCCCTCCTCTTTAATATTTTCATACAGTCGGTTTGCCAGATCTTCAACAACCACAACATTCAATATCAAATTTATGCTGATGATATAATGATCTAAACACCTATTAACTTCCTCTCATCTGACCTCACCAGCTTTCAAAACTGTTTCAAAGATACAAAGGAATGGCTCACCCGACACAATTTACGCATCAACAATGAGAAGAGAGAAGCCTTATATGTAGCCACCGACCCAGTCTTCTGCTCCCACAAACAATGAGACTAGACGCAGAAATCAGAGTCAAATCTGAGATCAAATACCTTGGCATAACACTCGACCAGCAGCTAACTTTCCAAGCACATATAAAGAGAACAACATCCACCATTTATCAAAAATTAAAAACCCTGAGGAATCTCTCGCCCAAGAGCGGATGGTTCGGAAGAATGTATCCTTGAAGGATACTACCAAAAGCAGAGAGGTTCCAAAAAAGAGTAAAGTAGCCCAAATGCCCTCAAGTATGGAGCAGACAGAGCTTAAAGATCCCAAATTACCCATGTCTACCAATAGCGAAATTACTATGAATAAAATACAGTCTATAAAATGCTTGTATGCAAATGCTAGAAGTCTAAAAAATAAGATGGGAGAGTTAGAATATATAGCACTAAATGAGAGGTTAGATATGATTGGAATATCAGAGACATGGTGGAAGGAGGAAAACCAGTGGGACACTTTGATACCTGGGTACAAACTTTATCGTAATGATAGAGCTGATCAAATTGGTGGAGGGGTTGCGCTCTATGTTAGAGAGGGAATTGAGTCAGAAAGAATTAAAGTTTTGCAGGAAACAAAATTTGCTGTAGAATCTCTATGGATTGAAATTCCATGTAAAAAGGGGACGGCGATGGCAGTGGGGGTGTACTATAGACCACCAGGCCAGAATGAACAAATGGATGATGAAATGCTCAAAGAAATCAAGGAAGCTAACAAAAGTTACAGTGCAGTAATAATAATAACAATTACCCCGGTATCGACTGGGTCAGTGTCACGGCAGGACATGCTAGGGAGATAAAGTTCCTAGATGACATAAATGACTGCTTCTTGGAGCAGCTGGTTCATGAACCGACCAGAGGGGAAGCCATATTAGACCTGGTCCTTAGTGGAACACCAGATCTAGTGCAAGAGGTAAGGGTGTTGGGGCCACTTGGCAATAGTGATCATAGCATGATCGCCTTTGATTTAATTAGTGGAGGAGGGATAGTACGGAAATCTACAGTACTACCTTTTAACTTTCGAAAGGGAGACTATGATAAAATGAGGAAAATAGTTAAGAAAAAACTAAAAGGAGCAGTTGCAAAGGTTAAAGACTTACATCAAGCTTGGGTGTTGTTGAAAAATACTATCTTGGCAGCCCAGACCAGCTGTATTCCACGCTTTAAGAAAAGTGGAAGGAAGTCCAAAAAACTGCCAGCATGGTTTAAAGGTGAGGTCAGAGAGGCTGTTGCCAAAAAAGCATCTTTCAGGAAATGGAAAAAAGAGCCAAACGACGAAACCTGGAAACAGCACAAGCACTGGCAAATCAAATGCAAGGCATTAAGGCAGGCAAAGGGAGAATTTGAGAAAAAGCTTGCTGTGGAAGCAAAAACGCGAAATAAAGATTTTTTTCAAGTACATTCACAGCAAAAAACCTGTGAGAGAGTCAGTTGGTCCATTAGATGATAGAGGAGTTAAAGGGACACTAAGAGGTGACAAGGCGATAGCGGAGAGACTGAATGAATTCTTTGCTTCAGTCTTTACTGAGGAAGATGTAGGGATTGTTACCCATGACTGAAGTGGTATTTAAAGGTGCGGAAGAATTGAAGGAAATATCGATACATCGGGAAGATGTATTACAACTATTAGATAAACTGCAGAGTAGCAAATCACCTGGGCCGGATGGTATATATCCAAGGGTGTTAAAAGAACTGAAATATGAGATTGCAGACCTGCTCTTAGTAATCTGTGAATCTCTAATACCTGAAGATTGGAGGATCGCCAATGTAACACCAATTTTTAAAAAGGTTTCCAGGGGTGATCCGGGAAACTACAGACCGGTGAGCCTCACGTCAGTACCGGGAAAAATGGTAGAAACCATCATAAAGAATAAAATTACTCAGCATGTAGATGGTCATGGCCTAATGGGAGACAGCCAACATGGCTTTAGACAAGGAAGATCTTGTCTTACTAATCTGTTATGTTTTTTTGAAAGTGTGAATAAACAGGTGGACAAAGGTGAGTCGGTTGATATAGTGTATCTGGACTTTCAGAGAGCCTTTGACAAGGTCCCTCATCAGAGACTTTTGGCAAAACTAAAGAGTCATGGGATAGGAGGCAGTGTACTACTGTGGATCAGGAACTGGTTAAAAGATAGAAAGCAGAGGGTTGGGCTAAATGGCCAATATTCTCAATGGAGAAAGGTGAATAGTGGTGTACCCCAGGGATCTGTGCTGGGTCCGCTGCTTTTTGACATATTCATAAATGACCTGGAAAATGGAATAACGAGTGAGGTTATCAAATTTGCAGATGACACAAAACTATTTAAAGTTGTTAAAACCCAAGAGGATTGTTGAAAATTGCAAGAGGATCTTGATAAATTAGAAGACTGGGCATCAAAATGGCAGATGAAATTTAATGTGGACAAGTGCAAAGTTATGCACCTAGGGAAGAACAACCCAAACTATGGTTACACAATGCAAGGTTCCACATTAGGAACCACCACCCAGGAAAAAGATTTAGGCGTCATTGTGGATAATATGTTAAAACCCTCGGCCCAGTGTGCAGCGGCAGCGAAGAGAGCAAATAGAATGCTAGGTATCATAAGGAAAGGAATGGAAAATAAAACAAAAGACATTATAATGCCTCTATATCGTTCCATGGTGAGACCGCACCTTGAATATTGTGTGCAATTCTGGTCGCCGTATCTTAAAAAGGATATAGAGTTATTAGAAAATGTAAAGAGAAGAGCCACCAAAATGGTAAAGGGGATGGAAGGATACTCCTATGAAGAAAGGCTAAAAAGGTTAGGGCTCTTTAACCTGGAAAAGAGACGGCGGAGGGGAGATATGATAGAAGTCTATAAATTAATGAATGGAGTGGAACGGGTAAACGTAGATCGATTGTTTACGTTATCAGAATATAGAAAGACTAGGGGACATGCAATGAAGCTACAGGGTAAACTATTTAAGACTAATAAAAGAAAATATTTTTTACTCAACGTGTAATCAAACTCTGGAATTTGTTACCGGAGGATGTAGTAAAGGCTGTTAGTGTAGCTGGGTTTAAAAAAGGTTTGGACAAGTTCCTGGAGGAAAGGTCCATAAACCATTATTAAGAAGGGACCCAGGATATCAATGCTTGACCCAGTACAAGCATTGCGGAACCTTTGTCTTTTGGGGAAACTGCTAGGTACTTATGACCTAGATTGGCCACTGTGATACTGGGCTTGATGGACCTTGATCTGACCCAGTATGGCATATCTTATGTTCTTATGTTATGTTCTCTCTATAGACCTGTTTCATACTGTCTGCCAGGCTCTAGTTACACCTCTCCTGGACTATTGCAACATCATTTATCAAGGCCTCCCCAAACACACCCTCCACAGATTGCAGTTGGACCAGAACATAGCTGCACGGATAATCACCGGAGCCCCTCATCGCGACCACATTACCCCATTGGTTATACAGCTTCACTGGCTTCCCATGACTGCCAGAATTCAATTCAAAGCCCTCACCATAACATTTAAAATCCTACACAGGAAATCTGTAAGCTGCCTTCTGGACCGCTCAGTTTTGGATTTGGAAAAGAGACAGAAGAACCTCTACCCTTAATCTCTTACAGATCCCTACCCAGAATATAAAGAGCAAGCAGCCCCCCCCCCCCCCCCACACACACACATTATGGAACTCCCTTCTACTAGCACTAAGAGAAATTACAGACTTATTGGAATTCAGAAAGAAGCTCAAAACATCGCTCTTTCTGAATGAACAGAGCACAGATATGCACTCGGAAACCCAGCCACCTTAAAATGCATTCTAAGGACACAATAGACAAATTCTCCTTTAATCTTTATATAATCAGAACCATAACTGTAAATAGTTGATGTTAAACTGTTAAACTATGTTGTACTGTTTACTGTTCTGTTTCATGTAAAAGAGTGTGCTATACAGGGCCCTGTTGCACATTTGTTAATTGTGAACTGCTTTGAATTGTAAAAAGGGGGTATGGAAATAAGTTTAATAAAATAAAATAAATAAAAGTCAGTCGGTTATCTTGCCAATCTTCTTCCCCAGACCATGTGCGTCTCTGGCGGGAGCAGCACTGCACACCCTGTATTGCAAGCGAGCGCTGGCTTATTTGGACAGAACCAAGGATCACAGAAAATCTTCACAACGTTTCATCTTCTTTGATCCTAGCCATCTCAATCTCCCAGTGACCAAACACACCCTATCCACATGGATAACAGACTGCATCTCTTTTGCCTATGCTCAGGCAGGACTGTCCTTGGAGGGTCATGTAACTGTCCATAATGTGCGAGCAATGGCAACCACGGTAGCCAGTCTCCGTTCAGTTAATATTCAGGAGATCTGTCGGGCGGCCACATAGTCCTCAATACACCTTCGTGGCCCATTATTTGACAGAGCCTCCTGCTGGTATGCTGCATTTGGCCAGGCTGTTCTTCAACACCTCTTTGGGACTTAGACTCAACTCCTACTCTCCGTCCCAGATTTTTAAGGATAACAGACCACCATTGCAGACCATCCCACATGAAACATAGTCCAATGTCCCTCAAATGTTTCACTCTGTTTGCTTCCTGCATTTTGTTGGGCGATCAGTCCCCTTTCCCCCATGATGGTCTGGTTCCTGGGGAGCTAATGAGTTCCATATGTGAAGACTGCATTCCTGCTTGTTCCTGGAGATAGTGTAGTTACTCTGCAGTAACGGGTGTTCCTTTTCGTTCTTCCAGTTTAGTCCTCCACCTCTGGGTAGTGCACCTCCTCCTGCAGCTTGGAGACTGGACCAATCAAGTCTTCTCCTCTCTGGATGTAGAGTGCTGGTATTCCCCATCATCCCCCAGTGTGTCCAGTCTCCATGCAGCAGGTGGACGTGGTGAGCCTAGTGGCTGGGCTCACTGGCAAGTCTAATTAGGAGCAGGCTAGTTAACTTTGTTTTCTTTAAATTGGGTTCCTTTATTTTGTTCCTTTAGGTTCATTCGTTTTGAGTTTATTAGGTGTCTGTAGCTTAAAAAAAAAAAAAAAGTAAAGCACACACTGAGAGGGAAGCAGAGGGCTTGCTGGGTGAGTGCTTCTTTCCTGCCTGGCCACACTAGCATTTCATTTACATTTTCGAAAGGATCTCTTACCCCTGGACTGAACGGGGTAGAGCTCCCTTCTCGGCCCAGGGACAGCCCGATCGCTTCAGAGCTGCAGAAGCAGCTTCGAGAAACGGATCGGGGCTCATAGCGCTTATCGTTGCTGCCTCGGAGCACCGGCGAGTGCACCGCTGCTTCTCCTAAACTGTGTCTTTGATTCAGGGGCAGTTCAGAGGGGCCGAGGAACTCCTCAGAAAGGTGTGTGTTTACTTTTGTGGCACTGAGAGACATTTTGACAGTGCGCTCCAAAAACTGTGTAAAAACCGTGGCCATTTTGTGCACGCGGTTTTTACCAGAATTTCATTTCTTTTGCGGTGACATTGGCTCCTCCGGGGCAGAGGCTTTTCCTGGATTGAGTGCAGCCCTGTCGATTTTAACTTGCTCTCCTGTAGGGGCATCTTAGTATTGTATTTTTTTTTATATTCTATATTTTGGTTTTCTTTTGGACTTTTGTTTTCTGGGAATAACCTTCCAACAGTCAGCATTGAGTCAAGCACAATTTCTAGGGGGCACGGGTGCCTGGGGTAGCATAGAGTTGAGTAACTTTACTAAATTAGTTTACTAAATATTTGAGCACATATAGTGAAAGAATACAAGCAGGATTTAGCGCTTGCAGCCCTCAGAACCTTGTTGGGTATCCTGGGGTAGTGGAGTCTGGCAAGCTTGATTGGCCCATGTCAGCAAGATCTCAGTGCATAATTTGTGGCACCCACAGGGGCACGAGCCCAGAAACAGGTATCTGCCGGTGCTGTACTTTAGTATCCGTCAGTGCTGAACAGCAAATGGAGAACCCCACGGTGTCTGCTCCTCTGGAAGCGGTGGCAGATCCGGAGGCTGAACCTTGGCTGGCAGGTTCTGTCACGGCAGTTCCAGAAGAACCATCAGGTATCCCGGGGGCTAGTTCGGATACTGGCCTCCTTACACAGATGGAAGACTTTTCTCCGGATTTTGTATTGCTCATGCATCAGGCGTTCTGTCGTAGATGGCAAGGTCTATTGCCAGGGGCTTTGCCTATTCCTCCCTCGAGTACACGTTCCGGCCTAGTGGAGTGTGAAAGCGGGATCACAAGGCCGATTAAGAGCCCGCGTCTTACAGATCCCTCTCCTTCCGATGTGGGCTGGCAGGAGGGGGAGGAGCAAGAGGTAGACTTGGATGTAGAATTGGAGGATTTAGAAGAGGGAGAGATTCCTGAGCCTGAGGATGAAGCCAGGATCATTCAGGTCTTCTGGAGGGATGAGTTAGCGGCTCTTATTACGGAGGCGCTGCAGACGCTTAGGTTAACTTCTGAGCAGCCGGTAGGTGACGAGGATCCTGCTGATTCCATTATCCAGGCGGTACGTCAAACGCAGGTGGTTTTTCCTATCCATAAGGTGATTGACCAGATGATTCAGGACGAGTAGGATCATCCTGAAGCAGGCCTTAAGGCAGGGGTATCAAACTCAAATTGCTTTGAGGGCCAAATGAGGACTTGTAAAGTAACCCGCAGGCCGCATAAGACGTGGGGCCTCATTTGCATAAATATTTGCATAATGTTACCATACAAAGCGCAGACGTTAATGATGCACATTTCCTAGTGCTGACATATTCCAGTTAATAAATTCAAAATAGATATTTTTCTACCTTTTGTGAATTTTTTTTCAGTTGCAATTGTTCCAGCCACTTTCTTCTGGTTTCTTCGTGACTTCTGCTAACTCTCCATCGTCTGCTGTCCATTTGTCCTTTCTTCTCTCTTCTAGTTTTTTTTCCATTCTTTCTCTACATCTGCTTTAACATAACTAATCTTTCTCCTTTTGCTCCTTCCTCATTCCTATTTCATCCACCCAAATTTTACCCCTCCATCCTCAATCACCACTTACTCTCCCAATACACGGACAATTGTAGATTTTTCTTCCCTCCCACACAAAATATTTTTCCCGCTCCATTTCACTCTCCCAGCCCCATCCCATTCTAATCCTCCCCCAACATCAGCTCCCTTCTAGTTCCAGCCCCACCCAGCATCCGCTCCCTTCTAGTCCCCGCATCAGCCCATTTCCAGTCCTATCCTAGCCGCACCATCAGCCCATTTCCTGTTCTAGCTCCCCCCCACTAAGCCCATTTCCAGTCCTAGCAACCCCCCAGTCCATTACCATTTCTAGCCCCCCCATAGCCCATTACCAATCCTAAGCCCCCCAACAGCCCACTTCCAGTCCTAACCCTCCCATCACCCCATTTTCATTCTTAGCCCCCCCATAGCCCATTACCAGTCCTAACCCACCAATCAGCCCACCTCCAGCCCTAACCCCCATCTGCCCATTTCCAGTCCTAGCCCCCACCATAGCCCATTACCAGTCCTAACCCCCCCCTGCTGCCATTAGCCCACTTCCAGTCCTAACCCCCCATTACCCCGTTTCAGTCTTAGCCCCTCCGTAGCTCATTACCAGTCCCAACTCCCCCCATCAGCCCACCTCCAGTCCTTCCTAAACCCCATCAGCCCATTTCCAGTCCTACCCCCCCCCACATCAGCCCAAGTAAATAAAATTTAAAAAAACTCAGAATCAACTGTCAATTTAAAAAAAAAACTGGCTTCTGCTGCTGCTGCAGCCGTGGCAGCAGCAGAATCAGCTGTCCCGCGGCCCCTTCCCCTCTGTCCGGAAGAGCCCTGAGTCTCCTCCATCAGCGGCGGGCTTTTCAAGCCGCGAAGAGAGTATTTCCCTCTCGCGCGGCTTAAGCGTATTAACTTTTCAAGCCGCGCGAGAGGGAAATACTCTCTTCTCCGACCTATCCTGCTGCGCTTCGTTGCCGAACAGATACGTGCACTTCTTGCGGCTCTCTTGCCTATGGAGAGAGTGAGAAGGGAACTGTTAGCCATGCAGAAGCGCCGCTCTTGCAGGGGAGGGGGATCGCGGGCGCTTTGCGCGCACTCACTCTGCGCTCGGACCCGAGCTCTTGCGCTGGAACGAGTAGCGCTGGCTCCGGCGCGGCTGCGGCACACACGTCAGGTTGCCCATGCTGGAGCTGGAGTTGGTGCTTCATGCGGAGCTGCGGAGACACTGGCTGGACTCGGACTCCGCGGCTCAACCCTCCCTCCTTCACTTCCGCTGGGTGACACCCGGCAGCTCACACACACATTTGGCCCGGGGGGTGGGGGTGTCTTATCTTTCGCAAGTCAGAAACAACAAAAAGGAGGGTCTTGTTAAAATAAAAAAAACACAAGAATAAAGACTGACGGGGGTGGGGGGGTGGATTCCAAGTTTTAGGATCTCGGCTGTCTGCCACTGAAAATCGCGTGGGGGTTGGAGGTGCTCAGTGTATATTATACGTTCAAATATCCTGCATCGGGATAGGCATTAATTCAGGAGATAGTAGCCAGTAACAAGAGAAGCTCCGAACTAGAGATCAGCTTTCAGGATTTTTTTACATCGACCTTTAAGGTTCATTTCATAGACTATAAAGAACTAGCCAGATCTACAACTTCCTATGATCAGTTTCAGAGCTCACAACAGCACCTCAATTCGCCTCTTTACTTTCTGAAGCTAAGAGCCCTGAGTCTGCTCCATCAGCGGCGGGCTTTTCAAGCCACGAAGAGAGTATTTCCCTCTCGCACGGCTTAAGCGTATTAACTTTTCAAGCCGCACGAGAGGGAAATACTCTCTTCGCGGCTTGAAAAGCCCGCCGCTGATGGAGCAGACTCAGGGCTCTTCCGGACAGAGGGGAAGGGGCCGCGGGACAGCTGATTCTGCTGCTGCCACGGCTGCAGCAGCAGCAGAAGCCATTTTTTTTTTTTAAATTGACAGTTGATTCTGCAGCAGAAGCCAGGGGTTTTTGTTGTTGTTTCCTTCCGTCATGGGCCGCACAAAACTCTCTGGCGGGCCGCATGCGCCCCATGGGCCGCGTGTTTGAGACCCCGGCCTTAAGGGGGTAAGAATTATGAACAAGCTGTATCCCTTGGCGGATAAGGACAAGGAGAGGTTCCGTTCCCCAAAGATTAATGCGGCGGTGTCGGTGGTCACGAAAAAGACCACAATTCCGGTTGAAAGCAGCGCGGCTCTAAAGGAGGCGCAAGATAGAAAGATAGATGGATTATTGAAACAGTCTTTTGAAGAGGATGCGATTTTGTTGCAGGCCTCCATCTCTGGAGCTTGGATAGCTAGGGCCTGTCTCCACTGGGTTCAACACCTGCGGCAGTCGACGGCGTTAGAGCAAGACAAGGTATGGGTGTACCAAAACCCCTTCCTTTCGTAGCACCGCTGCCACCACTACCATGACTTTGGTGAAAACTCGCAGGGCCATCGCCAGACCAAAGGGCAGGGCTTGAAACTGATAGTGCCCCCAAGGCAGAGCGAACCGAAGGAACTTTTGATGCGACGCTCTGATCGGCACATGGAGATAGGCCGTGATATGCGAAAAGGTTCCATATTTCTGACAGAGCGCAGAGCTCAAGCTCTCCGAAGCCGGGTGCAGTCCTTCAGTGGGACGGCTGCACCGACGGCATGGCAGTACCTTCAAGTGTTAGGCACAATGGCGGCGATGTTGGAAGTGGTCCCCTGGGCCACGTTTCATATGCGGCCTTTACAACGCGCCTTATTTCGCCATTGGTCCAACCAGTCCGATTCGTTGAGCAAACGACTCCCTTGTCCTCTGCGGGTCCGGCAAGCATTGCGGTGGTAGCTGAAGCTCACGTCCTTACAAGCGGGGGTGCCCTTGGAGCAACCGGCGTGACTCTCCCTCTTGACGGATGCAAGTCTCACGGGATGGGGAGCACATTGCGAAGGACTCTTTGCGCAGGGACGGTGGACAATGGAGGAGAGCGCCTGGTCGATCAACCATCTAGAACTGAGGGCTGTGTTTTGAGCACTGCAGAGTTTTGAGGGGCAGATGAAGGGCCAGGCGATTTGAGTGTTCTCCGACAATGCCGCGACCGTAGCATACATAAATCGACAGGGCGGCACAGGGAGCGCGGCCATGGAAGAGGAGGCCGAGAGGCTGTTCTGGATAGAACCTCGCCTACAGGCCATCTCGGCAGCTCACATTGCCGGAAAAGACAATGTGATGGCAGACTTTCTCAGCAGAGTTTGGGTGGATGCAGGGTAATGGGAATTGCATCCCGACGTTTTTGCACAGTTGGTCCTCTGGTGGGAAACTCTGATTATGGATCTGATGGCCACCATTCAGTCGGCAAAAGCCAGTCGCTGCTTCAGCAGGTGCCGGGAACCCATGTCGGAGGGGATCGATGCCTTGATACAGCCGTGGCCGATGATGGGTCTTCTCTATGTGTTCCCGCTGTGGGCTCTCATCGGACGAGTAATTCAACGGATCGAGGCGCATCGGGGAAGGGTGCTTCTGGTAGCACCGGACTGGCCCAGACGTCCGTGGTACACTGACCTGATAAGGTTACTAGACGTAGCTCCATGGTGGCTGCTGTTGTCGCCGGATCTTCTGTTGCAGGGTCCCCTTCGGATGCCGGAGGTGGATCGCTTCTTGCTTACGGTTTGGCCATTGAAAGGGCTAGGCTAAAAAAGAAAGGCTATTCCAGGTCGGTCGTAGCAACCCTGTTTCAGGTCCGCAAGTGTTTGACTTCGCTGGCCTATGTTCGCATCTGGAGGATATTTGAGGATTGGTGTTCAAGGCATCAGGTCTGTGCCTCCACGGCATCGGTGCCATTGGTGTTGAGTTTTTTACAAGATGGCTTTGAAAAGGGTCTTGCGGCCAGTTCTCTGAGAGTGCAGTTAGCGGCCTTGGCTTGCTATAGAGGTAAGATTCAGGGTAGGTCGCTTGGTGCTCACGGCAATGTTGTACGTTTTCTTAAAGTGGTCGCCAATTTACGTCTGGCTCATTGAGTTTACATCCCGCCGTGGGATCTCAACTTGGTCTTACGGACGTTAGGTAAGGCTCCGTTTGAGCCCTTAAGCAAAGCGTCCGTCAAAGATTTGACGCTTAAGGTAGTCTTTCTGGTGGCTATTTGTTCGGCTAGACACATCTCAGAGTTGCAAGTGTTATCGTGTAGGGAGCCCTTTCTGTGTTTTTCCAGGGAAAAGTGGTTCTTCGCCCAGTATCTTCTTTCTTACCGAAAGTGTCTTCTCCTTTTCATGTGAACCAGATGGTGACTCTCCCAGTCCTCCAAGTTGAGGGCGGACAAGCTTCGGATCATGGCTTGAGTCGTTTGGATGTTAAGAGAGTATTACTTCAGTACCTGTCTGTTTCCGAGACCTTTCGCAAGTCCGATCGACTGTTCGTGTTGTTTGGAGGTCCTAGGAAAGGAGAGGCGGCGGTGAAGGCTTCCATCTCCAGGTGGATTAAAGAGGCCATTGTCTCGGCTTATATGTTGCAGGGGCGTCCGGCTCCTGTGGGGTTGAGAGCGCATTCTACTAGGACTCAGGCGGCTTCCTGGGCGGAGCACAGCCTGGTTCCACCGTTGGAGATTTGTAGAGCGGCGACTTGGTCGTCGTTGCATACTTTTAGTAGGCACTCCCGTCTGGATGTCCTAGCGGCGAAGGATGCCTGTTTCGGGTCGGGGGTTTTGCGTGCCGGCTGGCAGGGTCCCTCCCTTTAGAACTGCTCTGTTACATCCCATAGGTGGAGGACTAAACTGGAGGAACGAAAAGGAAATAGAAATTACATTTACCTGGTAATTGTAGTTCCTTGAGTGACAACAGTTTAGTCCTCATTCCCGCCCTCGGTTTCTATGATCAGCTCGGCACGTGTTCAAAATAGAGCGGCGAATTTGCAGGTGAGTGCTCTTTTGTAAGGTTTAAGTCTGTTTTCAACATTTCCCTTTACTCTTTCCTCTTCTGTCTCTATCTGTGTTCCCTGGCTCAGCAGGAGGGAAGAACGTTCAGAGGGGAAGCCTCAGCATTGTTTTTAGGAACCGGTTGTGTCTGGTTCAGGATTGTCGTTTAAAAAAAAATAATAATGATGATAATAATTGAAAAGGAACCTGTTAGCTACTTATGTATTGTTTGTTGAGTCTGCTTTGTCAATAGTTCACTGGGGGATGATGGGGAATACCAGCACTCTACATCCAGAGAGGAGAAGATTTGATTGGTGCAGTCTCCAAGCTGCAGGAGGAGGTGCACTACCCAGAGGTGGAGGACTAAACTGTCTTCACTCAAGGAACTACAATTACCAGGTAAATGTAATTTCTATATCTCCGGGAACAGCAGGAATCAGTTTCCCAACCCACTCTCCTCCCCTAGGCGTTGTAAGGTATACTCTTTTTTTTTTTTTCCCCCTCTTCCTCTCAGCTACAAACCCAACTGAGAAGAGGAGTTGGGAAGGTGGGAAGGTAGTCGCGCAGGCGGAGTGAATTGCTCCTATAAAAGCTTTCCAATTGGAGGCTGTGGAGCGTTCCCGCACAGGCTCCTTCAGTGCTGATGTCACCCATATATGAAGACTGATTCCTGCTGTTCCTGGAGATCACCTGTTACAGGTGAGTAACGACACTTTCTCAGCGTTTACCAATAATGCTGCAATTGGATCTTCTCTTCCTGAGCCACTACTATTAGCTCCTGGAACAGATAATGTGCAGTGAGGCTTCGAGAGTAAAAGGTAGCCAAACAGCCTGTAATAGAACATTTTCATTATATGCTGTAAACCTCTGGAACATACTCCTGGAACAGATTTGAGCTAACAATAACTTCACAAGCTTCCGCAAGGTATTAAAAGACCACTTATTCCAGCATACCATAGTATTATTATTGATTATTGTTACCAAAATAGAACACCTAACTAGATCACTGTTGGTAGTATTCTCCCACATTTACCCGACACCTTCAATCATATACCTTATTCAATCTTGCCACATATACGGTAATGATACGAACAAAAACCATGCTACTAAGAGTATCTTACACCTGCATATTTCTAACAATCCTAATTGACCTAACACTAAGGGTCTTGTTTACAATCAATGGGGCCGCGGCTCCGATAACGATCGCGAACCGCTACCGCGGCTTTGTAAACAAGCCCCTAAGTCTCAACAGCAAAAACTACATGACAATTCCTATAATACAAACAACAAACCGAAACAACCTCCATATTGGACATTCTTACCCACACAACCAGGCAAAAATAAATTACCACAGACTCATTCAAATAAAACAGACTAATTCACAACATGCAGTCAAGTTAAACTACCCCCATAATTCAACCTCCTTATCGTGCATCCTTATAAATGCACGATCATTGAAAAACAAACTTCCAATAATCAACGACTTGATAACCGACTCTAAACCAGATATACTATGGGGCTTGTTTACAAAGCTGCGGTAGTGGTTCGCGATCGTTATCGGAGCCGCAACCCCATTGATTTCAATGGGGCCGCAGCTCCGATAATGACCCCGAACCGCTACCGTGGCTTTGTAAACAAGCCCCTATGTATTACAGAGACCTGGCTCTCTGAAACTGATACAGTCCTCCTAAATCAACTTGACAATTCAAACTATGATATTACCCACACACATAGAACCAACAAAAAAGGTGGTGGTGTACTGATTATGACGAATATAAATCTAAAAGCCAAAAAAATACAAGCTAACACTTCCAACAACATTGACACTCTCATAATAAAAATCGGCCTTCTTAGAATCTGCTTAATATATAGACCTCCTAACCAAAAAGCAGACAGTCTTCATTCTCTAATTGAACTCCTTAGTTCATCTACTGAACAAAATCCCCTAATTATTCTAGGAGATTTCAACCTTCCCTCACTCCCAATAACTGAATCCAACCTTTTTCTTGAAACCATATCTGACTTAGACTTCCATCAAATAATAAACACACCAACTCACACCAAAGGTGGCACACTTGACCTTGTCCTCCTACCCTACTCACTATTCAAGCTTTTCAATCCAGACTCTTTAGAATGTACTCAAATACCCTGGTCTGATCATCACCTTATCAAATTAAATCTCACTTGCTATACCACCTGTGCCATAAAACACACAAGAAGTGACCCGGCAATAAAATTTAAGAAATTTAACGAAACAGAATTTCTGGATTTGACAATCCCTCACCTATCATCATCTCCAACAGATTTGGACGAAGCGGTCAAAAACTGGCATGCCACCATCAACAACGCAGCCAAAATTAACCAACATAATAAAAAGCTAACCTACTCAAAAACCAACTGTACTCCATGGTTCAATAGCGCTTTAAAACAAATGAAAAGAGAACTAAGAAAACTAGAGCTTAAATGGCGCAAAACTAAATCCACTATCCACAAAGAATTATATTATAACCATCTCACAAAATACAAGGATGCCTTAGACAGTACAAAGAAAAACTACTATGCAACAATCTTATCAAACTCATATAATAGACCAAGAGAGCTATTTTCCATTGTTAGTAATCTAACAACTCTCAAGCTTCCAGCAAGGAAATTACTGACATATCAGCACAAACTTTAGCCAACCACTATCAAAACAAAACAAAACAACCATTTACGACTCCAGACTCTATCTACAAACCTCTTCATCTGCTACATAAGAACATAAGATATGCCATACTGGGTCAGACCAAGGTCCATCAAGCCCAGTATTCTGTTTCCAACAGTGGCCAATCTAGGTCATATGTACCTAGCAGTTTCCCCAAGAGACACAAGTTCCACAATGCTTGTACTGGGTCAAGCATTGATATCTTCGGTCACTTCTTAATAATGGTTTATGGACCTTTCCTCCAGGAACTTGTCCAAACCTTTTTTAAACCCAGCTACACTAACAGCCTTTGCTACATCCTCCGGTAACAAATTCCAGAGTTTGATTACACGTTGAATGAAAAAATATTTTCTTTTATTAGTCTTAAATAGTTTACCCTGTAGCTTCATTGCATGTCCCCTAGTCTTTCTATATTCTGATAAGGTAAACAATCGATCTACGTTTACCCGTTCCACTCCGTTCATTAATTTATAGACTTCTATCATATCTCCCCTTAGCCGTCTCTTTTCCAGGTTAAAGAGCCCTAACCTTTTTAGCCTTTCTTCATAGGAGTATCCTTCCATCCCCTTTACCATTTTGGTGGCTCTTCTCTGTACCTTTTCTAAAATCGCTATATCCTTTTTAAGATACGGCGACCAGAATTGCACACAATATTCAAGGTGCGGTCTCACCATGGAACGATATAGAGGCATTATAATATCTTTTGTTTTATTTTCCATTCCTTTCCTTATCATACCTAGCATTCTATTTGCTCTCTTGGCCGCCGCTGCACACTGGGCCGAGGGTTTTAACATGGTATCCACAATGACGCCTAAATCTTTTTCCTGGGTGGTGGTTCCTAATGTGGAACCTTGCATCGTGTAACCATAGTTTGGGTTGTTCTTCCCTAGGTGCATAACCTTGCACTTGTCCACATTAAATTTCATCTGCCATTTTGATGCTAGATGAATGGTCAGAATTTCATCCTATATCCAAAGTATCATTAAAAAATATCATTCACAATCTCAACACCACTACCTCTTACCTTGATCCTTGCCCAGTAATCTGGATAAAAAGCACACTTCCAATTCTTATTTCCTTCATACTCCCCATTGTCAATCTCTTGCTACTCCAAGGTCACCTCCCACCCACACTTAAACATGCAAAAATCAGACCAATTCTTAAGAACGGCACACTTGACAAAACTTCGCCAAATTCATACAGACCCATCTCAAGTATACCATACTTAGCAACAAAATACAGACACAGGAGTACTTAGACTCATCCTACCCACTTGATGATCAGCAATATGGATTTCGTCCCAGACATGGAGTGGAAACACTTCTTACAGTTTTAACTGACGTTCTCTTAAGAGGAATTGACAACCACAAACAAGCATTCATCCTCTTATTTATTGATATATCAGCAGCTTTTGATAGTGTTCACCATACTATATAATGCTTAACAACCTGAGACAAATAGGAATAAACGCCACAGTTCATAAATGGTTCACCTCTTATCTAAATAATAGAACCCAAAATGTAAGAATAGGCAATCAAACGTCCGCTTCATACAAACTAGAAACGGGTTTACCATAAGGCTCAGCGCTTTCAGCACTTCTATTTAATATATACATAAAACCAGTCTGCAATATCTTTAAAAAATTTGGTGTGCTCTATCATCTATATGCAGATGATATCATGATGTACATCCCGTTCACGATCCCTAACTTACCGATACAACTCCTGTCAGATTGCTTCAATGAAATCACAACCTGGCTAAATGCTCAAAACCTCCAAATAAACCATTCAAAAACTGAAGTGCTAATTGTTACTAAAAATCAATCCTATATTCCCCCAACACACATAACACTTCAAAACCAAGAAATTAAAATAAAAAATGAAGTAAGATATTTAGGAGTTATTCTAGATAAACTTCTTACAATGGATACCCATATCAGAAATACCACAAAGAAAATTTATTTCAAGCTTAAAATCCTTAAACAACTAAGACCTCTTGTATACATACAAGATTTTATCAGTATAATTCAAGCTACCATAACCCCCCACTTCTACTTCGCTAATCTAATAGTATTAGGTACAACATAACAAAACATTAAAAGAATTCAACTTGCACAAAATGCAGCAGCTAGGATAATAACGAAATTACATTCACATCAACATATAACACCAATACTAGCATCCCTTCACTGGCTACCAATACAAAGCAGGATCGTATACAAAACATTAATAACTTCATTTAAAACCCTAAATGATATGGCCCCAATAACTCTAAGTAACTTAATCAGTAAAGAACATTCAAAATCTACTCAAAGAAAAGGACAATTAAATAAACTAAAAACCCCCAAAGACTTCATAAAAGCAAATAAATTAACAAACAAAAGAGCTTTTTCACACGCAGCTCCAACAATCTGGAACTCCCTCCCAGATGATCTAAGAATGTTAACCGAGATCATTGAATTTCGTAAAAAATTGAAAACCTATCTATTCACTATGCATTACAACAATACAGATCATCCCTCAATTGATTTAGATAAAGGCTAACCAGTTTTTGTCTGAGTTGATCCAACGACTTAAACAGACAATTCCAAGTAGCTGAAACTGTACTATGCACAATGCCAAAACCCTACATAATGTGTATCTGTATATAATGTATATAGTTTTCACTGTTCTGTTCTGTATTAACATTTGCTGTTTACTTATAATATTGCTTGTTGTTATAAGATGTTACATGTAAAACAAACTCTGCTTTGTTGATTGTTGTTTATTGTGAACCGCAACTGATCTCTGGAAGGTGCGGTATATAAATGATTGTTAAATAAATAAATAAAATAAATAAATAGTATCCAGAAAGAACTGTCAGTAACTACCTGCCCAGCATTACATTGGACCAACTTGCTCCTTCTCACCTTCCCTACTATACTGTTAAGTTATCCACATTTAACCTTATATAAGTTATCCAAATTAGCCTTCCTGTTAAATATATAATATTGTACTGTTATGTTAACTATAAACCATTCTGCCTGCAGAATAGAGCAGTATATGGTTAAATAAATAACTTTTCATATCCCAAACATTAGAAACGGGGGCTTATATGTGTTAGTGTGCACTTAGTTGAAGCCCCCACCCAAAATTAAAGGTATCACACTATATCCCCTCAATACCTTTATAAGATCATACAAGAAATCCATGGCTTATCCGTATTTGGAGACAATGAGGCAAGAGATGGGATGAACACAGATGCCTTTATTAGTAGTCCCCTACGCGTTTCGGCCAGAAGCCTTCCTCGGGGGGATATACTTAAAATATAAAATCATACAAGAAAATAAAATAATGTACAATTAATATAAAAATAAAAATAAATATAAAACAGGCATGTAACATATATTAACATAAATAAAAACAAATTGTAAACACGAACATGATATATAGTGTTAATAATAATAATATAAATAAGACTAAACATATGTGTATAATACCAATAAATAATTAAAAAAATAATTGAAAAAATATATATATAAAGATTACATTAAAAACAAATGGATCAAAACCAGCACTCGATAAACAAAATGATAAAAACAAAGAATAAAGCTCTTAAGATGCAGGGCAGACTATAAGTGCTAATACAAAAAATACTCACAAGGCACTGTAGGGAGAATGATGTACTTTGGCCTATGTAAATGGCACCTATTAAAATACTGTCATTAATAAATAATAAATAGTGATATGAATAGCATGTTAAAACAATTATAATACAGTAAACCATAAAACTGAAGGCTACAATGTGAAACTAAGATAACAATAAAAATGTAATAAGGAAATCTGATAAAATTATTCAATTGAGTAAAATGTTGAAATAATAAAGTAATATTCATAAATAAAGAAATTAGATGTAAATTATATGAATATTTATAAATGTGTAAATTTGAAACTGGTACCTGATCTTGACCAGTTATGATGAACGACACTGTATGGTAAAATGAAACATTATTAAACATGTTATCTTGTTGTATTAAAACAAGTAATGAATTGCCAAATTAATGTATGTAGAGGTTGGCCCATGAGTTACTTACGTATATTAACCGTTGATTCTCTAAGGAAATATTTATGCATAAGATTGTAGAGACCAAACGTCTTTAAACTATTATGAAAAACTTAATTGAATCAAAAGTATATCGGACTAGGTCGTCTGTAAAAAAAACTTTATTGTATTGAGTAGAATAATATATCCACGTTAAAAGAATCCCCTATTGTTTTGTAAAACGTTCTTTTAAAAGACGGAGGGGCAAACCTGCAAGAATACATTTAAACTATAAATACTATAGAGAGATAATAAAACATTCTAATGAGTTATCGCCTAAGTGAGAATGAGTTCTAAAAAAGGGGAACCGAGATATGTAAGTGTAAATAAGTAAAAACGTATTATCTAACATAGAATACAAGAGATAAAGAAATGACATAAACGGTTTGTTCTAACGTCGAATTGGCGTTACAAACACTTTTACGCAATAAACTCTGTTGTTCATGCCTTCCGCGATTAAATTTATTTAAAATCAAGCATATAAAAAAATAAAACATTGAAAACCATGCTGCTCACCTAAATGGAACAAAACAAAAACATGTCTGTACTTTCAAATGAAGGTATAGGCTGAGCGATTAGGAAATGACGTCTTAACCTAGAGCTTTAAATTCTCAATATAAGAGGGCGCGCCAAAAAGATCTCTTATTATTTGTGAACCATTCCTAACTTTTATTTAAAAAAGGGAGGGCAACCTGCAGCACTTCAATCAAACCATAATTACTATAAGGATAGTGAGACATGATAAAAATTAATCGCCGAAGTGATAGACCAACGTGCATGAAAACCAGGTGGTAAAATCGAATTCTATAGAGAAGAAAAAACGAAGTAATTTAATCGCGGAAGGCATGAACAACAGAGTTTATTGCGTAAAAGTGTTTGTAACGCCAATTCGACGTTAGAACAAACCGTTTATGTCATTTCTTTATCTCTTGTATTCTATGTTAGATAATACGTTTTTACTTATTTACACTTACATATCTCGGTTCCCCTTTTTTAGAACTCATTCTCACTTAGGCGATAACTCATTAGAATGTTTTATTATCTCTCTATAGTATTTATAGTTTAAATGTATTCTTGCAGGTTTGCCCCTCCGTCTTTTAAAAGAACGTTTTACAAAACAATAGGGGATTCTTTTAACGTGGATATATTATTCTACTCAATACAATAAAGTTTTTTTTACAGACGACCTAGTCCGATATACTTTTGATTCAATTAAGTTTTTCATAATAGTTTAAAGACGTTTGGTCTCTACAATCTTATGCATAAATATTTCCTTAGAGAATCAACGGTTAATATACGTAAGTAACTCATGGGCCAACCTCTACATACATTAATTTGGCAATTCATTACTTGTTTTAATACAACAAGATAACATGTTTAATAATGTTTCATTTTACCATACAGTGTCGTTCATCATAACTGGTCAAGATCAGGTACCAGTTTCAAATTTACACATTTATAAATATTCATATAATTTACATCTAATTTCTTTATTTATGAATATCACTTTATTATTTCAACATTTTACTCAATTGAATAATTTTATCAGATTTCCTTATTACATTTTTATTGTTATCTTAGTTTCACATTGTAGCCTTCAGTTTTATGGTTTACTGTATTATAATTGTTTTAACATGCTATTCATATCACTATTTATTATTTATTAATGACAGTATTTTAATAGGTGCCATTTACATAGGCCAAAGTACATCATTCTCCCTACAGTGCCTTGTGAGTATTTTTTGTATTAGCACTTATAGTCTGCCCTGCATCTTAAGAGCTTTATTCTTTGTTTTTATCATTTTGTTTATCGAGTGCTGGTTTTGATCCATTTGTTTTTAATGTAATCTTTATATATATATTTTTTCAATTATTTTTTTTTTAGTTATTTATTGGTATTATACACATATGTTTAGTCTTATTTATATTATTATTATTAACACTATATATCATGTTCGTGTTTACAATTTGTTTTTATTTATGTTAATATATGTTACATGCCTGTTTTATATTTATTTTTATTTTTATATTAATTGTACATTATTTTATTTTCTTGTATGATTTTATATTTTAAGTATATCCCCCCGAGGAAGGCTTCTGGCCGAAACGCGTAGGGGACTACTAATAAAGGCATCTGTGTTCATCCCATCTCTTGCCTCATTGTCTCCTGTTGGAATAGCAAGAGCGTCCTGCTCTCCTTGTGTCTGACCCTCTGGTTGGAGCCATGTTTTCCCCTTGGAACAATGTTCTTAGTTATAAAGAAGAAGAATTAAAATCATTACTTACGGAGGATCCTTTCTTTACGGAAGAAGAAGCTATGCCTAACATTAAAGAAGAATGGGAAAATGTTATATGGATGACACAACGCCTAATTCGAGAAGAATTACATGCAGCATCCATGTTAGAATATTGCCGAAAGAAAATTATTCCACGTGGTTTGAGAGTGCAAAAGGCGCCAGGCATGTTTAAGGATGATGATGAGTTTATGTCTAATTGGATCAAAATTTTAAATAAGTGTTCGTTAGATTTAATGATTTTAATTATTACTACATCTAGACGCAGGGCAGAGGTTTTTAAACCTTTGTTAGACACTTCTATTGAAAAACTTAAGAAATTGGATAACAAATATGATGAGGAAAAAAGGAAATTTGACAAAAATACAGTTGAGTATAAAAAAGAGATTAAAGAAATTAAAATCAGTAAGTATAAGCGTGATGAAGAAGATTATAAGATGAATACTGTTTACTATTGGACCCATGATGGGTCCGCCTTTAGGAACAGACAAAGAAAGGGTTCTTTTAGAAAACCTGGACACTCTCCTAAACCCACTACGAGAGACAATACCAAAACCAAATACAATAATAGGGACAGGTCACGCTCTAAATCCCCGAGAACCCATAGGAGGAATAGCTATAAAATTGATAACAGGATTAGAGAAAGATCTTATTCTAAATCGCCAGATTCTACACGAGGGCCCAAAAGAGGAAGGTTCACATCAGGAGAACATCATGAAGCTACTATAGATCACTCGGCCCCTCTGTTTTCCACAGCACCATCTAGATCTCAGGTTCAGAGCCCTCGTCGGGATTTTCACATGGACTCTCTTTGGAAAGGAGGTGGGCGGGATTATCCTCCAAATCCACCCAGGTCACCACAAAGATACAGGAACAACCACACACATCAACAGCAAGGCACCGCCCGAGATGTGGGCCTGATGTCCAAGAGAAGATTGAACTGGGATCTGTGAGTAATGTTATCAATCTCTCAGACTATTCTCTTTCTGAAATTGAATTACAGGTATTAGAAAAAGGTTTATCATTTGTTCCCACTAAAACTCATGACAAATTTAATACTCATGTAGAACTTTATAAATTTTTCCGCAAACTCAAAATTATCAACTATTTCGGCAATAGTGAACTAGGTTCCACAGATTTATCAGTAGTTAGAAGGCCCTCTTCCTGGGAGCCTCCTCCAAGTGTTGATCCTCTCATCACGGCCTATGAAAAAACAGTATTATCTAAAGTCAACAATTTATATCATGTTAAGTCTAAAGTATTTTATAACACTACAAGGATACAAAAAGAAGCATTGGAAGGTTTGCGCAAGAACAACTCTATTGTCATCAAACCCGCAGATAAAGGAGGGGCCATAGTTGTACAAAATCGCGTATCCTACATAAATGAGGTTCTACGGCAGTTGAACGATACCCAATTCTATCAAAAAATTTTCGACGATCCTACTCCTATTTTACAGCAGAGAATAGAATCCTTGTTATATTTAAGCAATCAGGCCGGCTATCTTACGTCTAAAGAAGTGTCATATCTTACAGTGAAACATCCTATTATACCAACAATATATGTCATTCCTAAAATTCATAAATCCCTCGATAACCCACCAGGTCGCCCTATAGTTTCAGCCATTGGCTCACTTTTTGAGCCTATCTCCAAATTCATGGATCTCTTTCTAAGACCATTTGTTTCTGAAGCAGAATCCTATTTACGGGACTCCACCCATGTCATTAATATTTTAGACACCTATATTGGATATCACGATAAGTTAATATTGGTCACTTTAGATATAGTTTCTCTCTATACCAACATTCCTCAGAAAGCAGCCATTGAAGTATTAGCAAATACACTTATACGTAGGCCGCAACCAGTACGTACCCCTACTTGTTATCTCATTCAATTAGCTTCTCTGGCTATGACTGAAAATTTTTTTTTTGTTTTAAAGGTATATTTTATAAACAGATAAAAGGTGTGGCCATGGGATCTCCCATGGCCCCAGATGTGGCCAATTTATATGTTACCAATTTCGAAGAGAAATTCCTTAAATTCTATCCCTTCAAAAAACATGTCACTTTATGGAAAAGGTATATTGATGATATTATAATAATTTGGGACGGTTCTGAAACTATGCTGCAAGAATTTTTTGAATGGATTAACAGCTTGGACCCCAATTTACAGTTCGAGGGCAATTATAGTATGGAAAGTATTGCATATTTGGATCTTAATATTAAAAAGGGGAATGATGGGTTTACCACAGAATTATACCGAAAACCCACAGATCGTAACACTCTGCTTCGGTATGATAGTTACCATAACACTACATTAAAAAATAATTTACCTATCAGTCAATTCCTTAGGGTAAGGAGAATATGCACTAAAGAACCTGATTTTGAGAAACATGCAGCAGATTTGCGCCAGAGATTCTTAAACCGTGGGTACCCGAAAAGATGTGTCAAAAAAGCATTTTTTAGGGCATGCACCACTGAACGGAAGAGTCTTTTAAATAAGAAGCCACGTCAGAAAAATGATAAAATTGTTTGCTCACTTACTTTTTCACAATATTCTAAAGAGATTTCTGAAATATTAAGACAGGAATGGTATCTTTTAAATGGAGTCTCTAGTTTAGCTTCTAAGAACATTATGTTGGCCTATAAACGCAACTCTAATTTGGCAAATACAATGGTTTCATCGGCTCTCACATACCACAAACCATCACCTCATATTAAAGGACATTACCCTTGTGGTAATTGTTCTGTTTGCGTTCATGCACTTACAGTTAAACAAGTTTACATCCATCCAGTCACACAGCGTAAATTTTACATCAATCACTTTTCAAATTGTAAAACAGAAAAGGTTATCTATTTGATTGTATGTCCATGTAATTTAGTATATGTAGGTAAAACTAAACGCCAGATCCGTACTCGAATCATAGAACATAGAAGTTGTCTACAAAGGAAAGTAGAAGACAGCCCACTAGTTACACATTGGTTGGAGAAACATCATACTATTCAGGATTTGAAATATTTGGTCATCAAAACAGTGGTTCCCAGTTGGCGCGGAGGAGATTTTGATAAAGTTCTTCTGCGATTAGAACAGAGATTCATTTATGAATTCAACAGTTTAAAACCTAATGGTTTAAATCAAGAAGTTGATTTGTCAGTATTTTTATAGTCATGTAAAGAATAGAATATCATATTTTTCAAAATAACACCGTGTTTTCATACATATGTTTACGTACAACATAACACAACACCCTATACTTTTAGTTGGACAACGTTTATTTGATAATGATTATATGGATATTCTACTTGTTTCTTGAGTCTTTCATTGGCACAACTTTCATATAAGTTTGTTTATCTTACATTTTCATCTTGAAGAAATACGTCACTACACTAACCACGCCCTCCTCCATTGAGTATTTAAAGCCTTACGTAAAGACGTCTTTTCCTTAATAGCTCAGTCTACACCTTTATTCTGGAAGTGCGTTTGTATTTTGGTTTATTCAGGTGAGTAGTATGCTCTTCGATGTTTTAATTTCTTTACGTGGTTGACTCCAAATTATATAAACAGCAAGGTGTATCGGAAATTCGACGTTGGTACAAACAGTTCATAACATTTTAATGTAGTTAAATGCTTCAACCTATTTAAACCCACATACTTCGTTTTTTCT
This sequence comes from Ichthyophis bannanicus, assembly GCA_033557465.1. Lineage (NCBI taxonomy): Eukaryota > Metazoa > Chordata > Amphibia > Gymnophiona > Ichthyophiidae > Ichthyophis > Ichthyophis bannanicus. The sequence continues at coordinate 737,579,340 of CM066035.1, forward strand.
TCTCTATAGAATTCGATTTTACCACCTGGTTTTCATGCACGTTGGTCTATCACTTCGGCGATTAATTTTTATCATGTCTCACTATCCTTATAGTAATTATGGTTTGATTGAAGTGCTGCAGGTTGCCCTCCCTTTTTTAAATAAAAGTTAGGAATGGTTCACAAATAATAAGAGATCTTTTTGGCGCGCCCTCTTATATTGAGAATTTAAAGCTCTAGGTTAAGACGTCATTTCCTAATCGCTCAGCCTATACCTTCATTTGAAAGTACAGACATGTTTTTGTTTTGTTCCATTTAGGTGAGCAGCATGGTTTTCAATGTTTTATTTTTTTATATGCTTGATTTTAAATAAATTTAATCGCGGAAGGCATGAACAACAGAGTTTATTGCGTAAAAGTGTTTGTAACGCCAATTCGACGTTAGAACAAACCGTTTATGTCATTTCTTTATCTCTTGTATTCTATGTTAGATAATACGTTTTTACTTATTTACACTTACATATCTCGGTTCCCCTTTTTTAGAACTCATTCTCACTTAGGCGATAACTCATTAGAATGTTTTATTATCTCTCTATAGTATTTATAGTTTAAATGTATTCTTGCAGGTTTGCCCCTCCGTCTTTTAAAAACGTTTTACAAAACAATAGGGGATTCTTTTAACGTGGATATATTATTCTACTCAATACAATAAAGTTTTTTTACAGACGACCTAGTCCGATATACTTTTGATTCAATTAAGTTTTTCATAATAGTTTAAAGACGTTTGGTCTCTACAATCTTATGCATAAATATTTCCTTAGAGAATCAACGGTTAATATACGTAAGTAACTCATGGGCCAACCTCTACATACATTAATTTGGCAATTCATTACTTGTTTTAATACAACAAGATAACATGTTTAATAATGTTTCATTTTACCATACAGTGTCGTTCATCATAACTGGTCAAGATCAGGTACCAGTTTCAAATTTACACATTTATAAATATTCATATAATTTACATCTAATTTCTTTATTTATGAATATTACTTTATTATTTCAACATTTTACTCAATTGAATAATTTTATCAGATTTCCTTATTACATTTTTATTGTTATCTTAGTTTCACATTGTAGCCTTCAGTTTTATGGTTTACTGTATTATAATTGTTTTAACATGCTATTCATATCACTATTTATTATTTATTAATGACAGTATTTTAATAGGTGCCATTTACATAGGCCAAAGTACATCATTCTCCCTACAGTGCCTTGTGAGTATTTTTTGTATTAGCACTTATAGTCTGCCCTGCATCTTAAGAGCTTTATTCTTTGTTTTTATCATTTTGTTTATCGAGTGCTGGTTTTGATCCATTTGTTTTTAATGTAATTTTTATATATATTTTTTCAATTATTTTTTTAATTATTTATTGGTATTATACACATATGTTTAGTCTTATTTATATTATTATTATTAACACTATATATCATGTTCGTGTTTACAATTTGTTTTTATTTATGTTAATATATGTTACATGCCTGTTTTATATTTATTTTTATTTTTATATTAATTGTACATTATTTTATTTTCTTGTATGATTTTATATTTTAAGTATATCCCCCCGAGGAAGGCTTCTGGCCGAAACGCGTAGGGGACTACTAATAAAGGCATCTGTGTTCATCCCATCTCTTGCCTCATTGTCTCCTGTTGGAATAGCAAGAGCGTCCTGCTCTCCTTGTGTCTTATCCGTATTTGGCCCATATTAATTTCATATTCCCAAATTTATCTTGATTTTAAGTACCATCTCCCTTCATCATCAGAATGCTGTTGTGTCACCTGAAACTGAAAGGGATTCTGAAACAAAATGACCACTCCATTCTTTTTTGTACTGCTGAGAAGAAAACTTCCCCAAATCCCTCACCCTTTAACTTAAAGCACTTTATAAAGTCCAGGTAAGTCTCTTTTAAGGCATAGCTACTTCAGCGGTTTTCCTTCCTAAGGCAACACAATATTTATTTTGTTATTTTGTTGGATGATTAATTCTATTAACATTCAGGATCAGCAAGATTTTTAACTGTTCCTTATCATCCTAATAGACCAGTCCAGATGAGTGAAGGCAGATTTCAGCATCTTTTGATGATGCCAAAAGGATGTATAACTGGTGCAGCATTGAAATTGCCTCCAGCAGGTGGCAAGGTGCGTGTGAACTGATTCAGCAGTGCTGATAGACCCAGATCTCCAGGAACAAGCAGGAATAAGTCCTCACATATGGGTAAGTCGGAACCGACGGAGCCCGCGCGGGAAAGCTCCCCAGCTTTTCAGATGAAAAGCTTTTGGGGCTTCCCACAGCGCATGCGTGCTGCCTTCCCGCCTTCCTTACCAGCTCTCTTCAGTTTCTCTTTTTCCGCGGAGCCAGCAGGTCGTGTTCCTGTCACCGCTGAAGAAATTGTTATTTTAATTTGTTTCTTTTGACCGCGTACCTGCCTTCCCCATACCAAAACCGGTACTGCCGGTCTCTCTTTCTTTTAAAAAAAAAAATAAAAAAATCTTTGTTTATTTTCTCAGCACAGCTTGGTAACTTTTGTTAGGCCTTCAGGCCTACACAAATTCTCCTCATGGAGAAACCAGCTCCTGGTTTTAAAAAGTGTACCAAGTGCAATGCTGTTATTTCTCTCACAGACACCCATGAATGGTGTCTTAAATGTTTAGGACCTGACCACTCCATACCGGACTGCCCATTCTGCTCCCAGATGTCTAAACGTGGTATGCAGAACCGGGCCAACAAGTTCCATGTGCTGTTTGCTTCAGATAATCCAGCATCACAGTCATCCAGGTCTTCCTCTCCGGATGGATCTCAGGTAACCAAACTTTCTGTGGGCAAATCCTCTAAAAGCAAATCTCTTTCAAAAGATCGAGAGGCTCTCAATCTTGAGTTCGAGGATTCTGCCCAGACCAAAAAACCCCGGCGGGAGGCTCCGGCCTCCAAAGCATCACCTATGGGGTTACAGGTTGACATCGATGGCACGGCCTCGACTGATCACCTGTTAGACTGCTCTGGGGTACCGGTCGATACCGGTACCGACATCCAGGCAGCAGTGGCGTCCATGGGCAATACTGTCCAGACCATGCAGCAGGCCGTTTTGGCTTTCATTAAGGCTGCGACGCCCTCGGTACCGATTCCATCGGTACCGACCCCGGTTCCGGTATCCACACCGGAACCGAGACCATCGACTTCCAAGCGTCGATCGGTTCCGCTTGCTGGATTCAGGCTTTTGCCCGATACCAATCCCATGCCCGATACGCCCGATGTCGATATCGATCGGTACGCGTATCGTGCATTGCAAGCACAGAGAGAATACTCAGATTCTTCTGATGAGTTCAATTCCTCTGATGACTCTGCTGAGTTTGATCTTCCTGAGGAGCCCTCTTCTCTAAAGAGGAGGATGTCTCCTCCAGAGGATTTATCCTTTCAGGATTTCATTGTTGATGTAGCTAAAGCACTTTCTATTGCTACATCTGCTGAAAAGGAGCCCAGATCAAAAAAATTGGATATTTTAGGATACTCTAAACCTCCTAAAGAGGCAGTTACTCTGCCCATCCATGAAATCCTTCAAGAACACTTGATGGATTTGTGGGAGACTCCTCTAACCCTGTCTCCTCATTCCCGAAGGTTGGACACCATGTACCGGGTCCCTCCTTCTCCTGGGTTTCAAAAGACTCAGCTGCCTCACCACTCCATTGTGGTGAAGTCTGCTATGAAGAAGATAAAGAGTCCTAAAAGGCATTCCTCTACCCCTCCAGGGCGAGAATGTAAGACCCTCGACTCTTTTGGTAGAAAGATCTTTCAGGCTAGTATGCTTATAGCCAGGATCAATTCTTACAGCCTTTATATGGGCATGTTTCTCAGAGAACTTGCCCTAAAGGTACGGCATTTAGCCCCCTTTATGCCTGAGGATAAAAAGGAGGACTTCACTACTCTGGTGACACAACTTTCAGAGGTCTCCAAGTTTTCCAACAGGGCAGCCTTTGATTCCTTTGAGGTTGCTGGCAGGGCTTCGGGAATCGCTATTGCAGCCCGACGTCTTGCTTGGCTCCAGGCTTCTGACCTAGAACCCTGGGTCATGGATGGCTTAAGGAATCTGCCCTGTACAGGAGAGAACTTATTTGGTGAGGACTGGCAAATTAAAGCTGCTCAAATGGACACAGAAAATGCCACTCTAGATAGACTTTCTAAGTCTACTTCTACTCCTGCCAAAAAGAAACCTTTTAAAAGGCCGTACTACAAGAAGGCCAGATTTTCCACAAATACTGGCCAACAATCTTCTCAGCCTCGCTTTGCTGCTAAACGTCAGCAATCTAAGCAAGTAAAGTCAAAGTCTGCAGTGTCTGCTACACCCCAGCAGACTCAACCCCCTCAGGGGTTTTGACTTGCCCCTAGAGAACTTACCATTTCTGGCTCTGGAACAACCAGAGCCTCTCACCATACCGGGAAGGTTAGCTCACTTTGCTCCCAGTTGGGAGCAAATAACATCAGAGCAATGGACCCTCTCTATCATCAGAGAGGGCTACAAACTTCATTTCTCCAGCCTTCCTCCCCATACCATGGTGAGGCAATTCAGTTCTCCCCCATCTCTTCTGACCCTGTTGGGTCAGGAAGTCTCCTCTCTCCTTGCCCAAGGGGCAATAGAGGAGGTTCCTCTTCCTCAACAGGGGTTAGGGTTCTACTCCCCTTATTTTCTCATAACAAAGAAGACAGGGGGCTTCAGACCTATCCTAGATCTGAGAGAATTGAACAAGTTTCTATTCAAGGAGAAATTCAAAATGCTCTCTCTGGGCATTCTCCTTCCATACCTTCAGAGTCAGGATTGGCTTTGTTCTCTAGATCTCAAGGATGCGTACACTCATATACTCATCCATCCATCCCACAGAAAATATCTTCGATTTCTGTTCCAGGGAAAAAATTTCCAATACAGAGTACTTCCCTTCGGTCTCGCCTCTGCTCCAAGAGTATTCACAAAATGCATGGCAGTCGTAGCCGCATTTCTAAGAGGCATGGGAATCTTCGTGTTCCCATATCTGGACGACTGGCTCATCCGAGCTCCATCTCAGTCAGAAGCCCAGATTTCCTTGGACCGCACAAGGCGTATTCTTCAATATCTGGGACTTGTGGTAAACATTCCCAAGTCCCAACTCATCCCTACTCAGTCCCTGGAATTCATAGGGGCTTATCTGGATTCCACCACTGCAAGGGCCTACCTTCCTCTGGTCCGAGGCCAACGGCTAATAAGCTTGGCCTCCCAGGCTCAGTCCAGAAGTCACTTGTCAGCCAGAGAAATGCTGCAACTTCTGGGCCACATGGCCTCCACGGTTCATGTGGTGCCCTATGCTCGTCTCCATATGAGAGCAGCTCAATGGACATTGGCCACCCAGTGGTCTCAAGCATCGGGACTGCTGTCAGACCAGGTACTCACCTCAAAACGTCTGTTTTGGTCTCTCCAGTGGTGGACATCCTCCAAAAATCTGTTGTTGGGGACCCCCTTCCAACCTTCGTTGCCCCAAGCAACCCTCACAACAGATGCCTCCCAAACAGGGTGGGGAGCTCATCTTCAACATCTCTCCACTCAGGGAACCTGGTCTCCCCAAGAGACCACCCTTCATATCAACCTTCTGGAACTGCGAGCAATCTTCCTTGCCCTCACAGTCTTCCATACCCTCCTTGCCAACCTGGCTGTCCTAGTTCAGACAGACAATCAGGTGGCCATGTTCTATGTCAACAAGCAAGGAGGGACGGGCTCTCTGTCGCTTTGCAACGAAGCTCTCAGATTATGGGCTTTCGCCAGAGAGCATCAAATTCATCTTCTGGCAGTGTATCTTCCAGGAGTTCAAAACTCTCGGGCAGACAGACTCAGTTGAGTTCTGCTTCCACACGAGTGGTCCCTGCATATGGACCAGATACACAGAATCTTCCAGGAATGGGGGACCCCGGACATAGACCTCTTTGCAAGTCCGTGGAATGCCAAACTTCCCCGGTTCTGTTCCAGGACTCCATGTCAGGGAGCTCAGGCCAACGACGCCTTTCTCCTGCATTGGGGTCAGGAATTCCTGTATGCTTTTCCACCCATTCCTTTGATTCCCAAGACTCTGTTCAAACTTCAGAGGGATCACGGGTCGATTATCCTTATAGCTCCACGCTGGCCATGCCATGTGTGGTTCCCTCTACTTCTACAGCTCTCCCAGGGCTCCTCCCTGGACCTGGGAGCTGCGCCAGACCTTCTGTCTCAGGAGAAAGGGACTTTGTGGCACCCAAACCCCAAGTCCCTACATCTCCGAGCTTGGTTACTGAAGGCTTAAGCCTTCATGAGTTTAATCTTTCGCAACCAGTGAAAGATATCCTTCATGCCTCTAGGAAACCCTCTACCAGGCGTTCCTATGCTTTCAAATGGAAACTTTTTTCCATTTGGTGTGCTCAACAGGGTCTTGACCCTCTGACACTTCCTTTGAATTCTCTACTAGACTATCTCCTGCATCTTTCCAATGCAGGCCTCAAGACGAATTCAGTACGAGTCCATTTAAGTGCTATTGCAGCATCCTTAAAACCTATAAATGGACAACCTGTCTCCTCTCATCCTCTCGTTGCAAGGTTCATGAGAGGCCTGACCCTAACTAAACCTCCCATCCGACCTCCGCCGGTAGCATGGGATTTGAACCTAGTTCTAGGTCAGCTTATGAAACCACCTTTTGAGCCTTTGGACTCTACCTCCTTGAAATTTCTTTCCTGGAAGGTTCTTTTCCTTATTGCAATCACTTCGGCTCGCCGCATCAGTGAACTGCAGGCTTTGGTGGCTAATCCACCTTATACCAGATTTCATCATGATAAGGTGGTCCTTAGGACGAATCCCCACTTTATGCCCAAAGTGGTCTCGCCTTTTCATCTTAATCAAGAGGTATATCTACCTGTTTTTTTCCCGGCTCCTCATGCATCCAGTGCAGAGAGGAACCTTCATACTCTTGACTGTAAAAGAGCTCTCGCCTTTTACCTCAACAGGACTCAGCCACATCGAAAGTCTTCCCAACTTTTTGTGGCTTTTGATCCTTCTCATTTGGGACTTCCAGTCTCCAAACGTACACTTTCCAATTGGATTGCTCAGTGTATTTCTTTGGCTTACCAGAGTAAGAACATTTCTCTGGAAGGCCATGTCACAGCTCACAATGTGAGAGCCATGGCTACTTCTATGGCTCATCTTCACTCTGTATCCATAGATCAGATCTGTCGAGCAGCCACTTGGGCCTCGGTTCATACCTTCACAGCCCATTACTGTTTGGACAAGGACTCCCGCCGGGATGCCTTGTTTGGTCAGGCTGTCCTCAAACACCTGTTCCATACTTAAGCAACTCCTGCCCACCTTCCCTGAATGGATGCCTGAGATCCATACGAAGATGGTTTACCCTTGGAGGGGGATCTCCCAGGCATCTTAGCTAGGGAGTCCCCATATGTGAGGACTTATTCCTGCTTGTTCCTGGAGATAGCACAGTTACTTACCTGTAACAGGTGATCTCTGGGAACAGCAGGAATTAGTCCTCACAACCCACCCACCTCCCCTAGGAGTTGTATCTTCTATCTATCTACCTTCCTTTCCTCTCTCTATTGTCTCAGCTATAAACTCGAACTGAAGAGAGCTGGTAAGGAAGGCGGGAAGGCAGCGCGCATGCGCTGTGGGAAGCCCCAAAAGCTTTTCATCTGAAAAGCTGGGGAGCTTTCCCGCGCGGGCTCCGTCGGTTCCGACTTACCCATATGTGAGGACTAATTCCTGCTGTTCCCAGAGATCACCTGTTACAGGTAAGTAACTGTGCTTTCTCCTCACCCATACTACAGTGCAGATGCCTTAGATTGAGCCTTGTAGGGCCCATTGGAGCTACGAGCGAGATTGTTTCTGATGATCTTAAAGTAACTAAACAGGGTAGAAAAGGCAATGGCGAAAGCCAGAAGGATGTTTGGGTGCACAGAGAGAGGAATGGCCAACAGAAAAAAGGAGGTGATAGTGCCTCTGTATAAGTCTCTGGTGCGACCTCATTTGGAATATTGTGTGCAGTTCTGGAGACCACACCTTCAAAAGGATATTGAGTCGGTGCAGAGGGTGGCTGCTAAAATGGTGGTCAGTGGTCTTTGTTATAAATCATATGAAGACAGACTTAAAGATGTTAATATGTATATGTTAGAGAAAAGACAGGATAGAGGAGATATGATAGGGATGTTTAAATTCCTCCATGGCATTAATGCACAAGAGGAGAGCCTCTTTCAACTGAAAGCAAGTTCTGCTATGAGGGGACATAGGATGAGAGTGAAAGAGGATAAACTCAGGAGTAATATGCAGAAATATTTCTTTACAGAAAGAGTGGTATTTATTTATTTATTTATTTAACGTCTCTTTTATACTGCACTATTCATATCAATGTGGTGTACATTCAAGAGAACCTTATACTATGCATTGTATTTACAGTAAACAGGAACTAAATCTTGGACATAACTGGGGTAACTTTCTACAAGTTATTTACACTAATGGCAGACGCGTGGAATAGTCTCCCTAGAGATAAGGACAGTATCTGAATTTAAAAAAGCATGGGACAAACATTGTAGAAGATCTCTAAAGGAAAAAAGGACTATAGTAGTTGATATGTAAGGGCAGACTAAATAGGCCATGTGATCTTTTTCTGCCGTCATATTTGTATGTTTCTTATTCCTTGAGCTGACAGCTGTCCAGTATCCAGTGCTATTTCTCAGGGGTTCCTAGTGTCTGGTGGGCTATGGATGAACAGCTGAACCCTGTAGGGCCCTTGAAGGGGGGGGGGGGGGGCAGTGAGTTGGGTCCAGGAGCCCCATTCCTCCTGCTGTCCCCCTTTCATCCTTGCATCCCTTTGGGTCCAAGTTGATGATTTTTTTTCTGACATTATTTCTGTCTTTGTTTCTTACCTATAGACTTTAATCGGTTCAATTGACTGTCTTGCTGCATAAAGCAGTTTTAAAGAAATAATAACTCTGGTCTGGCCTAGCAGGCCATGTAGCTTTCACGGCCTGTGTAGGCTTTGGGGAACCTGACTCAGGTTTCTTCAGCTATTCTGAGAGGCTTGGGGACTCTTGATCCAGAACTACAGTGTTTTTCAATGAATTTTTCTCAGTCATTTTTCATGATTTTTTTTTCTTTTTGGCTTTTTTTTTTGCCTTAGCCATGTGGAGCAGGACAGCTGTGGCACCCATAGGGTGAGCTCTGTGGTGGTGTCTTTTTGCCCCCAATGTGATGGTGATGTAAGGATCCAGGCCTTCTCTGCGTCGGGGCCCCCTGTGGGGAAACTGGGCTCCAATATAAATGCCAGGGCTTCCTCCCCATCCTCTTTCATGCCTGTATCAACTGTAGAACCAGTGATGCTCTTGGGGGACTCCAGAGGGTCCTACACAGAGGAGAGGAGACCAGCCAGAGAGGCACTGTGGACCCTTTGAGGCGACAAGAGAGCTTCTTGCCTGGAGGTACCAGCAGATGTTGAAACAGCTACTCGGCTGTCTTCAGTCCTGCTTAGCTGCTTGGCAACCTCCCCCATGGGGAAATATGGGCTCTCAAGTGGCACTCCCATGGCTGTATCAGGGGTAAAGGCCCCCCATCTCACCCATTTGCCAAGAGACTCCTCAGGAAGTCTGGCCCTATCCCCTGCAGGGATGTAGTGGGTGGCAGAAGAACCCCTCATGTCAGAAAGTTAGTCTGAGGAAGAAGAGGAAACCCCTCTTCTGGAGGGTGAGGATCCATCAGTGGTCTATCTTTTTCACTGGAAAGATCTCCTAGTATTGATTTTGGATGCCATGTCAGTATCCAATAGGAATATCCAGAGTTCCCCTCAAGGGGACGAAGTGAGTTGTTCAGTTGTATTTGTTGTCTCAGGGCAAGCTGGATCAACTCTTGGGGCTACCAGGTGCCGATGCCTTGGTCAGGGTGGTGATGGAGCGCTTGACAAGTCTGGTGAAAGGCATTATGCGATGTTCATGATAGGATGGTGTAGATCCTCCTAAAGAATGTCTTCATGGCTTGGGCATTGGGCTTTCAGCCAGCCCTGTGTGCAGGCCTCTTGGCTAGAGTGCTTCCGCTCTGGATGCAGCAACTGCCAGATAGCACTTAACTGGCCTGACTAGAATAACAGGCCATTTGTGCAGATGCCGTATATGGCCGTATATAGCATTTCTCTGATCAGACCATATATGGCATCTGCATTTGTAGCAGATGCTGTATATGGTCTGATCAAATAAATCTCCAGATTAATGGCAGTGGGAGTGGATGCCAGATGCTGGCTTTGGCTGCACAAATGGTCAGTTAATGTGGCCTCCAGGTTGGCTCTCAGCAAGCTTCCTTTTTGGGGCAACCTGCTATTTGGCGAATTTTGGAGGAATTGATCAAAGACCTGGATGAAGTCCATCCACAGAGACTGCTGTAAAAGAGACCTAAAGATGCTCTTTTAGCAGCTTGAAGGAATTCTTGGGAAGCCTGAAAATGCAGAGGGTCCACAGTCCAATCCTTCTATGGATTTTGATCCAGGAAGGGCCATCTCTTTTGGGGTGCTCAGTGGCTTTGGGAAGACTCCTTGGCCAATCCTGGCATCAAGAAATTTTTCACAATGAGATCTAGCAAGTCTCTTCCGAGAGACAACTAGTAGTGGGAAGACAGCATCTGTACTTTCTCTTGGAGTGGACCCAGTTCACTTCAGACCAGTGGGTGCTAGAGGTACTAGATCAAGGGTATGCTTAAGAGTTTGCAGAGCCTTTTGGAGATACCTTTGTGGAGTTTCCCTGCGACCTGCTCAAGCAAACAGCAATTAGTGGACATGTTACAGTGGCTTCAGCAGTTGAAGGCTATCGTACCATGCCTTCCACAGAATGAGATCAAGGCCTATATTCCATTTAATTTGTGGTGCTAAAAAAAAAAAGGAGGATTTTTTTTCAGCCCATTCTTGACCTGTAAGCGAGAAGGGAGTGTGGTCTTCTATTATCAGAGGCCCTTAACTAAGAAGGCCTTCTCCAGTGGATGCTGGAGCAGAGATCCTGCCAGGAGACCCATCAGATCGACATACTACGGCTTGTGTGGCCAGCTGGAACAAGTAAAATTACTAGATCCAGATGTGCCCAAATCCTGTGGAGGAGATGGCTCACTAGAGGTCATGGAGTGGGGGGGGGGGGGAGGGGGACATACAGCAGTCCCTTCTGCAGCCACTTTTGAAATAGGGCATCCAAGCTCGCTGTTTGCAAGTCCCTGAGGCAACTGAAGAAGCCGCTCACCTTTGCACTGTCACGTATGGCCATCAAATTAAGTACTGGAATATCCCATTTTGACAGTATGAAGTCAAACCCATGCAAACTCAGTTGCCACTCCTCAGGATACACTGTGATCCAAATGAGCACATCAGCTTGCACGTTGTTGACACCCACTGTGTAAGCTGCCAACAGAGCCATTAGTTGCTTTTACACCCAGCTCCACAGACCAACCACCTCTGGGTCCCTCCTGGCTTGTTGACACAGTTTTCTTTTGAATGGCAAAAGATAGCTATTTGCTGCTACTCGGGTGCATCCGTGAATATTCTGCCCAAGGCCTATAGGGCTTCAACCTCCTTAGCCTACGTGAGAGTGGGAGTGTTTTTTCATTAGAGAAGTTAAACAGATTTAAATTCCCATGTGTCTGATCATCCCTCAGTGGAGTCTCTCATTGGTGTTGAAAGGCCTACCTTTCAAACCCATTTGCAAGGTAACTCTCAACAATCTGCCTGTTAAGGTGATTATTCTGGTGGCAGTTGCCTCCACCAGAAGAGTTTCAGAGCTTCAGATCTTGTGCTGCCATGAACCTTTTTTGCTGATAAACATTTCCTTTGCCTTGCAAATGGTTCCATTCTTCCAACCGAAGGTGCTTTCCCTCTTACCTAAATCAGTAAGTGGTTTTGTTCTCTGCATCTCAACAATATGAGAGGAGGGTTGCTCAAATACTTGGAAATGACTAATGCTTTTTGGTGGTTTGACCAGTAGCTTGAGGAAGGATCAGACAGTGGCCAAATCCTCCATTTCCCACTGGATCAGAGAGGCCATTGGTTCAGTATACCTTGTGGCTGAGAAGCAGATGCCAGAGGGAGTCAAATCTCACACAACTAGGTTGCAGGTCATTGTAAAGTGATTATCTGGTTAACATAAGAACATAAGATATGCCATACTGGGTCAGACCAAGGTCCATCAAGCCCAGTATTCTGTTTCCAACAGTGGCCAATCTAGGTCATACGTACCTAGCAGTCTCCCCAAGAGACACAGGTTCCACAATGCTTGTATTGGTTCAAGCATTGATATCCTGGGTCCCTTCTTAATAATGGTTTATGGACCTTTCCTCCAGGAACTTGTCCAAACCTTTTTTAAACCCAGCTACACTAACAGCCTTTACTACATCCTCCGGTAACAAATTCCAGAGTTTGATTACACGTTGAGTGAAAAAATATTTTCTTTTATTAGTCTTAAATAGTTTACCCTGTAGCTTCATTGCACGTCCCCTAGTCTTTCTATATTCTGATAAGGTAAACAATCGATCTACGTTTACCCGTTCCACTCCGTTCATTAATTTATAGACTTCTATCATATCACCCTTCAGCCGTCTCTTTTCCAGGTTAAAGAGCCCTAACCTTTTTAGCCTTTCCATAGGAGTATCCTTCCATCCCCTTTACCATTTTGGTGGCTCTTCTCTGAACCTTTTCTAAAATCGCTATATCCTTTTTAAGATACGGCGACCAGAATTGCACACAATATTCAAGGTGCGGTCTCACCATGGAACGATATAGAGGCATTATAATATCTTTTTTTTATTTTCCATTCCTTTCCTTATGATACCTAGCATTCTATTTGCTCTCTTGGCCGCCGCTGCACACTGGGCCGAGGGTTTTAACATGTTATCCACAATGACGCCTAAATCTTTTTCCTGGGTGGTGGTTCCTAATGTGGAACCTTGCATCGGGAAACCATAGTTTGGGTTGTTCTTCCCTAGGTGCATAACCTTGCACTTGTCCACATTAAATTTCACCTGCCATTTTGATGCCCAGTCTTCCAATTTATCAAGATCCTCTTGCAATTTTCTACAATCCTCTTGGGTTTTAACAACTTTAAATAGTTTTGTGTCATCTGCAAATTTGATAACCTCACTCGTTATTCCACTTTCCAGGTCATTTATGAATATGTCAAAAAGCAGCGGACCCAGCACAGATCTCTGGGGTACACCACTATTCACCTTTCTCCATTGGGAAAATTGGCCATTTAGCCCTACCCTCTGCTTTCTATCTTTTAACCAGTTCCTGATCCACAATAGTACACTGCCTCCTATCCCATGACTCTTTAGTTTTGCCAAAAGTCTCTGATGAGGGACCTTGTCAAAGGCTTTCTGAAAGTCCAGATACACAATATCAACCGGTCCTTAAATAGCACTTCAGGTTGCGCGTGAGAGCAAAAGCAGATAGTGCCATTGGTTAGGATGTTCTGGCCACAGTGTCCTCTTCCTTCGATCTTGTCCTGCTTGGGTACATCCCACTCACCTGAACTGGTTTAGCAGGATGATAAGTAATGATAAATTTTAATCATTCTTGATGATTTCCTTTAATTGAATCCTGCTAAACTAGTCCAGGACCCTCTATGGAAGACTCCTGTGGGTTGGGGAGTCCTACTGTCTTTGCATTCTCAACTGTTGCAGAGCTTGACCAGCTATAAAACATAGAAACATGATGGCAGAAAAAGACCACATGGTCTATCTAGTCTGTCCTTCCATATCAACCACTACAACAGTTCCCTTTTTCCCTTTAGAGATCCTCTGTTTGTCCCATGCGTTTTTGAACTCAGATACTGTTGTCATCTCTACCATCTCCACTGAGAGCTATTCCATGCATCTACCACTCTTTCCTAAAAGAAATATTTCCGCATATTACTCCTGAGTCTATCCCCTTTCACCCTCATCCTATTTCCCCTCCTAGCAGAGTTTGCTTTCGATCAAAAGAGGCTCTCCTCCTGTGCATTTATGCCACGGAGGTATTTAAACGTCTCAATCTTATCACCTCTAAAGATCCTTATCTGTCCTCATATACTTTATAATGAAGACCACTAGCTATTTTAGTAGCCACCCTCTGTACCGACTCCAACCTGTTTATATCCTTTTGAAGGTGCAGTCTCCAAAATTGCACACAATACTCCAAATGAGGTTGCACCAAAGACCTTTAAAGAGGCACTAACACCTCCTTTTTTCTGCTGGCCATTCCTCTCCCTATGCACCCAAGCATCCTCCTAGCTTTCACCGTTGCATATTCTACTTGTTTAGCTACTTTAAGACTCAGACACAATCATGCCTAGGTCCCATTCTTCTTTTGTGGACAAAAGTACGTCACCCCCTATACTACATTGCTTCCTTGGATTGCTGCACCCCAAATGCATGACCTTGCATTTTTTAACATTAAATCTCAGCTGCCAAATTCTAGACCATTCTTCAAGCTTAGCCAGATCCCTCCTCATGTTATCTACACCTTCCTGGGTGTCTACTCTATTGCAGATTTTGGTATCATCCGCAAAGAGACAAACCTTACCCAACAGCTCTTCTGCAATATCACTAACCAAGATGTTAAAAAGAATTGGACAAAGGACAGATCCCTGGGGCACACCACTGGTAACCTCCCTCTCCTCAAAGTGAGCTCCATTTACCTGTACCCTTTGTCACCTCCCACTCAACCAGTTTCTAACCCAAGCAGTAACTTCACGGTCCATCCCTAAGGTGCTCAGTTTGTTTATAAGTCACCTGTGTAGAACGGTATCAAAGGTTTTACTAAAATCTAAATATACCACATAAGATACAGTAACACAGCCAAATATGAGTTTCAGTTGTTTATTGTATTTTGCTACTTGTTTCTGAGTTCTGAGTTTTTCAGTTTTTGCTTACTGCTTGGGAAGACTCTTAGTGGCTGTATACCACTACCGGTTGTAAGCTAGGAGAATCCGACTTGGTCGTATTCCTTGCCAAGCCTTTTTTGGATTATAGATTTGAGTGTACCCTCAATTCATATGGAGTCTACTGGCCTGGGACACAGAATTCTAGATGTTTGCCTGCTTGGAATTGAAGTAGACCTTTATTCATTTAAAACATTTATAGGCTGCTTAATCACACTGTTCAATGTGGAACAAAAAACATACACAATAAAATAACAGAAACAAAGACAAAATTGGATTTGCATGGCCCTTGTTTCCTACTTGATTTTGCTGTAGAGGTATGGTTTTGGATTTCCAGGGTCCTTTCCATGGTGGGCTAGCTTACACATGAAAGCTTTCTTTTGTTGTGGGCCTGTCTCTTGCTAGGGGTGTGATTTGATTCACTCAGTAATTGCTAACTGAGCAGGCAGAAAGCAGTTTAATCCAGTGTTTTTCCAGCACGTGTGGAACTCATCCTCGTTGCTTCAGGATAATCTGCACAGCTAAGCTTTTTGAACTTTTTACTTTTTGATTGTTTTTTAATATAGATTTTCCATTGCCAATTTATTACCTGTTTTGACCTCTTATAATACTACTTAGCCACTATGGTGTATTAGAGTAGCTGCACACACCCACACATACACCCACACACACCCACACCCACTATAATACTACTTAGCCACTATGGTGTATTAGAGTAGCTGCACATACCACCTTTTCATTGCACACTTCAAACACCTAAACATCCCTTCCCCTCCCCCATCCTTTTAACCTCATACCTACCCTAACTAACTGTATAGATTTTATATATCTCCAACATGTATTTTCTAGAAATATAAATGATTTCCCTGTATCTCCAGGAACAAGCAGGAATAAGTCCTCACATATGGGTACGTCGGTACCGACGGAGCCCGTGCGGGAAAGCTCCCCAGCTTCTTAGAATAGAAGCTTTTGGGACCTCCCACTGCACATGCGCACTGCCTTCCCGCCTTCCTGAACAGCTCTCCTCAGTTTCTCTTTTTCCGCGGAGCCAGCAGGTCGTGTTCCTGTCACCGCTGAAGAAATTGTTATTTTATTTGTTTCTTTAGACCGCGTACCTGCCTTCCCCATATCGATACCGGTATCGCCGGTCTTTTCTTTCTTTCTTTAAAAAATTATAATTCTTTTTTCTTATTTTTTAGCTTTTTGGTCACTTCAGAGAGGCCTCTCGGCCTACTCAATTTCTCCTCATGGAGAGGCCAGCCCCTGGATTTAAGAAGTGTACCAAATGTAATGCTGTTATTTCAGTCACAGACACCCATGACTGGTGTCTGAAATGTTTGGGGCCTGACCATTCCATACCGGACTGCCCATCTTGCTCCCACATGTCTAAACGTGGGCTGCAGAACCGGGCCAACAAATTCCATGTGCTGTTTGCTTCAGAGAATACAGCATCACAGTCATCCAGGTCTTCTTCTCCGGATGGATCTCAGGTAACCAAACCTTCTGTGGGCAAGTCCTCAAAGAGCAAATCTCCTTCAAAGCATCGAGAGGCTCTTAGCTTAGAACTTGAGGACCCTGCCCCAGCCAAACAACCCCGGCGGGAAGTCCAACTTCCAAAAACGCCAATTCAGGGGTCTCAGGTTGATATCGATGCTACGGCCTCGACAGATCACCTGTTAGCCTGCTCTGGGGTACCGGGTCACTCCGGTACCGACATCCAGGCAGCTATGGCGTCCATGGGCGATACTGTACAGTCCATGCAGCAGGCCGTCATGGCTTTCATTAAAGCTGCAACGCCATCGGTTCCGCTTTCAGCGGTTCCGGGCCCGATACCGGTATCGTCCGCCATGCCGGTATCGAGGCCGTCCACCTCTAAACGCAAGTCGGTACCGTATGGGCTTTCGCTCCATACCGGTTCCATACCCGATACGCCCGATATCGATACCGATCGGTACGCGTATCGTGCGTTAGAGGAAAGCACCGATTCCTCTGAGGATTTTCACTCCTCTGATGATTCTGCTGAGTTTTCACTCAACTTACCTGAGGAGCCCTCTTCTCCTAAAAGGAGAATGTCCCCTCCAGAGGATTTGTCCTTCCAGGACTTTGTTTTAGATATGGCTACAGCCCTTTCTATTACCACATCCTCTGAAAAGGAACCCAGATCCAAAAAACTGGATATTTTGGGATACTCAAAGGCCCCTAAGGAGGCAGTTACCCTGCCTATCCATGAAATCCTTCAAGAACAACTGATGGATTTCTGGGAAAATCCTTTGACTTTGTCTCCTTATTCCCGTAGGTTGGACACCATGTATAGGGTCCCTCCTTCTCCTGGTTTCCAAAAGACTCAATTGCCCCACCACTCTATTGTGGTGAAGTCTGCAATGAAGAAGATTAGGAGTACCAAAAGGCACTCTTCCACCCCTCCAGGACGGGAATGTAAGACTTTGGACTCTTTTGGTAGGAAAATTTTCCAGGCTAGTATGCTTATAGCCAGGATTAATTCCTACAGTCTCTATATGGGCATGTTCCTGGAGGAACTTGCCAAAAAGGTGCGGCATTTTGCCCCCTTTATCCCTGAGGATAAAAAGCAGGGATTCCTTTCCCTAGTGAAACAACTCTTAGAGGTTTCTAAGTTCTCTAATAGGGCAGCATATGATTCCTTTGAGGGAGCCAGTAGGGCTTCGGGCATTGCTATTGCAGCCCGACGTCTTGCTTGGCTCCAGGCCTCTGATCTGGAACCTTGGGTTCTAGATGGCTTACTGAATCTGCCCTGTACAGGTGAGAACTTATTTGGGGAAGAGTGGCAAATCAAAGCCACCCAGATGGATGCTGAAAATGCCACCTTGGAAAGACTTTCAAAGTCCACTTCAATTCCTACTAAGAAAAAGTCTTTTAAAAGGCCTTACTATAAGAAGGCCAGAGTTGCTTCAAATACTGGCCAGCAGTCTTCTCAACCTCGCTATACTGCTAAGCGTCAGCAATCCAAACAAGCACGAGCTAAGCCTGCAGCAGCTACTGTAGCTCAGCAGGCTCCAACCCCTCAGGGGTTTTGACTTGCTCCTAGGGAACTTGCCACTTCTGGTTCTAACACAACCAGAACCTCTCACCATACCCGGAAGGTTGGTTCACTTTGCTCCCAGATGGGAACAAATCACAACAGAACAATGGACCCTCTCTATCATTCGAGAGGGTTACAAACTTCATTTCTCCAGCCTTCCTCCCCATCATATGGTGAGACCATTCAATTCTCCCCCATCTCTCCTAACCCTGTTGGGTCAAGAGGTTTCCTCTCTTCTTGCCCAAGGGGCCATAGAAGAGGTTCCTCTTCCTCAACAAGGGTCCGGTTTTCTACTCCCCTTATTTTCTCATTCCAAAGAAGACAGGGGGATTCAGACCAATCCTAGATCTGAGAGAATTGAACAAATTTCTCTTCAAGGAAAAATTCAAAATGCTGTCTCTCGGCATTCTCCTTCCTTACCTCCAGGGTCAGGACTGGCTTTGTTCTCTAGACCTACAGGATGCGTATACACATATACTCATCCATCCATCCCACAGAAAGTATCTTCGCTTTCTGTTTCAGGGAAAACATTTCCAATACAGAGTACTCCCCTTCGGTCTAGCCTCTGCTCCAAGAGTATTCACAAAATGCATGGCAGTCGTAGCCGCATTTCTAAGAGGCATGGGAATCTTTGTCTTCCCATATCTGGACGACTGGCTCATCCGAGCTCCAACTCAGTCACAGGCCCAGATTTCCCTGGACCACACAAGGAGCCTTTTGCAGTATCTGGGACTGGTAGTAAACCTTCCCAAGTCCCAACTCATCCCTACTCAATCTCTAGAATTCATAGGGGCCCAGTTGGACACCATCACTGCAAGGGCCTACCTTCCACATGTTCGAGGCCAGCGCCTCCTGAGTTTGGCCTCCCAAGCTCAGTCCAGCACTCACTTGACAGCCAGGGAAATGCTACGCCTACTGGGTCATATGGCCTCCACAGTGCATGTGGTGCCCTATGCTCGTCTTCATATGAGAGCAGCTCAATGGACCCTGGCCACTCAGTGGACTCAGGCGTCAGGAGCGCTCTCAGACCAAATACAAACCTCCGATCGTCTGTTTTGGTCCCTCCACTGGTGGACTTCCACCAAGAATCTGTTGTTGGGGGCTCCATTTCAACCATTGCTACCCCAAGCAACCCTCACAACAGATGCCTCCCAAACAGGGTGGGGAGCCCATCTGCAAACTCTCTCCACTCAGGGCACTTGGTCTCTACAGGAGACCACCCTTCATATCAATCTTCTGGAACTGCGAGCAATTTACCTTGCCCTCAAGGTCTTCCACTCCCTCCTAGCCAACCTCACTGTCCTAGTTCAGACGGACAATCAGGTGGCCATGTTTTACATAAACAAACAAGGAGGGACGGGCTCTCTGTCGCTTTGCAACGAAGCTCTAAGACTATGGGCCTTCGCCAGAGAGCATCAGATTCACCTGCTAGCAGTGTATCTCCCAGGAGTTCAAAACTCTCGGGCAGACAGGCTCAGTCGAGTTCTGCTGCCACACGAATGGTCCCTACATTTGGACCAAATAAACCGAATCTTTCAGGAATGGGGGACCCCGGACATAGACCTCTTTGCAAGTCCGTGGAATGCCAAACTTCCCCGGTTCTGTTCCAGAACTCCGTGTCAGGGAGCTCAGGCTACGGACGCCTTTCTCCTGAATTGGAATCAGGCATTCCTATATGCCTTTCCACCCATTCCTTTGATTCCCAAGACTCTGTTCAAACTCCAGAGGGATCATGGAACTATGATCCTCATAGCTCCACGCTGGCCACGCCAAGTGTGGTTCCCTCTACTTCTACAGCTCTCCCAGGGATCCTACTTGGATCTGGGAGCTGCGCCAGACCTCCTGTCTCAGGAGGAGGGGACTTTGTGGCACCCAAACCCCAAATCCCTTCACCTCAGTGCTTGGTTACTGAAGGCTTAAGCCTTCAAGACTTTCATCTTTCCCAACCAGTGAAAGATATCCTTTCTGCCTCTAGGAAACCCTCTACCAGGCGTTCCTATGCTTTCAAATGGAAACGTTTTTCCATTTGGTGTGCTCAGCAGGGTCTTGACCCTCTGGCACTTCCTTTGAATTCTCTTCTTGATTATCTCCTGCATCTATCCAATGCAGGCCTCAAGACGAATTCGGTAAGAGTCCATTTAAGTGCTATTGCAGCATCCTTGAAACATATAAATGGACAACCTATCTCCTCTCATCCTCTTGTTGCAAGATTCATGAGAGGCCTGACTCTCACTAAACCTCCCATCAGACCACCCCCGGTCGCATGGGATTTGAATCTAGTGCTCGGTCAACTTATGAAGCCACCTTTTGAGCCAATGTTTTCCACCTCCTTGAAATTTCTTTCCTGGAAGGTCATCTTCCTCATTGCAGTCACTTCGGCTCGCCGCATCAGTGAGCTGCAGGCTTTAGTGGCTAATCCACCTTACACAAGATTTCATCATGATAAGGTGGTCCTTAGGACGAATCCCCACTTTATGCCTAAAGTGGTCTCGCCTTTTCATCTTAATCAAGAGGTATATCTACCTGTCTTTTTTCCAGCTCCTCATGCATCCAATGCAGAGAGGAACCTTCATACTCTGGATTGTAAAAGAGCTCTCGCTTTTTACCTTAATAGGACTCAGCCACATCGAAAGTCTTCTCAACTTTTTGTGGCCTTTGATCCTTCCCATTTGGGACTTCCAGTCTCCAAGCGTACACTTTCCAATTGGATTGCTCAGTGTATTTCTTTTGCTTACCAGAGCAAAAACATTTCTCTGGAAGGCCATGTCACTGCTCACAATGTGAGGGCCATGGCAACTTCTATGGCTCATCTGCACTCTGTTTCCATAGATCAGATCTGTCGAGCCGCTACCTGGGCCTCGGTTCATACCTTCACAGCCCATTACTGTTTGGACAAGGACTCCCGCCGGGATGCCTTGTTTGGCCAGGCTGTCCTCAAGCACCTGTTCCATTCCTAAACAACTCCTGCCCACCTTCCCAGAATGGATGCCTGAGATCCATACGAAGATGGCGAACCTTTACAGGGGATCCCATGCATCTAAGCTAGGGAGTCCCCATATGTGAGGACTTATTCCTGCTTGTTCCTGGAGATAGCACAGTTACTTACCTGTAACAGGTGATCTCTGGGGACAGCAGGAATTAGTCCTCACAACCCACCCACCTCCCCTAGGAGTTGTATCTTTTATCTATCTATCTTCCTGTCCTCTCTCTGTTGACTCAGCTATAAACTCGAAACTGAGGAGAGCTGTTCAGGAAGGCGGGAAGGCAGTGCGCATGTGCAGTGGGAGGTCCCAAAAGCTTCTATTCTAAGAAGCTGGGGAGCTTTCCCGCACGGGCTCCGTCGGTACCGACGTACCCATATGTGAGGACTAATTCCTGCTGTTCCCAGAGATCACCTGTTACAGGTAAGTAACTGTGCTTTACTTCCATGTTAATTTTCCTGTTACTTGTAATAGGTCTGTTATATCTGACCAATTGTTGTATTGTTTCAATGTAAACCGCACTGATGACAAATAGCGCGGTATATAAGAAAATTAAATAAATAAATAAATACCCACACACACCCACACACTGCACACACACACTGTCCATAGCCTTCTAGCTTAGGGAAATCTAGCTTGTCTGTATTCTTTATCCCAAGGCTAATGCCACTCGAGCTAAAGAGAGCCACAATACGTCCAATCCTAAAAAACAAAGCTCTTGATAAAGCAAACCCATCCTCATATAGCCCTATCACCAGCCTACCCTTCCTTGCCAAAATAATAGAGAAAAATGTTTACATACAATTGCAAGACCACATTGATCTCCATGCCTCGCTCGATGACAACCAGTTCAGATTTAGACCCTACCACAGTGTCAAGTCTTTGCTACTAGCTCTAATAAATAAAATAATAAAGGGAATAGATAACATCAATCATGCCTACATCCTAATTTTTCTGGATATTGCTACAGCTTTTGATTCTGTAATCCATTCACTTCTAATACAAAGATCGAAACAAATAGGTTTAAGTAATTTAACCCTAAAATGGTTCACTTCCTATCTCGCTGATAGATTTCAGCAAGTAATCATTTGTCACACATCCTCAAACTCCTACCCTCAAACCACAGATCTTCTGCAAGGTTCAGCGCTCTCAGCTCTGCTATTCAATATATATTTACAACCAATCTGTCAAGTAATAAAACAATTTAAGATTGATTATTCCATATATGCTGATGACATAATGCTCTTTATGCCTTTCAACATAACTTCCCCTAACTTCAGGCCTTTAATTGATTGCTTCAAGGAAATTGCTTCCTGGCTTAAGGACATTGGTCTGAACATTAACTACAAAAAACCTAAAGTGTTAATTATCACTAGGAATCGAACATACAAGTCATCACAAAACATCTCATTTGATGATGTTGTACTTGAAGTCAAAGATGAAGTTAAGTATTTGGGAGTAACACTCGATAAACACCTCACATTCCAATCCTGTATCAAAAACCTAAAATAATATTCAACAAGATACATTTCCTCCAACCCATAAAACCTTTACTACAACAATCTGATCTTAGAATAATTATGGAAGCATTAATTATGCCACATATGCACTACCGTAATAGTCTACTCCACGGCCTGCCAAAAATATCCCTACACCCGCTCATCTTGGCTCAACATGCAGCTGCATGAATTATATCAGCAACTCACATCAGATAGATCACATTAATCCAATCTTATATGACTTGCATTGGCTTCCCATACAAAGCCAGATAAAATACAAATTGCTTATGACCACCTTCAAGATCATCAGGAAAATGCCCCCTCCCGCCCTCTCTCAGCTAATCATTGTTGCACCTAATTCCCACCAAAGAAGAGTTCAGTTGGACAATACGCTCAAAGCCCCTACAGAATTCCATAAGATCAAGCAATGCACTAGCAATAGAGCTTTTGAATACATATCGCCAACACTCTGGAATTCTCTTCCAACGAACTTTCGTAATATTACTGATCTATCCTCATTTCATTCCCATCTCAAAACTCATCTCTTTACTGAACACTTTGGACACAATTGTAACCCATCTTACACTCAACCATCTGACATAGACCCAACATAAGTAGCCTCTCTCCTCTTCCACTAAGCTGAATTACGATTTCAAGATGAATGCATGGCTGTGTGGAAATGAATGCATGGCTGCGTGGATGGTGTCATCGGGAGCGTTTTGGTTTCCTAGACCATGGGATGCTGTTCAAAGGGTTGCAGAGCAGAGATGGCATCCATTTGTCCAAGAAAGGTCAACGCATCTTCGGTAGTAGACTGGCTAATCTACTGAAGAGGGCTTTGAACTAGATTCGTTGGGGATGGGTGAAGAAAGCCCCCAGGTAAGTGAAAGCCCCCAGGTAGGTGATACATTAAATACCTTTATGGAAATGGGTAACAGGGGTAACATATGGAAAGCAGTGTGTATAAATGCCCGCAGCATGGGAAATAAGATCCCTGATGTTGAAGCTTTGGTGGGAGTGGCTGACTTGGATTTAGTGGCAATTACAGAAACATGGTTCACAGAAAACCATGATTGGGATGTAACTATACCTGGCTATACTTTATTCAGAAAGGACAGGGTAGGAAGAAGGGGAGGAGGAGTGGCACTATATGTAAAAACTACTATTAAAGCTTTGGAATTACAGAGCTTAAAAGGGAGAGAGGAGGCATTGTGGGTTAAACTAGAAAGAGGGAAAGAGAAATCTATTTGTATTGGTGTGATATACAGACCCTCCCTCACAAGAGGAAGAGGTGGACAGAGAGTTAATTGAAGACATACGCAGCATTGCTAGGAAAGGGGAAGTGCTACTGATAGGAGATTTCAATATGCCAGATATTGATTGGCACATTCCTGCTGCAGTATCATCTAGAAGTAAGGAGATCCTGGATTCTCTACAGGGAGAACTATTCAGGTAATTGGTAACAGAAACCACACGTGAAGGGGCCATACTGGACTTGGTGCTTACCAATGGCGAAAGTGTTTCTGATGTTGTAGTGGGAGATCATTTTGCATCCAGTGATCACCAGATGGTGTGGTTCAGTATTAGGACTAGGGCTGTTAGAATCCATTCAAAGGTGAGGATCTTAAACTTTAGGAAGACTAACTTTGCGAAGATGGGCCAATACCTCAGGGAGTCGTTAATGGGATGGGAACAGCTGGGGGATGTAGAAAAACAGTGGGCAAAACTGAAAGGGGATATTTTAAGGGCAACCAACCTTTTTGTTAAAATGGTAAATAAAGGTAAAAGGAAAAGGAGACCCATGGTTTTCGAAAGAAGTAGCTGAAAAAGTGAAGAAAAACAGGGAGGCCTTCATGAAATACAAGAGATCACAGAGAGAGGAAGACAGGCATCTGTATTTGGAAAAACTTAGAGAAGCTAGCAAAGTAGTCAAGAAGGCAAAGATTCAAAAGGAGGAGGAAATAGCCAGTGCAATAAAATAAGGGGATAAGACATTTTTCAGATATATTAGTGAGAAGAGGAAGGGCAAAATTGGTATTGTCAGACTCAAGAGTGCAGGGGAGGAATATGTAGAAGCTGATAAGGATAAAGTAGAATTGCTTAACAAATATTTTTGTTCTGTGTTCACAGATGAAGAACCAGGAGCAGGACCTCAGAAAACACCCACAAATAGGAACAGAAGCGAGAGACATCTTGAACAATTTTCAGAAGACTGTGTTCGTGAGAAACTAGCTCAACTTAAAGTAGACAAAGCGATGGGACCGGATGGGATACACCCTAGAATACTGAGGGAATTTGGGGACGTTCTAGCAACTCCACTGACTGACCTTTTCAATGCCTCGTTGGAGTCGGGAGTAGTGCCAAAGGACTGGAGAGAGGCTCATGTGGTGCCTTTACACAAAAGCGGAAGTAAGGATGTGGTTGAAAACTACAGGCCAGTTAGTTTAACTTCGGTGGTGAGTAAATTATTGGAAACGCTGCTGAAAGAGAAAATAGTGAGGTTTCTAGAGTCCAGTGGATTACAGGATCCCAGGCAGCATGGATTCACCAGAGGCAGGTCTTGTCAGACAAATTTGATTGATTTCTTTGACTGGGTGACCAGGGAGTTGGACCGGGGGAGAGCTGTAGATGTGGTGTATTTAGATTTCAGTAAAGCCTTTGACACTGTTCCTCACAGGCGACTTATAAACAAACTGAGCACCCTAGGGATGGACCCTAAAGTTACTGCTTGGGTTAGAAATTTGTTGGGTGGGAGGCGACAAAGAGTACAAGTAAATGGAGCTCACTCTGAGGAGAAGGATGTTACCAGTGGTGTGCCCCAGGGATCTGTCCTTAGTCCGATTCTTTTTAACATCTTTGTTAGTGATATAGCAGAAGGGCTGTCGGGTAAGGTTTGCCTCTTTGCAGATGATACCAAAATCTGCAATAGAGTAGACACCCAGGAAGGTGTAGATAACATGAGGAGGGATCTAGCTAAGCTTGAAGAATGGTCTAGAATTTGGCAGCTGGGATTTAATGTTAAAAAATGTAAGGTCATGCATTTGGGCTGCAGCAATCCAAGGGAGCAATATAGTATAGAGGGTGAAGTACTTTTGTCCACTAAAGAAGAGCGGGACCCAGGCGTGGTTGTGTCTGATGATCTTAAAGTAGCTAAACAGGTAGAAAAGGCGACGGCAAAAGCTAAAAGGATGCTTGGGTGCATACGGAGAGGAATGGCTAGCAGAAAAAAGGAGGTGATAATGCCTCTGTATAAGTCTTTGGTGCGACCTCATTTGGAGTATAGGGTGCAATTTTGGAGACCACACCTTCAAAAGGATGTGAACAGGATGGAGTCGGTGCAGAGGGTGGCTACTAAAATGATTAGTGGTCTACATTATAAAGCATATGAGGACAGACTGAAGGATCTTAATATGTACACCTTAGAGGAAAGGCGGGATAGAGGTGATATGATTGAGATGTTTAAATACCTCCATGGCATAAATGTTCAGGGAGAGAGCCTCTTTCAATTGAAAGCAAGTTCTGCTACGAGGGGACATGGGATGAGGGTGAAGGGAGATAGATTCAGGAGTGATATGCGGAAATATTTCTTTACGGAAAGAGTAGTGGATCCGTGGAATAGTCTCCCAGTGGAGGTGGTAGAGATGAAGACAGTAACTGAATTCAAAAAAGCATGGGACAAACACAGAGGATCTCTAAAGGTAAAAAGGGGACTGTTGTAGTTGTTATGGAAGGACAGACTAGATAGGCTATGTGGTCTTTTTCTGTCATCATATTTCTATGTTTCTACTTCTATATAGATTATTTTGTTAGAATCACGTAAATGTTTTGATTGAATGTTTCAGCACCTGTTATTTGATTAATTGTTCCATTGTATCTGTTTTAACTGTAAACTGCTCTGATTGCAAGATATTGTGATATAAAAAATCTCACAAATAAATAAATACATATTCCTTGCCTAGCCTTTTTTAAATCAGAAATTTGAGTGTAACCTCAATTCATATAAGGTCTACTGGCCTGGGACACTTAAATTCCCACCCACCCCAGAATTGCACTTGCCTATATTATCTTCATATCATAGATGGTCATCTGTCCTCCAATTCAGTGGAACGCCCACCTTTTCTACTTTTGCTAAAACTGCTTTATAACCTTCTCAGTCAATATGTTGTGTATTCAATGATCTCCAGGAACAAGCAGGAATGAGTCTTCACATATGGGTACGTCGGTACCGACGGAGTCTGCGCGGGAACGCTCCCCAGCGTCCAATCAGAACGCTTTTGGAAGCATCCCAACACGCCTGCGTGCTGCCTTCCCGCCTTTCCCAACTGCCTCTCCTCAGTTTTCGTTTTTCCGCGGAGCCGGCAGAACGTCCTCCTGTCTCCGCAGAAAATTCTTCCTTTATTTTTTGTTTTTTCTTGTGGTCGCGTCTACCTTCCCTCGACGCACCGGTACCACCGGTGTTTTCTTTTTCTTTTCTTTTACAGATATTTCCTTCTGTAGGAAATTTTTTTCTATTTGGTGCCTGACAGGCTTTGGCCTGCTAGGCCTCTCCATTTCCCTCATGGAAATTCTAGCCACTAGAAAATGTTTTAATTGTGGCACTACCAAATTACTTTTAGACACCCATAATTGGTGCCTTCCATGTTTGGGACCTGAACACAATCCGCTGGACTGTCCCTCCTGCACTTCTATTTCTGCAAGAAGTTTTCAGCATCGAGCTCAACTCGATACGCCATTCCCCTCAGTCCTGAGGGTACCAGCTCCATCTTCTTTTTCGCAGGATCAGGTAACCAAACAAAAGTCTGTAAAGACTAGCCAGTCCTCGGGTGGTAGATCTCATGGCCTTCATAGAGATGCCTTTCGGCTTGCCCCCGAGGACATTTTGTCTTTAAAACCCCGGCGGGAGGCTTCTGTCTCCAAAGCACTAACGGGATTTCAGGTTGCTCCCGGGTTTTTTCCTCGGTGAACACTCCTGAGCCTTCCCACATCGGTCCCAGTACCGATGCTGGTATCCACGTCAGTACCCTCCCAACATGCATCGATAGACTCGCTTCTTTCGATACCGAGTCTAGAATCGATCTCTAGTCTGGATGACTAGGTACCGACTCGTCTCGGTACCGATTCCAGACGGTACCGTAGACATTCCACCGACGATCAAGGTCTGCCACATTCGGTTACCATGGTGCCGATAGTGCCATTACAGACTGATCTTCATATATCGGTGTCACTGACGGTACCGATCCCGGTACCGGTATCGACATTGGCATCGGTGTCAGTACCTCCCATGCTAGCCGGCTCGCTTCCTTCCATACCGAGTTTGGAATCGATCCCTAGCATGGATGACTTGCTACCGACGAGTTGTGGTACCGGTTTTCATCGGTACCCACAACTATCTTTCAAAGATAATCCGATGCTCCACCCCTCTAGATCTGCTATTCCACAGAATCTGAATGAGCAGGTGGCTGCTAGAGCTAGTTCTTCAACAGATCTAGTTCTTCCTCCTCTTCCTCGAGGACTCCCCTCTGGGGAGATTTCTTTTCAAGCTTTCCTGCTTGATATGGCAAAGTTACTTGCCATTTCTATACCTGGTCAAGTCCCTGCACCAGGGGATCCACAACCTATACAGGTCCCCTGCAATCCAAAGGAGGTCTTTATGTTTCCTTTGCATCAGACCTTGCAGGATCTCCTATTTAGAACGTGGGAAACTCCTTTAATGGTATCCCCACCTTCTAGGGCAACTGATCTTCTATACAAGGTGCCCCCTTCTCCAGGTTTTCAAAAGCCTCAACTTCCTCATCATTCTCTGGTTGTAGAATCAGCAATGAGGCGTGTTAAGAGTACTAAGGAGCACTCTTCTTATCCGCCAGGTCGTGAGGTTAAGACTTTAGATGCCTTTGGACGTCAATCTTTCCAGGCATCCATGGTTTCAGCAAGAATCCTTTCATATATATTCTATATGGGATTATCTCTTGAGGAGGTCACAAAAGATTTATTACTTTTGACCCCTTAACTCCAAGAGCCTAAAAGAGCAGACTTTTCTATTCTAATCATGCTCAAAATATTTCTAAGTTCCTTACTCGTGCTTCCTTAGACTCTTTCAAGTCTGTTAGCAGAACTTCTGCTATAGCCATAGGAGCACGACGTAGAGCCTGGCTCCAAGCTTCAGACTTGGACAAATCTGTACAAGATAGACTGGGAAATGCTCCTTGCACTGGAGAAAATCTCTTTAATAAGGAGACTTTACTCCAGGCTGCTCAGTTTACCACTGACACTATTGCTTTCAGAGGCTTGTCTACGCCTTCCTCTATCCCAGTTTGTAGAAAGTCTACTACTAAGCTTTGTTCCCCTGATGGGAGAAGGTTTTATCCATCTTCTACCCATCATACAGATGTTTCTCGGCAGGGGAATCACCCAGCTAGGCTCAGGAAACCACAACCTCAACGGGTTCAGCAAACTCAGCAGCCGTAAGGTTGCTGATAAACTCTTCCCTGAATCCTTTTTTCCTCTTGAGGTTTAGATCCTGTAGTTTGCTTCTTACCTTTACAAGCATCTACATCGGTTCCATCCTAAAATTTACATATGTCCCTCTCAAGGGCACATCCTAACTATTAACTCAATGAGCTTCTTGAGATGATTATGCTTTACAGGTACTACAGTTACTCCTCGTCCTCTGGACTACACAGAGGAGTAACAGCTGTCAATAAGGTCACCATCCCTTACCTTTGACTTTTCTCCTGTATCAGTATCTCTCTCACTACTTATTAAAGATTTCCTCCACAATAAGTCTTCTTTTTAACTCTGCCACTCTTTCCAGAACATTTGGTCTGTAAGAGTGATGCCACTTTACTGAGGGTTTTCCCTTAAGCCCCTAAAAGTTTCTTTCAGAGTTGTCTCCCCCTTGCATTCTTAGTTCTTACTGGCAGCTTCTCAGACAGTAGCGGAGTCTTACCTCTCCTACTTCTGTCTGTATTTTTTTTTCCCAGCCTTGGGACCTTCTGCTGCCCTATCAATAGTTAGAACTGCAGGGGCTCTTACTGCTTAGACCACTGACTTGCTGTCCAAGCAGCCAGGGCTTCTTCTCCAATTTCAATTGTTTCTGGCCTAGCCACTAACTCCCAGACGGTTTAAAAAGCTTTTCTGGCTATTGTTGCAGACCTTACCTTCTATCCTGAGCCTCCCCGATTCTTGGGCTTGGCGGAGTAGTTCATGCTGCCTGCGGGCTCTTGAACATCAGGTTTTCTTCTAATTAACCTGCAACATGCTCTCTGCATCTCTACGGAGCAGCTCTACACTATGGGGCCTTGTTAGAGAGCACATAATGTCAGATGGTTAGGAAGGGTTTTACCTAATCAGGCTTACTGGATCCTCCTTGCCCTTACCATTTCCATTAAAGGCTTCTTAAATAAAGGTCATAGGCCTTTGATTAAGAGAAGACCTAAAGAATTATTCAATTCCCTGGTTTGCTTCACATCTCCAGGGGATCCCTTCATCAGAGATGGTTTGTTTCTTTCAGTATAAACCATCCCTGTCTGTTTTTTTCTTCCTCAATTCTTCATGGCGTGATCCATGTTGAGCACAGGAATGCACCATACCCCTTTTTTACCCTCATCGAGGGTAAATATGGTGTTTTTATGGCATCTTTTTCTCCATCTACCTGCTGGAGTTATGGAAGGACTCAGACTCACTGTCTGCAGATTAAAAACATCCTCTATATTTTCCAGGTAGGTCTCCATTCCTGGTTTTTCATGGGCAAGAATTCTTAGAGGATTCTAGACTTCTCTTGCCAATGAGAGAACTCCCTGCACTTCCTACCCTTAACCAGGAAGTAGGGATTCTCTGAATATCTTCTCAAGCAGGTACCTCCCTTCTTGTTGTTAGATAAATCTTTCTCCACATACCCTATGTGCAGACATGGGTATGTATACATATTTACATATATATATATATATATGTTACATGTATATGGGCATCTGCACATCTATGCCCATATCTATCTATCTATATATATATATATATATACATATTTGATGTATATATCTGTATTTACCTATCTCTGTTGATATGTATCACAATATATCATAGTGGGTAGGTATATGTCTATATACTCTTTCTGTCTGTTTGCCTAGATATATATGTTGCAGTATATATGCAGTCGAGTCGGAGTCGACTCATGGCGACCCTCTGGATAGCTATCCTAAATTGTGTTCGGTCTTCAGTCAGGCGGCTTATTATTGACAGACTGGTACCCGTAGCTGCTGTTATTGTATCGATCCATCTCATTGCTGGCCTTCCTCTTTTGCGTTGACCTTCTATCTTGCCAAGCATGATGTCTTTCTCTAATGATCTCTCTCTCCGCATAATGTGTCCAAAGTATGAAAGTCGAAGTCTTGTCATCTGAGCTTCTAAAGAAAGCTTAGGTTTGATCTCCTCTAGTACAGACTGGTTTGTTCTTCGGGCAGTCCATGGTATACATAATATTCGCCGCCAGCACCATAATTCAAAGACATCAATTTTCTTCCTGTCTATCTTTTTCACTGTCCAGCTTTCACATCCATATGATGTTATTGAAAATACCATGGCTTGAACAAGTCGAATTTTTGTATGGAGAGAGACATCTCTGCTCTTGAGAATCTTATCTAGGTCTTTCATAGCCATTCTGCCAAGAGCAATGCGTCGTCTGATTTCTTGACTGCTTGTTGCTTCTTTATTGATAGTTGATCCAAGTAGGTTAAAGTTGTTCACAATTTCAATTTCTTCTCCTTCGACGATGAACCTGTTGATTATGCCAGTTGTCATGATCTTTGTCTTCTTTACATTAAGGTGCAGGCCCATTTTGAGACTATGTTCTTTGATTGTGAGAAGCAAATGTGTCAGATCATCTTCACTTTCCGCCAGTAATGTGGTATCATCAGCATAGCGAAGGTTGTTGATGAGTCTTCGACCAATCTTCACACCTCTGTTGTCTTCATACAATCCTGCTTCTCTGATGATTTGTTCTGAATATAAATTAAACAGGTATTTAATTTATTTATTTATTTTATTTAACCGAATTTATATACCGTCTTTCTACAAATCAAGACGGTTTACATAGAACATTTACGATAGAGTGTTTCCACTGTTTACATAGAACATATAACCAAGTAAAAAATGTATATAACATGTCTATAAATAACTAAGCATAAAGATAGAACTATTTACAAGGTAATTACCAAGGTATCAGAGGCCGTTAAGTAGGTTTAGAGGTAGTAGTAGGGACAAGGGGGAGATAGGTTAGTGAGAGACTAAGGTGGAAGGGAAAAATGTTCCTGAAAAAGGAAGGTTTTTAAGTTCTTACGGAACTCAAGGTGAGTTCTAGAATTCCGCAGCTCATGAGGGAGGGAGTTCCATAGGGTAGGGGCGTAGAGGGAAAAGGTCCTGTTACAGGTAAGTTGTTTACTATGTCTTATGGTTGCTGGGATAGAGATGAGGTTTTTGGTGATGGTACGGCGGGTTCTAGCACTAGAAGAGAGGGGAATGAGAGGGGAAAGGCAAGGGGCAGATTCGTTGGAGATGATTTTGTGTATGAGAGTAAGCACTTTGAATTTGATCCTGCAGTAGATAGGGAGCCAGTGAAGGTCGTATAGAACTGGTGTGATATGTGAACGCTTGTGAGTACTGGTTATGAGCCTTGCTATCGTGTTCTGGCAAGTTGGAGTGGTTGTAAAGTATGCTTAGGAAGACCCTGATAGATTAGGATGCAGTAATCAAGAGAGGGGGTTGTGAGGGCTTGACAGACGGATCGAAAGGAAGTGGGACCTAAAAGGGGTTTAAGATTCCGGAGGGTACGTAGCTTAGCATATATTGTATTAGTGGTTTTCTTTATTTGGTTAGTGAAGGAGAGGTTCTGATCGAGGATGATGCCAAGATATTTCACTTGGTTTTTTATGGTAAGAGTGAAATCCGCAATAGTGATGGTTGGAGGAGGGTTGTAAGAGGTAGCGGAGAACACTTGAGTACTTCAGTCTTAGTTTGATTAATTAGAAGGTTATGCTGGGATAGCCATGATTTCAGTGCCAATAAGCAAGCGTTTAATTTTGAGAAGTCAGGGTTAGAGAGATTAAAAGGGGTGAAGCACATCATGTCATCCGCGTATAGTTGATACTGGATGCCAAAGCTCTGAAAGATGTTGCAAACAGGTTGAAGGAAAATATTGAAAAGTAGAGCAGAGAGGCTAGATCCTTGGGGGACGCCTTGTTTTAGAGTAAATGGGAGAGAGGTATCATCGCCAATATGGACCTGTTGGGTTCTGTCATTTAAGTAAGATTGGAACCATTTTAGGGTTGTGCCTCTGAGCCCTATCTCATGGAGCCTGCATAAGAGTTGATGGTGAGGAAGGGAGTCAAAAGCGGCTGATAGGTCAAGGAAGATAAGAAGGCATCCTTGGGTAGGATTCTGAGTGTGTAAGTACAGAGAGTTTAGTAGGGAGATAAGGAGGGTTTCGACACCATGGTTCTTTTTAAAACCATGTTGGAAGAGGTCAAGGGGGGAGTGCTCATCAATATAGTTTTGAAGTTGGGTTTGAACTAGTTTCTCGGCTATTTTGGCAATGTAAGGTATGCTAGAAATAGGTCGGTAAGAGGTAGGGGAAGTGGGGTCAAGTTTTGTTCCTTTTGGTATTGGACGGATAGTGGCGCACTTAAGGGGAGGTGGAACAAAACCGGTCTGAAGAGAAGATTGTATAATGGGAAGGATGTAAGGGCTAAGGGAACTTCTAGTGGTCTTAATCCAAGGGATAGGACAGGGGTCAAGGACGGAGGTGGAAGTATTAAGGTCTTTTATAACATTGGAGACATTTTCAAGTGTGATGGGTTCAAATTCGTTCCAAGAGGTTAGGAGGGTAGGTTCTGGAGGTTGGGTGCTGTAGTCAGGTATAAGATAGGAGTTGTTATTTGAGGAGGGTGGGGGGAATTTAGAGGTAAGGTGATTGGCAATAGTTTGTGCAGATATTTTTGGGGGTTGGTCCTTGGGTGAAGGTTCATTTATTAAGGATTTAGCTATGGAGAAAAGTTCCCTAGGTTTATTAAGAGACCGTTGGATTATGTTTTCGTTGTATTCCCTTTTATGTTTGAAGGATTCAGAGCAGTAGGTTTGAAGTTTGTTTATGTAGGCAGAGTGGGCATCAGGATTATGCGAGGTAGGGTAGGGGGAAAGTATGCAGCCTTGTCTTACATATATATATATTTATTCCACCACAGACTGACAGATACTCTCTATCCCTTTCCATGCTGTCCTAGCATACTTAGGGTTCTCCATGATCAACCACTTCCTGTGGTAGTTCAGGAGTTTTGTACCATGACCTTCAGTTTGGGTACACCTGAAGCCCTCCTCATACTTTCCTTTTCCATTATGAGGGACTTTTTCTGAATCCTCAGAAAATGGGAGGCTATAATGCCTCATTACTCCTATCTTTCTTGTTATTGGATATGGAGATCTTGAAGCTCCCTCTCCTATAAGAACTAGGTCTCTTAAGGTCAAAGGAGCTTTCAGTTTTATCCAATGGAGACTTCTGCGTTTTCCGCTAAGTCCTACCTCATTGAACTTCCCCAGTTCCACTGGGATTTTTTCTCTCACCCTAAGGGTTCTACCTCAGCCTGTTTTTTGCACAGTTGTTCACCTCTCTTACGTTGAGGTACCCCCTGGGGATATTCTGTTGGTTCATATTCACAAATCCTCATGAACTTCCATATACCCTTCTACAATTTATTTTATTTATTTATTTATTTATTTATTTATTTACATTCTCTTATATACCGCGCTATTCTGCATCAGTGCGGTTTACATTGAACAAACTGAAATTACATTGAACAGGGCATTATAACTTGGAGATAACTATTTTACAGGGAACATGGGCTATGGAGGGTTAAGTGGCTTGCCCAAGACCACAAGGAGCACCTGTGGGACTAGAAACCCCAGTCCTTCCGGCCCAAGGTTGCTGTCCTCTAGTGGGATTTGAACCCCCGACCTTCCGGCCTGAAGTACCTTGCCCCAACCACTAGGCTACTCCTCCAATGCCACCAGGTGAGGTCCATATTGGTTTATTGCTCTTCAATATTATCACTAAATATCACCTGCACAGAGCCTGTCTAGGCATCCTGTTTGGTCCAGCTGTTCCACAGCACATCCTTTTAGCTTAACTCCTACCCGCCATCCCTGGAATGCCTGGGGGTTCAGTAAGATAGCATGGCTCTCAAACTCGCAACATGGTGGGACTCCTCCAGGCATCTTAGCTTGGGAGTCCCCATATGTGAAGACTCATTCCTGCTTGTTCCTGGAGATAGCACAGTTACTTACCTGTAACAGGTGATCTCTGGGAACAGCAGGAATAAGTCTTCACAACCCACCCACCTCCCCTAGGAGTTGCATTTCTCTATCTCTATCTTTCCCTTTCTTGCTCTCTCTCTCTTTGCCTCAGCTTTAAAACTTAACTGAGGAGAGGCAGTTGGGAAAGGCGAAAAGGCAGCACGCAGGCGTGTTGGGATGCTTCCAAAAGCGTTCTGATTGGACGCTGGGGAGCGTTCCCGCGCAGACTCTGTCGGTACCGACGTACCCATATGTGAAGACTTATTCCTGCTGTTCCCAGAGATCACCTGTTACAGGTAAGTAACTGTGCTTAATGGCTGCGGTGTCTTAATGCTAAGAGGAATCATTTGGAGCCTTAAAGCTTGCCCTGTGACTCAAGCTATCTGCTATGAATAAAGAATTGATTGACCGGTACCGCCGGTCTTTTCTTTCTTTTTCTTTAAAAAAAAAAAAATAATAATAATAATAATACTCTCCGTTCCACTTTAGTGTATGTTTTTTGTCTCCTTGGGCCTTAGGCCTAAGGGAAAATTTCCTCATGGAAAAGCCCGCCTCCGGGTTTAAAAAATGCACTAAGTGCAGCGGTACCATTTCTGTTACCGACACCCATGACTGGTGTCTTAAATGTTTGGGTCCTGACCATTCCATCACGGATTGTGCGTCCTGCTCCATGATGTCTAAGAGAGGTTTACAGAACCGAGCAGCTAAGCTCAATACCCTGTTTCCCTCTGATGCAGCTTCGGTGGCATCAACGTCTTCCAGGGCTGCTTCTTCCTCCTATGGATCTCAGGTAACCAAACATAAATCCAGCCGGTCCTCGAAGGGTAGATCTCCCTCTAAGCATCGAGATGCCTCCGGGCTTGCCCTCGAGGATTCTGCACCGGCAAAAGCTCCTCCTATGGGGTCACAGGCTGACATCGATGGCACGGCCTCGACCGATCACCTGTTACAATGTTCTGGGGTACCAGTGGAATCTGCCGGTACTGACATCCAGACATTGATGGCGTCGATGGATCAGAATATTCTGACCATGCAGCGTGCCATCACGGCATTTATACAAGCTGCGACGCCGCTGGTACCGCAACAATCCGTTGTCGGTACCAGCACCGGCACCGATATCGGTTCCGGTGCCAGTACCGATTGCATCGACATCGGCTTCGGTGTCGACTGCAGCGGTACCCTGTCCGATGATGCCCATCGGTACCGAACTGGTACCGATCACTCCCGATGTCGATACCACTCGGTACGCGTATCGGGCTCTACAGGAGCATCCAGACAGGCGATACTTCGATTCCTCCGAAGACTCTGATGCATCGGAGGCCTCTGTCGAAGCATCGGTACTCCTTCCTCAAGAGCCTTCTTCTCCAAAAAGAAGAATGTCTCCTCCAGAGGACTTGTCTTTTCAAGACTTCATAAGAGAAGTGGCCAAGGGGCTCTCTATCTCAGTGGCCCCTGAGTCAGAGCCTAGAGCCAAAAAATTGGATATTTTGCAATATCCCAAGACTCCTAAAGAGGAAGCCACTTTGCCAATTCATGAGATCCTTTATGATCACATGTTGGGCATATGGGAGACTCCTCTCACCATCTCTTCCCATTCTCGTAGGCTGGACACCATGTACCGTGTCCCTCCTTGCCCTCGGTTTCATAAGACTCAGCTTCCTCACTACTCTATTGTGGTGGAGTCTGCTATGAAAAAGTTAGAGTGCAAAAAGGCACTCCTCTACTCCTCCAGGAAGAGAATGTAGAACCTTAGATGCTTTTGGCAGGAAAATCTTCCAAGCCAATATGCTTGTTGCCAGAATCAACTCCTATAGTCTCTATATGGGGATGTTTCTGAAAGAAGTTACAGATCATCTGCAAACTTTCCTCCCTTTTCTTCCGGAAGATAAAAGGGAGGAGTTTCTCACTTGGCTTAAGCATGCCCAGGATGTTTCCAAATTTTCCAACCATGCAGCCTTTGACTCTTTTGAGGGTGCCAGCAGAGCCTCGGCTATTGCCATAGATGCACGCAGAATTGCTTGGTTACAAGCTTCTGATCTGGAACCCTGGGTCCAAGATGGATTAGGAAATCTTCCTTGTACAGGTGAAAACCTTTTTGGCAAGGATTGGCAAGCAAAGGCCACACAGATGGATGCAGAAAATTCTGCTTTGGATAGGCTTTCAAAGTCTACCTCTAATCCTGTCAAGAAGAGGTTGTTCAAAAAGGCATATTTTCCCAAGAAGGGAAGATATTATCCTGTTTATGGTCAACAGACATCTTCTGCAGGTTGTTTTGCTGCAAAGCGTCAACAACCTAAACAGGCCAAGCCTAAGGCTGCAAGGACTACTGTAGCCCAACAGCCTCAGCCTCCTCAGGGCCTTTGACTTGCATCTAGAGAACTTAGCCTTTCTGGCTCTAGAAGAACCAGAGCCTCTCATCATTCCAGGAAGGTTAGCTTACTTTGCTCCCAGATGGGAGCAAATCACAGCAGAGCAATGGACCCTCTCCATCATAAGGGAGGGGTACAAACTTCATTTCTCAAACCTTCCTCCTCACACCATTGTGAGACAGTTCAATTCTCCAGCATCTCTCCTCGACCTTCTGGGTCAGGAGATTTCTACCCTTCTTGCCCAAAACGCAATAGAAGAAGTACCCCTTCTTCAACAGGGCTCAGGGTTCTATTCCCCCTATTTTCTCATTCCAAAGAAAACAGGGGGCTACAGGCCCATATTAGATCTCAGAGAATTGAACAAATTCCTTTGCAAGGAGAAATTCAAGATGATTTCTCTAGGTACTCTCCTTCCATACCTTCAGAGTCAGGATTGGCTTTGTTCTCCAGTTCTCAAGGATGCGTACACCCATATCCTCATCCATCCAACACACAGAAGGTTCCTTCGGTTCCTTTATCAAGGAAAGCACTACCAATACAGGGTGCTTCCTTTTGGTCTGGCCTCTGCTCCAAGAGTTTTCACAAAATGCATGGCAGTAGTAGCTGCATTTCTATGCAATCTAGGAATATTCGTATTCCCATATCTGGAAGACTGGCTCATCCGAGCTCCATCCCAGTCAGAAGCCTAGACTTCCCTAACCTGCACAATGCGTGTTCTGTAGTATCTGGGACTTGTGATAAACATTCCAAAGTCCCAACTCACCCCTACTCAGTCTCTAGAGTTCATAGGGGCCTTGCTGGATACCACCACTGCAAGGGCCTATCTTCCCCAGGCCCGTTGCCTACGCTTGGTGCAGTTAGCCTCCCAGATTCAGTTAAAAACCCATTTAACTGCTTGAGAGATGTTACTACTGCTAGGCCACATGGCATCCACTGTGAATGTGGTCCCTTATGCTCGCCTTCACATGAGGGCAGCTCAATGGACTTTGTCCACCCAGTGGACCCAGGCATCAGGGGGTCTGTCAGACAAAATAGCAACCTCCAGGCGCCTCTTTTGGTCTCTCCAGTGGTGGAAGTCCACTCAAAATCTGTTGCTGGGGTCCCCCTTCCAACAGTTGTTACCCCAAGCAACCCTTACAACAGATGCCTCTCCAAAGGGTTGGGGAGCTCATCTTCAAGACCTCTCCACCCAGGGCATTTGGTCCCCACAGGAGACCTCTCTACATATCAACATCTTGGAGCTCAGAGCAATCTTTCTGGCTCTCAGAGTCTTCCATACCCTGCTCAGCTACAAGACAGTCCTCATTCACACGGACAACCAAGTAGCCATGTTCTACGTGAACAAGCAGGGAGGGACTGGCTCTCTGTCGCTTTGCAACGAAGCTCTGAGATTGTGGGCCTTCGCCAGAGAGCATCAAATTCATCTTCTGGCAGTATACCTTCCAGGAGTTCAAAACTCTTGGGCAGACAGACTTAGTCGAGTTCTGCTTCCACACGAATGGTCCCTCCATATGGACCAGATAGTCAGAATCTTTCAAATTTGGGGAAGCCCGGACATAGACCTCTTTGCAAGTCCATGGAATGCCAAACTTCCCCGGTTCTGTTCCAGAATTCCGTGTCAGGGAGTTCAGGCCAAGGATGCCTTCCTCCTTCATTGGGGTCAAGACTTCCTATACGTCTTCCCACCCATTCCCCTAATTCCCAAGACTCTGTTCAAGTTTCAGAGAGATCGAGGGTCTATGATCCTCATAGCTCCACGATGGCCACGCCAAGTGTGGTACCCTCTACTTCTGCATCTCTCTCAAGCCCCCTCCCTGGACTTGGGATCTGCTCCAGATCTCCTGTCTCAGGAGGGGGGAACGTTGTGGCACCCAAACCACCAGTCTCTCCATCTCAAGGCTTGGTTGCTGAAAGCCTAGACCTTCAAGATTGGAATCTTTCTCAGCAAGTGAGGGATATCCTTCATGCTTCCAGAAAGCCTTCTACTAGACGTTCCTATGCTTTTAAATGGAAGAGGTTTACCATTTGGTGTGCTGAGAAGGGTTTTAACCCTCTAGCAATACCTTTGAATTCTTTACTAGAGTATATCCTGCATCTTTCCCATGCAGGCCTCAAGACGAATTCAGTAAGGGTCCATTTGAGTGCTATTGCAGCATCTCTCAAGCCTCTCAATGGACAACCTATTTCCTCTCATCCTCTTATTGCAAGATTCATGAGAGGCCTTTTTTTAACTAAACCTCCCATTAGACCACCTCCAGTGGCATGGGACTTGAATCTGGTTCTTGGACAGCTCATGAAGCCAACCTTTGAACCCTTAGCCACTACCTCCTTGAAATTTCTTTCCTGGAAGGTTATTTTTCTCATTGCAGTCACTTCAGCTCGCCGAATCAGTGA
Source organism: Ichthyophis bannanicus (assembly GCA_033557465.1). Taxonomy (NCBI): domain Eukaryota; kingdom Metazoa; phylum Chordata; class Amphibia; order Gymnophiona; family Ichthyophiidae; genus Ichthyophis; species Ichthyophis bannanicus. The sequence goes on from CM066035.1 coordinate 737,618,935, forward strand.
GCTGCAGGCCTTAGTGGCTAATCCACCTTATACAAGGTTCCATCATGATAAGGTAGTCCTTAGGACCAATCCACACTTTAAGCCTAAAGTGGTCTCACCTTTTCATCTTAACCAAGAGGTGTATTTACCTGTCTTTTTTCCAGGTCCTCATGCATCAAGTGCAGAGAGGAATCTTCATACCCTGGATTGTAAGAGGGCTCTTGTCTTTGACTTACAAAGGACACAGCAACATAGAAAGTCTTCTCAACTCTTAGTTGCTTTTGATCCCTCTCATTTGGGACTTCCAGTCTCTAAAAGAACACTGTCCAATTGGATTGCTCAGTGTATTTCTTTCGACTACCAGAGTAAGAACTTTTCTCTGGAGGGCCATGTCACAGCTCACAATGTGAGAGCCATGGCAACCTCTATGGCTCATCTAAATTCTGTGTCCATCGACCAGATCTGTAGAGCGGCCACCTGGGCCTCGGTTCATACCTTCATAGCCCATTACTGCTTGGACAAGGACTCCCGCCGGGATGCCTTGTTCGGTCAGGCTGTTCTCAAACACCTGTTCCATGCTTAATCAACTCCTACCTTCCATCCCTGGTTGGATGCCTGAGATCCATGGGAGGAGGTAGAGCCCTTCTTAGGGTCTCACAACCTTGGGGATCTCCCAGGCATCTCCAGCTGGGGAGTCCCCATATGTGAAGACTCATTCCTGCTTGTTCCTGGAGATAGCACAGTTACTTACCTGTAACAGGTGATCTCTGGGAACAGCAGGAATAAGTCTTCACAACCCACCCACCTCCCCTAGGAGTTGTATCTCTCTATCTATCTTTCCTTTCCTCTCTCTCTCTTTGTCTCAGCTTTAAAACTCGAACTGGAGAGAGGCGGTTAGGAAAGGCGGGAAGGCAGCGCGCAGGCGCTGTGGGATGCTCCCAAAAGCTTTCCTTTTTTGGGATGCTGGGGAGCGTTCCCGCGCAGGCTCTGTCGGTACCGACGTACCCATATGTGAAGACTTATTCCTGCTGTTCCCAGAGATCACCTGTTACAGGTAAGTAACTGTGCTTTCTCAGAAGTTCTACCTGTTCATGATAAGGGGGAAGAGAGGCTGCATCACATAACCAACTTTAATATGTGGCTCCAAACCTGGTGTAAGCAAGGATTTAGATATTCAGGCAAAAGATGAAACAAGAGGCTACAGTATACTGTATTGATGGACTGCATATCTCTGCAGCAGGAAAGAGGATCCTAAGTGAAAATTTCAGGCAATATGTGGACAAGCATTTAAATTAGTAAAAGGGTGACGAATGGGGAAAAAAAAGTTCAGGATGTCACTCCCAGAAAAAAAACCTAATAACAATATTTATATATTTATTGGTTTTATATACCGCCTTTCAGCAGAATCAAAGCGATTTACAGATAACTGTTAAAAACATTACATATTAACATATTTCCAACAGGTTTCAACATAAAACAAAGAGGATATTTGAAAACATTTGCAGTTGCACTGTGCCATGTAACATTATAACTTATATACAAGTATGTACAAAATGTACAAGGGAATTAATTTATAGGGGTGAAGATACCCATATATTAGTGGTGCATCTATTAGCATTTAACAGCTGGCTTTGGTTTAGGTGCATTAACATGGATGAAGGTCAGAGGGATAAAAGGATGGGGGAGTGAAGAGAGAGGGAAGGGATCAATAGTTATCATATTAACCCACACATCAATGAGAAGAGGGAAGAGAAGTCTAGAAAAAAATGCATGCAAAATACAAGCAAGCCAACCAACAATTGCTGGAAGTCAATGAGCCCAAATGCTCAAAGTCTAGTCAACAAAGTTCCTGATCTGGAAGCCTAATGGTGGAAATGTATTTAGATATTGTGACCATTGCAGAAACATGGTATAATGAGTCACATGAATGGGATATAGCCATAGCTGGCTGTAATTTATTTAGAGATTGAGAAAGCAGAAAAGGAGAAGGAGTAGCCTTATATGTCAAAAGCAATATTAAAGTTGCTGAAATGCAGGGCACATAGAGAAAAGAAGATGCGCTGTAGATTGTATTACAAAAAGGAGATGGCACTATCATCCATACTGGTATAGTCAACAGGCCTCCAACTCAAACAGAAGAAGTGGATAGAGACTTCATCATTTTTATTGCAAAGGTAGCAATGAAGGGAGAAGGGAGTCAGTTGGACCATTAGAAGATAGAGGGGTAAAAGGGGCACTAAGAGGAGACAAGGCCATAGCGGAGAGACTAAATCAATTCTTTGCTTCGGTCTTTACTGAAGAAGATGTAGGAATGTTACCCATGGCTGAAATGGTATTTAAAGGAGATGCTGTGGAAGAATTGAAAGAAATATTGATACACCGGGAAGATGTAGTACAACTAAACTAAAAACTAGCAAATCACCAGGACTGGATGGTGTACATCCAAGGGTGTTGAAAGAACTGAAATATGAGATTGCAGACCTACTATTAAATAGATCAACAAATGTAAATAGTTTTACAGTTAACTCTGTTATTGTACATAGTTAAATATGTTCAATGTAATTTGTTCTGTTGATTGTAAACCGTCTTGATTGTCAGATAAGACAGTAAATAAGAATGTGAAATAAATAAATAAATATTATTAGTAATCTGTGAACTATCATTAAAATCATCTGTATTACCTGAAGACTGGAGGATGGCCAAGGTAACGCCAATTTTTAAGAAGGGTTCCAAGGGTGATCCAGGAAACTACAGACCGGTGAGCCTGATGTCAGTACTGGGAAAAATGGTGGAAACCATCATAAAGAACAAATTACCGAAGATGTAGATAGTCATGGCTTAATGGGAGACAGCCAACATGGCTTTAGGCAAGGAAGGTCTTGTTTTACTAATCTGTTTTGTGTTTTTGAAGGTGTGAATAAACAGGTAGACAAAGGTGCGTTAGATGATATAGTGTATCTGGACTTTCAGAAAGCCTTTGACAAGGTGTCTCATGAGACTTCTGACAAAATTAAAAAGTCAGGGGATAGGAGGCAGTGTACTATTGTGGATCAGGAACTGGTTAAAAGATGGAAAGCAGAGGGTAGGGCTAACTGGCCAATTTTACCAATGGAGAAAGGTGAATTGTGGAGTACCCCAGGGATCTGTGCTGGGTCCGCTGCTTTTTAACATATACACAAATGACCTGGAAATGGGAATAATGAGTGAGGTAATCAAATTTGCAGATGAGACAAAACTATTCAAAGTTGTTAAAACCCATGAGGATTGTGGAAAATTGCAAGATGGTCTTGATAAATTGGAAGACTGGACATTCAAATGGCAGATGAAATTTAATGTGGACAAGTGCAAAGTTATGCACCTAGGGAAGAACAACCCAAACTATGGTTACACGATGCAAGGTTTCACATTAGGAACCACCACCCAGGAAAAGGATTTAGGTGTCATCGTTGATAACATGTTAAAACCCTCTGCCCAGTGTGCAGTGGCGGCCAAGAGAGCAAATAAAATGCTAGGTATCATAAGGAAAGGAATGGAGAACAAAACAAAGGATATAATGTCTCTATTGTTCCATGGTGCTACTGCACCTTGAATATTGTGTGCAATTCTGGTTGCCGTATCTTAAAAAGAATATAGCGTTATTAGAAAAGGTACAGAGAAGAGCCACCAAAATGGTAAATGGGATGGAAGGATACCCATTTGAAGAGAGACTAAAAAGGTTAGGGCTCTTCAACTTTGAAAAGAGATGGCCGAGGGGAGATATGATAGAGGTCTATAAATTAATGAGTGGAGTGGAATGGGTAAACGTAGATCAATTGTTTACGCCATCAAAATATAGAAAGACTAGGGGGCTTGCAATGAAGCTACAGGGTAACTTATTTAAGACTAATAAGAGAAAATATTTTTTCACTCAACATGTAACCAAACTCTGGAATTTGCTATTGGAGGATGTAGTAAAAGCTGTTAGCGTAGCTGGGTTTAGAAAAGGTTTGGACAAGTTCCTGGAGGAAAGGTCCATAAGCCATTATTAAAAAGGGAAACAGGATATCAATGCTTGACCCAATACAAGCATTGTGGAACCTGTGTCTTTTGGGAAAACTGCTTGGTACTTGTGATCTAGATTGGCCACTGTTGGAAACAGGATACTGGACTTGATGGACCTAGGTCTGACCCAGTATGGCATATCTTATGTTCTTATGTGATCATATTGGGTTGCTTTAATCTATCAGACGTGGATTGAATGTTCTCCGGGAACAAGCAGGAAGTCAGTCCTCACATATGGGTGACGTTGATGCTGACAGAGCCCTACGTGGAGCAAATCCCCAGCTTTCAAAGAGAGCCTTTTGGAGTTGCTACCACGCATGCATGGTCCGCTTCCCACCAAAGGATGCCATCTTACTTAGTCTCCTGTTTTCCACGGAGCCCATCGTACGTAGTCCCTCGTGTCCTGGAAAAAGTTGATTTTTTTCTGTCTGCCTTTTTGGCCCGATCGGTTGACACCGGTACCCTTCCTGCCTCCCGCCTTGGTACCCTGGTATCGGGTCGGTCTTTTCTGCGTTTTGTTCGATTTTTTTTCCTTTTGAGGTGTCTTCATGCCCTTTTTTCCTTTGCTGGCAGCCCGAAGGGTCTTCGACCTAGCCAGGGTCATTTTTCCCCCGATGGCTACCAACAGTTTCAAGAAATGCGATTGGTGCGGGAAAATTTTGTCCCTCACCGATACGCATAACTGCTGCCTCTGGTGCCTCGGGTCAGACCACAACCCAACGATCTGCAGTCTCTGTAAGATAATGTCTTCTAATCTAAGGTCCTGAGGAGCCACCAGCCACAGCATGATAAGATTTTTCCCGAATCCCCCGTGCCTCCGAGAACCAGGATCTCGTCTGAGGCCTCTATGTCTCGGGGGGGAATACTCCGAGCCTGAGCGTCGTCGTGGTTCTTCAGAGAGGGGGTCTCCCTCGAGGGAACACAAGAGGAAGAAGAAATTCTCGAAGGCAGCGTCTCTGGACGGTTCCGAAAAACTGGGCTCCTCTTGGGGCCGGTAGTGGAGCCCCGAGTGCCTGCCTGGATCATCGGAGAAGGAGCACCCGGCCAAAGTTCCTCGTTGGAAAGCGGATCAGCCTAGGCAAGTACCGACTGTTCTTGTCAAAGACTCCCCTCCAGGGGAACCGGCATCGGGGCTGACCGTGTTGGCGCCTGAGTCAGAGGCTGCAGAGCCTCCTGGACTCGAGTCCAGGATGGTGCTTTGGAGCACAGTTTTACTGCCTTCATTGAACAGCAGAGGGCGCTGATGTCCGGCATGTCTGGTTCCTTCGCCCCAACCACCGGGCCCGCGATGTCAAAGTCGACCCCGGAGGCCGAGCCCATCCTCGAGACCTTCCGGGCGCGAGTTGATGTTTGGCCAAGGTTGCACCGTTCGGGACTGAGGTCGTCACCACCAAGCCTGCCGGCATCGGGGTGGACAGCGCTGGGGCCCTCAATGCCCAAGGAGCCCCTCGAGTCCTCATTGGAGGCCTCTGCTTGGGAGACAGAGGATGAGGAGTCCCCGGATACCTGAAGGCATAGGGATGTCCCCTCTTATTCCCCGGTATCTGAACCTCAGAGAAGGTACCCACTGGAGGATATGGGTTTTTTGGATTTCGTGCAGAACATGTCCAAGGCTTTGGCTTTCCCCACTGAGTCCCAGGAGGAGCCACGAGCCAATGAGCTTGAGATCCTCCAATATGAGGCTCCACCTCGGGAGACCCTCACGGTACCCGTTCCTCCGATCCTGGAACGACTTATGCTCCGCATGTCGGAGACGCCGGTGTCGACGCTGGTGATCAGCAAACGGCTCGATTCAATGTATCGAGCCTGCCAGAGCCCTGGGTTCAAAAAATCACAACTACCGCACAACTCCATTGTTGTGGAATCAGCCATGTGTCAGCTTAAGAGCCAGAAGACACACTCCTCAGTGCCTCCAGGCAGGGAGGCCCGCACCTTGGATGCCCTCGGCAGGAAATGTTTCCAGGGCGTGATGCTGAATTGTCTGATCCAGGCGTATCAGTTGTACATGGGCATGTACCTGAGAGACCTGGTGAAGGAACTCTCCGGGTTCTCAGCTGGTTTCTCTGAGGAACCTTTGCAGCGCTTCAAGAGCCTGTCCAAAGCTGTCCGTGAATGCTCCAAATTTATGTCTTGGGTGGTTTGTGATGGGTTTGAGTTGGTGACCCGGGTAGCCGCGGTGGGCATCGGTGCACACTGCCAAGCTTGGCTGCAGTCGTCCAACCTCGAGCAATGGGTTCATGACAAGTTGGTCGATGTCCCATGCCAAGGGGAGAATCTCTTCGGCAAACCCATGACCGACAAGGCCGCAGAGCTGGAGACCGAGTTCATGACGAGGACATGGCTCTCTAAGAAGACCTCTGCCCTTTTCTGTAAGAATGGCTTGGGTAAAAAGCCCATTTATCCGAAGAAGTCCACTGCTTACCGAAACTACCCCCCTTACCATGCCTCCCCCAGCTCCCCAACAGGGACAGCAGGCCAAGGGACAGGGACATGGCCCGCATAAGCAGAAGGCCCCCAAACTCCAGACTCCTGCTCCGGCCCAGCATGGTGGGGGGTTTTGACTCCTGCAGCATGGCCCCTCTCCCAGCCGGAGCTGGGCAGCCCACAGGGAGGTAGGTTCACTTTGTATGTCCACAGGTGGAGAACCATCACCACCGATTCATGAGCATTACAAGTGGCCAGGGAGGGATACCTCCTCCATCTAGCCCATGTGCCTCCACACTACTTCCCAGGAGAGCCTCCAAGGACTCCCATTCACTGGGACCTTCTTCTGAAGGAGTTGGCAGGTCTCCTCAAGGACCATGCGGTGGAACCAGTGCCCCACCACCTCAAGGGCAAGGGGTTCTACTCCAGGTATTTCCTCGTGCCAAAGAGAAGAGGGGGCCTAAGGCCTATCCTCGACCTGCGCGACCTCAACAAATTCCTGGTGAGGGAGAAGTTCAAGATGCTCTCCCTTGGAATATTGCTGCCCTACCTCCGCCAGAGAGACTGGCTATGCTCTTTAGATCTAAAGGATGCCTACACACACATCCTAATCCACCCAAGCCACAGGCAATACCCACGCTTTGTGGTAGGGGACAACCGATACCAATACAGAGTGCTTCCTTTTGGTCTTGCTTTTTGGTGTGCTGGGCAAAAGGTGGACCCCTTTTCTTGCCTGGTGGTTGTAGTGTTGCAATACCATCTCCACCTTTCTGCGATGGGGCTTAAGTCCAACTCCATCAGAGTGCATCTCAGTGCCCTAGCGGCGAACCATTTTCCCGTGGACGAGAAGCATCTCTCTGCTCACCCAATCGTATCCTGGTTTTTAAAGGGCCTGCTCCTGTTGAAACCCCCGGTCCATCCCCCAGCGACCGAATGGGACCTTAATGTCATTTTGGGGTGACTTACCCTGTCGCCGTTTGAGCAGATGGCCACGTGCCATCTCCAGTATCTCTCCTGGAAAGGTGGTATTCTTGGTTGTGCTCATTTCTGCCTGGAGAGTAAGTGAGCTCCAGGCTCTTGTGTTGGAGAGGCCTTATACCAAGTCCTACAAGCATAGGGTGGTTCTTCGCACACATCCCAAGTTCCTTCCGAAGGTGGTCTCCTCGTTTCACCTCAACCAGGAGGTGGTTCTTCCTACCTTCTTTTCCAGGCCACGTGCCAGTCGGGCAGAGGCTGTCCTCCATACCAGGGACTGTAATAGGTCTCTGTCCTTCTACATCCAGAGTATGCAAACTCACCGGAAAGCCTTGCAGCTTTTCGTTTCCTATGAATCCAGTAAGCTGGGGGAGGCGGTGACAAAATGTATGCTGTCCACTTGGGTGGTGGACTATATTGCCCGGGCTTATGAGGCAGCGGGGCTTCTGCTGGAGGGCCGTGTTACGGCTCATAGGATCAGCGCCATGGCGACATCAGTAGCTCACTGCACTCTGTTCCTTTGGCAGACATCTGCTGGGCCACTACCTGGTCTTCGGGTCATACCTTCATGGCTCATTACTGCCTGGATAGGGAGTCCTGACGGGCCACGCTTTTGGCCAGACTGTGCTCCGTAACTTGTTTGAGGTCTAGGCAACTCCTGTCCTCTGACTCTTTTGTGTTCAGGGTACCGTAGTGCTACTTTCCTGGTTAGGGTTTCATTGCGACTGCTTGCGGCTCTCAATGAGGGAGCCTTTTTGGGCTATAGGTTCAAGGGAGCCTGTAGCTGGGGAGTCCTATATATGAGGACTGACTTCCTGCTTATTCCTGGAGAAAGCGTAGTTACTCACCTGTAACAGGTGTTCTCTGGGGACAGCAGGAATCAGTCCTCACAACCCTCCCTCCTCCCCTTGGAGTTGCAGTCCAATTATTTTTCTTTCATTTGTTTTGCCGTCTTTTTTAGCTATGTCATTTGACTGAGCAAGATGGCACCCTTGGGCGGAAAGGGGACCACACATGCGTGGTAGCATCTCCCAAAGGCTTTCTTTGAAAGCTGGGGATTTGCTCCGCATGGGACTCTGTGGGTGTCAATGTCACCCATATGTGAGGACATTCCTGCTGTCCCCGGAGAACACCTGTTACATGTGAGTAACTACGCTTTCCTCCCTCAAATTTGGAAAGCGGTAAAAAGATTGTGGATACCTTTCAAGAAGCACTGCTCAGACAAATGATGATGGAACCGACTAGGGAAAATTTGACACTGGATCTGGTATCACCATTGGAGGTAGCATGTAGAATGCTCACATGGGCACCTACCTAGGCAGCAGCGATCATCACATGATGTGATTTGAGGTAAAAGCTAAGGCAGAGTCCAATCACAGCAACTCAATGTACTAGACTTCAGAAACGTTACTACTACGTCTACTGATCATTTGTATAGGATTACAAGGCATATGCAGCACTGTACAGACACATATAGTATCAATCATTTTTATGAGAATTTAAGTACAGAATATGTCCAAGATACAGCCAATTTCTCAAATAGACCTCAGATATACTAACAGCACAAGTCCCCCAACTTTCATAGACAAGTCAAAATACTAACCACTTGCCTCTACCCCAACAGGACAGAGCATAAAATACAAAACAGAGCAATGTCGAGTCCACTAAACCCCAATGTGCTCACCCACTTAAATGGCCAGCCTTCATCTATCCACCTCTATTGCAGCCAGCTTCCCCCCAGCATGGGGCCCAGGCAGCACAACTCTGTCCCGCCACTCACACACCTGCACCTCCATTCAGCATCCCTGCTCATCAAACTACCCTCTCCACAGGTCAGTGCAAGCTGCTTCCCCGCCCACATAGAATCTTTACCCTAGGAACTCCCTCCATCACTACCACTCCCACTCCCATACCACCAAACACCTTGCCGAGTGACCTCTCAAGTATTGAGCAGCATTCCCTTCATGATAAGGAAAAGATAATCAATCAGAGGGGTCCACAAGGACAGAAAGCAGTTGTGGACTGTAGTTCCCTGCATTTTATCCGTTCTACATTCTATTTCCATTAAATCATGTACTGCATGCTCCTACTGCTTCACCCCAGGGGCTTCCTCGGCCATCCAGTGCTGCAAAGTGATCTTCTTCCCCAACCAGAAGCCACGCACATAGAGAGCTGCCTTTGCATGCTTTTGAGATACCACTCCAGAGAGAATTTGCCAAACGAGTAAGTCTCCACCGTAGGAGTCAGAACCTGGTCCACAAGGGTCTCTAAGTGCCCACAAATTTGCCTCCAAAACCTCTGTATCTATGGACAAAACCAGAATCTGTGGACAAAGGTTCCCAGGTCTAGGGCACACAACCTACACATAACTGATCCCCTTCAACCCTGCTCTTTGGGCCCACATGTGCACATATGTCCTCCACAGAAACTTATATTGAAGTTCCTGCAGCTAAACACACTCAGAGAGCGAAGTGCACCTATTGAAGGACCACATAGCAGTGACAGGGTAACATTACCAAAACCATCCATCCTCCATCGAGCAGACAAGAGTTCCAAGTATCCCAGATCCAGAGAAGGTTGCAGTGCCCTCTTAAGAACTATAGAATCACCCAGCTCCCCAAGAAGGTTCAACATCTCCATTAAGCCTCCCATCTGGAAAATTCCTGATTCAAGTTTATATAGTCCCTGGATATAATAATGAATCTGAAGATAACAGAAAAAGTCCTGTCTCTTCACACCATATCTCCTCTGCAGGTTAGAAAAAGAATCCAACTCCTCTCCCCCCCTTCCACCATAAGATTTCCCACTTTGGTAAGCCCCTCGATGGCTCAGCACTGAAGCACATCTGATTGCATTCTCAGGAGAAAGTCCATATTACCCTCTAAGGGCAAAAAGCCGCGTCTTATACAGCATCCTCCATAGACCATAGTACCATTGACCACGTCTCTCAAATGTGCTTCATACATATCAAATTATATGTACATAAACAAGGCAGGCCTAAACCCCCTTCCTCTGCATGCTTCACCAAAGCCTTGAGAGAAATCCAAGGTCTTATCCCTTTACATAAATACTTGCCCACCTGAATATCCAGTCACACCCAGTCCTGTTGAGTGATCCCCAGTGGAAGATGTTGTAAGACGTATATCCACCCTGGTAGTTCCATCATTTTAAAAAGGGCCACCCTCCTCTTTAAAGAAATAGGCAGGCCTCCCCAGCTGAGCAAGTTCTCAGTCATACATGAGATAAGGGGTTTAATATTGCGTTCATAAAGTTGAGAGGGGTCTGCATGTAACTGGATATCCAAATAGCGGATTTGAGAGTCCGCCCAAACCAAAGGGAAAACCTCTTGCCAAATTGCCCGGACCTTCCCCTACATCAAGCGTTAACAATTTGTTCCTATTGATTTTTAGCTCCGAGAAGCTTTCAAAACTTTCAATAATATAGAAGGCTGCTGGGAGGGGAGTGGCAGTGTCCTGCAAGCTTAGTAACATATCAGCAAATGCACTCAATTTAATGTCCTCTCCCCACAAATGTAGACCTTGTACTCGCTCAGCAACTTGCAATACCAGTAATAAAAGCTTCAACGATAACACAAACAACAGTGGGGAGCGGGGACAGCCATGTCAAATGCTCCTTCCTAACTTAAATGGATCAGACATCGCCCCACCCACGGAGACAACAGCCTGTGGCTCATTATGCAACACCTGAACCCACCCAAGGAAATGACCCAAGAAGACAAAACTTTTCGGTACCTTAATCAGATAAGGCCAGGAAACCCTATCAAATGCCTTTTTGGCTTCAAAACTCACCAAGAGCAAGGGAAGATAATGGTGAACACAATATTCCATTGCCAACTCCAACTTGGCAATGTTTTTGGCTGCTCCTCTGCCCTGCACGAAACCCACTTGCCATATAGTATATGACGGCAGACAAAGACCAGTATGATCCATCTAGTTTGCCCAGTAAGATGGTTAGAGTGGTCATAACTGCAGCTCCGTGCAGATTACTCCCCTCTATGCCTGTGTTTAGGGTTGTACCCAGTGCTCCGTGCAGATCAGCCCTCCTCCAACTATTGAGTATAAAAGATACTTAAGTATGCTTTGATTTCATCCTCTTGCTAAAAAGGGACCCATTGTGTCTTGACCATGCCATCTTGAATTCCGTCACTGTATTTGCTCCTACCACTTACAACTGGAGGACATTCCAAGCATTCACCACCCTTTCAATGAAAAAGTATTGCTTGATGTTGCTTTTAAGTTTACCACCTTGCAGCTTCATCATATGTCCTCTAGTTTTACAGCTCCCCCTTCTTTGAAAAAGATATTTGTTCATTTATACCAGTGGTTTCCAACCCAGTCCTCTGGGACCCCCAGGCCAGTCAGGTTTTCAGGATATCCACAACAAATATGCATGAGATAGATCTGCATGCACTGCTTCCATTGTATGCAGATCTATCTCATGCATATTCATTGTGGATACCCTGAAAACCCAACTGAACTAGGGTCCCAGAGGACTGGGTTGAGAACCACTGATTTATACTCTTTAAGTATTTAAAGGTTTGTATCGTATCTCCCCTCCCCTCCTCTAGGTGATATTTAGGTCTTCAAGTCTCTTCTCATACGTCTTCTGGCACAGGCTCCAAATCATTTTGGTCGCTTTCCTCTGAACCGTTTCAAGTATTTTTATATCCTTTGTGAGATATAGCCTCCAAAACTGAACACAATACTCCAAGTGAGGCCTCACCATCGACTTGTAAAGCGGCATTAATTCTTCCTCCTTTCTGCTGGTTTTTCCTCTCTGTATGCAGCCTAGCATCCTTCTGACTTTGACTGCTGCTTTGTTGTATTGTTTTGCTACCTTGAGATCCTCAGACACTAGCACTCCGAGGTCCCTCTCCTGGTCCATGCACACTAACCTCTCTCCCCCTATCACATACGATTCCTTTGGATTTGTGCTTCCCAAGTGCATGACTCTGCACTTCTTTGCAAATCATAACTGCCAAGCATTAGACCACTCTTCCAGTGTTTTTAGATCTTTCCTCATGTCAACCGCCTACTACTACTATTGAACATTTATATAGCACTACAAGGCATACGCGGCACTGCACAGAAACATGAAAAGAGACAGTCCCTTCTCATCAGAGCTTACAATCTAGTCAAGACAGACAATACAACAGCTGAAAAAGGATACAACTAGGGAAAGGTAAGAAAATATATAGGAGATTAAGCGGATCAGGATCGAAAAGCAGCCACAAAGAGGTGAGCCTTGGGGACTGCTACCTGCTATTTGCTTTGACTGGATCCCGGTGTGGCTGTGCGGTGGAGGAGGAGTTTGGTGTCCACACTCCTCCCCCCGGGCCGGTTTAGAGTATCGGCCCGTCGTGGCAATCTGGGACTGCTATTTGCTTCGATTGGATCCCGGTGCGGCTGTGTGGTGGAGGAGGAGTTTAGTGTCGTCCCCCCGGGCTGGTTTAAGAGCATCGGCCCACCACGGAACGCGACCCATGGGCGCATACCCGTGGGCACATGCCCGAAAGGGTGTGACCAAAGAGGCATGCCCCGCCCCTTTGGAGTCTGAGGAGTTGTTTGCAGTTTCTGATCGGTAAGAGGAGAAAAACATTTTTTCCCACCTCAGGCGCTAAGTCTTTAAAGACTGTTGGACCAATGGATCATCATCTTTTGAATGCCCAGGCTGATCAACCGGAGAAAGAACTATCGGGTGAAACCGAGAGTAATATTTCAGACTTATTCGTCACTACGCTGAGGTTTGCCCTACCCGGACAGGGAGTGCTTTGTGAGGTTTATCCCCCTAGGAAGAGTCACTTGGGGTAGACCCTCTTGTTCAAGAAGCCTCTTCTTTGCCTACTGCCTCGGGGATTGATAAAGTTAAGCTGCCTTCATCATTGGAATTTTTCTCTGCTGGTCCTACTGTTGAAACTCCCGTGGATGTTTCTCTGCGTGATGTATGGGAGGTATTGCGCGTATTGAGCTTTCACTCCATGCATCTTTGTCTCAAGTCACGCAGTTTTCCAAAGAAGTTGTTCAGAAACTTTCCAAACATGATATGATTTTTTTTGATAAATGTAATAAGTCATTAAATAAGTTGGAAGCATAGGTCTCTGTGATGGAGGCTGCAGTCTCTTCTTCTATTCAGGACAGTGTTGTCATACATCATCAGTTAGAATTATTAGAAGACGCTGTTCATGCTAAGAATTTGCGTTTTTTAAATTTCCCTTGTATTCATTATCTTACTCCTATAATACTGTTGCAGAAATATTTTAAGGAGGTTTTGTTAATGGATGATGCTGAGTCAATTAAGTTTTCCTCGGTTTATTATCTTCCTCTTTTGTCTACCACTGAGACCTCCTCTCCAAATACCAAGGAGAGAGTGAATCTCCCTATGACTGAGTCTTTAGATGTTTCCGCCTTTTTGGAATCCTCTTTGGATGTCATTTCTCATCGAGCTACCCTAATCGCTTCCTTTTTATCTCTTGCAGATAAAAACCTAATAATGCGATTGTATTTTTTGAAAAAGGATCAAGCTTTTTGTGGTAGCTCTATTCAGATTTTTCCTGATGTTTGTAGATTAACCCAAAAACGGAGGAAAGCTTTTTTGGCATTAAAAACTCGGGCCTTAGCTGTTGGGGTTTCCTTCTTCCTAAAATATCCCTGTAAATGTATTTTGATATATGAAAATGTTAAGTATGTTTTCCTAGGTGTTGGGCAATTAGAGGTTTTTTTGATAAATAAAGAAAAAGGTTACATTTATTTTCTCCTTCCTTTCCTAGTATAACAGGGCTAAAATTTATATGGGATCCATTTTTCTTATGGATTTAATTTACTTGACGGTTATGTTTGTTTAATATATTTTAATATTTTTGCTTGTGAATTGAATATTCCTGATGTAGCGAGTAGTATTCCTCTTGACGTGGACTTGATTGTATTCTTGCTTTATGTTTATAATAAAGATTGTTGAATCTTAAAAAAATTAAATAAATAAAATAAAAAGAGGTGAGCCTTTAGCATGGATTTGAAAAGAGGCAGAGATGAAGCCTGACGTACAGACACAGGTAGTTTGTTACAGGCAGAAGGGAGCAGCAAGGTGAAAGGATCAAAGTTTGGAGTTGGCAGTGGAAGAAAAGGGCATAGAGAGAAGCAATTCACTAGAAGAGCGGAGTTCACGAGAAGGGGTGTAGGGAGAGATGGGAGAGGAAAGGTAGTGAGGAGCAGCAGAATGAATACATTTATAGGTCAGAAGGAGAAGTTTGGATACGGGAACGGAAAGGGAGCCAATGAAGTGACATGAGAAGAGGGACGATATGAGCATATTGGGGCTGGTGGAAAATTAGCCGCACAACTGAGTTTTGAATAGAGGGGGGGAGAGATGATTCAGAGGGAGACCAGCAAGGAGGAGATTGCAATAGTCTAAACAGAAGGTGATTAAAGAGTGGATAAGTGTCTTAGTAGTGTGTTCAGAAAGGAAGGGTGAATTTTGCTGATGTTATAGCTGGTCGCCGTATCTTAAAAAGGATATAGCGTTATTAGAAAAGGTACAGAGAAGAGCCACCAAAATGGTAAAGGGGATAGAAGGCTACTCCTATGAAGAGAGGCTACAAAGGTTAGGGCTCTTCAACCTGGAAAAGAGACGGCCGAGGGGAGATATGATAGAGGTCTATAAATTAATGAATGGAGTGGAACGGGTAAATGTAGATCGCCCCTAGTCTTTCTATATTCTGATAGCGTAAACAATCGATCTACATTTACCCGTCCAAAGCGGAGAGCGAGTTGGCTACAGACAGAGTGGTGGCAGTCTTACAGAGTCTTGGATGGGTAGTCAATGTTTCCAAGAGCAGGTTGAACCCATCACAGAAACTGGAATACCTGTGTGCTCGCTTCAATACGGGGGTCGGGAAAGTGTTTCTGCCACAGCAACGGGCACAAGGTTTGAGAAAGCTAGTCTGCAGGTTTCTGGACAGCAGAAATCCCACGGTCTGGCACTATCTGCAGTTACTCGGTACCATGGCAGCGACACTCGAATTGGTGCCATGGGCTTAGCCCACATGAGACCCTTACAGAGAGCATTACTCAGACAGTGGTCACACCAGGAGGACAGTCTGTCTCGGATATTACCCTGTCTGCCGGAGACACATCAGGCTCTTCAATGGTGGCTGTGGCCAGAGAATCTGGAAAAGATAATGCCCTTAGAAACACTGGGTTGGATACCCTTAACAACGGATGCCAGCCTATCAGGCTGAAGCGCTCACGTCCAAGGGCAGTTCTCCCAAGGTCTTTGGACTGATCAGGAAAAGGTCTGGTTAATCAACAGGATGGAATTGCAGGCAGTAGTCCTGGCACTTCAGGTCTTTCGATGGTGTCTTCAAGGGAAGGCCATTCGAGTATTTTCCGACAATGCGACGATGGTGGCCTACATCAACCGGCAAGGGGGCACAAGCAGCATAGCGCTGGAAGCTGAGGCCAAGCAGTTGTTTGAGTGGGCTGAGATATATTTGCTAGTGTTGTCGGCAGCGCATGTCGCAAGAGTGGAAAACGTAGAGGCCAATTTTCTGAGTCGAGTAAGAGTGGGACCCAGCGGAGTGGGTCCTACATCCACAAATGTTCGAAATGCTGGTACGCCACTGGGGTCCGCCAGTAATGGATCTCATGGTGACACTTCAATCCGTGAAGGCCAATCGGTTCTTCAGCAGAAGATGAAAAAGTATGTCAGAAGGCCTGGATGCGCTAATACAGCCCTGGCCAGAAGGGCAACTCCTGTACGTGTTTCCACCTTGGGTGTTAATAGGTCGGGTGTTGCAGAGAATAGAACTTCACAGAGGACAGGTAATTTTAATTGCGCCGGATTGGCCAAGGCGCCCTTGGTATGCAGATCTGATGAGGCTCTTGATAGGCAAGCTATGGCAGCTTCCAGTTCACAGGGACCTGTTATTCCAGGGTCCGCTGCTTATGCTGCAGGTGGATTGGTTCTCGCTTACTTGGCTCTTGAAAGGGCAAGGTTGACAGCGAGAGGTTATTCTGTGGCAGTAGTTTCCACCTTGTTGACGGCTCGGCGGAGATCAACTTCATTGGCGTATATTCGTATCTGGCGTGTCTTTGAAGCCTGGTGTGTTGACAAGAAAGTTAAGGCCTTAAAAGCTTCAGTACCTCTGGTGCTAGCTTTTTTGCAGGATGGATTTGAGAGAGGGTTAGCGGCTGCATCCTTAAGAATACAGTTGGCAGCACTTTCCTGTTATAGAGGTAAGATAAAAGAAGAGGCAATGGGTGGACATACAGATATCAAATGTTTTTTGAGGGCAGTGTCGCTTTTGCGGCCACCGTGTAGGTAGGTTGTTCCAACGTGGGATCTACATTTAGTACTGGAGGCTTTGGTGCGCAAGCCTTTTGAACCTTTGTCTAGAGCATCGCTCAAGGACCTTACTCTTAAGGTGTTTCTGGTGGCTATTTCTTTGGCCCGAAGAATCTCGGAATGGCAAGCGTTGTCGTGTAGGAAGCCTTTTCTAGTTTTTAGTGATACAAAGGTGGTCTTGAGGCCAGTGCCGTCCTTTTTGCCCAAAGTAGTATCACTTTTTCTTGTGAATCAGATGGTTTCACTACCGGTTTTTGAGGAAGGCAGTGCTGGTGCATCTTCGAAGCAGTTACATCGGTTGGATGTTCGTCGAGCATTAAAGAAGTATTTAAGATGTACAGCATCTTTCCGCAGATCGGATAGATTATTTGTTTTGCTTGGAGGAGCAAGGAAAGGAGAAGCAGCATCAAAAGCTTCCATTGCCAGATGGCTTAAGGAGGCGATAGCATGTGCGTATGTTTTAAATGGTAAATCAGTGCCAGAAGGGCTTAGAGCTCATTCAACTAGGGCGCAAGCAACGTCGTGGGCAGAGTGCAGTTTGTTGCCGGCAGTTGAGATTTGTAAGGCGGCTACTTGGTCGTCTTTACATTCTTTTGTCAGACATTACCGTCTAGATGTGCAAGTGGAAAGGGATTTATTTATTTATTTAGCTGTATTTATATACCGCTTTTCACCGGGTCAAAGCGGTGTATACCTGTTTTGGATCAGCAGTGCTTCAGGCTGGTTTAGCAGGTCCCTCCCGTTGACTTTTTTCACTGCTCTGTTAAATTCCCAGAGGTTCGGGACTAGATTGGAGGGACGATAAGGAAGGTGAAATTAGACTCACCTGCTAATTGTTGTTCCTTGAGGAACTCCAGTCTAGTCCCGTATCCCTCCCTAGTAATTTCCTTGGGCTGTAGCCTGAAGCGAAAGGTGTTTTACAGGTAAGCTGAATGAGTAGCTGTAACGGTTATGGCTCATAAAGGGGGGGATTGTATCGATAGGAGTTCAGAAGCGAACAATATCCTCCATAAAAGGGTATGGTGGATCTCAGCATGTCAGAGAAAATTGATATAGTTTAAGGGGAACATAAAGGAGTCTGAAATATTTTCTCCTTTTTTATAAAGTTACTAGTTAAGTTAGGTTAAGTTTGTTAGTAGTGTTTACTACTTAATTGTTGCTCCGGTGAGTCTGCTTTGTCAATAGGTAACTGGAGTCATGAGGCGGTTCCTGTGCCTTTATACTGGTGTCATCAAAAGGATGACGTTTCTCAGTCTCCAAGCTGCTAGAGGAGGAGCAAAACCCAGTGGTTGGGGACTAGACTGGAGTTCCTCAAGGAGCAACAATTAGCAAGTAAGTCTAATTTCACCTTTTCCCAGTTCCGGCTAGAAGCTTTTGCAGGCTTCACCATGCAGGGATGTGAGATCCCACTTGCCATTACTGCATTTGAACGCCTCAGTCTTCTTTTGTCTGCTGAGCCTCGAGGACCTCTTTTTACTTGGTCAGTGTACCCTGCTATTTTTCATTTAATTTTCCTTTTTTTACGTTTTTTTTTTCTTTCTTTTCTCTGTCACTACTGGCACAAGTGAATTCTTCCCCATTTAGTTTCCTTATTTATTTAGCTGATCTTTTATAACGCGTTTTCTAAAAGTCAAGGCGGTTTACAAAAAACAACATAGCTCAACAAGGTTTTACATGAAACAGAGAATGTAACAAGGTAATAATCTAACTCAATAGGGCTTTACAAATACAAAGAATATAGAATATAATATAAAAACATAGGGCTTGATATTGAGTTAAGTCAGCTAGATGCGGGTACAGTGCTTAGCCACTACCGGCATCCTCTAATCCCAGATATTCAATGCCAGGGTCATATCCAGGGTTGCCGCACATGCCTAGAAGCTACAGAGGCTAATTTGGGTAGTGGCAATGTTGCTCCGCTGCCTGGGTAGCTTCTATGGATGAAGATAGGCCAACTTTTGCAGTGCTTGTCTTCTACCAATTGAAGATAACCAGGAAGCGGTACAATATCACTGCTACCCAGTTAGCCTCTGACTCCACCCACGACATGCCCCGATGCTAAGCAGTTAGCATCGGGGCATGTAAGGGAGATTGTGTTAATGCCATTGAATATTCTGCTGAGAAGTATTTACACAGTTTACAGGGCTGCAAATCGTGTAAATGCCTTTTGAATATTAGGCCCGTAAAACAAGCTTTGAGAGTATTGGGGAATGGGAAAGCGGGGTATTGGTGGGGATATCAGGCTTGGGTGGAGGAGTGGGAGGGGGGGATAGGGGCAAGGGAAGGGAATAAGAGGGTGACTTAATATGGTCAGTCAAATAAGTGGCTAAGAAACGGTCAGCGCAATGGTTGGCTAAGTTTCATTGGTGAAGCATTCGAGGAATAAGTGAATTTTCAGATTTCTTTGGAAGACTGTTAGATCAGTTGTGGCATGTAGGTTGTTCAGCATGGCATTCCATAGTGTTGGGACGTATATAGAGAAAGCCCTTCTGGAGGTAGTGTGATTGGTCTTCGCTTTGATTGCTGGAGAAAATAGAGTGTTCACTGAGTTTGATCTTCGTGATTTATTATTTGGTGTTTTCTGTATGACTAACTGGAGATAGATTGAGGAAAGTCCATGAGTGATCTTGAAGACTGTCAGGATAGCTTTGAATTTGAGTCGCACAGAGATGGGTAACCAGTGGAGTTGTTTAAATAGAGGGGTTATGTGGTCTATTCTGGATGCTCTACAAATTATGTGTGCAGCAGTAGTTTGAGCCGATTGAATTGGGTGGAGAGAATATTTTGGAAGACCTTGGGAGCAGGAGGTTGCAGTAGTCGACGTGAAGGAAAATGAGGGCTTAGAATATGGTATGAAAGTTGTGAGGCTTCAGAAGTGGTTTTAAGTGTTGTGCCATTTTAATTTTGCAGTAGATGGTTCTTGTGATGTTGCTGATGTCAGAGATAATCGCTGATCTAAAGTAACCCCCAGGTAGTGAACTTCAGGTTTTATAAGTAGGTTTGTTCCCTTGATGGCAATGGCAGGAGGTGGGGTGAAGTTGGGGTCTCTGGTGAGGTTTAAGACTTTGGTTTTCTTGTGGCTAATGGTCATGTGTTCTGTAAGTCACTTATTGACAGAATTGAAGCATTTTTCTATAGATATTATAGGACCGGTAGTAGTGAATGGAACATATATCATTACAAAGCAGCCTTGATTGGATGATAGCTCATCCTCCCCTTGTATTGGAGGGACTGCGCTAGACTCTATGGGAGAGCATATTCAACACTGTTTCACTAGCTAGAAGACCTGCTAACTGGTTAAACTGCAGTCAGGGAGATATTCAGCAGCACTAAGTCATTGCAATGTGTGCCTTCGAGTTAATGTTGACTCCTGGCGACCCAGCAGCTCCTGGGTTTTCTTGGCAATGTGACCGAAGTAGATTGCCAGGCCTTTCTTCATTAATGCCAGTGAATAACCCCTGCTACCAAGTTTGCATGCCTCTGCATAGCGTCAGGGCGATCCAGGGGGTGGAGTGGGGTGGCACCAGGGTTAACCAGGCAGCAGCAATATTCAGCCCCTGGACGGTTAACTTAAATTGGTTAAAGTTAGGCAAAATCAAAGCAGGTCTAAATTTAGCCAGTTTAGCTATTTGGCCAGTGGCTGAATATTGCCGCTGACCAGATAGCTAAAATACTATCCAGGCAATCAGGATGTTCAATGCCGGTGGCTGGATATGGCTCCCGGCATTGACTATCCAAGTTTAAATTAAAATGGGGATGGTCAGCGACTTTCAGTGTGCTAACTGCCACCACTGAAAATGTCCCGCATGAGACAAAGACCAGCTCGCCAATATTCCTTGGACAATTCCACAAAGATCGGCCAATTCTCTGGCCTCTTGCCTTTGTCAATGTCAGCCATTGAGGAACGTCTTGTCAGAAGCTTTGAGGAGATCATGATGTTCTTTGCCCTGTATGAACCTTCTGCTTAATCAGTGCTGATGCAGCTGCATTGTAGTATTGAGCCTGTCCTTGAGACTCGTCACTTGTCTGTGGGAGAGGAACCATAATTGAGGCCTCAGCACAAGTTCCTGCCCAACTGATCTTGGTCTCTAGTATGGCCGAAGGGAACACTCCACTAGAAATCGCAGATCTTTGTTTCACCAGCACTTCTGGAGGAGATCTGCTTCCAGGGAAGTGCATAAGAACATAAGATATGCCATACTGGGTCAGACCAAGGTCCATGAAGCCCAGTATCCTGTTTCCAACAGTGGCCAATCTAGGTCATACGTACCTAGCAGTTTCCCCAAAAGACACAGGTTCTACAATGCTTGTACTGGGTCAATCATTGATATCCTGGGTCCCTTCTTAATAATGGTTTATGGACCTTTCCTCCAGGAACTTGTCCAAACCTTTTTTAAACCCAGCTACACTAACGCCTTTACTACATCCTCCGGTAACAAATTCCAGAGTTTGATTACACGTTGAGTGAAAAAATATTTTCTTTTATTAGTCTTAAATAGTTTACCCTGTAGCTTCATTGCATGTTCCCTAGTCTTTCTATATTCTGATAATGTAAACAATTGATCTACGTTTACCCGTTCCATTCATTCATTAATTTATAGACTTCTATCGTATCTCCCCTCAGCCGTCTCTTTTCCAGGTTAAAGAGCCCTAACCTTTTTAGCCTTTCTTCATAGGAGTATCCTTCCATCCCCTTTACCATTTTGGTGGCTCTTCTCTGAACCTTTTCTAATAAAGCTATATCCTTTTTAAAATACGGCGACCAGAATTGCACACAATATTCAAGGTGCGGTCTCACCATGGAATGATATAGAGGCATTATAATATCTTTTGTTTTATTTTCCATTCCTTTCCTTATGATACCTAGCATTCTATTTGGCCGCCGCTGCACACTGGGCCGAGGGTTTTAACATGTTATCCACAATGACGCCTAAATCTTTTTCCTGGGTGGTGACTCCTAATGTGGAACCTTGCATCGTGTAACCATAGTTTGGGTTGTTGTTCCCTAGGTGCATAACTTTGCACTTGTCCACATTAAATTTCATCTGCCATTTTGATGCCCGGTCTTCCAATTTATCAAGATCTTCTTGCAATTTTCCACAATCCTCTTGGGTTTTAACAACTTTAAATAGTTTTGTGTCATCAGCAAATTTGATAACCTCACTCGTTATTCCACTTTCCAAGTCATTTATGAATATGTCAAAAAGCAGCGGACCCAGCACAGATCCCTGGGGTACACCACTATTCACCTTTCTCCATTGGAAATATTGGCCATTTAGCCCTACCCTCTGCTTTCTATCTTTTAACCAGTTCCTGATCCACAATAGTACACTGCCTCCTATCCCATGACTTTTTAGTTTTGCCAAAAGTATCTGATGAGAGACCTTGTCAAAGGCTTTCTGAAAGTCCAGATACACTATATCAACCGACTCACTTTTGTCCACCTGTTTATTCACACCTTCAAAAAAACATAACAGATTAGTAAGACAAGATTTAATTGCTGTCTCCCATTAGGCCATGACTATCTATATGCTGAGTAATTTTATTCTTTATGATGGTTTCCACCATTTTGCCCGGTACTGACGTCAGGCTCACTGATCTGTAGTTTCCCAGATCACCCCTGGAATCCTTTTTAAAAATTGGAGTTACATTGGCGATCCTCCAATCTTCAAGTATTAGAGATGATTTTAATGATAGTTCACAGATTACTAATAGCAGGTCTGCAATCTCATATTTCAGTTCTTTCAACACCCTTGGATGTATACCATCCGTCCCAGGTGCTTTGCTACTCTTCAGTTTATCTAATAGTTGTAAGACATCTTCCCGATGTATCGATATTTCCTTCAATTCTTCCGCACCTTTAAATACCACTTCAGTCATGGGTAACATCCCTACATCTTCCTCAGTAAAGACCGAAGCAAAGAATTCATTCAGTCTCTCCACTATCGCCTTGTCACATCTTAGTGCCCCTTTAACCCCTCTATCATCTAATGAACCAGCTAACTCTCTCACAGGTTTTTTGCTATGAATGTACTTGAAAAAGTCTTTTTTTGCATTTTTGCTTCCACAGCAAGCTTCTTCTCTAATTCTTTCTTTGCCTGCCTTATCAATGCCTTGCGTTTGACTTGCCAGTCCTTGTGCTGTTTCCAGGTTTCGTCGTTTGGCTCTTTTTTCCATTTCCTGAAAGATACTTTTTTGGCAACAACAGCCTCTCTGACCTCACCTTTAAACCATGCTGGCAGATTTTTGGACTTCCTTCCACTTTTCTTAAAGCGTGGAATACAGCTGTTCTGGGCTTCCAAGATAGTATTTTTCAACAACATCCAAGCTTGATGTAAAGTCTTTAACCTTTGCAACTGCTCCTTTTAGTTTTTTCTTAACTATTTTCCTCATTTTATCATAGTCTTCCTTTCGAAAGCTAAAAGGTAGTACTGTGGATTTCCTTATTATCCCTCCTACACTAATTAAATCAAATGCGATCATGCTATGATCGCTATTGCCAAGTGGCCCCAACATTGGCCATTCCAAAAAGACATCCTTTAAATATCTCTTTGAGTCTGCATTGGAGGACTCCTGAGAATCAAAGTATAACTCAGAGTGTTTCTTGGAGGAGAGATCTCTAGTATTGCCCTCCAATCCCACTCCTCTTCATGAGCAATGAAAATACCCACCTGCGGAGCTTTTCTTCCATGATTTTCTCCAGGGAAATAGCTAAGCCCATTCTATTTCAGTTGGAAACAAAGGTGGGCAGAGCCCAGGGTATAGCAAGATATTTGGCATCCCGACTGGAACCTTGCTTGCCCTTTGAGGTCATCACATAAGGCCTGGTTGAGTCTCCCAGGTTTACAACAGATTTACTCAGAAAGTACTAGGAAGTACTTTCCGTTTTTTTGAAGGTGTGAATAAACAGTTAGACAAAGGTGAGTCAGTTGATACAATGTATCAGGACTTTCAGAAAGCCTTTTACAAGGTCCCTCATGAGAGAATCTTGGTGAAATTAAAAAGTCATGAGATAGGAGGCAGTGTACTATTGTGGATCAGGAACTGGCTAGAAGATAGAAAGCAGAGGGTAGGGCTAAATGGCCAATTTTCACAATGGAGAAAAGTGAATAGTAGAGTACTCCATGGATCTGTGCTGGGTCCGCTGCTTTTTAACATATTCATAAATGACTTGGAAATGGGAATAACGAGTGAGGTAATCAAATTTGTGTGCAGTTCTGGTCACCATAACTTAAAAAGGATATAGTATTATTACAAAAGGTACAGAGAAGAGCCACCAAAATGGTAAAGGGGATGGAAGGATACCCCTATGAAGAGAGGCTAAAAAGGTTAGGGCTCTTCAACCTGGAAAAGAGATGGCTGAGGGGAGATATGATAGAGGTCTAAAAATTAATGAATGGAGTGGAACGGGTAAACGAAGAACAACTGTATACGCCATCAAAATATAGAAAATCTAGGGGACATGCAATGAAGTTAGAGTGTAAGCTATTTAAGACTAATAAGAGAAAATATTTTTTTACTCAACTTGTAATCACATTGAGTAAATGCACCCTATAAGTACAATCCTATCGATAAGCCTTATAGGTCTGGTAATTACACCAACCAAGTCATGCACTCTCGCTCCAGGCATCCACTGAATCCCAGTCATTCACTCTCTACAGAGCTTTAGAACTAAATCAAGAACATATAAATCATGGCCCATACACACGGATAGAAAACAGCGGCTTATACAGATCACTCTGGGAGGAGAAGAGAAAGTAAAAGCTAACACACAAAAAATGCCGTTTATACTAAAATATTCGTTAATTAACCCACGATCAATCAGGAATAAGATTCCAATTATAAACAACCACATCATAGATAACAACCTAGACATTTTGTTCATAACCGAATCCTGGTTCACCACCAATGACTCAGTTCTAATAAATCAACTCAAACCTGAAGGATACGAGATATACAACCATCAAAGACCAAAAAAGAGGGGAGGTGGTGTAACAATAATAAGCCAGAAGAGAATTACAACTAACAAAAAGAACAAACTATTTTGAACAGGACATGGACGCTATACTATTAGAGAATAATAACCTGATATTATGCCTAATGTACAGACCTCCATCGTCAAACAGCAAGGAGCTCACATCTATCCCAGAATTTATATGCTCTAATAATAACAACAACAAACACATAATTGTACTAGGGGATCTGAACCTACCATCCACCACCATATAAGTTGCACCAGATTTCCTGGACACAATGGAAACACTAGGATTTTATCAAATAGTACAAGAACCCACACACACACAAAAGGAAACACATTGTTCTCCAGGACCAAGCAGGAATCGGTCCTCACATATGGGTGACGTCGGCGCCGACGGAGCCCTCGCGGAGCAATTTTCCCCAGTTTTCAAAGAAAGCCTTTGGGAATTGCAGCGCGCATGCGCGGTCTCCTTCCCGCCCAAGGGTGCCATCTTAGCCAGTCTTCTTTTTTCCGCGGAGCCCTACAGACGTACCCGTCGTATCCCCGCTGAAAAAGTTGATTTTAGTGATTTATTTCTCTTTTTTCCTTCGGTTCGACGCCGGTCTTTTTCCTGCCCGGACTCGCGACGCCGTTGCGAGTCCTTCTCTTATTTTTCGATTTTTCTGAGTTTTGGTCAGTTTCGTTTTCGGTTTTTCGCTGGCAGCCCGGTCCTTTGACCTTGCAGGGGCCCTTTTTCCCCCGATGGCTGCCAGTGGTTTCAAGCGGTGTGTTCAGTGTGACAGAAATATGTCACTCACTGACACACACGATAATTGCCTCCGCTGCCTGGGCCCGGATCACGAAGAACTGATCTGTGGGGCCTGTGGCAAAATGTCCTCCAAAGCGTTAAGGAGTCGGCGGCACCAGCGGGAAAGAATCTTCGCTGACCCCGGCCGTACCCGGACCTCGTCGGAGGCCTCGGCGTCCAGAGGTTCCAGCTCTGACCATCGCCGAAGCTCCTCCGACAGGGGTTCTCCCTCCGGGGACCATCGACGGAAGGTAAAACCCGCGAGGGCGGCGTCGGTGGACGCTCCTGGCTCCGCGAGGGCCAGGTCGCATAGCCCTGATAGCCGTCCCGGGTCTTTGGAGAAGAGCACCTCCCGAAGCGATCTCGTCTGGAGTCGGAGTTGCCTGCTCGGGTAAGTCCTGTAGTCCTCCTGGACTCGCCTCCGAGAGGTCCGACGTCGGGCCCGACGCCGTCGGGGCCCGAGTCGGGGGCTGCTGGGTCACCTGAGGTCGGACTCAGGTAGACGGCCTTGGAGAGCAGACTATCTGCCTTCATGGACCAGCAGCGGGCACTGATCGCTAGCCTCGCTGGCGCCACTGCCCCGACCGCCGGGACGTCGACGTCTAAGTCGACCCCGGAGACCGAGCCGATCCTCGAGTCCATGCGAACTCGAGTCGATCCTTGGTCGAGGTCACCCTCGGCATCCTGTTCGGGACCGAGGTCGTCGACGCTGACTCCCTCGGTGTCGGGGCGGCCGACGCCTCCGCCTGCCCGAGCCGACCCCACCGATTCCTCCTCGGAGTCGGCATGGGAGTCTGAAGAGGAAGAGTCACCTGATTCGTTTCGGACTCGGTGTGTCCCCTCGGACTCACCTGAGTCCGAACCTCGGAAGCAGTCCCCTCCGGAGGATGCCCGGTTCTCGGACTTCGTCAGGGATATGGCCAAGGCTTTGGCCTTCCCTGCGGATCCCGAGGAGGAGCCTCGAGCCGAAGAGCTCGACGCCCTTCAGTATGACTCTCCCGCCAGGGAACACTTTACTGTACCGGTTCCTCCCATGCTGGAACGACTACTCTTCCGCATGTGGGAGAGTCCGGCCTCGTCGCCGGTATTAAGCAAGCGGGTCGATTCCATCTATCGAGTCCGCAAGAGTCCTGGCTTCCAAAAAGCACAGCTGCCGCACCATTCCATGGTAGTGGAATCGGCCATGCATAGGCTTAAGAGCCAAAAGATGCACTCCTTGGTGCCTCCTGGCAGGGAGGCCCGTAACCTGGATGGCCTTGGTAAGAAGTGTTTCCAGGGCTCTATGCTTGCTTGTCGTGTCCAGACCTACCAGCTCTACATGGGCATGTATCTCCGAGACCTGGCTAAAGAGATAGCCGGATTCTCCGCTGGACTGTCCGAGGAACCTTTGCGGAGGTTCCTGGCCTTGACAACTGGTATTCGGGAATGCTCCAAATTCATGTCCCGAGCAGCCTATGATGGCTTTGAAGCATCGGCTCGAGTGGCTGCAGCCGGCATCGGTGCCCGCCGACAGGCTTGGCTTCAGTCGTCTGACATCGAACCCTGGGTGCAGGACAAGTTGGTCGATGTCCCCTGCCGAGGTGAAAACCTCTTTGGCAAGCCCATGGCTGAAAAGGCTGCACAAATCGAGACGGAGACTCTCACCAGGACTAGGCTTTCTAGGAAGACCTCCGCCCCTTCCCAGAAAAAGAAGGGCTCGGGAAAGAAGTCCTTTTACCCGAGAAAGGCGGCTGCCTATAAACACTACCCTCAATATCAGGCCTCCGCAGCTCCCCAACAGGGCCAGCAGGCCAAGGGACGGGGTAACGGGTCCTGTAGGCAGCAAGCCCCCAAGCCTGCACCACCAGCCCCTGCTCAGCAGGGTGGGGGTTTTTGACTTCATCAGCATAGCCTCTCCCCCTCAGCTGGCTCCTCCCAGCACCGGAGGCCGGCTGGTTCACTTCGCCCACAGGTGGTCCAACATCACTTCAGATGCCTGGGTGCTTCAAGTCGTAAGAGAAGGCTATCTTCTCCACTTCCACCAGGTCCCTCCCTCTTATTTCCCGGGAGAACCTCCACAACTCCCTCTGCACAGGGACTTACTCCTTCAGGAGTTAGCAAGTCTTCTTCAGGAACAGGCTGTGGAACCGGTGCCCCACCACCTGAGAGGTCAAGGCTTTTATTCCAGGTATTTCCTAATACCAAAAAGGACAGGAGGCCTCAGACCCATCCTGGACTTGCGCAATCTCAACAAGTTCCTCGTGCGGGAAAAGTTCAAGATGCTTACCCTTGGAATCCTTCTGCCCTACCTCCAGCAGGGAGATTGGCTATGCTCCTTGGATCTAAAGGATGCCTACACGCACATCCTCATCCACCCAAGCCACCGCCAATACCTAAGGTTTGTGGTGGCAGGAAATCATTACCAGTACAGAGTACTGCCCTTTGGCCTATCCTTTGCACCGCGAGTCTTCACAAAATGTCTCGCGGTGGTGGCGGCCTATCTCCGGCTTCACGGCCTCTATGTCTTTCCGTACCTCGACGACTGGCTCATCAGAGCATCGTCCTCTCCGGAAGTCACCAATGCCACACACCGCACGGTGACTCTTCTGCAGTACTTGGGCTTTGTCATAAACTTCGCAAAGTCCACTTTGCTCCCCTCACAGGATCTCGAGTTCATCGGCGCAAGACTGCACACTCCTCAGGCGCGAGCTTTCCTGCCTCTCGACAGGGCTCAACGGCTCATGGACCTAGCCGGACGTTTTCGCAGCCAGTCCCTGGTCTCCGCCAGGCGCTTCCTGAGACTACTCGGCCATATGGCTTCCACCGTCCACGTGACCCCCAATGCCCACCTGAATATGCGGCCTGCTCAATGGTGCCTTCGCAAGCAGTGGCAACAAGCCACCGGCGGACTAGCCGACTTAGTGCGCATCTCCGGGCCGCTGGCCTCTTCTCTACAGTGGTGGCTTCATCGGCCGAACCTGGTGCTCGGAATGCCTTTTCAGTCACCTCAGCCGGCTCAAGTGCTGACGACCGATGCTTCCCTCCTGGGTTGGGGAGCACATTGCCAAGGGGCATGTACTCAAGGTCTCTGGACCGCGTGGGAGTCTGCTCAGCAGATCAACTTCCTGGAGCTCAGAGCAATCCGTCTGGCGCTCAAGGCTTTCTCCCACCTGACTTCTCACCAGTCCGTCCTTGTCCAGACGGACAGTCAAGTTGCCATGTTCTACGTGAACAAACAGGGGGGCACGGGCTCCTTCCTTCTCTGCCGAGAAGCTCAAAAGCTCTGCTCTTGGGCCGTCAGTCACGGTATTCTTCTCAAGGCAGTTTATCTCCCAGGCCAAGAAAATTGCCTGGCGGACAAACTCAGCAGGATACTCCAGCCGCACGAGTGGCGTCTGGATCCCTTGGTAGTTCAGAAACTTTTTCTGAAGTGGGGACTCCCCACGATGGATCTCTTTGCCAGTCCTCTCAACCGGCAACTTCCTCGCTTCTGCTCTCGTCAGCCACATCCCCTTCGAGTAGCGGCAGATGCTTTTCTACTCTCATGGTCGGAGAGCCTTCTGTATGCTTTTCCTCCCATCCCGCTAGTCTCTCGAACTCTTTTCAAGGTTCTCCGAGACAAAGCTTCCATGATCCTGGTGGCTCCTCGCTGGCCCAGACAGCCGTGGTTTCCACTCCTGCTGCAATTAGCGGTAGCGGATCCGTTCCCTCTGGGGTTTCAACCGGATCTCCTAACACAGGATCAGGGATCCCTGCTACACCCCAACCTCAGATCTCTCAATCTAATGGCCTGGCTGCTGAAAGGGTAGTCCTTGCTCCCCTTCTCCTGCCGGCAGAGGTGGAAGAGGTCGTCCTAGCTTCGCGGCGACCTTCTACCCGAAAATGCTACGCCCTTAAATGGCGTCGCTTTTCCGTTTGGTGTGCCCAGCAGTCTCAGGATCCCTTCTCCTGCTCGGTGTCGGTGATCTTGCAGTACTTGCTCTACCTCTCTAATCTGGGACTTAAGTCCAACTCCGTCAAAGTTCACCTCAGTGCTCTTTCAGCACATCATGTGCCGGTGGACGGCAGACCTCTTTCCTGCGACCCTCTCGTAGCGAGGTTTCTCCGAGGTCTCCTTCTACTTAAACCACCTCTGCGCCTGCCAGCTCCTGACTGGGATCTGAATGTGGTTTTACAGCAGATCACCTGTCCGCCTTTTGAACCTATGGCTACCTGTTCTCTCCGTTTCCTTTCTTGGAAAACTTTATTCCTGATAGCCCTCACTTCCGCTAGACGCGTAAGTGAATTGCAGGCCCTCGTGTCTGATCCCCCTTACACTCGGTTCTACAAAAATAGAGTAGTCCTACGGACTCACCCTAAATTTCTTCCGAAAGTGGTCTCCCCTTTTCACATCAATCAGGAGGTGGTACTTCCGACCTTCTTTCCCAGGCCTCACTCCAGCCGAGCTGAAATGGTCCTGCATACCCTGGACTGTAGAAGGGCATTGAACTTCTACCTTGACCGTACGCGGGAGCACCGTAAAGCTGCTCAGCTTTTTGTGTCTTTTGACCCCAATAAATTGGGGCTCCCGGTCTCCAAGCGTACTCTGTCCATCTGGGTTGCTGACTGTATCGCTTGGGCTTATGGGGCAGCCGGACTCTCGTTAGAAAGTCGAGTCACGGCTCATTGTGTTCGGGCGAAGGCTACGTCAGTGGCTTACCTCCGCTCTGTTCCGCTGGCAGACATCTGCCGGGCCGCTACTTGGTCTTCGAGACAGACTTTTGCGGTCCATTACTGTCTCGAGAGGGAGTCCCGCAGGGACAGTGCTTTCGGACAGGCAGTCCTCCGAAATCTCTTCGAGGTTTGAACAACTCCTACCCTCCATCCCGGATGGGGGCTACCGGTGGGTAATAATTCCGTGAAGATTCCTTCCTTCGGTGCTGCTGAGCTAGAGGGAGCTCATTTTTGTGCTTAGGGTCTCCGGTAGCCTTAAGCTTGGGAGTCCCATATGTGAGGACTGACTTCCTGCTTGGTCCTGGAGAAAGCGTAGTTACTCACCTGTAACAGGTGTTCTCCAGGAGCAGCAGGAATCGGTCCTCACAACCCTCCCTCCTCCCCTTGGAGTTGCAATCATCTGCTTAAGTTTTTTTGCAAGTTTTTATGCTGTCTTTTAGCTATGTCATCAGACTGGCTAAGATGGCACCCTTGGGCGGGAAGGAGACCGCGCATGCGCGCTGCAATTCCCAAAGGCTTTCTTTGAAAGCTGGGGAAAATTGCTCCGCGAGGGCTCCGTCGGCGCCGACGTCACCCATATGTGAGGACCGATTCCTGCTGCTCCTGGAGAACACCTGTTACAGGTGAGTAACTACGCTGACCTCATCTTCCTCCCGTTTGAGCTAATTAACATCAACTCAGAACCAGATATAAGCATTGAAGAAATCCCTTGGTCAGACCACCACTCCATTTATTTTTCCATACCAAATCTACCCAGAGGAGCATGTATAAATCAAATCAACACAGGCAAAAGGAAATTCAGTAAATTCATCAAAGAAGAATTCATAGAGGAAGTCCTACCACAACTACACATGGATAACACAGATACAGACAACCTCATAAACAATTGGAATCAAGTAATAACGCGGCATTAGCCAAAAATAATTACACCTCTACTAATAAGAAGCCAAGGAAGAGTGCAATATGGTACACAAAAGATATCCGAGACATCAAGAAACAACTAAGGAAACTAGAAAGGAAATGGAGGAAATCAAAAAGTAAGGCAGAAAAAATATTCTACCTGAATAAGTTGGAAGAATACAGAAACAGCATCAACAACAACAAGAGGGACTACCATTCTAAACTTATTTTATCAGCCCTAAATAAACCGAGATGTTCGACATAGTCAAATCCTTAATATCGAACCCAAAATAAGACTCAATAACTCAATCTCCAAGAGTACACGTAATGCCTAAATACTTCAAGGAAAAAATAGATAATAGTGCTTTAAAAGAACCATCACCCAAAACAGCTAGCTCAACCAACACACACACCTGGAATAAATTCTCCCCTATATCTAAAAAACAATTAGATAACATCATAAAGCTCTTAAACATGTCAACATCACCTCTAGACCCTTGTCCAGCAGCTTGGATAAAAATAACACGCAAACATCTTTCATCATTCATACTAAATTTAATCAA
Organism: Ichthyophis bannanicus; assembly: GCA_033557465.1. Classification (NCBI taxonomy): domain Eukaryota; kingdom Metazoa; phylum Chordata; class Amphibia; order Gymnophiona; family Ichthyophiidae; genus Ichthyophis; species Ichthyophis bannanicus. The sequence continues at coordinate 737,650,634 of CM066035.1, forward strand.
CGCTTCCTTAGAACAAGGGTACATACCCAATGAATTAAAAGTTGCTTCAATATGACCTATTTACAAAGGTAAAGATCTGGATAAAACTGACCCAAGCTCATATAGACCAATGTCGAGTCTTCCATTTATGGCAAAAATCTTAGAAAAAACAGTCCGGTTCCAACTTCAGGACCATATTGATAACTTCGCTCCACTCGACCCTCAACAACATGGTTTTAGAGTTGGACTTGGGGTAGAAACACTACTTCTAACACTAACAAACAGACTACTAAAGAGAATGGAAAATCAGAAATCTGGATTCATCCTATTTTCCTAGATATAACAGCAGCATATGACACCATACTACATGAGATCCTCCTAACCAGACTTCAAGAAATTGGCCTAACCGAAAAAAACGCTAAAATGGTTCAGATCATACTTATTCAGCCGAACCCAACAAGTAAAATTAGGAAAAGATACATCCAAGCCATTCATCCAAGAGTTGGGCATCCCTCAAGGCTCAGCACTATCAGCCTTATTAGTCAATATTTATATTCAACTGGTTTGCAAAATATTCCAAGACCACAACATCCAATATCACCTCTATGCAGATGATATCATGATGTACACGCAATTCAACATCAATCAACCAACACACATAAAAATAGAAAATTGCTTCAGAGACACAGTCACATGGCTAGCCAACCAAAACTTACAGATCAATTATAAAAAGACAGAGGTTTTATTCATCGCAAAAGATACCAAGTTCACCCCTCCAGAAAGAATCAAATTAAACGAATCAATACTACAGGTAAAAAAAGAAGTAAGATACCTGGGAATTATCCTAGATCATCAACTCAATTTTTCCAAACATATAAACAATATATCAAGGGCTGTTTTCTCAAAACTAAAGATGCTGCAACACTTAAGACCATTATTATCATCAAGTGACTTCAGAACAACAGTACAGGCTATGATCCTACCACATTTAGATTTCTGCAACAGTTTACTAATGGGTCTGCCTAAACAAGCCATCTGCAGACTCCAGATAGCACAAAATGCAGCAGCAAGAGTCATCACACAAACTCCAATAAAGGAACATATTACACCAGTTCTAAAGGAATTACACTGGCTACCAATAGCCAACAGAATAGAATTCAAAATATTCCACACTATATTCAAGACTCTTCAAAATGAAGCACCATCAAGCTTAAGAATGTTAATCGACAACAACCCGGAAACTAGATTGAGAAGAAGCAGCAGTAAAAAAACATTATCAGTTCTTTCAATCATCAGAAGCAGCACGGCAACTACAACAAAGAGGCCATTCTCCTTATATGCTCCAACGCTGTGGAACTCACTCCCAGAAAATATAAGGCAGAGGTTCCCAACTCCAGTCCTGGAGGGCCAAACACCATTCAGATTTTCAGGCTGTCCCTAATAAATATGCATGAGATGCATTTGCATGCACTGCCCCCATTGTATTCAAATGTATCTCATGCATATTCATTAGGGACAGCCTGAAAACCTGAATGGTGTTTGGCACTTCAGGACTGGAGTTGGGAACCTCTGATATAAGGGATACGAAAGATCCAAACAACTTCCGCAAGCTTATTAAAACTCTTACCTGTTCAGAGAGCATTTTAGAGAATCAATTACATTAAAAAAAAAAAAATCATTCCCGGCTACACAATAGATACTCAAAAAACAGGACATCATCCAATACTCCACCCAAAACAAGACAAAGGACAAAAGCTTCAATATTTGGAAAAACAAAACAATATAACTTCGGACCAACAGTTAACTCAGAGCAATCCATAATATACACAAACATCTTATGTAAATAGTTGATTGTTATACCTGGTTATATTTTATTTTCTTATCCTGTTAATTGTTTAATTTTATGACACAACTTGTTTAACGTTCCATGTAATGCATATATGTTATAATGCAAGTTTTGAGTTAATTGTAAACCGCCTTGATTTAGGAAAGGCGGTATATAATTTATTTACATTCTCTTATATACTGCGCTATTCTGCATCAGTGCGGTTTATATTGAATAAACTGAAATTACATTGAACAGGGCATTATAACTTGGAGATAACTATTTTACAGGGAACATGGGCTATGGAGGGTTAAGTGGCTTGCCCAAGACCACAAGGAGCACCTGTGGGACTAGAAACCCCAATCCTTCCGGCCCAAGGTTGCTGTCCTCTAGTGGGATTTGAACCCCTGACCTTCCGGCCTGAAGTACCTTGCCTCAACCACTAGGCCACTCCTCCACTCTATATAAGTGCGTGCGTGCGTGCGTGGGTGGGTGGGTGGTACTTGTGACTTAGATTGGCCATTGTTAGAAACAGAATACTGGGCTTGATAGATCTCGATCTGACCCAGTATGGCATATCTTATGTTCTGCATTTAGTTATTTGAGACCCTTTTTCATGGAATATTTTACCAATAGAAACTAGAAATGAGCCTAAGAATTTACACTTTCACTAGGTTTTGAAAGCATGGCTCTTCTCAGTTTATGATTTGTGATGATATTTCTGTGTGTGTATATATATATATATGTGTTTGCGTGTTTTAGTTTTTGATTTACCACTCTTCACGGGAGCAACAGAGCAGTGTACAAAGGCCAAAAAGAAAATAAAAAAGGGATGAAAAGAACTCCAGTAAAACAGGAAAGGGGGTGAACAATAAAATCATTCATACTTAAGAAAGAAAAATTAAGGAGAGAGGTAGGATAAACTAGGGAGATGGGAGATTATGGGCTATACTGAAGATGTGAGTTTTCAATACTGATTTGAAATCAGGGTATGATTTTTCCAAGCGGAATGCAGGGAAAAGTGCATTCTAGGAGGTGGGTGCAAGAAAATAAAATGCAGTGGAGCGAGTAGTTTCAAGGCAAGCCTGAGTTACTACAAGAAGATTAAGACGGTTGGCCTGGATACTACAGAGGGAACGGTGTGGATAATGAAGAAGAAGATCAGAGAGATAGTGGGGGTAACCAGTGTGAAATGCATGATGAACCAACGTTAAGTTTATATTGCAAACTATATTCTATGGGGAGGCAATGATACTAAATTAGAAGTGGGAAAGCATGATCATAACTGGAGGCAGGGGCAACAATACAGATAGCAGTATTTTGAATAAGTTGAAGTCAACGTAGCTGGTATTGGGGAAGGTCAAGATAGATGATACTACAGTAGTCTAGTCGAAAAATAACAAGCAAAAGGAGGAGAGTAGCAAGGGAAGAAGGAGCCAGAAAGGGGCGGATAGCATAAATTTGATGTAATGCAAGGAAGGAGTGGCAAACCAAAGAGGACAGGTAAGCATGAAATGAAAGAATGGAGTCAAGGGTGACTCCCAAGTAACTGATAGTATTGACCAGGGGGATGGAAATGCCAGGTAGGGAGGGGGTCAATAGCGGAGAGAGGCAACCAAAGGTAAACCAGATTGCAGCAGATTTTGGATTTAGATGAAAAAAGTTGTCAGAGAACCAAGTTGACATAGCAGAAAGACAAGTGTTAAGGGGTGAGAGATCAGGGGATGATAGACTAGTGTGATGAACAAGAAGTATGTTGTCAGCACAGTAATGAGCAGTGATACCATGCTGTTGGACCAAAAGAGTAAGAGGAGTGAGAAAGAGGTTAAAGTGGGGCCAGGACTGAGCCTTGGGGGACACCACAGAGAAGCGATTGAGAGGAAGAAGAGCAGATACCAACAGAAACGGAGAAAGACTGAAGTGATTGGAAAGAGTGGAACCAACTGAGCACAGCACCTCGAAGACCAAGGTCATAGAGCCGGGAAAGAAGAATAGTGTGGTCAACTAGATCAAAAGCGGAGGATAGGTCAAGAGACATTGCAACCGAAATATCAACATATATTTATTTATTTTATTTAATTTGCTTCTATACCACCTGTGTAACAGGGCTTGGTGAGCACACTGTTTTACATGAAACAGGAACAGTAAAAAGGTACAGGGAGGAGTGGCCTCAGACCAGAGGGCCAGGGGTTTGAATCCTGCTAGAGGACAGCAACCTTGGGCCGAAAGGACTAGGGTTTCTAGTCCCACAGGTGCTCCTTGTGGCCTCAGGCAATCCACTTAACCTTCCATTACCTCAGGTACAAAAAACATAGATTGTGAGTCCTTCAGGGACAAGGGAAATATATATACAGTCCTTGAATATACATCACTTTGACTTGTAGAAAAGAGGTATATAAGCCTAGTTAAATAAACAAATTAGTTAACAGATTAACTTCCAACTATTTACAGTTGTGATTTTACTAGTTAGATTAATCCATTTATGTTTTTATAAACAGGAACAGTGAAAGGTAGAATAGTTTAACAGTTTAACGTCCAACTATTTACAGTTATGGATTCACTGGTTAGATTACTTATGTTTATATAGCAGAATATTTGTCTGTTGTGCACTTAGAGTGTAATGCATGAATTTTGATACTGGAATTTTGTTGTAAACCACTGTGATGCCTTTGGGTGGGAGGTGGTTTATCAAATTCAATAAATAAATATGTAAATAAATAAATTGGACATCCTCTAGTACTCCAATCTCCCTGAGGGAAGGTAGCAAAAGAGTCTGTGCGCCTCATCCTTCATAGGCATCCTTCATGTGATAATTGTGCTAAATTTTTAATATTGTTAAATCTTTAAATGCACTATATTAAGCTTTGTTCTATGTAAACCATTAAATTTTGAGTTCCTTGTAAACCGCTTTGATTAGCTCTTTGTGCAGCCCTCCATCCACACGCTGCTAGCTCTCCCGGGGTGGGATCGAGCCATCGGGGACACCACCGCAACGTGCTCTGCCCAATCGGGGCTCAGCTCTACGTTTAAAAAAGAGCCGCCAGCAGGCCGCGAGCTCTCTTTGTGCAGCCCTCCATCCACATGCTGCTAGCTCTCCCGGGGTGGGATCGAGCCATCAGGGACACCACCGCAACGTGCTCTGCCCAATCGGGGCTCAGCTCTACATTTAAAAAAGAGCCGCCAGCAGGCCGCGAGCTCTCTTTGTGCAGCCCTCCATCCACACACTGCTAGCTCTCCCGGGGTGGGATCGAGCCATCAGGGACACCACCGCAACGTGCTCTGCTCAATCGGGGCTCAGCTCTACATTTAAAAAAGAGCCGCCAGCAGGCGTGCCCGCGCCTTGCGGGCCCGCGCAAGAGGGCCCTTTGGCACGGCCCTTAGGCAAAGGCTCTGTAAGATCCCCGACTGCCCACGAAAACGTGGAAGAAAAGCAACACAGAGACTAACATCCTCCCCAGCACTGCCGAGATCGTGTACCGCACCGAATCGACATTCGACCAAACCGCAGCAAGTATATATGATGACAGGCATTCACTAACAGACCTGTCCTCTTCAGTTGACCTTACCTGATTATATTAGAAATTACAAGTTGCTTTTTACTTCCCAGTTTGATTAATCATCCTTCGGTACTGCTTAATTAATTTTGAATAATTCTGCGACTCTAATCTAAATTACACATCTAGCAAAACCAAACTCTCTGTTACCTAGCAATTACAGGTATCTTTATAGCATCTACACTCTATCTGGTATAGCTTGATCAATGTTGCAAATAAGATATACAACAGAGCTACATTACTATCGTTAGTATTAATACATATTGCCATTACAAATAATCTCTGTTTGAAATTATTAATACTGTTGTCAGTAGCACATACCCACATATAGTGTATAACCAGTATGATTAGTCACTGTTGTCCGTAAGATATATCACTGAAATGCTATACCATTGCCAGTACTAATTACATTTTGAAACTGTTCTGAATCTAACACTAACTGATAATTATTTTACCTGAACAGCCTAACGATTTACATTGTTACCAAAATAGTATACATAACTACTCAATGCTGATTTAATTGTTGCAACAATTGATACTGATACCACAATTGAACACTTCACTAGCTCTCTCTACATCATTGTTCTCAGCAGTACTCATTACTGTTGTCAGTAGTAAGTCATCACTCAGAACCGTTGTCAGTAGCTAGCTAGCAAGTAACAACCATACATTTTATTACTGTTGTCAGTAGCATATTATCATCAATCAGTACTGTCGTCAGTAGCTATCACACAATTAAATACTGTAGTCAATAGCTATCATCAAGTAGGATTAATACTGCTTCTAGCAGCTCTCATTATAACTTTCTGCATATCACAACCTCCTAGTGACTTTCTTTTTCTCTCATTTATTCTACCCTGGTATATAACTGCTTAGCCCCACTAACCGCAACACATCGAAAATGCCACGTACAAACATTATGCTAATGAATCTATCTTATATCGGTTTAGTCTTAGCAATACTAACTATTGACCTAACACTAAGCCTAAACAGCAAAAATCATAAAACAATTCCCATAATTCACTCACACACTCGAGACAACTACCATATTGGACACATTTATCCAAACAACCATCCTAGACCAAATTTCCATAGACTAATTCACATAAAAACAAACCCACATCAAACAACCAAGGGAACATGCACCAATAACTCAACATCCCTCTCATGCATCCTTATCAACGCACGGTCGATGAAAAACAAGCTGCCCATATTTAATGACTTAATATCAGACTCAAAACCAGACATATTATGTGTCACAGAAACCTGGCTCTCCGATACCGATACTGTCTACATAAATCAACTAAATAATGAAGACTATGACACTTTCTATAAACATAGAACCAATAAGAAAGGTGGAGGTGTATTAATGATGACGAAAAAAGTACTAAGTGCCAAAACAATCCAATCAAACATCTCCAACAACATAGATACATTATTAATAAAGTTTGGACCCATGAAACTCTGCTTAGTATACAGACCTCCAAACCAAAAACCAGATTACCTTGACGCTTTTATTGAACTCCTCAGCTCTTCCACAGAACAACACCCTATAATCATGCTTGGAGACTTTAACCTTCCCTCACTGCCAACATTGGAATCTAAACTATTCTTTGATACAATATCAGACATGGAATATCATCAGATAATAAACACATCTACACACATCAAAGGTGGAACTCTCGATCTTGTCCTTCTCCCTAATACACTCTTCAAGCTAATCAATCCAAATGCACACAGATACCCTGGTCTGATCACTACATTATCAAATTAAATCTTACATATCCCTTCACTAGCACTAACAATCAATCCAGAAATGTCCCAACTACAAGATTCAAAAAATTCAACAATGAAGAATTTATTGACTTAACAATCCCCCACCTCCTTTCACCTGCAACTAATTTAGATGACACTGTCAAGAACTGGCATGAAACCATCAACAATGCAGCCAAAATTAATCACACATACAAAAAAACCACTTACTCTGAGATTAATACCAAACCATGGTTCAACAATACACTAAAACAAATGAAACGGAATCTTAGAAAACTAGAACACAACTGGCGCAAATCTAAATTGACAATACACAAAGAAATATACAATAACCACCTCACTAAATACAAAGAAACCTTGGACAGCACAAAAAAAGAATATTATGCTAAAATACTATCAAAATCATATAACAGGCCAAGAGAGTTATTCACCATTGTAAGAAATCTAACCAACCCTCAAACCTCTGACAGTGAAATTACTGATATCTCGGTTCAAACCTTAGCCCACCATTACCAAAACAAAGCAAAAATGCCATCAATGTCTATAGACATTATCAACTCATCACACCAGCCATCAGATGTATGGTCAGAGTTTCATCCCATAACTAAAGAGACACTAAAAAATATCATCACCAGTCTCAACACTACAACTTCATATCTAGATCCATGTCCAGTAACATGGATAAAGAATACACTACCAATTTTACTACCCTACATTCTCTCAATAGTGAACCTCTCACTGACCCAAGGCTACCTACCGCCATCACTCAAACACGCACAAATACGGCCAATCCTTAAGAATAGCAAACTTGATAAAACTTTGCCTGCATCATATAGACCCATTTCAAGCATACCTTTCTTGGCTAAAATAATTGAAAAAGTGGTTCAATTACAGACTCAAGACTTTCTAGACTCATCTTATTACCCTCTCGATGAGCAACAGTATGGCTTTCGACCCCGCCATGGAGTTGAGACACTCCTCACAGTTTTAATAGATGCGCTCCTAAGAGGGATAGATGATCATAAACAGGCCTTCATTCTGCTTTTTATTGATATATCAGCTGCGTTTGATAGCGTACAGCACACAATAATGCTCAATAACCTGAGGCAAATAGGCTTAAACTCCACAGTACATAATTGGTTCTCATCCTACCTAAATAATAGAACGCAAAATGTAAGAATTGGGAATCAAAACTCAACCACATATAAACAAGAGATTGGATTACCACAAGGTTCAGCGCTGTCAGCCCTACTTTTCAATATTTACATAAAACCAGTCTGCAACATTTTCAAAAAATTTGGAGTAAAATATCATCTATACGCAGACGATATTATGATGTATATCCCATTCACGATACCCAACCTACCGCTACAACTCCTATCGGACTGCTATATTGAAATCACAACGTGGCTAAAAGCACAAAACCTCCACATAAACCACACTAAAACCGAAGTTCTAATTGTGACCAAGAACAAAGCCTATATCCCCCCAACACACATAAGACTTCAAAACCAAGAAATTAAAATAAAAAATGAAATAAGATATCTAGGCGTTATACTAGATACACACCTTATGATGGAAACACACATTAGCAATACCATAAAGAAAATTTATTTCAAACTCAAAACCCTCAAACAACTTCGTCTGCTAGTATTTACACAAGAATTTATCAACATAATCCAGGCAACAATAACTCCACATTTTGACTTTGCCAACCTAATTCTAATAGGCATATCAAAACAAAACATCAAACGACTGCAATTAACGCAAAACGCAGCGGCCAGAATCATATTGAAAATTAACTCACTCCAACACATATCACCAAAACTAGCCTCCCTCCATTGGCTACCAATTCAAAACAGAATAATCTACAAAACAATAATTACTGCATTCAAGGCCTTATATGATATGGCCCCAACCATGCTATGTAACTTAATACACAAAGAACCATCCAAGCCCATACACAGAAAAGGACAATTGAACAGATTAAAGATCCCGAAAGATTATACAAGAGCCCACAAATCAACAAATAACAGAGCCTTTTCCCACATAGCCCCAATGACCTGGAACTCCCTCCCAGAGGAGCTACGAACACTAACGGAAATCATGGAATTCCGTAAAAAATTGAAAACTTATCTGTTCACCAAACACTATAACATAGATAACTCAGCACCTGCGTTAGACAAAGGTTAAACAGGTATCAGTCTACATTAAGCAAAAGCCCTTTAACACACACAGATAACACACACCCATGATGACCTCACAGCTTATGTCCTTTCACCTCCATGTATATATATTGTAACAGGGCAGACCCCGAACAACCCGAGAAAATGCAGTTCAGCATAAATGAGCACAGAAAAAGTGACAGGGTAAACAAGGAAATGTCAGATGGTTACCGTGAGCAACCTAAACACATGTGCAAAAGCCCAAGGAAGACACACCCAGCCAGCACAGGAAGGGAATTCACTTTACCTGACAGGGTTCAGCTGGGTGGGGGTGGAGCAAGGAAACACTGGGATAAAATAGGCTCTCAGGCAATCAGAAAGAGAGAGGAGCTGAAGCAGCCAAGGACACATTCAGAGAGAATACAGCAAAGGCAGCTAAAACCCTGGGAAGCATGGAGCAGGTATGAGAGTGCAGGAGAGAGTGACAATGAGGCTTTGAAGCAACTAGAAAGCCAGCGTGAAGGTCAGAGGGGACCCGAAGACCTGAATGAAACAGAGAGATATCAGCAGCCAGATAGTGTGTATGAGCAAGAGAAACGCAAGAAGACTGCAATTGCAGGTTCCGGTGAAAAGTGTGAATGCAGGAGTGATTTGCCGTATGAGAGAAGACAACCTTGGAGGTATGGAAACAGGCACACAAGGTTCCCCTATCTAGAGGCTGAAAATATCTTTTCTTCTGGTTTTAAAAATTCTAGAAAGAAAAGGATTTACTTACCAGATAAAGCTGAAGAATTTCATAGGCATTGTAAGCTCACAGCTCCCCGTGAAACTCTGTCACGAGCTCTCCAATCTAGCTCAGCTGGGTTACAAAGGGGAAAGTTGAATAGACAGGGAAATTCCCTTAATTACCCAGCCAGCAAAGCAAACAAGGGATTGAGCTATATTCTAAAATACCAGCAGGGGCAGTGCCCTGAAAAGCTCAACTCTAGAATATATGGTAGTTCCCAGATAGGCACTAGCTCTGAGGAAGAAAGGAACTTCCTGTCTGACGAGTTTAGCCAGCCATTCTCCCACGTTACTTCTGAGGTTCAGAATGAAACTTCCAGTCAGCCGGAACTGATGGAATATGAAAATGCTGAGGTAAATGATATGCCAGAATTGATGGACTGTTCTTTAACCTTGATTGAACCTGAGTTCTCTCTCAGATAAGCAACTAGCTTGTGTCCTAGCTTTAGTGTTGTAAGCAACAGGCTGCAGCTCTCTCTAAACAAAACAGATGTAAGCTGTGCTGCAGCTACAAGAGAAAGAACCAGTATTGAAATACTCAGGCTGTTTTGTTCTTTTCATTTATTTGTTATTTTGGAAGCTGAAGAAAGCGAGTTCTGTTGCCTTTGTTACTTTGTGTTATATGCCCAAGCAAGTCATTTGATTTATGTTTCCTGAAGATTAAGTACCCTCAAGGGACGGGGAATAAAACCCTTTAATTTGAAGAGAAGTGTTTGTAGTTTATATCAGTGGAGACACAACTACTACCCTCACAGAGCCTTGCAATACCAGTGGCTACCGCTTGGCTAGAGAGGGCGCGACAATATACATAAACAAAACTGTATATAGTTTAATCTGTTCTGTATTATCTCACATTGTTTAGACTGTATACTCTATATATAATATGATGTTCCTTGTAAATATGTTCTGTTATAATATGACGTTCCCTGTAAAACAAACTTGCTTTGTTAATTGTTGTTCACTGTGAACCGCAACTGAACTTTGGAAGATGCGGTATATAAAATGTATATAAATAAATAAATATAAATAAATAAAATTAACTAAAAGCGGTAAATAAGCACAAATAAATAAATAAATAGGTTGCAGATGAGAATGTGGGATACCCCCCCCCCCCCCGTGCCACCAGTCATCAAGAATATAGAGTTCAGAAAGCTCCCAGATTCAAGAAGCTCCAGCTGCTGCACCATCCATGGTCATTGAATCTGCTCTTAAGAGCATCAAGTTGCACTCTTCGGCGTCCTAAAGGAGAGAAGCTAGGACCTTGGACTCTTTTTGGGAGAAATTTCTTTTCAGAATGCTATGTTCACGTCCTGTAATCTTTTCAGCTCTCATGGCCATTCACTAGTAGAACATGAAAAACCTTGACAAGTTTGCAGTTTTCTCCCTTCAGAGAAGTTTGTGCAATACTGGTCCCTAGTGAGCCAAAGGAAGGATTGTGGAAAGTACTTTGAGCAACGTGATATTTTTGATGTGTCATAGAGAGTTTCTTTTGAGGACTGACGCCCAGAGACTCTCATAGCTCTGGGTTTCAGACTTATAACTCAGTGTGCAGGAAAAACTCATTGACTTGCCATGCCATGGAGATGATCTCTTTATAGAAGGTGTAGGAAACTGCCACAATGATGAAGCAGCATAATGACACTGAAAACTCTCTTCAGTCTCCAGGCTCGCTTCTGATCTCGCCTCCTCCTCATCAAGGAGGTTTTACAACGGGGTGGCAGAAGAGATCCTATTTCTTTCATAGGCATAAGTATCTTCCTCCCTCCTGCTCAGCCTAGACAAATCAGTGATTTCACTCCCATTATAGGGCCCAGAAGCCCCAGATGTATCACCAGCCAAAACTGGGGCCAAATTTTGATTAGCTTCTCGATCATAGCCAATATCTCTGTCCTAGTCTCGGACAACCTTCTTTTCAGGGGGGAAACTCACTCTCTTTGCGGAACTGTGACCACTTATAACCTCCAATTCTTGAGTAATCAAAATAGTCCGGGATGGGTTTAGATTACGACTTTTTGATTTATCACCAATCTCTTGAAACCAGGAGTTACTTCTATCTTTATCTTTATCTTTATTTTGGCACTTGATTGACTGCCCAGGCAGTGGCATCAGAGCAGTTTACAAAGTTAATAAACAGGTTGCAAGTTAGGTAGAAAGGAACACCATTTATAGACAGGAAAGAAGAGAAGATTGGGCACAAGTAGAAGGTAGAGAGCATTCATAAGAGAGGTGTAACGGTTGGAGAGAATGTGCAATCAAGACTGGGGGAGGGGAAAGTCAAAGGCAAGATGAAAAAAAATGGGTTTTTAATATGCTCTTAAACTTCTGAAAGGAATGTTCGGAACAGAGTGTGGCTGGCAATGAGTTTGAGTACTGTTCCCAGAAAAAAGAATGCAGAATGGCGAGTTTATTCGAGATGTGCAGGGGAAGGGAGGGATAGACGATTGTTATGAATAGAACAGAGGGTATGATGGGGGCATTCATGTGGATAAGGTCAGCGAGATATTGCGGGGTGCCGGTATGAATTACTCTATGAATGATGGTGAGTATCTTCTAGGTAAACCTGAATTTGAGTGGGAGCCATTGTAAATGGACAAGCAGGGGAGTCACATGGTCTATGCGAGAGGAGTGGGTGAGGAGAGAAGCTGCCGTATTTTGAAGAAGCTGTAATCAGTGAAGCTGGTATTGAGGTAAACCTGCTAGGACGATATTGCAGTAATCAAACCAAAATATGAGAAGTGTTAACACGAGTGTAGTTAGTGAAGAGAGAGAGGAAGCACTGAAACTATTTGTAAGAGAGAAGTGAAGGAACAGTGTATGGGTGAGGATATGTGCTGGTTAAGGGAGAGGGAAGAATCCAGGGTGACGCCAAGATACTGAAGGGGTATGGGTGTGATGGACAGTCTAGGAGCTAGTGAGAGATGGGGGCGCTGAAGGTAAACCAGATGGCAGTGGATTTTGAGGGGTTACGGTGTAAATAGTTTGTGGCTAACTATGAAGAGATGCAGGAAAAGCAGGAATTAAGTAAGATCAGGGAGGGGAAGAGAGGACTGTTACGGAACAGAAGAATATTGTCAGTGTAGTAGTACCTTGATATCCCAGACTGTTGGATGATCAGAGCAAGAGGGGCGAGAAAAAGGTTGAAGAGAAGGGGTGCCAATACAGAACCCTGGGGGACCCCACAAGGAAGAGAGGTAGCCAGAGAAGTGGAAGAACTGACCCAAACAGAGAGAACGAGAGGAGAGAAATGACTGGAACCAATGATGGACAGTTCCACACATCTCATAGTCGTGAAGGCAAGAAAGTGTAGAATGGTCAACCAGATCAAAAGCTGAAGACAGATCTAAGGATACAAGAACTCGCTGTCCTTCAGATCTCAAAGACTGTCAAGCCCATTCCATGAGGGCAGGAAGGGCAGGGATTTTATTCAAGGTGTTTCCTAATAACAAAGAAGATTGGGGGTTTCATCCCATCCTAAATCGGAGGGATCTAAACACATAACTTGTTTGAGAAAAGCTCACAATGTTTTTCCTCAGTACCCTGCTTCCTTTCCTCCCAAAAGAAGATTGGCAATGTTCGTTAGATCTAAAGAATGTCTACATGAAGATTCAGATACATCCTATTCACATAAAATATTTGCTATTCGTAATATGGAAAGACAATTATAAGTACCATGTTTTTCCATTTGGCCTCACTTCCGCTCCACACATGTTCATGAAATGTCTAGCTATTGATCTCCAGGAACAAGCAGGAATGTAGTCTTCACATATGGGTATCGTTGGTACTGACGGAGCCTGCGCGGGAACGCTCCCCAGCGTCCAATAAGAACACTTTTGGGAGCATCCCTCAGCACATGCACGCTGCCTTCCCGCCCTTCCAACTGTCCCTCTTCAGTTCTTCGTTTTCCGCGGAGCCGACAGGATCCATACTCTGTCACTGCAGAAAATTCCGTCTTTAAAATTGTTTTCTTGTGGTCGCGTTTGCCTGCTGCACGACGCTTACCGGTACCGCCGGTTCTTTTCTTTTCTTTTCCAAAAAAAAACAACTTATACTTTGAGCTGTTTCTCTTTAGAAACTTTTCTTTTTGGTGCTAGGCGCCATTTTGGGCACTAGGCCCCATATTCCTAAAACATGGAAACACCAACTAGTGGTTTTAAAAAATGTACTAAGTGTGGCTGTACTATTTCTGTCACTGACACCCATGATTGGTGTCTTAAATGTTTATGGCCTGAACATTCTCCATTTGAATGTCTCTCCTGTATGGGGATGACTAAAAGAGAAAGACAGAACTGGGCTGCAAAGCTCGGTACCCTCTTTTCTTCAGATGCCAGATCCATTGCATCGACATCTTCAAGGGCCTCCTCTTCCTCCCATGGATCTCAGGTAACTAAACATAAAAGCCGGTCCTCAAAGGGTAGCTCTCCTGCTAAGCATCGAGAGGCCATTGGCATTGCCCTTGAGGGAACCACACCGGCAAAACAGCTCCGGCGGGAGGCTTCGGCTTCCAAAGCATCAATGGGGCTGCAGGATGTTCTTGAGGCCCCGACCACGCAAGAACTACCTGCGCCATGATCAGGGTTTCCGGCCGTCTTCTCCGGTACGATACCCAGGCATCGGCAACGTCGATAGACCAGAGGTTCTTCGCTATCGAACGCATCATCACAGCTCTTCTCTCAGCTGCGGTACCGTTGGTCCAACGGGCACCGATATCAACACCGATGCCGGTAGCTACACTGGCACCGACGGTACCGGCCCCGGTGGGAATTCTTCCCACGTCATCTTTGGCTGGAATCGACAGGTCGGTATCGGATCAACTAAGTACCAACTTCGATTGATACCGGGACCGTGCTTTGCATGAGCATCGTGGTCAGGAATACTTCGAATCCTCCGATTCCGAAGACTCTGACAATTCTGCTGGTACTAGAGGGTTTCTCCCAGAGGATCCCTCTTCTCCCCAACGCAGAATGTCACCTCCAGAGGACATGTCTGTTCAGGATTTTATTCGTGATATGGCCAAGGGCCTTTCAATCACGGTAGCTTCTAAAGAGGAACCCAGAGCAAAGGAATTGGAAATTCTCCAATATCCTAAAGCTCCAAAGGAGGCAGCCACTCTGCCCATCCATGCTCAGAATGTGGGAGACACCTCTGACTACATCTCCTCACTCTAGGAGACTTGATACTATGTATCGAGTTCCCCCATGTCCTGGATTTCAAAAGACTCAGCTGCCACACCATTCAATGGTGGTGGAGTCAGCCATGCGTAGGATGAAAAGTGCAAAGAGGCATGCATACAATCCTCCAGGTCGTGAATGCTGGACTCTGGACGCTTTTGGGCGCCGAACCTTTCAGGCTTCCATGCTTTCAGCTAGGATCAGTTCATATATACTGTATATGGGAATGTGCCTCAAGGAAGTTACAGGAGATTTGGAGCTTATGAGCCCATTTCTCCCAGATGACAAGACTTTCTTGCTCTAGTTAAGCATGCTCAAGATGTCTCCAAGTTTGTAAATCATGCAGCTTTTGACTGCTTTGAATGCATCAGCAGAACCTCTGCTATTGCCATTGGCGTACGACGGATTGCCTGGCTTCAGGCATCAGACTTGGAGACTTGGGTACAGGACAAGTTAGGCAACTTTCCTTGCACGGGAGAGAATCTCTTCGGCAAGAACTGGCAGGAAAACGCTGAGTTGGATGCTGACAATTCAACTCTAGTTAGATTGTCAAAATCTACAGCCACTCCAGCCAAAAAGAAGTCTTATAAAAAACCCTCTTTCAGCAAAAAGAGGAAATTGTATCCTTCCTATACCCAGCAGAGTCATTCTCAGGGTCAGATTGCCCAAAAGGGACAAACTAGACAGCAAAAGAAGCCAAAAGGCCTCAGAGCCCAACCAGCTCTGCAGGTTCAACCCCCTCAAGGGCTTTGACTCCTTCCTAGAGAGCTTAGCCTTCCTGCCTCTGAGGGGCCCCCAACCCCCCAATATCCCAGGCAGGTTATGCCACTTTGCCAACAGATGGCATCAGATAACAGCAGAAGATTGGACTTTGTCCACTGTAGGAGAAGGGTACAAGCTTCATTTTCACAGCATGCCCCCTCCTACAATTCTAAAGCAATTCAATTCTCAAACCTCCACAAACAATCTGCTAGATCACGAGGTCTCAACACTTCTTTCCCAAGGAGCAATAGAGGAGGTAACCATTCCTCAACAGGGTGCAGGGTTCTACTCCCCCTATTTTCTTATTCCAAAGAAAACAGGAGGACACAGACCCATTTTAGACCTCAGAGAATTGAACAAATACCTGTTTCAAGAGAAGTTCAAAATGATTTCTCTAGGAACTCTTCTGCCATACCTTCAAAGCCAGGATTGGCTTTGCTCTCTAGACTTAAAGGATGCATACACTCACATTCTGATCCATCCAGATCACAGGAAATTCTTACGATTCATTTTCAGGGGAAAACATTTCCAATACAGGGTTCTTCCCTTTGGTCTAGCTTCATCACCAAGGGTATTCACGAAATGCATGGCAGTAGTAGCTGCATTTCTATGAACCCTGGGGATATTCATTTTCCCTTACTTAGACGACTGGCTCATTCGAGCCCCTACAATTGCAGATCCTAGCACTGCACTGTCTCGCACAATGCGAATTCTCCAATACTTGGGGTAGGTAATAAACTTTCCAAAATCCCATCTTGTTCCTTCCCAATGCCTGGAATTCATAGGGGCCTGTCTAGATACAAGACAGGCAAAGGCTTCATTCCACAGGCCCGGTGTCTTTGCATAATGCAACTAGCTTCTCAAGCAGCAGGGAAATCCTCCTTAACTGCTTGAGAGCTACTACAGTTGCTGGGACATATGGCATCCACAGTTCATGTAGTCCCATTTGCTCACCTCCACATGTGAGCAGCTCAGTGGACCCTATCCACACAGTGGACACAGGCCACAGGTCATTTATAGGACAAAATAAACTCTCACCGACTAATTTTGTCCCTCCAATGGTGGCAATCCCTAGAAAATCTGACACTGGGGTCTCCTTTTCATCAACACCTTTTTCAGGCCACCTTAACAGATGCATCTCAGGTGGGTTGGAGAGCATACCTGAATCATCTCTCTACCCAGGGAACCTAGACTCCACAGGAGGCTGGTCTACACATAAACCTCCTGGAATTAAGAGCAATCTATTTAGCTCTTCAAGTATTCCACGCCTAGCTCAGCTACAAGACAGTCCTAGTCCAGACGGACAATCAAATAGCAATGTTCTATGTGAACAAGCAGGGCGGGACAGGCTCTCTGTCGTTATGCAACGAAGCTTTACAACTATGGGCCCTCGCCAGAGAGCATCAAATTCACCTTCTAGTGGTTTATCTTCCAGGCATTCAAAATATTTGGGCAGACAAACTCAGTCGAGTACTGCTGCCTCACGAGTGGTCCCTCCATCTGGACCAGGTGGTAAAGATATTTCATCTCTGGGGCACTCTAGACATAGACCTCTTTGCAAGTTCACTGAATGGCAGACTTCCCCGGTTCTGTTCCAGGATTCCGGCTCACAGTTGTCAGACAAGGGATGCCTTCCTCCTTCACTGGGGTCAGGGCTTCCTTTATGCCTTCCCACCCATTCCCCTCATCCCCAAAATACTTTTCAAGCTTCAGAAAGACAGGGGTCGCATGATTCTCATATAGCCTTGATGCACGCCAACCGTGGTATCCCCTGCTTCTACATCTCTCTCAAGCTGCACCTCTGGAGTTAGGGCATGCTCCAGATCTCCTTTCCCAAGAGAACGGGACGCTATGGCACCCGAATCCCCAGTCCCTGCATCTCACGGCCTGGTTGCTGAAGGCTTAGACCTCCAGGATTTCAACCTGTCCCAACAGGTAAAGGATATCCTTCAGGCTTCTAGGAAGCTTTCCACAAGAAGATCTTATGCCTTCAAGTGGAAACGTTTTACCATATGGTGCTCCAAGAAGGGATTAAACCCCCTTGGCATACCCTTAGAATCAATACTAGAGTATCTACTTCACTTATAGAATTCTAGTCTAAAGACTAATTCAGTAAGAGTCCATCTTAGTGCATTTGCAGCTTCTTATAAGCCTTTGAATGGACAACCAATTTCCTGTCATCCACTCATATCCAGATTTATGAGGGGTCTTTTGTTAACCAAACCTCCCATTAAGCCGGTGGCGTGGGATCTAAATCTAGTTCTCGGGCAGCTCATGAAGCCGCTTTTTGAGCCTTTAGCCACTACAACTCTTAAGTTTTTGGCCTGGAAGGTCATCTTCCTAATTGCAATCACCTCTGCACGTCGTATTAGTGAACTGCAAGCTTTAGTGGCTAATCCTCCTTATACTAGGTTTCACCATGATAAGTTTGTTCTTAGAACTCATCCACACTTTATGCCAAAGGTGGTTTCGCCTTTTCATTTAAATCAATCAATTTATCTTCCTGTATTTTTTCCGAGGCCTCAGGCCTCTAATGCAGAAAGAAACCTTCATACTTTGGATTGTAAAAGGGCCGTAGCCTTTTACCTACAGCGAACATAGCAGCATAGAAAGTCCTCACAACTTTTTATAGCTTTTGACCCTAGTCATTTGGGAGAACCAGTCTCCAAAAGAACTTTATCTAAATGGATTGCCCAATGCATATCCTTTGCTTATGAGAGTAAGGGTCTTCCTCTTCAGGACCATGTCACAGCTCATAACATGAGAGCCATGGCAACTTCCATGGCTAATCTCCACTCTGTGTCTATCGATGACATTTATTGAGCAGCCACCTAGCCTTCGGTACACACCTTCACAGCCCACTACAGCCTGGATAAAGCCTCCTGTCGGGATGCCTTCTTTGTCCAAGCTGTTCTTCAAAATCTCTTTCAGACCTAATTCAACTCCTACCCACCAACCCTGGTGGAATGCCAGACATCCATGAGAGGAAGGATTCCCACCTTTCCAGGGTGTCACCTTCCTGGGGCTATCTCCCTGGCATCTTCAGCTAGGGAGTCCCCATATGTGAAGACTACATTCCTGCTTGTTCCTGGAGATAGCATAGTTACCTGTAACAGGTGATGTCCGGGAACAGCAGGAATTTAGTCTTCACAACCCACCCACCTCCCCTAGGAGTTGTCTCTCTATCTCTTTGTCTCTTACCTCTCTCCCTCTATCCTTTTCACTCAGCTACAAACTTAACTGAAGAGGGACAGTTGGAAAGGCGGGAAGGCAGCGCGCATGTGCTGAGGGATGCTCCCAAAAGCGTTCTTATTGGACGCTGGGGAGCGTTCCCGCGCAGGCTCCGTAAGTACTGACGATACCCATATGTGAAGACTAAATTCCTGCTGTTCCCGGAGATCACCTGTTACAGGTGAGTAACTACGCTTTACAGCATGTCTGCAAAGGCTGGGCATGTACACCTTTCCCTACTTAGATGATTGGCTGGTCAAAAGCATTCATAACTCAGTGCACCTGTCCATCCATGTGCTGTAATTTCTAGGATTCCTAATAAATGAGCCCAAGACAAATTTGACCCTGTCACAACAACTGGAGTTTATGGGAGCTCTGCTAGATACGACTTGGGGGAAAGCCTTTTCTCCCATAAAACAGGCTCACCTACCTAGTGACCATTGTGGAGTATGTTCAGCAATCAGTGGATGTCAGCAAGGCACATGTTGAAAATGGCCGCAACCGTACATGTCACTCCCTTGGTGCATTTCAAGATAAGACAAGCTCAGTAAATCTTGAGCACACAATGAACACTACCCACTCATAGGCTCAGTGATGTCATATCTGTCACTCTTCCCTTGATGGACAGTTAATTTCCAATCTGACCAACTGAATTTCCTTTCAAAAATTACTCATGATAGATGCATCCAAACTGCACTGGGGAGCCCATGTCGATGAGTTTCACACTCAGGGAATGTGATCCTCCTAGGAAAGTCTCCGAAAGATCAACTTCTTTGAACTCAGTGTGTTATTGAACACTCTAAAGGCTTTCAGAAATCAGTTGGTCAATCAAATTGTAATGATTCAGATGGACAATCAAGTGGCTATGTACTGAACAAGCAGGGAGACACCTGTTATCTGTTGTGTTGGGAGACAGGCTGTGGAATTTGTCATCTCCAGTGGGAAGACACACAGGCCACTTACTTGGCTGGTGAGAACCATGTCCTGGCAGAGTCTAGGACAACTCAGCGAGGCCAATTCAGCACGGTTAACTCAGTGTGCCACGCTGACTTGTCCTAGACACATTACTGGTCGCATATATGAGGTGAAATTTGGAAATGTCAAAAAATTGCAATAGTAAAACATCCAAAAAGATTTTATTAAGCTATCTGATAATTTCAGATTTCTCAAATGAAATCTGGAATGTCCATAGTTTAATAGGAAAACATAATGTTATGCTATCTGATAATAAATGAGCTATGGCAAGTAAGTATTCTATAGGGCATCTAGTGCCATAATCTGACAGTCTTTGAAATACATTGATCAGTTTTGCGCTATTTCCTAAACTTGGCTGGAGGACTGTGGCCTGAAACTAACTGTTCATAACTGGCATCTATGCCCTTCTGTATCTTTCTGAGATCATCAATGAAGTTTTGATCCAAACTTGGCACATTCCAAGTTTGGCTCAGAGGTGACAATGAGAAGCTTCAGAATAGCTGTTGGTTTGATCCTCGGCGCTCAGTGTTCTATTGAATAGATTCCACCTAGATGGAGGAGACAGAGGAAATCATCTACCATTTCCTCTCCTATTTGGGTAACTGATGTAGCTGTCCTCGAACCAGTTGAGCAGAGGATGAAGCTCATAAGGCAGGTGTCCTTCCAGAGCAGCAACATAATCTCCCAAGTCTGGGACAGGCACAAATGCTAAGGCCACAACCATTTTGGCTTTAAGGGTGAACTCCGTGTTCGTGTCGCATTCTGGAACAGCACCTTAGGATGCCAAATGCTTCCTCATATTCTGAACCAGGTGAAAGTAGCAGTCTTTTGAAGTTTACCCTTAAAGCCAAAATGGTTGTGGCCTTAGCATTGCACATATTGTAATACAAGAGAGTCTGACCTTCTGTCTGGAGCAGACCCATAGACCATTCAGCTTTTTGTTTCTTTTAACCCCAAGCGGTTGGAAGCTGCCATAAACAAATTCCCTTTTCTCTTTTTGGCAGCCTGTAGCTAGGTAATGCCATATGTGAGCACTTATACTGTTTGTTCACAGAGAAAACAAACTTACTTAGCTGCAGCAGATGTTTTTCATGGACAGCAGGATAAGTCCTCACAACCCTCTCTCCTCTCCTTTGAGTTGAATTCTGTCATTAGTTTAGTCTATAGATTGAGGAGTTTGGGCATGGTAGCGGCAAGTGGGAATTCATTCATATGCATGATGAACCCTCTGAAAGCTTCTAGAATGAGTTAGGAAAGCTTCTCACATGAGGCTTCATCAATGACATCACCCATATGTGAGGACTTACCCTGCTGTCCATGTAGAACCCCTACTACAGGTAAGTAAGCTTGTTTTTATTGACCAAAAGCCAACAGGGCTGTGTTTCAGTGAACAAATGCCTGCATCAGGGCTACAAGCACAATCTGAAGAAAAACATATAAAAAGACAATAATAAAACCTTACAATTATAATATAACTAACACTGCACCAAAATAGAAACACAATATCTAATCTTTGTAGCATGACTTTTTAATGAATAACCTTGAATTAATTCTTATTTCTTACCTACTTACATTGTTTAGAATTTCTCCATGCTAATAGAGAGTGACTAACAAATTATATTATCCTTATTTCCTCTCTCTTCCCCTCCTATTTTGGCTTGCTTTGTTCTGATTGTTTTTCAGTTGTTATCATGCTACATTTATGTTATAATATTTGATATTATGTTTTTATTTATCTCCAGGAACAAGCAGGAATGAGTCTAAACATATGGGTACGTCGGTACCGACGGAGCCTGCGCGTGAACGCTCCCCAGCTTCCCAAAAAGGAAAGCCTTTTGGAGCATCCCACAGCGCCTGCGCGCTGCCTTCCCGCCTTTCCTAACTGCCTCTCCTCAGTTCTTCTTTGCCGCGGAGCCAGCAGGTCGAGCCCTGTCACCGCTGAAGAAGTTCTTTATTTTATTTTATTTCTTTGGTCGCGTGTCTGCCTCCCCCGACTCCGGACCGGTACCGCCGGTCTTTTCTTTCTTTTCTTTAAAAACAAAACAAAAACAACAATATATAATTTCCCTCACTTAGTGTATTTTTTCTCTTTGGGCCTTAGGCCTCACAAGAAATTTTTCTTCATGGAAAAAACAGCCTCTGGGTTTAAGAAATGCACTAAGTGCAGCGGTACTATTTCTGTTACAGACACCCATGAATGGTGTCTTAAATGTTTGGGTCCTGAACACTCCATTTCGGATTGTCCGTCCTGCTCTTTGATGTCTAAACGGGGTTTATAGAACTGAGCAGCTAAGCTCCATGTGCTGTTTCCCGCTGATGCAGCTTCGGTAGCATCAACGTCTTCCAGGGCTGCTTCTTCCCCCAATGAATCTCAGGTAACCAAACATAAATCCAGCCGGTCCTCAAAGGGTAGATCTCCCTCTAAGCATCGAGATGCCTCCGGGCTTGCCCTCGAGGATCCTGCACCGGCAAAACAACCCCAGCGGAAGCTCCGGCTTCCAAAGCTCCACCTATGGGGTTACAGGTTGACATCAATGGCACGGCCTCGACCGATCACCTGTTAGAATGCTCTGGGGTACCGGCACAACCTTCCGGTACCGAATTCCAGGCATTCATGGCTTTAATGGATCACAATGTTCTGTCCATGCAGCAGGCTATCAATGCCTTCATTCAAGATGCGACGCTGTTGATACCACAACAAACTCCGTTGTCGGTATCGACTCGGGTACTGGCACCAGCGTCGGTACCGGTACCGACTGCATCGGCATCGACCAGGTTTACCGACTGCAGGGGTTCCCTATCCAGGGCTGCTCATCGGTACCGAACCGGTACCGATGACGCCCGATGTCGATACTGCTCGATATGCGTACCGAGCGTTAGAAGAGCACCCTCTAGTGATTCTGATACATCAGAGGAGTCTGCTGAAGTATCCATAGCCTTTCCTGAAGAGCCTTCTTCTCCAAAAAGAAGAATGTCTCCTCCAGAGGACTTGTCCTTTCAAGACTTCATAAGAGAAGTAGCTAAAGGACTTTCTATCTCAGTAACCTCTGAATCAGAGCCTAGAGCAAAAAAATTAGATATTTTGGGTTATTCTAAGGCTCCTAAAGAGGCAGTCACCTTACCAATTCATGAGATTCTTTATGAACACATGATTGACTTATGGGAGACTCCTCTCTCTATCTCTCCTCATTCTCGTAGATTGGACACTATGTATCGTGTCCCTCCTTGTCCTGGGTTTCATAAAACACAGCTTCCTCACCATTCCATTGTGGTGCAGTCAGCTATGAAGAGGATAAAGAGTACAAAGAGACACTCTTCTGCTCCTCCAGGAAGAGAATGCAGGACCTTGGATGCTTTTGGTAGGAAAATCTTCCAAGCCAGTATGCTTATTGCCAGAATCAACTCCTATAGTCTTTACATGGGTATGTTTCTGAAAGAAGTTGCAGATAAGCTACACACTTTCCTCCCTTTTCTTCCAGAGGATAAAAGGGAAGAATTCCTCATTTGGCTTAAGCATACTCAAGACATTTCAAAGTTTTCCAAAAGGGCAGCCTTTGACTCCTTTGAAGGTGCCAGCAGAGCTTCAGGCATTGCCATAGCTGCTCGCAGAATTGCTTGGCTCCAAGCTTCTGATTTAGAACCCTGGGTTCAAGATAGCTTAGGAAATCTTCCCTGTACAGGTGAAAACCTATTTGGCAAAGAACGGCAAATAAAAGCCACTCAAATGGATGCAGAAAATTCTGCTCTGGATAGACTTTCAAAGTCAACCTCCATTCCTGCCAAGAAAAAACCCTTCAAGAAGTCTTTTTTCAAAAATGGCAGATTCCCTTCTGCTTCTGGCCAGCAATCTTCTACAGGTCGCTTTGCCACTAAGCGTCAGCAACCTAAACAGCCAGGCCTAAGTCTACAGGGGCTGCTGCAACTCAGCAGCCCCAACCCCCTCAGGGTTTTTGACTTGATGCTAGAGAACTTAGCCTTTCTGGCTCTAAAACAACCAGAGCCTCTCACCATTCCAGGAAGGTTAGCTCATTTTGCTCCCAGATGGGAGCAAATTACATCAGAGCAGTGGACCCTCTCCATCATAACAGAGGGCTACAAACTTCATTTCTCAGACCTTCCTCCCCACACCATGGTGAGACACTTCAATTCTCCCACATCTCTTCTCGACCTTCTAGGTCAGGAGGTGGCTACCCTTCTTGCCCAAGGGGCAATAGAAGAAGTTCCTCTTCTTCAACAAGGGTCAGGGTTTTACTCCCCCTATTTTCTCATTCCAAAGAAGACAGGGGGATACAGACCCATATTAGATCTCAGGGAATTGAACAAATTTCTATGCAAGGAGAAGTTCAAGATGCTTTCTCTGGGCACTCTCCTTCCATATCTTCAAAGTCAGGATTGGCTTTGTTCTCTAGATCTCAAGGATGCGTACACACATGTCCTCATCCATCCATCTCACAGAAGATTCCTCCGTTTTCTTTTCCAAGGAAAACATTATCAATACAGGGTGCTTCCTTTTGGCCTGGCCTCTGCTCCAAGAGTGTTCACCAAATGCATGGCAACAGTAGCTGCATTTCTACGCACTCTGGGAATATTTGTATTCCCATACTTGGACGACTGGCTCATCTGAGCTCCATCTCAGTCAGAGGCCCAGATTTCCCTGGACCGCACAAGACGCATTCTGCAGTATCTGGGACTTGTGGTAAACCTCCCAAAGTCTCAGCTCACCCGTACTCAGTCCCTAGAATTCATAGGGGCCTGGTTGGACACTACCACTGCAAGGGCCTACCTTCCTCAGGCCCGTTGCCAACGTCTAGTGCAGTTAGCCTCCCAGATTCAGTCAAAGAGCCACTTAGCTGCCCGGGAGATGCTACAACTGCTAGGCCACATGGCTTCCACAGTGCATGTGGTACCCTATGCTCGCCTACACATGAGAGCAGCCCAATGGACTTTGTCCACCCAGTGGACTCAAGCATCAGGAGCTCTCTCAGACCAAATAGCAACCTCCAAACGTCTCTTTTGGTCTCTCCAGTGGTGGATATCCACTCAAAATCTGTTGCTGGGGTCCCCCCTTCCAACAGTTGTTGCCACAAGCAACCCTCACAACAGATGCCTTCCAAACAGGTTGGGGAGCTCATCTACAAGACCTCTCCACTCAGGGCACTTGGTCTCCACAGGAGACCTCTCTTCATATCAACCACTTGGAGCTTTGAGCAGTTTTTCTAGCTCTCATGGTCTTTCATACCCTACTCAGCTACAAGACAGTCCTCATTCATACGGACAATCAAGTAGCCATGTTTTACATAAACAAGCAAGGAGGAACTGGCTCTCTATCGCTTTGCAACGAAGCTTTAAGATTATGGGCCTTCGCCAGAGAGCATCAAATCCATCTCCTGGCAGTATACCTCCCAGGAATCCAAAACTCTTGGGCAGACAGACTTAGTCGAGTTCTGCTTCCACACGAATGGTCCCTGCACATGGATCAGGTACTCAGAATCTTCCAAGAATGGGGTACCCCGGACATAGACCTCTTTGCAAGTCGGTAGAATGCCAAACTTCCCCGGTTCTGTTCCAGAATTCCGTGTCAGGGAGTTCAGGCCAAGGATGCCTTCCTCCTTCATTGGGGTCAGGGCTTCCTGTATGCCTTTCCACCCATTCCCTTGATTCCCAAGACTCTGTTCAAACTCCAGAGGGATCAAGGGTCTATGATCCTCATAGCTACATGCTGGCCATGCCAATTGTGGTACCATCTACTTCTGCATCTCTCCCAAGCCCCCTCTCTGGACTTGGGAGCTGCTCCAGACCTTCTGTCCCAGGAGGAGGGGACTTTGTGGCACGCAAACCCCAAGTCCCTTCACCTCAGAGCTTGGTTACTGAAGGCCTAGACCTTCAGGGCTGGAATCTGTCTCAGCAGGTAAAGGATATCCTCCATGCTTCCATAAAACCTTCTACTAGACGTTCCTATGCTTTTAAATGGAAAAGGTTTTCCATTTGGTGTACTGAAAAGGGTCTTGACCCTCTAGCACTACCTTTGAATTCTCTATTGGAATATCTCCTGCATCTTTCCAATGCAGGCCTTAAGACGAATTCGGTAAGGGTCCATTTGAGTGCTATTGCAGCATCTCTTAAGCCTATCAATGGACAACCTATTTCCTCTCATCCTCTTATTGCAAGATTCATGAGAGGCCTCACTTTAACTAAACCTCCCATTAGGCCTCCTCCGGTGGCATGGGATTTAAATTTGGTTCTTGGTCAGCTCATGAAGCCACCTTTTGAACCCTTAGCCACCACCTCCTTGAAATTTCTTTCCTGGAAGGTTATTTTCCTTATTGCAGTCACCTCAGCTCGCCGCATCAGTGAACTGCAGGCCTTAGTGGCTAATCCACCTTATACAAGGTTCCATCATGATAAGGTAGTCCTTAGGACCAATCCACACTTTATGCCTAAAGTGGTCTCACTTTTTCATCTTAATCAAGAGGTGTATTTACCTGTCTTTTTTCCAGCTCCTCATGCATCAAGTGCAGAGAGGAATCTTCATACTCTGGATTGTAAGAGAGCTCTTGCCTTTTACTTGCAAAGGACACAGCAACATAGAAAGTCTTCTCAACTCTTTGTTGCTTTTGATCCCTCTCATCTGGGACTTCCAGTCTCTAAAAGAACACTGTCCAATTGGATTGCTCAGTGTATTTCTTTTGCCTACCAGAGTAAGAACCTTTCTCTGGAGAGCCATGTCACAGCACATAATGTGAGGGCCATGGCAGCCTCTATGGCTCATCTAAATTCTGTGTCCATCGATCAGATCTATCGAGCGGCCACCTGGGCCTCGGTTCATACCTTCACAGCCCATTACTGTTTGGACAAGGACTCTCGCCGGGATGCCTTGTTTGGTCAGGCTGTTCTCAAACACCTTTTCCATTCTTAATCAACTCCTACTCTCCTTCCCTGGAGGGATGCCTGAGATCCATATGAGGAGGTAGAGCCCTTCCCAGGGTCTCATAACCTTGGGGATCTCCCAGGCATCTTAGCTAGGGAGTCCCCATATATGAAGACTCATTCCTGCTTGTTCCTGGAGATAGCACAGTTACTTACCTGTAACAGGTGATCTCTGGGAACAGCAGGAATAAGTCTTCACAACCCACCCACCTCCCCTAGGAGTTGTATCTCTCTCTCTCTCTATCTTTCCTTTCCTCTCTCTCTTTTTGTCTCAGCTTTAAAACTCAAACTGAGGAGAGGCGGTTAGGAAAGGCGGGAAGGCAGCGCGCAGACGCTGTGGGATGCTCCCAAAGGCTTTCCTTTTTGGGAAGCTGGGGAGTGTTCCCGCGCAGGCTCCGTCGGTACCGATGTACCCATATGTGAAGACTTATTCCTGCTGTTCCCAGAGATCACCTGTTACAGGTAAGTAACTGTGCTTTGTGTCCAGTGCTGGTTGCATTATAACATTGGTTAACATGAAAAAAAAATCATCACAAATAATTTCATGTGTATTAGATAAACTATGATGAACAATGTTCAAAACCAGTTTTGTTTTTGTTATATCACGTCGGGTTTTAAAGATGATAGTGTCAGAGGTTTTGTTATACTACCCTAATTGCCATAAACTGTGGCAGTGGTTACTCTACCAATCACTTGGTTTGCAGCTTGTTGTGCTGTGAGGGAGGGCTTGTGTGCATCAGTGATGCTGAGGGCTATGCTATCAGTAGTTTAACTACTGGCATGGTCTCCCAAGATGGAAAGGTCTCGGCTGAGGGGCCAGACCAAGACAAACCACCCTTCTGGGCAGCAGAAGAATGGGATGGTGTTGGTGGCGGAGGATCACATTTCTGTGACAATGGCAACAACACTAAGGGGTATGTTTACTAAACGGCGCTATTTGCGCTGCTGGCGCCTTATCGCACGATTACCGGGCGATAAGGTGCCTTATTGTGATAACGTGCTCAGCGGCGCAAAGGAGCGCTGAAGGCGGAGAAAGGCTCTCTGAGGGCGGAGGAAGGCTCCCCGGGGTTGAGAGAAGGGGTCAATGGGTGGAGAGTGGCAGGGGAGAGGCTCCCTGCACACTAACGCTGTGGATTTCGGGGCTGAAAACTAACGCCAGTGAAACCCTGGCGTTAGAGTAGATTTAAAGGGAAGAGAAATCATTTCCGTCAGCAATGTACAGCAAAGCCTGGGAAACCTACAAAAGGTGATAAGTGTGATACATGTGCATGGAACAAAAGGGCAAATAAACAGTGAAAATGAACAGAAGAAAATGGAAAAATATAATAACCAAGCTCGGCAATAGTGATCTCAATGGGAAACATAAAAATACACTAACAAGAAAGCACCAAAAAAAGGATATGAATTTTGGAAGGCTCCATGCTCCGTCCCCATACAAGGTGAATGAGCCCACAGTGAAATTGCGCTGTGCAGGGTTTTCCTCTCCATCGGACAGGTTTCCTATGGCATGCACATGTGCGGCAACAGCAGGACAGGCATGTCGGAATGGCCAACTGGACAGATGCTTGAAAATGGAATACAGAGGGCTGCAGGCGGCACATGCGGACTAGGCAGATGCCTAGGTGGCACTTAGGAATGCTGAAACTGTACAGCAGCCAGACAGCAACTGATGAGGGCCCAACATGGGTACGAGTGTGTTTATCACAGTGTCACAGGGGATAGTACCCAGCAGGTATCTCCAAGGGCACAGAACATTAGCAGGCGGTGTTGGGGGGGAAGCGTGGACGTCTATGCAGACACCCCTACCCCAGAACACACACCATAGGCAGCCGCCTGCCTGCTCACTGGATGGCCTGAGACTGCGCACCACCAGCAGAAGGGCATGTCAGCATGGTGGCAGAGGGGTACTGGTGGTGGAGGGGGGCAGTGGCTGCTGCCCAGAGCAGACCATGGCCTAGCCCTGTGTAGGTGGGTGCCATGCACTGCAACAGACAGGCCCTGCCAGACAAACAGTCATGGTATCACCAGGGAATGCACTCTCTCTGTGGCAACAAGGTGGTGCAGTGCACACAACCAGTGTGTTCAGAGGCAGAAGGTCACAAGTTCAAGTCCCAGCTGTGGTTCCTGCCAACCCAGTCCCCATATTTTACCCACTACTAAAACGTGCTAATACAGACAGAACCTTTATTGCAGATGACGTAAACATGCCCAAAACACCTAGATTTTACCCTACAGAGCACAGACACCATAAACAGGCGCATTACCTAGAGCAGAGTCTCCCAAATGCAGTCCTGGAGGGCCAAACACCATTCAGGTTCCATGCTGCCTCTAAGAAAGATGCCTGTGCTGCATTTCTATGTGCCGCCCCCATGGTATGCAGATGTATCTCATGCATATTCATGAGGGACAGCATGAAAACCCGAACGGTGTTTGGCCCACCAGGACTGGAGTTGGGAACCTCTGCCGTAAAGCAGCAGCCAACAGGGGCAGACACATCCACACCCACACCCACAGACTCCATTATCCAATGCCTCCTGGAGAGGCATGATATTGGGCCCTGCGTGCATCTCCCAATACTAGCACTTGCATACCTTAGCAATGCCACCCTAAACCTGGGAATACGGTACACAGCTATCAAAAGGTTGCTATGAATACAGGCAGATAGCAATTCTGAAGTTAAGTACAATTTTCTGATTGAGCTGCATCATGGCAACCTTTCTGATGTCTGTGGAGTGTGCTACAGGTCTTGTGTCTGACAGTGTTTACCACCATGGGGAGTGACCCCAACAGTATTGTGTACCATAGCCATGCCTGCAGTGTGCCCAGGACTGGAGCGGTGGCCAGGGCTGCCAAACACTTCTATAGTTGTACAATGCTCGCATAGGTGTGGGAGTGTGTGTCTGTCTATCCAGTGTGTGGTGGCTGCAAACACCCTCCACAGCCCACACTGCAAGCACTGCTGCCAGTATTGGCTTGCCAATGTGCATAATGAGGAGCAAGGTACCATGGGTATAGCCCGGACAGGGTGGCCTGGTCAGGATGCATTTACATAGGGCAATGGCTGGGACATTGTGGTGCCCGGCCACCACCTGCACAGACAGGGTGGTCACAGCATGTCCTGCTGGGAGATCACTCTCACCCTGACTGAGCAGTGACCACGGCATGGCTAGGTTCCCCCATAGTGCTATATAGTATTTTTCGCATATGATATTTATGGGTTCTCTTTTGGGGCCCAATCACTGACTTATCTGCTTGGTATTTATGCTGACATCCCAGTTCTGGGTGCATGCATCTCCTCCAGGAACGTGCACTATGGATTAGCTAGCAGACTGTCTGCAGCTAGTATGTGTCTTGCTGGAACATCTTGCAGGGTGCAGCGGCTGGAGGCTTGCTGCAGGAGAATATCAGATAGTGGTGGGATGCAGCTGAGGATTTCCAGGCCTAATGTCTGTCTGCTATTGCTTTATGGATGTGTACAGAGCTGCATTGACTGCCCTGTAGGGTGTCTGTTCCCCAGCTGGACTGGGGTTGATGGTCTCCTCTACTGCCACCATTGCAGGGAGGTAGAATGTGGATCTGTTGATGGGAGACCCTGTTTCTCATCCTCAGCCCCAGAGGGTGGTTTGGATGGTGGTACATAATCTGCCTATGGGCCCATAAGGGCTAAACCTGACTGAGAAATACAGATGCATCCAATGTGTGTCTGCAGGATCTACCTATCTCACACACTAGCACTGCTGGGGACCTGCAGCATGGTCTATTTCTGCCATGGAAGGTGCTGTGGACCTGGTGCTGGGCGCCCCACCTCATCCTCAGGGTGAGCACAGTACCCGCACAATGTGACGGTGTGTAGCTACTCTGTGCCAGTAACACACACGGTCAGTTCCCCCTACCAGGCCGAGGTGCTGTGGGGGTGCATACCCCATCTTGTGATCATCTGTAGACTGCTGATTTGCATGTGCAGTGCATCATGGGTACGGGTGGGTTACCCTATCCTGGTGACCACAGCAGACTGTTTGTGTGGTGACATGCAGTCCTTCTGCAGCCAGCCAGGGGTTTGTTAGCAGCTGTAGCCCACTGGTTACTTCACTGCCTGTGGAGCCAGAGGTCATGGGTTCAAACCCACAGTGGGGTTATTTGATAGGGCTGTCTTCAGCATTGTCTATTTTTAATGTACATTAGTGCTGCCAGCAACAACACCCTCAGAGTACTGTAACCATAAGGTGCCTCAGAAGGTGCCTTATAGGGTATAAGGCGCCTTCTGAGGCACCTTATGGTTACAGTCCGTATAAGGTGCCTTATAAGGTGTCCTATGGAGCACCTTATAGGGTGCCCTATAGGGGACATTATAGGGTGCTGTGGCGGACAGTGCACTTTATAGTGTGCCCTATGGAGTGCCTTATAGGGTGCCTTATGCGGCACCTTAGGTTACGACACGTGAGGGTGTGTTTGCTGGCAGCAATAATTAAAATACAAATAAAATGCCCCAAGAAACAATACTTACATGTCAAAGCTGATGCCTCAGCCAGCCTTATGCATTAGGCACACTGTGGGATTGAACTCATGACCCCTGTATTATCAGTCAGTGTATTAACCATTGTGCTACACCTCTGTTTCTATGTTTGCATATCTGTGCGCCTACTTAAGATTACCGCGCGTTAACGCGTTTAGCCCGATAATGTGCGCAGCAGCGCGCGTTATCGCGCGATAATCCTGTTTTGCTACTTTTAAGACTGAAACGCCCACTCCTTTTATGGCAGCCTGCACACTATCGCTGGGCGCACGTTAAGACGGTTTAGTAAACATATCCCTAAATTTGAACTGCATGGAAGAAAGGCCTGGCAATCTACTTCTGTATCTTGCCATGAAAACTCAGTAGATAGTCACAACAAAACAAATTGCATTATAGTGCTGGAATATGAGACCCCCAGGTCAGAAGGCACTCAACTGGCTACTGGGGAGGAGCTGAAGACTTTTCAGAGTAAAGCCAGCATGTATGATTTGGTTGGATCAGAGCCCTTGGGACGTCTGACTGCTGATGTAGCTGCGCATAAAATGAGAGTCAGAAGCTTCAAAGATGTCTTACATATTAGGACATGGAACGTACAAAGCATAAACCAAGGAAAGTTGGAGGTGGTCAAGAATGAAATGGAACATGTACAACTTGATCTGTTGAGTGTCAGTGAACTGAAATAGACTGGCATTGGGCACTTTGCATCAGATCACATGGTCTACTATGCTGGAAATGAAAGACAAAGAAGAAATGGTGTTGCATTTATAATTAAGAAGAAACTTGCAAGAACTGTAATGAAATACAATGCAGTCAGTGAATGCTTAATCTCTTTTCGTCTACGAGGAATGCCTATCGACAAAACTATAACTCAAGTATATGCCCCAACAGCAGCTGCAGAAGAAGATGAAATTGATGAGTTCTATGAACAAGTACAAGCTGAAATTGACAGAACATGCAAACAGAATATCCTGATAGTCATGAGTGACTGGAATGCAAAAGTTGGCAACAAAGAAGAAGGAAAATGGTTGGAAAATAATGGACTTGGCAACAGAAATGAAGCAGGAGAAAGACTGATAGATTTCTGCAAGACCAATGATCTAGTCATCTCAAACACTTTTTTCCAGCAAAAGAAGCGGTGACTGTACACATGGACTTCACCCAATGGATTGTACAAAAAATCAAATTGATTACATCTGTGGAAGTCAACGATGGAAAAGCTCTATAACATCAACAAAGACAAAACATGAAGCTGACTGTGGTAGAGATCACCAACTACTAGTATGCAAACTCAAGCTAAAGTTGAAAAAGAGCAAGCCACTCACAAATGTAGCAAAATATGACCTTGAGAATATACCACTGGAATTTAAAGACGGCCTGCTAAATCGATTTGCTGCTTTAGATACAAATGACAGAGCTCCAGAAGAGTTATGAAATGACATCAAGAAGGTTGTGTTGGAAGAAAGCAAGAAGTCTCTACAAAAGGTGAAAAAGCAAAAACGGCCGAAATGGTTGACGGAAGAAACTCTGAAAATTGCCCAGAAACGCAGAGAA
Source organism: Ichthyophis bannanicus (assembly GCA_033557465.1). Taxonomy (NCBI): domain Eukaryota; kingdom Metazoa; phylum Chordata; class Amphibia; order Gymnophiona; family Ichthyophiidae; genus Ichthyophis; species Ichthyophis bannanicus. The sequence goes on from CM066035.1 coordinate 737,683,843, forward strand.
GCTAAAGCCAGAGGAGAAAGAGAGGCTATCGTAGAACTCAACAGAGATTTCCAACGTGTAGCAAGACAGGGCAAGGAAAAGTACTACAATGACGCATGCAAGGAATTCGAAGCAGAAGCTATTAGAGGAACAACAAGATTGGCTTTCCTAAAGCTATGAGAGTTAACGAAAAAAATCCCAGCCTTGAATTGGAATGTTAAAAGATGCTCAAGGATCTTTTTGAATGATGCTGAGAAGATCAAGAAAAGGTGGAAAGAATATACCGAGATTTTATATGATAAAGATCAAGTGGACCAACAGCTGTTTCAATCTGTACCTTATGATCTGGAACTATTGGTGATGAAAGAAGAAGTCGAAGCAGCAGTGAAAGCCTTATCAAAGAACAAAGCACTAGGCATTGATGGCATTCCTATAGAAGTATTACAGCAATCTGATGCAGCTGTTATCGTACTTACAAAGCTCTGCCAGAAAATTTGGAACACAACATCATGGCCAACTGGCTGGAAAAGATTTGTGTTTATACCAATACTAAACAACGGTGATCCAACTGACTGGAAATTATCGCACAATCGCTCTGATCCCACATGCCAGCAAGATTCTACTGAAGATTATTCAACAGAGACTACAATCATACCTGGAACAAGAACTACCTGAAATGCAAGCAGGTTCAGGAAAGGGCGAGGAACGGGAGACATCATCGCGGATGTTAGATAGATCCTTGAAAAGACTAAAGAATACCAAAAGAATATCTATTTCTGCTTTATTGACTACAGCAAGTCGTTTGACTGTGTAAATCATGAGAAACTCTGGGCCACATTAAGAAGCATGGGTATACCAGAACACCTGATTGTTCTCTTGCACAATTTGTACATTGATTAAGAAGCAACAGTTTGAACGGAACAAGGAGAAACAGAATGGTTTAAAATAAGCAAAGGTGTATGACAAGGCTGCATACTTTTCCCCTACCTGTTTAATTTATATGCAGAACAAATCATCAGAGAAGCAGGATTGTATGAAGGCAAGAGAGGTGTGAAGATTGGTGAAAGACTCATCAACAACCTTCGCTATGCTGATGATACCACATTACTGGCTGAAAATGAAGATGATCTGAAACATTTGCTTCTCAAGATCAAGGAACATAGTCTTAAAATGGGCCTGCACCTTAAAGTAAAGAAGACAAAGATCATGACAACTGGCAAAATTGATAAGTTCTGGGGCACGCCACTAATCACCTTCCTTTCATCCGAGTGAGTTCTGTTTATCATCACCTTCTATCATCTGTCAGTCAACCAGTTTCTGATCAGTTCACCACCTTGGGACCCATCCCCAAGCTGTTGTTTATTGATAAGCCTCCTATGAAGAACAGTTTCAAAGGCTTTTCTGAAATCCAGGTAGATGACATCCATTGCATGCCCTTGATCTAGTTCTCTGGTCACCCAGTCAAAGAACTCAATCAGATTTGTTTGGCAAGATCGTCCTTTGGTAAAAAGAATGTCCTTTGCAAATTGATTTTTAATATATTGAATATAATCGTCCTTTTATGTGATCTTATTTTTAACATGCTTTCACCCTTGATGCAGTTGGTTGTTTGCCAAAACTCAGCTGTGTGGGGTTTTGGTTAATAAAATACATTCCATTCCGTTTTATTCATTGGAATTAATTAATTATCCCTACTGTGCTTTTTTGATTGTCTCTTTACACTGGGGTTTCTCTCTATTTTTGTTTTACTAATGGGGATCTTACAAACTGTGCCAATTGCTGATTAGTTTTTTGTCTAAGCTTTTTGAGACAGCAGTGGCTAATTAACTGCAGAGTTTTGGAGTATCATAATCTTTTAGCATAATCACAGTCTGGCTTTAGCATAGGTAGGGGTAATTTTATAAGGGGGAACCTAGTTAAAGTGCTATTTAAGGCGCTTAGCCTAGATTTATCAATAGCACACAAAATTCTGATCTATTTTGTACATCATGTATCTGGCCACCTATGTGCACTAATGACTAAAATAACCCCAACCTAGACATAAACGCTGCCTCTGAAAGTACATGCCCCCTTATTAATTAACCCCCAAAGTGTCCTTTAGCTCTGTTGGATGACTTACAGTGCCTGATAGACCTTATTTAATCTAGTCATGACCATTTATCATTTAAATTGTTAAAAACTGGAATCTCGGGGTTAATGTTTAAAAACATTTTCAGAGATTTTGAAGGGAAGAACATGTATGTTGAAACATGCAGATTAATGTTCCAAAGAGTGGCTGTTGAATAACAGGATTCCTCAGGGCTCATCCAAATTACACTGGACATTGATCCCATCATCCCCAACCAAGGTTTTGCTTCAATCTACTGCTCCTCCCCCTTTTCCCCAAAAACCTTCTTAAAAAGATAAGGTGGGTTCACCCCTTAAACAAAGACATGGGGAGGGGTGGTCTGCATGGAGCGGCAGGTGCACCTACTCTTGCCGCCTTGCTGGGCAGACTAGATGGACCATACTGGTCTTTATCTGCTGTCATTTACTATGTTACTACTATCTCCTATTTATTGTATATTTATAATTATTGGATTCATCAATGGAAAATATGGATATTAATCATTCTTCTCATTCAGATGATGTTCAGATAATTTTTGTAATATTAGACTTATTAGGGATAACTTATTGGAAACTTATTAAATTTTATAAAGGCCATAGAAATGTGGATATTGGATAACCAGCCAATAGTCAATCATTATAAACTTAACAGAAACTGAGAAAGTTCTACATGATGCAACATGGAGAGTGAGACGCATGTGTGGTGAATCTCAGAAAAGCTTTTAAAGACTGATAAAGCTATGTAAGCTTTTCCCTGTATGTGTTTCATGAAATGACATCACTCACATGTGAAGACTTATTGTCTGCCATCCACAAAGTACACCGGTTACAGGTAAATAAGTTATGTATGCGTGGGGGTGTGTGTCCGTCTGTTTATATTTCACTGTGTTACATATGTATGGGTATATGGGTGTGCGTATATGTTGGTTCTGTGTATTGTTGAAAGTAACTTGAAATGGGGTATCAGGGCCCTCTGAAAGGGTTAATATGGAGAATGGCTTGGAATGTTGCAGACAGTCTGAAGCCTGGCAGCCTGAAGAGAGATGTGTTATAAAAGCCATGGTTGTACTTTGGGATGACATTGTGAGAACAAGATAGAATGCTTTTGTTTTAGAATGCTGGAGCTAAGAAATATCTATGCTTACTTCGTCCTATAACATGACTTGTAACACATAGGTAAACAAAAGTGGTGCTGATAAAACAGTTTTCTCTTAATAAATGAGGTGCTCTGGCCTAACAAGGAGAGAATTTGCAAGAATTGCGCAAGTTTGCAGGACTTTAAACTCCCTGCCCTTAAGGCCTTAATTCTGTGTGTGTGAATAGTTTTATTACTTATTATTACTTCTCTCTCTCCCATTGCTTTGAGTGAAGGGATTGAATCCCAAGAGCCCAGGTTCTGTTGCCCGGTGAAGGGTGGAGCGGGTCATACATGTATGACCAGGAAAGGATAGGAGAAGGGAGGAGCAGTTTGGAAGGAGTAATTCCATAACCTCTGTTTTAATATATCAATGTTTCTATCCTGCAAATGCTGTAACTCCGTCTTCCATAAAAGGCAGTGGGCCATATTTTGGGGGCTTTACTTCTCTAGAACCCTGGGTTCAATCTGGCCCATTTATGGACATGTGTGTGTGTGGGGGGGGGGGGAGAGTTGTAAAGCGATTTAACACATTTAGCAGACATGCTAACTGCATTAATTGCATCAAGCAGGATATTCAGTGGCACTAATGAAAGTGTCACTGAATATCACGAGTGCTGCCACTGAATGCCCCAATGTTAGCTGGCCAATGGCGATATTCAGCTACTAGCTTGGTAGCCGAGGGCAATGAAAATTAGGCACCTGAAAGGCTAACCTAACTTTTTGCTGCTGTAGATAATAGGGCAGTGGCTGAATATCTCCGCTGTCTAGTTAGCTGTGGCACTATCCAGCCAACCTCGATAATCAGTGCCGGTGGCCGGATATGGCCCCAGCATTGAATATCTGATTTAAAGTTTGTTAGTGATGGTGGCTAGCCGCTTCATCAGCACTAGCCACTGCCACTGAATATTCCCACCTTGCGTCTTTTCTCTGTTTTTTTTCCCTCCAAACCTAATTTGGTCCATTACATTTTAGACAGTTAATTTGTTCACAAATGGACAGACACCATGCCTGAATCTTTATGTAGAATTTTTTCAATCCTCCATTTGATTGGAAAGAATAAAAATCTACTTTGTGGTGTTGGACTGTTCTCTGAGATTGGCAACTTGATTGCAGATGTTTCATTTCCTTCCAAGGGGACAACATCAGTGTGAGGATCAGAGTGGTAATGTTATTGAGCGCTTGTATTTGTTCTTATATTGGATTGTGTGTGCTGTTGGTTGACATGGAGTGCTTTGGTTGGTTGAATTGAATGGGTACTCCTGAGCTGTTGGTTGATGCAGGACGTTCTGGTTGGTTGGTTTGGATGGGTGGACATCAACATTCTGGTTGGTTAGTTTCTCTGAAGATTGTTGTGTAGTTGTTTTTGAGCATTGTTGAAGGTATCTCAGTTGTTTGGTCCATAGAGGGTGGCAGATGGGGTCTATATCAATGTGTTTTTTTATCAAGTCTGGTGGAAAACCAAGTTTCCAGGAACTCCTTTTTTCTTTTCCCTTTTGCCTGTGCTAAAATTTCTGTTGTATCCCAGTTGAACTTGTGTCCTGCATCTTCATGAATTGAGACCAGGGAAAGTGGGTCGTGTCTTTTGCTGGCCAGTTGGTTTTCGTGTAGTCTGGTGAATAGTTTTATTCCTGTCTGGCCGACGTAGTTCTTGTCACAGTCATCGCATTGGATTGTGTACATGATATTTGTCCTTTGGTCTTTCTTAGGTTGTCCTTTAGGTTTTGACAAGATTCTTCTCAGGGTTGTGGTTGGTTTATGAGCTATTGTGATGTTGTGGCATCTTAGTAGTTTCACCATCATTTCAGAGGTGTTCTGGATGTAAGGGAGAGTGAATCATTGGGATATTACTTTGGTCTGGTGGGGCTTTTGGGCCGTAGGCATCTGTGGATGAAGTTCTGTGGGTATCCATTTACCTGGTCTCAATTCGCAAAGATGCAGAAGGACACAAGTTCAACTGGGACGCAAAAGAAATTTTAGCACGGGCAAAAGGGAAAAGAGAAAGGGAGTTCTTGGAAGCTTGGTTTTCTGCCACAGATTCAATAAACAAACACATTGATATAGACCTGCTCTATCACCCTCTACTGACCAAACAACTGAGACAACTTCAATAATGCTCAAAAACAACAACTACACAACAACCTTCAGAGAAACCAACCAACCAGAATGTTGATATCTACCCATCCAAACCAACCAACCAGAACGTCCTACATCAACTAATGGCTCAGGAATACCCATTTAATTCAACCAACCAAAGCGCTTCACATCAGCCAACAGCACGCAGAGCCCAATATAAGTAGAAATGAAAGCTTTCAAGCTCATTACCACCCTGATTCTCACACTGATGATGTCCCCTGGAAGGAGACGAAGCGTCTGCAATCAAGTTGTCAAGTTCAGAGAACAATCCAACACCACAATCCCCAACCTGAGCTACCAATATTTACAAACATCTCTAAAAATCTACTTTAATAGGAAAATGCATTAATTGTACCAGAGGAGAAAGATATTATAAAGCTATTTCTTATTGCTGTTTCTGTCTTGAATGCTAATTTACAGAGCAAGTCTGTCGCCAAACTTCACTGTGTTTATTTACACTGATGAGGGAGAGATACTTGCACAGCAGCCTTATATTAGGGTAAGCCAGATTGAGAATTAGTTTTCGACTGTATTTTATCAACTTTTCTGTTGAAAAAAGTTAACTTTCACTCCAATTTTTAAATCTAAATGAGATGATATGTACCAACCTGTGTGGTTTTTCTTGAGCAGGGTTTCTCATAAAAAAAAACGTGCAAAGAACTCCCTGAAATGTTCAAAACGCCAAAATTTAGGGGATTGCACAGGTTTTCATGTGAAGTCTTATTTACAAAAATAAGGCAAGTTTTGACTTTTGCCTTATTTTCTGCTGGCCACCAGCTACTAACCACATAGTGACAATATTCAGCCTCTATTTGGAAAACAGGCCTAAAATAAACACATTGGCTATCCAAATAGCAGGTGACTATTTTCGCTATATGGATAAGTGGTTCCTGCCCCATTCCATCTCTACACAAATAGTGGCAGCGGTTAGAGATAATTTCAGGTTAACACTCTCCATAAATGGGATGAAAATCTATGGATAGATTCATATGTTTACCGGTTAGTGGTAAATGCATAAATGCTTTTGAAAATTGACCTCTCATTTTAAAATATTTGCAAGTTTTTTGGGGAACCTGCTTGACATGTGAATTCTCTAATTTGTCCTGGCCTCCAGGAGAATGTTTTTCCTATTACAGAGGCCACTTTAGGGTTTCTTTAGGTCCTATTGATCTTATACAATGCTTGAAAACGACTTCATGCCCATAAATCTTTTTCATTCTGCTGTCTAAAAAATAAAATTCAAAAGGGTTTATTTTAGAAGCTTTCTTTACAATTTCCAAATGGAAATGGCATTTATGTGTGAATTGCAATGTTAAAAAGGGCTAAATTTACACATGGATGTCTTTAATACGTAGAAATTGCAAGAAGGTGTGTCGGGAGCATGGTTTGGGTGTGGCCTGGACAGATCAATAATCTACACGTGTATTCCCCATTTCATATAGGAAATGCATATGTATGACCACAATTGTCCATGTCTGTATTTACAGATGCTTTTTTGGTGGTATAGGTTTTTAAAAAGTGCTCATTTTCAGCCTGTTTTTTACATGAGGGATTAAGGACATTATCCTTCTTAATCCTGTTTATTTCCCCCTCCAAATTGAAATTAAAGATAGTAGCCTCTGTAGTTAATTGACATGTATAGCTTACAAAATAATAATTTACACATATAAATTAAGTAACTGTACCTCTGCAATGTCTACACCAGCCAGCAACAATACTAACACCACACTATGGCAATCCTTCAAACCAATATCTACAGAAAATGTAGAAAGTATAATCAGCAACCTGAACACTTCTCTCCCCTATTTCTAAAATAATACAGCTATCGTCTCAAGGGTACATGTCCAAGGCTTTCAAGATGGCCTCTATACGTCCAATTCTAAACAATCCTACACTAGATAAAGCAAATCCAGATTCATACAGGCTGATATCCAGCCTGCCCTCCACAGCGAAAATAACAGAAAAAATAGTGCAGCAGCAGCTGCAAGAGTACATTGATAAATTTGCCCCACTTGATCCACAACAGCACAGATTCAGACTGCACCACGGGATGGAAACACTATTGACATCCCTAATGGAAAACTCCTAAAAGGTATTGAGAAACCAAAACAAGGATTTATACCAATATTCCTGGATATTGCACTCATTTCTAACTCCATATGTCATAACATCCTAATAGAAAGACTACAAGAAATTGGAATTAAAAATACAATACTACACTGGTTCAAGTCATACCTGACAGACCGTAAACAACAAGTGAAAATATGACCAAATAAATCTGAATCATAGACACACCAGCAAGGAGTTCCACAGGGCTCGGCACCATCCTCCTTACTATTTAACATATACCTCCAACCAATCTGCAATATAATTGAGAAGCCAAAGTATACTACCACATTTATGCAGACAACATCATGATGCACCTGCCATACGAATGATTAAATTCAAACCACACCAAAATAGTGAAATGCTTTCTCCAGGACCAAGCAGGAAGTCAGTCCTCACATATGGGTGACGTCGGCACCGACGGAGCCCTCGCGGAGCAATTTCCCCAGCTTTCAAAGAAAGCCTTTGGGAATTGCAGCGCGCATGCTCGGTCCCCTTCCCGCCCAAGGGTGCCATCTTGCTCAGTCTTCTTTTTTCCGTGGAGCCCTACAGACGCTGTTTGTGATCACCGCTGGAAAAGTTGATTTTTTCTCTTCTTTTTTATTCTTTTTCGGTTCGACGCCGGATCCTTTTCCCGCCGGACCCGCTACGCCGGTATCGGGTCCGTTTCTTTATTTTTCGGTTTTTTGTCCTTCGTGACAAGCGTTCGCGCCATTTTTTTCCTTTTTACTGGCAGCCCTGTCTTTTGACCTCGCAGGGGCCCTTTTTCCCTCGATGGCTGCCAGCGGGCTTAAGAAGTGTGATCGCTGTAAGAAACTCATGTCTCTTACAGACACACACGACTGCTGCCTCCGCTGCCTCGGACCCGATCATGACCCGATGATCTGTGGTCCGTGTGGCAAAATGTTCTCAAAAGCGTTGAGGAGTTGGCAGCATCAACGAGAACGAATCTTCTCTGACTCCGCGTCCGGCCGGGCCCGGACCTCATCAGAGCCTTCAATGTCCCGGGACTCCGGTCCTGAGCATCGTCGGAGTTCCTCTGATTGGGGGTCTCCTACCCGGGAACATCATCGGAATAAAAAACCCGCGAGGGCGTCGTCGGTGGACGCTCCTGGTTCCTCGAGGGCCAGGTCGCATAGCCCCGATAGCCGTCCCGGGTCCTCGGAGTCGGAGAGGCCTTCGAAACATCCTCGTCTCGGAATGGAGTCGCCTGGACACGTGAGTACTGTGGTCCTCGTGGACTCGCCTCGGAAGGAGCTGACGTCGGGCCCGACGCCGTCGGGGCCCGAGTCAGGGGCTGCTGGGTCTCCTGAGCTTGGACTCAGGTTGACGGCCTTGGAGAGCAGTTTGGCTGCCTTCATGGACCAGCAGCGGGCATTGATTGCTGGCCTTGCCAATGCATCTGCCCCGGCCACCGGGACGTCGACGTCAAAGTCGACCCCGGAGACCGAGCCGATCCTCGAGTCCATCCGAGCTCGAGTCGATCCTCGGTCGCGGTCTCCCTCGGCCTCCTGTTCGGGACCGAGGTCATCGACACCAACACCTTCGGCGTCGGGGCGGAGGGCATCGGTGCCCGCCCGACCGGAGCCACTCGAATCCTCCTCCGAGGAGTCCGACTGGGAATCGGAGGACGAAGAGTCCCCTGGTAGTTTTCGGACTCGGTGTGTCCCATCGGACTGGCCCGAGTCCGAACCTCGGAGACGGTCCCCCCCCCGGAGGACAGCCGGTTCTCGGACTTCGTGCGGGATATGGCCAAGGCCTTGGCATTCTCCGCGGATGCCGAGGAGGAGCCTCGAGCCGAGGAGCTCGATGCCCTCCAGTATGACTCTCCCCCGAAGGAGGCCTTTACTGTACCGGTTCCTCCGATGCTGGAACGACTTCTCTTCCGCATGTGGGAGAACCCGGCGCCGGTGTTAAGCAAGCGAGTCGATTCCATTTATCGAGTCCGCAAGAGCCCCGGGTTCCAAAAGGCACAACTACCGCACCATTCCATGGTGGTGGAATCGGCCATGCATAGACTCAAGAGTCAGAAGATGCACTCCTCGGTGCCTCCCGGTCGGGAGGCCCAGAGCCTGGATGCCCTCGGTAGAAAGTGTTTCCAGGGCTCCATGCTTGCTTGTCGAGTCCAGACCTACCAGCTCTATATGGGCATGTATCTCCGAGACCTGGCAAAGGAAATTGGCAGGTTCTCTGCTGGTCTCTCCGAGGAACCTTTGCAGAGGTTCCAAGCCTTGTCCACTGGGATTCGAGAGTGCTCGAAGTTTATCTCTCGAGCAGCCTACGGTGGCTTCGAAGCATCGGCTCGAGTAGCCGGAGCCGGCATCGGTGCCCGCCGACAGGCTTGGCTTCAGTCATCCGACCTCGAGCCATGGGTCCAGGACAAGTTGGTCGATGTCCCCTGCAGAGGTGAAAACCTCTTTGGCAAACCCATGGCTGAAAAGGCTGCACAAATCGAGACCGAGACTCTGACCAGAACTAGGCTGTCCAGAAAAACCTCTGCCCCTTCTCAGAAGAAGAAGGGCTCGGGGAAAAAGCCCTTTTACCCGAGGAAGGCGGCTGCCTATAAATACTACCCTCAGTATCAGGCCTCAGCAGCTCCCCAAAAGGGTCAGCAGGCCAAGGGACGGGGTAATGGGTCCCGTAGAAAGCAGGCCCCCAAGCCCACTACGCCGGCCCCTGCTCAGCAGGGTGGGGGTTTTTGACTCCATCAGCATAGCCTCTTCCCCTCCACTGGTTTCTCTCAGCACAGGAGGCCGGCTGGTCCACTTTGCCCACAGGTGGTCAGCCATCACATCAGATACCTGGGTACTTCATATAGTTCAGAAAGGCTATCTTCTACACTTTCACCAGGTACCTCCCTCCTACTTTCCAGGGGAGCCTCCAAGACTCCCTCTGCACAGGGACTTACTCCTTCAGGAGTTGGCAAGTCTTCTTCAGGAACAGGCTGTGGAACCGGTGCCCCACCACCTGAGAGGTCACGGCTTTTATTCCCGGTACTTTCTGATACCAAAAAGAACAGGAGGCCTCAGACCCATCCTGGACTTGCGAAACCTCAACAAGTTCCTGGCAAGGGAAAAGTTCAAGATGCTTACCCTTGGAATCCTGCTGCCCTACCTCCAGCAGGGAGACTGGCTATGCTCCTTAGATCTAAAGGATGCCTATACTCACATCCTTATTCATCCAGACCACAGACAATATCTCAGATTTGTTGTGGGGGGAAATCATTACCAGTACAGGGTCCTGCCCTTTGGCCTATCCTCCACCCCCAGGGTTTTCACCAAATGCCTGGCAGTGGTGGCGGCCTATCTCAGACTTCAAGGCTTTTTTGTGTTTCCATACCTGGACGACTGGCTCATTCGGGCCCAGTCTTCCCAAGAGGCCACTCAAGCCACTCATCGCACTGTGTCTCTGCTCCAGCACTTGGGCTTTGTCATAAACTTCGCAAAGTCCACTTTGCTCCCCTCTCAAGATCTCGAATTCATTGGCGCAAGATTAAGCGCACTTCAGGCGCGGGCCTTCCTGCCTCTGGACAGGGCCCACAGGCTCATGAATCTCGCCAGCCACTTTTGCAGCAATTCCCTGGTCTCTGCCAGGCAATTTCTGAGACTGCTCGGCCATATGGCTTCCACGGTCCATGTGACCCCCAATGCCCGCCTGAACATGCGACCTGCCCAGTGGTGCCTTCGCACGCAATGGCATCAGGCCACGGGGAGCCTAACGGACTCAGTACAAGTCTCAGACCTGCTGGTCTCTTCTCTGCTGTGGTGGCTTCATCTGCCAAACCTGGTACTGGGAGTGGATTTTCAATCTCCTCCTCCTTCTCAGGTACTAACAACCGATGCTTCTCTCTTGGGATGGGAGCACATTGCCAAGGGACATGTACTCAAGGCCTCTGGACTCCTTGGGAGTCTGCGCAGCAGATAAACTTCCTGGAGCTCAGAGCCATCCGGCTAGCTCTGAGAGCCTTCTCCCACCTCACTTCTCACCAGTCGGTACTGGTCCAGACGGACAATCAAGTAGCAATGTTCTACGTGAACAAACAAGTAGGCACAGGCTCCTTCCTTCTCTGTCAGGAGGCACGGTGGCTGTGCTCTTGGGCAGTCGGCCACAGCATACTCCTCAAAGCTGTCTATCTCCCAGGTCAAGAAAATTACCTGGCAGACAAACTAAGCAGGATCCTCCAACCACACGAGTGAAGATTGGATCCATTAGTGGTTCAGCGGATCTTTCTCAAGTGGGGACTCCCCACCATGGATCTGTTTGCCAGTCCTCTGAACCGGCAACTACCCAGATTCTGCTCTCGACAACCGCATCCTCTGAGTAGCGCCGGATGCTTTTCTGATTCCATGGTCCACAGGCCTCTTGTATGCCTTTCCTCCCATGCCGCTGGTGTCTCGAACACTCTTCAAAGTTCTCCGAGACAAAGCCTCGCTGATCCTAGTGGCTCCCCGGTGGCCGAGGCAACCTTGGTTCCCGCTTCTAATGCAGCTGGCGGTGGACACTCCTCTTCCTCTGGGGTTTCAGCCCGATCTCCTGACACAGGATCACGGGTCTCTCCTACACCCCAACCTCTGGTCCCTTCATCTGATGGCCTGGCTGCCGAAAGGGTAGTCCTTGCTCCCCTCCTGCTGCCTCGGGAGGTGGAAGAGGTCGTCTTGGCCTCCAGGCGGCCCTCCACCCGGAAGTCCTACGCTCTTAAGTGGCGTCGCTTCTCCGTGTGGTGTGCTCAGCAGTCTGAGAATCCCTTCTCCTGCTTGGTGGCAGTGGTCTTGCAATATTTGCTTTACCTCTCCAATCTGGGCCTTAAGTCCAACTCTGTCAGAGTCCACCTCAGTGCTCTCTCTGCACATCACGCACCGGTGGATGGCAGGCCTCTTTCCAACCACCCTTTGGTGGCTCGTTTTCTCTGAGGCCTCCTTCTGCTTAAGCCTCCTTTGCGTCCACCAGCCCCTGAATGGGATCTGAATGTGGTCTTGCAGCAGATTACCTGTCTGCCCTTTGAACTTATGGCTACCTGCCCTCTTCGTTTTCTTTCTTGGAAAACCTTGTTCTTGGTAGCCCTTACCTCTGCTAGGTGTGTTAGTGAACTGCAGGCCCTAGTGTCTGATCCTCCTTACACTAGGTTCTACAGGAATAGGGTGGTTTTACGGACTCACCCTAAGTTTCTTCCAAAAGTGGTTTCTCCTTTTCATCTCAACCAGGAGGTGGTTCTTCCGACCTTCTTTCCCAGGCCGCACTCCAGCCGGGCTGAATTGGTCCTGCATACCCTGGACTGTAGGAGGGCCTTGTCCTTCTACCTTGACCGTACGCGGGAGCATAGGAGGGCTGTTCAGCTCTTCGTTTCTTTTGACCCCAATAAATTGGGGCTGCCTGTCTCCAAGCGTACTTTGTCCATTTGGGTAGCTGACTGTATCGCCTGGGCTTATGGGGCAGCTGGCCTCTCGTTGGAGGGTCGAGTCACGGCTCATCGTGTTAGGGCAAAGGCTGCGTCAGTGGCTCACCTCCGCTCTGTTCCGTTGGCAGACATCTGCCAGGCCGCTACTTGGTCGTCAAGCCAGACTTTCGCGGCCCATTACTGCCTGGAGAGGGAGTCCCGCAGGGACAGTGCTTTCGGTCAGGCAGTCCTCCAAAATCTCTTTGAGGTTTAGGCAACTCCTACCCTCCGGCCCTGGTGTTGGGATACCGGTCGGGGGCGTTTTCAGAGAAGATTCCTTCCTTCTGTGCTGCTGAGCTAGAGGGAGCTCATTTTTGTGCTTGAGGTCTCCGGTAGCCTTAAGCTTGGGAGTCCCATATGTGAGGACTGACTTCCTGCTTGGTCCTGGAGAAAGAGTAGTTACTCACCTGTAACTGGTGTTCTCCAGGAGCAGCAGGAATCAGTCCTCACAACCCTCCCTCCTCCCCTTGGAGTTGCAGTCCTATCATTTCGTTTTTACTAATTTTTTTTGCTGTCTTTTAGCTATGTCATCAGACTGAGCAAGATGGCACCCTTGGGCGGGAAGGGGACCGCGCATGCGCGCTGCAATTCCCAAAGGCTTTCTTTGAAAGCTGGGGAAATTGCTCCGCGAGGGCTCCGTCGGCGCCGACGTCACCCATATGTGAGGACTGATTCCTGCTGCTCCTGGAGAACACCTGTTACAGGTGAGTAACTACTCTTTAATGAAGTGGCACATTGGCTATTGACACTTAGGTTTACCATAAAGTGAAATAAACAGAGGTGCTATATATAACAAGAGATAAAAATGTCACCACACCAACCTCACTAAAACTCAAGGACGCAACAATAAAAGTGAAACAAGAAGTAAAATATCTTAGAATAACCATAGATCAACAACTGGACCTTACTACTCCATATCAGCAAGACTACTACAGCAATCTATAACAAAATTAGAATTCTATAGCACCTGCATTCACTTTTATCACCACAAGCCTTTCAAATGTACTACAGACAATGATTTTCTGAAACTTCAAATTTTGCAACAGTATATTTTTATTTTTTATTTACATTCTCATATACCGCGCTATTCTGCATCAGTGTGGTTTACATTGAACAAACTGAAATTACATTGAACAGGGCATTATAACTTGGAGATAACTATTTTACAGGGAACATGGGCTATGGAGGGTTAAGTGGCTTGCCCAAGACCACAAGGAGCACCTGTAGGACTAGAAACCCCAGTCCTTCCGGCCCAAGGTTGCTGTCCTCTAGTGGGATTTGAACCCCCGACCTAATTGATATAATTGATATAAACCCCCGACCTAATTGTAATTGATATAAACATACCAAAATATGTTTATATCAATTACAAATGACACAACACACAGCCACCTGACTTATATATGGAGCCCCAAAAGCGGAACATAGCACCCCAATACTAGAACAACTACACTGGCTCCCAATCACAAGCAGAATTAAATACAAGGTCCTGCTAAATATGTTCAAAATCATACACAATCTATCTTCAACTTACTTAAAATCAATCATACAGAGAGCCCCAAGTGACAGAACCAGAAGACTGCACAGAAAACACATTATTTTTTATTTATTCATTTAGCTGTATTTATATACTGCCTTTCGCCAGGTCAAGGTGGTTTACATAGAATGTATGAGGTAATACAATAAACAGCATCATGATAACTATTTACAACCATGCAACATTAACAGGGTTCATAACTATATACAATTAGGAGGTACATGTAATGATGGGAAATTAGTCAGTCTGGTTTTGCTCCCATGGGGGCGGGGGAAGTTAGGTGAAAGGGTTGAAATGTTCTAAGAATGGGTGAGTTTTCAGATGTTTCCTGAAAGTCTTGAGGTCCATTGTATTTCTGAGCTGATCTGGTAGATTGTTCCATGTAGATGGAGCATACAGTTGAAAAGCTCTTTTGCATGCTTGCTGGTTGGATTTTGTTTTGATATGGGGAACTGTGAGGAGATTCATCATGGATGTGCATCTAGATCTATGTGGTTGGGAGGTCTGGAGTAGAGTGCGGAGGTACGTGGGGGAATCAGAGTGTAGTGCTTAGTATGTTAGGATGATATTTTTGAATTTTATGCGGCTCTGTAGTGGGAGCCAGTGGAGCTCTTTGAGTATAGGTTTAATGTGGTCGTGTAGAGTGAAATGTTGTTTGGAGGGGCATGAGTGTGGATTGAGGTAGACCATGGTATATAGCACTGCAGTAGTCCAGGTGAGGTATTACTGAGGCTTACAGCACAGTACGGAAGTCGTGAGGTTCCAGGAGTGAGCATAGGGGCTGAAGTGTCTTTGTTTTGTAGAAGATTGTCTTGGCAAACTTGCTGATGTGGGATATGAATATGAGGCGTTGATCAAGGGTTATTCCGAGGTATTTAACTTCATTCTGGGTATTAAATGTTATGTTATTGAATGGAAGGGGGGGTGAAGGTGATATCTTTCGTTAAGTAGAGTGCTTCTGTTTTATTGTAATTGATCTGTAGGTTGTTGTCTTTTAGCCAGTTGGTTACTTCGGTGAAACATTCTTGATGAGCAGACAGATTTGGTTGGTTTATGTCAATTAGTGCGTACATCATAATATCATCGGCATAGATGTGGACTTTGAGGCCATGTGATCTAATGATTGAGCAGAGTGGATGGAGCTAGAAATTGGAGCAGAGTGGTTGGAGCTAGAGAAGGTAGATCCTTGAGGGACTCCTTGTGTCTGTTTGAATGGGATGGAGGTGTTTTGTCTGATATTTATTTGCTGGTATCTGTCTGTGAGGTAGGATGTGAACCATCTGAACACTGTTCCTTGAATTCCATTGGTGTGTAGACGTTGTAGGAGGATTTGGTGGTTTACGGTCTCAGAGGCAGAAAAGATATCTAAGATTAGTAAGAAGTCTTGGTTGATTCATTGCATTCCTTGAATTAGAGTATTTATCAGGATGGTTAACAGTGTTTCCATGCTGTGCTGAGGGCAGAATTCATGTTGTTGTCTATGTGGTCTCAAAGTTGGTGTTGTACGGCTTTCTCAATGATCATGGCTGTGAATGGTCAGCTGGAGATGGGTCTCTATGATGATGGGTTTGAGGTGTCTAGGGTAGATTTTTTTTTTAGCTTTGGGCATATGGAGGAGATCTTCAATGATGTGAGCATGTAGCCTTGTTGTAGTATTGCCTGTGTGATTTGGTGAGTGTTCCACTGAGTTCCTTTTTTGTCTCCTTAATCCACGAGACAGGACATGGGTTAAGGGTAGAGGTTGTTGTGTTTAGGGATGTTATGATGTTTTCGATTTGTTTTTTTATGACAGCTAGAAAGGAGGTCCAGGGGTCTGGGTTTTCTTTGTCTGTGGTAGGTGGGGGTTGTCCGGTTAAGGATGGAGTTGTTGTAGTGTAGAGCTAGTTGTTCAAGGGTGAACTTGATTTCTTGGGTTTTGGTGGATGGCATTTTTGTCAGGTGTTTTACTATGTTAAATAGCTCCCTTGGTTGTTTGATTGCAGAGTTGAGTATTTTAGTATGGTGTCCGAGTCTGTTTTTGTCTGTGGCTGTGTGGTATTCATTCAGAAGTTGTAGATAATGTATTCTGTCTCCATTTTGTTTAGTTCTTTCTTGCTTGTGGAATTGTCATTTTTGGCTGCGGAGGGCTGGGGTGTACCAGTCAGTTTTAGGTTGCTTTGTGTGCATGAGCATGGAGGGGTTTGTTTCTAAGGCTGCTTGTCTGGTACTACTGTTCCATTTCTCATTGAGGGTAATGGGGTCCGTGGAGTCTTCAATCAGTTGTGCGAGGGTGTCTTTAATGAAGCTGTCTTTGTCAAATGGTTTGAATCTTCTTGCTGGTGGTTGCAGGTTATGATTTTTCTTGCTGGGGTTTTGTGGGAGGGAGAAGTTTATTTGTTTGTGATCAGACCACGGGACTGGGTAAGTTTGAATTGATTGAGGAGGGCCCATCTGGGTTGAATGGTTGCTGTAGAAAATTAGGTCCTGGGTGTTGCCTTTAGTGTGTGTGGAAGTGTTGATGAATTGTGTTCGAGCCATTGCCTGGATGAATGAGTGTGCGTGGTTCTGTTGTAGTGAGGGGAGGTTAAAGTCCCCTAATACTAGGAGGTTCTTTTCCAGTAGTTGATGCATTTATCACTCTGTCCAGGATGAGTGATAGGTTGTTGGTGTTGGCAGTAGGAGTCCTGTAGATAAGGCAGATGCTTGTCTGTTTGTTGTAGATGGTGATGGAGTAGGCCTCATGGCTGCTTATGCTTGTGTGGTTTTGGAAGTTAAGGTTGCTTCTGGCAATGATCATTAAGCCACCTCCTTTGCTATGAGATCTTGGGCATTGGTAGGCACTGTATCCATTTGGTGTTAGTTTGTTTAATAGTATATTATCGGTATCTGAAATCCATGTCTCCGTTATAAATACTATGTCTATGTTTTCGGATAATAGCATGTCTGCTATGATCTGGGTTTTGTTTCGGACATAGTGTGAGTTGATTAGTGCACAGTGCAAAGTGTGGGTGTGAAGGGGATTGGATTTGATTCTGGGGGAAATTTGTACATGTATTATGCATCTGGGGCTTTTGAATGTAGTGTGTGCGTGTGGTACGTATGTAATTAGATTAGTTTGGGTTTGGTATCATGGTTGTGTGGTGGGGTTTAGGTTAAATGTATGTGCTTTGGAAAGCAGGAGGATTGTTAGTATTATGAGGAGAATTGTGTGTAGTTTCAGCATGTTCTGCTATGGGGGGATTCTAGGGCCAGAGGCAGCGGAGTGTTGGGAGGAGGTTACCTTCCGAGTACTGTTAGGTTGGATTTGTTGTCTGGAAAGTGTTCCTCGGAGGTAGGTCTGTGCCATTGGGGGCTTCTTGCTAAGCGGCATTTGTTGATGTGTCTTTCTGCCCGTGATTATTGTGGGATACCTTCTTATTGGTGGCAGACTTAAGGTGCTTGGTTGCAGTCCTTATCTAAGGGCCACAACAAAGGGCATCTGGTGAGGCCCTCAGGTGAGGGTGTGCTCGAGTGCGCAGCTGTATTTGAAATTCCCACTGGTTTTGTTGGCGTGCCCTAATTGGCTTTGGCAACGGGGGGAGGGGCAGGAGTATCCTGCGTTCCTGCTCTCCTGTTGCAGAAGGCAATCGAGGGTGTCCCTGTGGTGTGCGCTGCTGTATCTGAAAGTCCCACTGGTTCTGTCGGTGTGCCTTGATTTCCTAAGGTGACAGGAACAGGAGTATCCTGCGTTCTTGCTCTCCTGTTGCAAATGCCGGTGGGGAGTGTCCCTGTGGTGTGTGCTGCTGTATTTGACCTTGACTTCAGAGCTTATAAAGAACAACCAAACCACCTGCAAGAGAGCGTTCTCACTGTATTCACCCAGCCTGTGGAACTCCCTTGCTGAAAGAATAAGAAGCATATATGACTTACCAACATACCGAAAAGAACAAAAACCCTCTTATTCATAGAACACTTTGAAGGGAAACTAAATTGCCCACAAACTAAACCCACATTATAGCTCTTCCCCAGCATGTCTTTGCCACATTGACTTCACATGACTATGAAATCTAAACAGGAATTGTTCTTCCATAGTAACATAGTAAATGACCGCAGATAAAGACCAGTATGGTCCATCTAGTCTGCCCAGTATGATGGCAAGAGTAGTTGCACCTGCTGCTCCGTGCAGGCTGCCCCTCCCCACATCTTTGTTTAGGGGTGAACCCACCACTCCATGTAGGACACCCCTTATTTGTTGAGAATTTAGATGGTTCAATTTATTTTGATTTTATCCTGTTGCTGTAAAGGGATCCACTGTGTCTGTCCCATGCCATTTTGAATTCCGTCACCGTATTTGCCCCCACCACTTCCATCGGTAGGGCGTTACAAGCATCCACCACCCTTTCAGTGAAAAAGTATTTCCTGACATTGCCTTTCAATTTACCCCCTTGCAGCTTCATGTTATGCCCTCTAGTTTTACAGCTTCCCCGTCTTTGGAAGAGGTTTGTTTGTTCATTATTTCCCTTTAAGTATTTAAATGTCTGAATCATATCTCCCCTGTCCCTCCTCCCCTCCAAAGTGTACATGTTTAGGTCTTCAAGTCTCTTCTCATAACGCTTCTAACGCAGGCTCCAAATCATTTTGGTCGCCTTCCTCTGAACAGTTTCCAGTCTTTTTACATCCTTTGCAAGATACGGTCTCCAAAACTGAACACAGTATTCCAAGTGAGGCCTCACCAGTGACTTGTATAGTGGCATAAGTACCTCTTCCTTTCTGCTGGTAATTCCTCTTTGTGTGCAGCCCAACATCCTCCTGGCTTTTGCCACTGCCTTGCCGCACTGTTTTGCCACCTTGAGATCTTCAGAAATAATCACACCAAGGTCTTTCTCCAGATCTGTGCACACCAACCTCTCGCCCTCTATCACATACATTTCCCTTGGATTTCTGCCACCCAAGTGCATGACTCTGCACTTCTTTGCATTAAATCTTAATTGCCAAGCATTAGACCATTCTTCCAGCTTTAGTAGATCTTTCCTCATGTTAACCACTCCCTCGGGGGAGTCCACTCTGTTGCAAATTTTCGTGTCATCTGCAAAAAGACAGACTTTTCCGTTCAGTCCTTCAGCAATATTGCTTGCAAATACATTGAACAGTGCCCCAGGACCAATCCCTGGGGCACCCCGCTAATCACCTTCCCTTCATCTGAGTGAGCTCCATTTACCATCACCTTCTGTCGTCTGTCAGTCAACCAATTTTTGATCCAATTTACTTTCTTGGGATCCATCCCCAAGCTGCTGAGTTTATTGATTAGCCTCCTATGAGGAACAGTATCAAAGGCTTTGCTGAAATCCAGGTAGATGACATCCATTGCATGCCCCTGATCCAGTTCCCTGGTCATCCAGTTGAAGAACTCAATCAGATTTGTTTGGCAGGATCGTCCTTCGGTAAAACCATGTTGCCTCGGGTCTTGCATCCTGTTGGTTTTGAGAAAGTTCACTAATCGCTTTTTCAGGAGCGCCTCCATTACTTTTCCCGCCACCGAGGTGAGGCTCACAGGCCTGTAGTTTGACACTTCTTCCCTGTCACCACTTTTGTGTAGAAGTACGACATCAGCCATTCTCCAGTCCTAAGGAACCTCTCCTGTTTCCCAAGGATCTGTTGAAAACGTCCTTTAATGGCCCTGCAAGAACCTCTCTGAGCTCTTTCAGTATCCTTGGATGTATCCCATCCGGTCCCATAGCCTTGTCCACTTTCAGTTTTGCAAGCTGTTCTAACACTTCATCTTCTGTGAATGGTGTGGTATCTACTTCATTCCCATTTTTATATTTGGGAGTCACAGGAGGTCCTTCTCCAGGACTTTCTTTAGTAAAAACAGAGCAGAAGTATTCGTTCAGCAATTTTGCTTTTTCACTGTCACTTTCCACGAGTCTGTTCGCAGCACTTCTGAGTCCTGCAATTCCACCTCTGATTGTCTTCCTTTCCTGAAGAAAGTTTTGTGGCTACACTTAACATCTTTAGCCATCTTTTCCTCTGCCTTTGATTTTGCTATCCTTATTTCTCTCTTTGTATCTTTGAGTTTGATCCTGTATTCATTTTTGTGTTCCTGTTTGTGAGCTTTTGAATTTTGTAAAAGCTGTGTTTTTTGCCTTTATTTGAGCAGCCACTTCTTTGGAAAACCAAACAGGTTTTCTTCTCCTCTTGTTTTTGTTTACTTTTCTTACATATTTATCTGTTGCCCCTTTTATTGCCACCTTTAGTTTAGCCCATTGCAATTCCACTTCCCTTAGCTCCTTCCATCCTGTCAGCTCCTCCTTTAGGTACTCGGCCATTTTATTGAAGTCAGTGTTTTTGAAGTTTAGGACTTTGAGCTTGCTATGATTGGCCTGTACCATGGCTTTTATCTCAAACCACACCGTGTGATGATCGCTGCTGCTCACAGGGGCACTCACACAGACATTCAACATGCTATCACCATTGGTGAGCACTAAATCCAGTGTTGAGCTTTCCCTGGTTGGTTCCATCACTATTTGTCTAAGTAACGCATCTTGGAAAGCATCCACAATTTTTTTGCTTCTTTCCAGATTTGCAGAAGGAGTAATCCAATCCACAACCAGTAGATTGAAGTCACCCAATATTATCACTTCCCCCTTTGTGGCTATCTTGGCAATATCTATAATCAGTTCGTTATCTATCTCTTCAATTTGTGTCGGAGGTCTGTAGACTACAGCAGTATGGATGACAGTGCCATCTCCTCTTTCCAACACAATCCAGAGCGCTGCTTCTTTTCCCCATGCCCCCTGCATTTCAGTAGCTTTAATATTGCTTTTGACATACAAGGCTACTCCTCTTCCATTTTCTCTGTCTCTTCTGAATAGATTATAGCCAGCTATGGCTATATCCCAATCATGTGATTCATTAAACCATGTTTCTGTAATGGCCACAATGTCCAAATCCATTTCCACCATTAGGGCTTCCAGGTCCGGAACTTTGTTGGCTAAGCTTCAAGCATTTGTGCTCATTGCTTTCCAGCATTTAACTGGCTTGTGTGTATTTTGAATTGATTTTGTTCTGCCTACATCTTCCCACTTGTTTTTGAACTGTGGTTTAAAAGTGTGGCTGTTTCTGATTTTAATCTGCTTTTGCAGGGGGTGACGTCCAGAGCTTGACCTTCCACATTCATCACCCCCATTTTCTAGTTTAACTGCATCTCCAGAAACAAGCAGGAATGTATTCCTCACATATGGGTATCATCGGTACCGACGGAGCCTGCGCGGGAACGCTCCCCAGCGTCCAATAGGAATGCTTTTGGGAGCATCCCTCAGCACATGCGCGCTGCCTTCCCGCGTTTCCAACTGTCTCTCTTCAGTTCTTCATTTTCCGCGGAGCCAACAGGACCTATTCCCTGTCACCGCAGAAAATTCCGTCTTTAAAATTCTTTTTTGTGGTCGCGTTTGCCTACCGCACGACGTCTACTGGTACCGCCGGTTCTTTTCTTTTCTTTTCTTAAAAAAAAAAACAAAAACTAAACTTTCACTGTTTCTTTTTAGAAACTTTCCTGTTTTGGTGCTAGGCGCCATTTTGGGCATTAGGCCCCATTTCTCCAAAATCATGGAAAACCCAATTAGTGGTTTTAAAAAATGTACTAAGTGTGGCAGTACCATTTCCGTCACTGACACCCACGATTAGTGTCTAAAATGTTTAGGACCTGATCATTCTCCAACTGAATGTCTCTCCTGCATGGGGATGACTAAGAGAGGATGACAGAACCGGGCCGCAAAGCTCGGTACCCTCTTCTCTTCAGATGCCAGATCCATTGCATCAACATCGTCAAGGACCTCTTCTTCCTCCCATGGATCTCAGGTAACTAAACACAAAAGCCGGTCCTCAAAGGGTAGCTCTCCTACTAAGCATCGAGAGGCCATCGGCATTGCCCTTGAGGGAACCACATTGGCAAAACAGCCCCGGCGGGAGGCTTCAGCTTCCAAAGCATCGATGGGGTTTCAGGATGTTCTTGAGGCTTCAATCTCACAAGAACTACCTTTGCCATACTCAGGGGTTCCGGACGTTCTTTCCGGTACTGATACCCAGGCATCGGCAGCGTCGATAGACCAGAGATTTCTCGCTATCGAACGCAGTATCGCAGCTCTTCTTTCAGCTGCGGTACCGGTGGTCCCAAGGGCACTGGTGCCGACATCGACACCAGTACCGACACCGGTACAGACACCGTTACTGATGCCGGCGATGCCGGTACCGATAGTACCGGCCCTGATGGTAACTCTTCCTATTCCACCTCTGGCTGGAGTGTATAAAGTGGTACCCGATCACCTCGGTACCGACTTCGATTGGTACCGGGATCGTGCTTTGCAGGAGCATCGGAGTCAGGAGTACTTCGAGTCCTCTGATTCCGAAGACTCTGAAAATTCTGCTGGCACTAGAGGGTTTCTCTTAGAAGATCCGTCTTCTCCCCAATGCAGAATGTCACCTCCAGAGGACACGTCATTTCAGGATTTCATCCGTGATATGGCTAAAGGTCTTTCTATCACAGTAGCTCCTGAGGAGGAACCCATAGCAAAGGAATTGGAAATCCTCCAATATCCTAAAGCTCCTAAGGAGGCAGCTACTCTGCCTATCCATGAAATTCTGCATAACTTGATGCTCAGAATGTGGGATACACCTCTGACTACTTCTCCTCACTAAAGGAGACTTGATACTATGTATCGAGTCCCACCATGTCCTGGATTTCAGAAAACTTAGCTGCCACACCATTCAATGGTAGTGGAGTCAGCCATGCGTAGGATGAAAAGTGCTAAAAGACATGCATCCAATCCTCCAGGTCGTGAATGCAGGACTCTGGATGCTTTTGGACGCAGAACTTTTCAAGCTTCCATGCTTTCAGCTAGGATCAGTTCATATATCCTATATATGGGAATGTTCCTCAAAGAAATCACAGGGGACTTAGAACTTATGAGCCCATTTCTCCCAGATGATAAAGAGATAAGACTTTCTTACTCTGGTTAAGTATGCTCAAGATGTCTCCAAGTTTGTCAATCGTGCAGCCTTTGACTGCTTTGTATGCATCAGCAGAACTACTGCTATTGCCATTGGCGCACGATGGATTGCCTGGCTACAGGCATCAGACTTGGAGACTTGGGTACAGGATAAGTTAGGCAACATTCCTTGCACGGGAGAAAATCTCTTCGGCAAGAACTGGCAGGAGAAGGCTAACGAGTTAGATGCTGACAATTCTACCTTAGATAGATTGTCAAAGTCTACAGCCACTCCAGCCAAAAGGAAGCCTTATAAAAAACCCTCTTTTAGCAAAAAAGAGGACGTTTTATCCTTCCTATACCCATCAGACTCAAGCTCCAGGTCAGGTTGCCCAAAAGGGACAAACTAGACAACAAAAGAAACCAAAAGGCCCGAGAGCCCAACCAGCTCTGCAGGTTCAGCCCCCTCAAGGGCTTTGACTCCTTCCTAAAGAGCTTTGCCTTCCTGCCCCTGAGGGGTCCTCAACCCCCCAATATTCCCAGCAGGTTATGCCACTTTGCCAACAGATAGCATCAAATAACAGCAGAAGATTGGACTTTGTCCATTGTAGCGGATGGGTACAAACTTCATTTTCACAGCTTACTCCCTCCTACAGTTCTAAAGCAGTTCAATTCACAAACCTCTGCAGACAATCTGCTAGATCACGAAGTCTCCACACTTCTTGCCCAAGGGGCAATAGAGGAAGTACCCATTCTTCAACAGGGTGCAGGGTTCTACTCCCCCTATTTTCTTATCCCAAAGAAAACAAGGGGACACAGACCCATTCTAGACCTCAGAGAATGGAACAAATATCTGTTTCAAGAAAAATTCAATATGATTTCTCTGGGAACTCTTCTGCCATACCTTCAAAGCCAGGACTGGCTTTGCTCTCTAGACTTAAAGGATGCATACACTCACATTCTTATCCATCCATATCATAGGAAATTTTTACGTTTCCTTTTCAGGGGAAGATATCTCCAGTACAGGGTTCTTCCTTTTGGTCTAGCTTCAGCACCAAGGGTATTCACGAAATGCATGGCAGTAGTAGCTGCATTTCTATGAACCCTGGGGATCTTTGTCTTCCCCTACTTAGACGACTGGCTCATCCGAGCCTCCTCAGTGACAGAGGCCAACACTGCACTGTCTCGTACAATGCGAATCCTCCAATACTTGGGATTGGTAATCAACTTCCCGAAATCTCAACTAGTTCCTTCCCAATTTCTAGAATTCATAGGAGCCTGTCTGGATACCAGACAGGCAAGGGCTTTCCTTCCACAAGCCCGGTGTCTTCGCATAATGCAGTTAGCTTCCCAAGCAGCAGGCAATTCCTCCCTCACTGCTCAGGAGCTACTGCAGTTACTAGGACACATGGCATCCACAGTTCATGTAGTCCCATTTGCTCGCCTCCACATGCGAGCAGCTCAGTGGACCGTCTCCACACAGTGGACACAGGCCACAGGTCATTTGTCAGACAAAATAACAGTCTCTCAAGACTAATTTTGTCCCTCCAATGGTGGCAATCATTAGAAAATCTGACAGTAGGGTCTCCTTTCCATCAACCCCTCTTTCAGGCCACCCTAACAACAGATGTATCACAGGTGGGCTGGGGAGCACACCTGAATCATCTCTCTACCCAGGGCACCTGGACTCCACAGGAGGTTGGTTTACACATAAACCTCCTGGAGTTAAGAGCAATCTATTTATCTCTTCGAGTGTTCCACGCCCACCTCAGCTACAAGACAGTCCTAGTCCAGACAGACAATCAGGTAGCCATGTTCTATGTGAACAAGCAGGGCGTGACAGGCTCTCTGTCATTATGCAACGAAGCTTTACAACTATGGGCCCTCGCCAGAGAGCATCAAATTCATCTTCTAGTGTTATAACTTCCAGGCATTCAAAACCTTTGGGCAGACAAACTCAGTCGCGTGCTGCTACCTCACGAGTGGTCACTCCACCTAGACCAGGTGGCAAAGATATTTCATCTCTGGGGGCACTCTAGACATAGATCTCTTTGCCAGTCCACTGAATGCCAAACTTCCCCGTTTCTGTTCCAGAATTCCGGCGCACAACTGTCAGGCAAGGGATGCTTTCCTCCTTCACTGGGATCAGGGCTTCCTTTATGCCTTCCCACCCATTCCCCTCATCCCCAAGACACTCTTCAAACTTCAGAGAGACAGGGGTCGCATGATTCTTATAGCACCACGATGGCCACGCCAAACATGGTATTCCCTGCTTCTGCATCTCTCTCAAGCGCCACCTCTGGAGTTAGGGCATGCTCCAGATCTCCTTTCCCAGGAGAACGGGATGCTATGGCACCCGAATCCCCAGTCCCTGCACCTCATGGCCTGGTTGTTGAAGGCTTAGACCTCCAGGATTTCAACCTGTCCCAGCAGGTAAAAGATATCCTTCAGGCTTCTAGGAAACTTTCCACAAGACGATCTTATGCCTTCAAGTGGAAATGTTTACTATATGGTGCTCCAAGAAGGGACTAAACCCCCTGGTCATACCCTTAGAATTGATACTAGAGTATCTCCTTCACTTATAGAATTCTGGCTTAAAGACCAATTCGGTAAGAGTCCTTCTTAGTGCAATTGTAGCTTCTTATAAGCCTATAAATGGACAACCAATTTCCTCTCATCCACTCCTATCAAGATTTATGAGAGGCCTTTTATTAACTAAACCTCCCATCAAGCCACTACCGGTAGCATGGGATCTAAATCTAGTTCTCGGGCAGCTCATGAGGCCGCCTTTTGAACCTTTAGCCACTACAGCCCTTAGGTTTTTGACCTGGAAGGTCATTTTCCTAATTGCAATCATCTCTGCCTGCCGTATTAGTGAATTGCAAGCTTTAGTGGCTGATCCTCCTTATACTAGATTTCATCAAGATAAGGTTGTTCTTCGAACTCACCCATACTTTATGCCAAAGGTGGTTTCGCCCTTTCATCTAAACCAATCAATTTATCTTCCTGTATTTTTTCCGAGGCCTCATGCCTCAAATGCAGAAAGAAAACTTCATACTTTGGATTGTAAGAGAGCCTTAGCCTTTTACATTCAAAGAACACAGCAACATAGAAAGTCCTCGCAACTTTTTATAGCTTTTGACCCTAGTCATTTGGGACTTCCAATCTCCAAAAGAACTTTATCTAAATGGATTGCCCAATGCATATCCTTTACTTATGAGAGTAGGGGTCTTCCTCTTCAGGATCATGTCACAGCTCACAATGTGAGAGCCATGGCAGCTTCCATGGCTAATTTCCTCTCTGTGTCTATTGATGACATTTGTCGAGCAGCCACCTGGGCTTCGGTACACACCTTCACAGCCCACTACTGCCTAGATAAAGCCTCCCGTCGGGATGCCTTCTTTGGCCAAGCTGTTCTTCAAAATCTCTTTCAAACTTAAATCAACTCCTACCCACCAACCCTGGTCGGATGCCAGAGATCCATGGGAGGAAGGATTCTCACCTTCGACGGTGGCACCTCTCTCCCTCTATCCTTTTCACTCAGCTACAAACTTAACTGAAGAGGGACAGTTGGAAAGGCAGGAAGGCAGCGCACATGTGCTGAGGGATGCTCCCAAAAGCGTTCCTATTGGACGCTGGGGAGCGTTCCCGCGCAGACTCCGTCGGTACTGACGATACCCATATGTGAGGACTAAATTCCTGCTGTTCCCGGAGATCATCTGTTACAGGTGAGTAACTACGCTATATCCACATATTGCTTGAATTTTTCACTTAGGATTCTTTTCCCTGCGATAGAGAGATGTAGTCCATCAGCACAGTATAGTCTCTTGTTGTTCCATCTGTTGCCCCAGTTGCCAATAAATCTGAATCCTTCTTGTTTGCACCAGGTCTGGAGCCATGTATTAAAGCTGTTAATGTGATGCAGCCTTTTTGCCCCCTTATCAAGAACAGGTAGAACCTCTGAGAATGCAACAGTGTTAACAATGGGCTTGAGTTTATCTCCCAAAGATTGGAAGTCCCTTTGGACTGTAGAGGCACTGTTTCTAGGCAGGTCATTTGTGCCCAAGTGGATAACATCAAGTTTGGAATGTTCACTTTCTGCTCTAAGTACTTCAACAACGTGGTTTGTATTCCTGCTGGCTGAAGAGCCTGGAAGGCACCTGACTATGTTCTCTCCTTTGAGCTGTGTTCCCAAGTTGGTGCCACTGATGATGGAATCACCAAGTAGTAGTAGTTTGCTGTTTGGTGAGGTTTTCTTCATATTTGGTCCTTTAGCAGGAGATTGGGTATCTTCTGTCTCATTTAAGGGCCCTTCAGTTTCTTTGGATTGGGCATCCTCATTCGCCAGGGCAGAGAAGGCATTATTCAGGGATATCACCTGTTACATACGATGCCTCTGTGTCACAGGTCGCAATCTACCAGAACCCACTTTGATCCATTTGTTCCTGGGGTGTTTGATTCTTTGTGGGAGCGGTGGTGGACTTTGTTCAGTTTGTATCCTAGAAGAGGTACGCTTCATTGCAGCCAGTAACTCCCTCAGTTCCTCATCCTCATTGATCAAGGCAGAGAAGGCATTATGCAGGGATATCTCTTGATGCATAGGATGTCTGTGTGCTACAGGTCACAATCTACCAGAACCCACTGTGATCCACTTGTCCCTTGGGTGTTTGATTCTTTGTGGGAGCGGTGGTGGACATTGTTCAGTTTGTATCCTAGAAGAGGTATGCTTCATTGCAGCCAGTTCCTTCCTCAGTAGGTTCACCTCTTTATGCATGGCAGCTAGGTCTTCCCTTAGTAGAGTCAGTTATTTATGCATGGCAGTTGACCTGAGGAACAGAGGACAAGCTCTTAGGTTCCAAATGATTCGTCTTGGAATGAATGTACTGCAGTTATTGCACTGAATACAAGATATGCTGAATAAATAGTGCTAGAAGGAGAAGAGGAAGAAGAAGAAGAAATGAAGATGATGATGTGGGCTTTAACCCAAGTTAAAAGGACAGATGGCAGCGTATGTGACTACTATATAGGCAATGCAGCCCCTGGGGGGAAGGGGGGGAGGGGTAGGGTGGGCGGGAACCTAAGTGTCTCTGGCCAGAAGGCTGTTCCTGAACTGAGGGCATCCACAGATATCTGCTCCAAGACTACCCAGAAAAGCAGTCAGTCAGTCAGTTTATCCCCAAGCTTAATATATAACCACAGTTAAACTTTATATTAGCAATTTCCCCAAAACAGACAGTTAAACTCTATATTGGAAGCTAGAAACCAGAAGAGATAAGAAAGAAAATTATAGTTTTTTCAGGCTTTAGGGCTGCACAGTCAGAATATTCCCAAAGTAAGGTATAACAGTTAAAATCTATCTTAGCATCAAGCAAAAAGAAAATATAAGCTGTAACTTAGCGTTTTGCAGGCTTTAAAAACTGTGCAGTCCGGAAAAGACTGGAGCTATGGCAGCCAGTAAGCTTGTCTTGTCTTGGTTAACATGTTTTTCTCCAGGAACAAGCAGGAAGTCAGTCCTCAAATATGGGTGATGATGCCAACGGAGCCCTCACAGAAGTATCTCCCCAGCTTTCAAATAAAGCCTTTGGGAGATGCCATCACGCATGCCTACTCCTCTTCCCGCCCAAGGTTGCCATCTTACTCAGTCTCCCTTTTTCTGTGGAGCCCTACAGACATTCGTCTCTCTTCCCTGGAAAAAAATTGATTTCTTTGTGCACTTCTGTCCATCATCCGGTTAGCACTGGTCCTTTTCCTACCTCCAAGCCCTGTTGCCCTAGCATCAGGACTCGGAACCTATTAGTTAGTTTTTTCCCATTCAATATGGTTTTGCACCTTTTTCAACCGCTATTCGTGTCGAAGGTCTTCGAATTGCTGGGGTTTAAGACGTGTGATAGGTGCTCTAAGAACATGTCCCTTACTGACACACATACCTCAGGTGTCTGGGTGCCAGACACCAGCTCCTGCCAAGACTGAGTTGGGGTTTTGAATCCCAGAGAATAGCCTTTCCACCCTTGGGGGAACAGCTACCAATGGGGGGGGGGGGTGCCTGATTCATTTAGACCACCGGTGGGTTGCCATCACCACCAACTCCTGGGCGCTTCAGGTGTTCAGGGAAGGTTACCTCTTTCACCTAGACCAGACACCTTCCCCTTTCTTTCCAGGAGAGCCCCCTTTGACTCCCCTGCACCAGGCCCTGCTACTGCAGGGACAAGGCTGTGGAGCCCGTACCACACCACCTAAAAGGAAAGGGGTTCTACTCCAGATACTTTTTGGTCCCAAAAAGAACAGGAGTCCTAAGGCCTATCCTAGACTTGAGAAAACTGAACAAATTTGTGGTGCGGAAGAGGTTCAAAAGGCTTTCCCTTGGAATATTGCTGCCCTACTTCCAGCAGGGAGATTGGCTATGCTCCTTGGACCTAAAGGATGCTTATACCTACATCCTGATCCATCACAACCACAGACATTACCTAAGGTTCATGTTCAGAGGCGACCACTACCAGTATGAGTACTACCCTTTGGCCTGGCCTCCGCACCAAGAGTTTTCACCAAATATCTGGCAGTGGTGGCCACCTACCTCCGTCTCCAAGGGGCCTTCGTCTTCCCATACCTGGATGACTGGCTAGTAAAAGGAAACACTTCCTCAGAGATGCAACAGGCCACGATCCTGTACCATCAAGGTCCTACAACATCTGGAGTTCGTGATAAATCACCCCAAATTCCACTTCACTCCAACACAGGACCTGGAGTTCATAGGGGCTTGCCTGAACACCCTCCAAGCCAGGGCCTTCCTCCCCCTGGACAGGGTGGATCACCTCAGGCACTGGCAACTGAGGTGCAGCATCATCACGCTGTGTTGGCACTGTCCATGCTCTACCTGCTGGGCCACATGGCTTCCACAGTCCAAAAATGATCTGAGAAAAATTCAAAATGATTTCTCTAGGGACACTTCTACCATACCACCAGACACAGAATTGTCTATGTTCTCTAAACCTAAAGGAGGCGTACACGCATTTACTGATCCATCCCTTGCACAGACAGTATCTATGTTTCATGTTTCAGGGAAACCACTATGAATACCTGGTTCTCCCCTTTGGTCTAGCCTGTGCCCCGAAAGTCTTCACAAAATGCATGGCAGTAGTCGCTGCCTACCTACACAACTTGGTTGTAATTATGTTCCCTTACTTAAACGACTGGCTGATCAAGGGAGACCCCTCAAGAGGTAAGGCTCTCACTTCATCGCACCATCATGGTGTTCCAACACTTGGGCTTTGTCATAAACTTTCCAACGTCTCACCTCGCTCCAGCCCAGTGACTGGAGTTCACTGGAGCGTGCTCAGACACTCAGCAGGCTTGAGCTTTCCTTCCACAGGATCGCTGTGCCTGCCTAATCAAGCTGGCTAAGGTGGTGCAAGAGCAAAGCCGGATAACAGCTCAAGAAATGCTATGGATATTAGGACACATGGCCTCTACGGTCCATGTCGTCCCCTACGCTAGATTACACATGCAACAAGTACAGTGGACGCAAGTTAAAGGATGACTCGGAGACAAGATCGACATTTCCCCTCAACTGATCAAATCCCTTCAGCGGTGATATCTACCACAGAACCTTCTCGTTGGGTCACTTTTTCAGATGCCTCCACCTCGATGTATTCTGACAACGGATGCTTCCAAGCTGGGTTGGGGAGTGCATCTGAATGACCTAACAACATATAGGGACTGTGGATACAAAAGGAATCTGCCTTGCAGATCAACCTCCTAGAACTATGGGCAATGACAAATGCTCTTCGGGTTTTTCAACCCCAACTCTCAGGGCAACATGTTCTACTCAGGACGGACAACCAAGTTGCCATATTCTACATTCTAAATGGGGGGGACGGGACTGGGATGGAGTCCCATCCCCTCTGCGAGGAAGCTCTTCGCCTGTGGTCTTTTGCCATATCACACCACATTCACCTCAGAGCGGTGTATCTCCTGGGCAAACTCAATGTCCTTGCAGACAGGCTAAGCCATATACTTCGTCCATATGAATGGAACCTGTATCGGGAGATGGCTGCTTGGATCTTCCATAAATGGGGAACCCCATGCATAGATCTTTTTGCCATGCCACAAAACACATAGCTTCCACTCTTCTGCTCCATACTAACATTGCTACATCGACAGGCACAGGATGCCTTCCTTCTATATTGGAGACAGGAACTGCTCTACGCATTCCCACTGATTTCCTTGATTCCCAAAACGCTTTTAAAGCTACAGGCCGACAGGGACTCCATGATCCTTAGCCCCCTTTTAGCCTCATCAACCGTGGTTTTCTCTGCTTCTTCGACTTGCGCAGACACAATCTCTCAGTCTGGGATCTGCGCACAAGCTCCTCCATCCCAATCTTCACTCCCTGTGGCTGACAGCATGGCTGCTGAGGGGTTAGTGTTCGCTGACCTTGACCTGTTACATGCAGTCAAAAATATCCTTCTGGCATCATGCAAGGATTCCACCAGGAGATCTTATGCCTTCAAGTGGCCTAGGTTTGGCCTTTGGTGCTCTCTAAAGAACATTGACCCCTTTTCTTGCTCAGTGGAGTCCCTTCTGGAATATCTCCACCACTTATCATTCACAGGTCTTAAAACTAACTCAGTGAGATTTCACCTTAGTGCCATTGTGGCCTCTCACAGACCACTAGATTGACAGCCTACCTTATCACACCTCTTAGTAGCATGCTTCATTCAGGGTCTGCTGCTGTCCAAACCGCCCATTAATCCATTTCTGGTTGCCTGGGATCTCAATGTAGTTCTTGCTCAACTGCTAAAGCCTCCTTTCGAGCCTTTAACCACTACTTCACTGAAGTTTCTATCTTGGAAGGTACTCTTCCTTATTGCCGTCACATCAGTTTGCCTCAACAGTGAACTACAAGCTCTGGTGGTAGATTCGCCCCATCCCCGGTTCCACCACAAGGTGGTTCTGCATACTCATCCACATTTCCTTCCAGAAGTAGTCTCCTCCTTCCATATGAACCAGTCGGTAATCCTACCAATTTTCTTCACAGGTGTCTCGGGCTGAAGCAGCACTAACACATTAGACTGCAAGTGAGCGCTGGTTTACTAGCTGGATAGAACGAAGGATCACAGAAGATCCACTCAATTATTTATCTCATTTGGTCCTAGTCATCTAGGCTTACCAGTGATGAAATGTACTTTAGCCAAATGGATAGCAGATTGCATTACTTTTGCTTTTGCACAGACAGGACCCTCTTTGAAGGGTGCTCATAATGTGTGGGCTATGGCAACCTCCATAGTCAATCTCCATTCAGTATCAATTGAGGAGATCTGTCAGGTCTAGTCCTCCATTCATACTTTTGCTGCACACTAATGTCTAGACAGAGACTCACATCCGGATGCTGTCTTTGGCCAAGCACCTGTTTGGGACTTAAACGCACCTCCTACCTCCGTCCTGGACTTCTTTAAGAGACCAAACTATCATTGGGGGAGTATCACCTCCTGGCATTGAGTCTAATGGCCCACAACTCTTCCAAACTCTTCAGCTACAAGCTTTTGACCTCAGGGATCACTGCTCTTCCCCCCCACCCCCATACCAGTCTGGAACCTGGGAGATAGTGAGTCCCATATGTGAAGACTGCATGATCTCCAGGAACAGCAGGAATCAGTCTTCACAACCCGCCCTCCTCCTCTAGGAGTTGTAGGGTTCATTTATTTTTTTTCTCTTCCTCTCAGTTACAAACTCAACTGAGGAGAGGATTTGGGAAGGTGGGAAAGCAGTCACTCGGGCACAGTACTGTGCTCCTAAAGGCTTTTCTATTGGATGCTGGGGAGCGTTCCCGTGTAGGCTCCATTGGTGCTGATGTCACCCATATGCAATGATTGATTCCTGCTGTTCCTGGAGATCATCTGTTATGGGTGAGTAACAACGCTTTCCTGACATTGCTTTTAAGCTTACCTCCTTGAAGCTTCATTTTATGCTCTCTAGTTTTACAGCTTCCCCTTCTTTGAAAAAAGGTTTGTTCATTAATATCCTTTACTGTAAGTATTTAAATGTTTGTATCATACCTCCTCTGTCTCTTCTCTCCTCTAGAGCATACATGTTTATGTCTTCAAATCTCTTCTCATATTGTGAGACTAGGCCGGTCTTAGGCGGTTGCCTAGACCTGGGCATAGCCTGAAGTTGTGGAAATAAAGACACTGCAGTCTTGTCCAGAGTGAAAATTAAGGTTGGGTTTTATTCCCTTTCCCTTGAGGATGTCTTCAAATAAGGACAATACAAAAGAAACGGTTGCTTCACCGGTGCAAAGGATTTTTAACAAATAATAATGCTTCTTTCCAGCAAATAAAGTCCATCACATTCAAAAATGTGTAAAACACAATTCTTTTCTTTCTCCTTTCTTAACAGAGAGATTCTATGTCATCAGTTATACCTAAAGCACATTCCATGGGCTCAGGGATGTTTTCTGGGCTATAGCTTTCCCACTGCATAGGGCCAGGACCTGGTCCTGTGTATGGGCACTGAGCCCCTGTGAAGCTGCTCTCCGAGCCTTGCCCTTGGGAAACTTCAGCTGCTGTGAGTTGGAGCTGCTTTTGGGTGTCACAGATAGCAGGGGCTGTGCTGGGGATTGCCTCCCACGTCTTCTGCCAGTAAGGATTCTCTAGCCTGTTGTAAGCCTGGCTTCTCCCCCGGGGACACCCTTCTCTCCCTTTACCAAAGACAGGGTACTTATCTCTTTCCGTTGAGAAGATGGTTTCAAGCCCTTCTGCTTCCAGCCAGGGCTTTCTCTCTGCCTTGCACACTGCTTTCCTCTGTGAACACCGGTTACTGTGTTTAGCTGAATAAAACTCACTTCCTGCCTTCAGTGAGCTTCCCTGGATGTGACCTTTGCTCTCTGTTGGCTTGGCTGTTTGCCTCGGTATGAGGACCCCTCTGGCTGGGAAGACTTTGTCACTGTCTTTCTTAGCTCTCCCGGGTTTATCAGCCTGCCTTTCTTCAGCCCTGGTTCTCCAAGGCAACGTGTCTTTCTGCAACTGCTTTGGAGTTCTTGTCTCACCTTCTCTCTGAGACTGACCTCTCAAACTCCTGGGCTGCACTTCAGTCCTAGCTCTCCAAGCCTGCCTGGAACTGCAGTCAGACTTCCTTTGGTCTCTGCTTTCCTCCTCAAACTCAGACTCCTGCTCCAGCCCTAGTCCAGGCTCCTGCTTGAGTTCTCCGTCGCTCTCAAGTTCCAGCTTGAGCTCTCGCTCAATTTCCAGCCTGCTCTGTGGGCTTTCCCACCTGTTTTTATCTCTCTGCTCATCCAACGTAGAACATGAGTCTGGCTCCAGGTGAGCCTGATTGGAACCCTGAATTCTTACTGCGTCACTAAAGCCATGAGGAAAGTTTGTTTCCCTTTTCCCTGCCTCTCTGCATTGTGAATGCTGCAACTGCCCACATGGCTGTAAGGTAAGCTCTTCTTTTATGTTACTCTTTAATGTTTCAGGCTTAGTGCTGTCTAGCTCATGACAGGTAAGCTCTTCCTTTGCATTACTCTTCAATATTTCTGGCTTAGTGCTGTGTCTACCTCATGACAATATGTCTTCTGGCGCAGACTCCAAATCATTAGGTCGCCTTCCTCTCAACAATTTCATGTCTTATGTCCTTTGTCAGATATGGTCTCCTAAACTAAATACAATACTCCAAGTGAATCCTCACCAATGTCTTGTACAGGCATATTAATAGTTCCTTCTTTCTCCTGGCTATTCCTCTCTGTATGCAACCTAGCATCTTTCTGGCTTTGTTTACCACCTTGTCTCATTGTTTAGCCACCTTGAGATACTCGGACACAGTATCACTCCGAGTCCCTCTCTTGGTCCATGCACACCTTCCTCTCATCCCCTAACACATACAATTCCTTTGGATTTCTGCATCCCAAGTGCATTTCTTCACATTAATCTTAACTCCAGCTTCAGACCCAGAAGGAGAGGTACCACGAACACCATCACAACCCCCAAAGACTTCACCAAAATGAGGCAAACCACGTCAAAGAGAGCTATATCCTTGGCTAGCACCCGCTATTTGGAACTCCCTCCCTGCCAGATTAATAGCAATGATCGATATTAAGGACTTCCGAAAATCACTCAAAACAACTCTCTACACAGAGCATTATGGTGACATTACATGACTCTAACAACTGCGCAGTATACCCTTTCCGTCCTGCAACAACCCCCCTTCCTATGTATATACCCCACTGTAGATAGCTCACTTGGTTTGCACTCACTCTCACTTGGTTTGCAGCTTGTCGTGCTGTGAGGGCTTGCGTGCATCAGTGATGCTGAGAGCTAAACTATCGGTAGTTTAACTACTGGCAGGGTCTCCCAAGATGGACAGGTCTCAGCTGAGGTGCCAGACCAAGACAAACCACGCATCTGGGCAGCAGCAGAATGGGACAGTGTTGACGGCGGAGGATTGCATTTTTGTGACAACGGCAACAACACCAAACTTAAACTGCGTGGAAGAAAGGCCCGGCAATCTACTTCTGTATCTTGCCATGAAAACCCAATGGATAGTTACAACAAAACAAATTGTGCTATTGTGCTGGAAGATGAGACCCCCAGGTCAGAAGGCACTCAACTAGCTACTGGGGAAGAGCTGAAGACTTTTCAGAGTAAAGCCAGCATTTATGATGTGGTTGGATCAAAGCCCTCGGGAAGTCTGACTGCTGATGTAGCTGCACATGAAATGAGAGTCAGAAGCTGTAAAGATGTCTTACACATTGGAACATGGAACGTACGAAGCATGAACCAAGGGAAGTTGGAGGTGGTCAAGAATGAAATGAACGTGTACAACTTGATCTGTTGGGTGTCAGCGAACTGAAATGGACTGGCATGGGGCACTTTGCATCAGATGATCACATGGTCTACTATGCTGGAAATGAAAGACAAAGAAGAAATGGTGTTGCATTTATAATAAAGAAGAAACTTGCAAGAACTGTAATGAAATACAATGCAGTCAGCGAACGCTTAATCTCTATTCGTCTATGAGGATTGCCTATCAACACAACTATAATTCAAGTATATGCCCCAACAACAGCTGCAGAAGAGAACGAAATTGAAGAGTTCTATGAACAAGTACAAGCTGAAATTGACAGAACATGCAAACAGGATATTCTGATAGTCATGGGTGACTGGAACGCAAAGGTTGGCAAAAAAGAAGAAGGCAAAATAGTTGGAAAATATGGACTTGGCAACAGAAATGAAGCTGGAGAAAGTCTGATAGAATTCTGCAAGACCAATGATCTATTCATCTCAAACACCTTCTTCCAGCAACACAAGCGGCGACTGTACACATGGACTTCACCGAATGGATTATATAAAAATCAAATTGACTACATATGTGGAAGTCAATGATGGAAAAGCTCTGTAACATCAACAAAGACAAAACCTGGAGCTGACTGTGGTACAGATCATCAACTACTAGTATGCAAACTCAAGCTAAAGTTGAAAAAGAGCAAACCACTCATGAATGCAGCAAAATATGACCTTGAGAATATACCACTGGAATTTAAAGACTGCCTGCAAAATCGATTTGCTGCTTTAGATACAAATGACAGAGCTCCAGAAGAGTTATGGAATGACATCAAGAAGGTTGTGTTGGAAGAAAGCGAGAAGTCTCTACAAAAGGTGAAAAAGCAAAAACGGCCAAAATGGATGACGGAAAAAACTCTGAAAATTGCCCAAAAACGCAGAGAAGCTAAAGCCAGAGGAGAAAGAAAGACAATCGCAGAACTCAACAGAAATTTCCAATGTGCAGCAAGACAGGACAAGGAAAAGTACTACAATGACACTTGCAAGGAAATAGAAGCAGAAACTATTAGAGGAAGAACAAGATCGGCTTTCCTAAAGCTACGAAAGTTAAAGAAAAAGTTCTAGCCTCGAATTTGAATGTTACAAGATGCTCAAGGTTCTATGTTGAATGATGCTGAGAAGATCAAGAAAAGGTGGAAGGAATATACAGAGTTTTTATCTGATAAAGATCAAGTGGACCAACAGCCGTATCAACCTGTACCTTATGATCGGGAACCATTGGTGATGAAAGAAGAAGTTGAAGCAGCATTGAAAACCTTATCAAAGAACAAAGCACCAGGCATTGATAGCATTCCCATAGAAGTATTACAGCAATCTGATGCAGCTGTTACCGTACTCACAAGGCTCTGCCAAGAAATATGGAAGACAACATCTTGGCCAACTGACTGGAAAAGATCTACGTTTATACCAATACTAAAGAAAGGTGATCCAGCTGACTGTGAAAATTATCGCACAATCGCTCTGATCCCACATGCCAGCAAGATTCTACTGAAGATTATTCAAAAGAGACTACAACCATACCTGGAACAAGAACTACCTGAAGTGCAAGCAGGGTTCAGGAAAGGGCGAGGAACGAGAGACATCATTGCGGATGTGAGATGGATCCTTGAAAAGACTAAAGAAGACCAAAAGGATATCTATTTGTGCTTTATCGACTATAGCAAGGCTTTTGACTGTGTAAACCATGAGAAACTCTGGGCCACATTAAGAAGCATGGGTATACCAGAACACCTGATCGTTCTCTTGCACAATCTGTACATTGATCAAGAAGCAACAGTTCGAACGGAACAAGGAGAAACAGAATGGTTTAAAATAAGCAAAGGTGTAAGACAAGGCTGCATACTTTCCCCCTACCTGTTTAATTTATATGCAGAACAAATCATCAGAGAAGCAGGATTGTATGAAGACAACAGAGGTGTGAAGATTGGTGGAAGACTCATCAACAACCTTCGCTATGCTGATGATACCACATTACTGGCTGAAAGTGAAGATGATCTGAAACATTTGCTTCTCACAATCAAAGAACATAGTCTCAAAATGGGCCTGCACCTTAATGTAAAGAAGACAAAGATCATGACAACTGGCATAATCAACAGGTTCATCGTTGAAGGAGAAGAAATTGAAATTGTGAACAACTTAACCTACTTGGATCAACTATCAAAAAAGAAGCA
Source organism: Ichthyophis bannanicus (assembly GCA_033557465.1). NCBI lineage: Eukaryota > Metazoa > Chordata > Amphibia > Gymnophiona > Ichthyophiidae > Ichthyophis > Ichthyophis bannanicus. Next base: position 737,722,222 of record CM066035.1, read on the forward strand.
ACAAGCAGTCAAGAAATCAGACGACGCATTGCTCTTGGCAGAATGGCTATGAAAGACCTAGATAAGATTCTCAAGAGCAGAGATGTCTCTCTCCATACAAAGATTCGACTTGTTCAAGCCATGGTATTTTCAATAACATCATATGGATGTGAAAGCTGGACAGTGAAAAAGATAGACAGGAAGAAAATTGATGCCTTTGAATTATGGTGCTGGCAGTGAATACTGTGTATACCATGGACTGCCTGAAGAACAAACCAGTCGGTACTAGAGGAGATCAAACCTAAGCTTTCTTTAGAAGCTCAGATGACAAGACTTCGACTTTCATACTTTGGACACATCATGCGAAGAGAGAGATCATTAGAGAAAGACATTATGCTTGGCAAGATAGAAGGTCAACGCAAAAGAGGAAGGCCAGCAATGAGATGGATCGATACAATAACAGCAGCCACGGGTACCAGTCTGTCAACAATGAGCCGCCTGACTGAAGACCGAACACAATTTAGGATAGCTATCCAGAGGGTCGCCATGAGTCGACTCCGACTCGACGGCACTTAACAACAACAACAGATAGCTCATACCTGTATATAGTACACCCCAAATCAAGATTTACACTCTAGAACACTACCTTTGCTACCACTGCATGCATACGCCCCCGCACTACCCTATTTGATTGGTTTGCAGTGTGAACCGCTTTGATTCAAGTAGAAAGCGGGATATAAATCCTTTTAAATAAATAAAATAAAAAACTGTCAAATATTATACCATTCTTCCAGTTTTTGTAGATCTTTCCTTATGTTGTCCACTCCCTCAGAGGAGTCCATTCTGTTGCAAATCTTCATCTCATCTGCAAAAAAGCAAATTTTTCCCTTCATTCCTTCACCAATATCACCCACAAATACATTGAACAGTACTGATCCCTGGGGCACTCCACTACTCACCTTCCTTAATTGAGTGAATTCCGTTTACTGCCACCTTCTGTCATCTCTCAGTCATTACCCATTCTCAGGCTGCTCAAGTTATTGATAAGCCTCCTATGAGGAACAGTATCTGAAGCTTTGCTGAAATCTAGGTAGATCACATCCATCACATGCCCTTGATCTAGTTCTCTGGTCAGCTAGTCCAAAAACTAAATCAAATTTGTATGGCATGATCGTCCTTTGGTAAAACTATATTGCCTCAGATCATGCAACCCTTCGGATTCTAGAAAGTGCACTATTCTTTCTTTTAGTAGCACATCCATTACTTTTCTTGCCACTGAGGTAAGGCTTACTGGCCTATAGTTTGTCACTTCTTCCCTGTTATCACTGCGGAACCTTTCCTGTCTCCAACGATGTATTAAAAGCATCCTTTAAAGGCCCTGCCAGAACCTCTCTGAGTTGTTTCAGTATCCTGGGATGTATCCCATCTCATCCCATGGCCTTGTCCACTTTCAGTTTTGCAAGCTGTTTAAAAATGTCATCTTCTGGGGGGTACTAGCGAGTAATTTCCAAGATGGCTGCCTAAGCCCAGAGCTCTGCCCCTCTGCAGAACATCGAGGTGTCTGGTGCATCTCCATTGTGATCAACTGACCTGATTTTAGCAGAGGAGATTGTGTCGAGCTGGCTTGATTTGTAGGAGCCTTTTGCAGATGAGAATGGTGCAGAGATCTATGGGCACTGTAAGTGCGTTTCCATTGTGAGGCCCACTTGGCATGCTGCATCTGGGTCTGTCTTCCCTCTGCATGTGGCGAGTGTTGTGCTGCCTGTGAATTTTGTGAAGATGAGCAAGAGAGGCATCTTTGATTTTCTGGATTATTGCAGTGTGTTTCTCTCCCTATTCATTTTGCCTGAGTTGCCATTTCGCTGATTCACGAGGTGACTGGTAATGAGTGTTCAGAGTGCATTCTTCTGCCTGAGTTGGTTGTGATTTCCAGGAACAAGCAGGAATGCAGTCGTTACAAATGGGAGACATCGGCACCGATGGAGCCCCACACGGGAACACTACGCAGCATCCAATAGGAGGGTTCCCCTGTGAAGCCAGTGATAGTTGTATCAACTGCAGGGACTGGAGCAGTGGTTTCTTCCCCCGTATGTGTCTTGCAGGCAAAGCAAGTTCAGACCAACACTCCGGCTATTACGGGTATCGACTGTTTGGAAAAACCAGCGCTAGTAATGCTTGATAGCTTATGAAAACCAGCGCTAGTAACGCATGATAATTTATGGGAGGCAATTTCTTCACTTCAGCAAGCCCTTCTACCTATGGTGGGGACTTACACAGGATTTGGCTGCTGTTAAAGTTCAGTGTTTGACGGTGGATGCGGACTTAGTGGGGCACGCCACACGGATGACTCGGCTGGAGACCAGGATGGAAGCACTACACACACTTGTTGGAGTGTATTCCAGGGAGCAGTTAATCCAGCATGGAGGATTGAATTTATGCATAATCAGTTGCGTCAGAATTATTTGAGATTTTTTAATTTTCCTTGATCCCCTCTTGTTGTCACCTGTTGAACTGGCCCGTAAGTATTTTATGGATGTCCTGCGAATGCCCCCTATAGTGAGGGCACAATATGTTATGGCATCTTCATCTGTTCCAAGTATGGAGTCGGACTCTGGAGGTACTGCGGGGTTGCCCAGTTGGATCTTTTGGGGTTCTTGGAGAGCTCCCTGGAGGTGGTGACCAGTCGAGCCACCCTGTTGGTAGGTTTTGCTTTTGAATCTAACCATAACTCTGTTTTACGCTTGTATTTCTGTAATATGTCCATTTCTCAGTTTATGGGGTCAAAAGTTTCAATATTTCCTGATTTAGCAAGAGATTCCCAAAATAGGCGGAAGGATTTTCTGGCCTTGTGCCAGAGAGTCACCGGGGGTACAATTTAGGTTAAAATATCTGTGTAAGTGTATTGTAAATTATCAGTTAAAGCAATTTCTTTTTTTTTTTTGAACCTCAGCAACTTGTGCAATTTCTACAAAGTAGGAAAAGTGGGTAGTAAGAATGTGTCTCCTGTATTGGCTGCCATGGTTTTACATCCTATGCTCCTGGTGATGTTTTTTTTTCTTTTCTCTTAGGCTGAGTTTGACTAGCCTTTTTCCCTTTTTTTTCTTTTGGATCCTTATAGTGGTAATTCTATATTTTGTGGTCTAAACAAATGTTGTGTTATTTTCTAGTGTAGGAATTTGCTTTGTACGATTTCTGTTATGCATATTCAGATTTTTATTTTCTGGATAAATTGTTAAGGTTTATAAAAATAAAAATAAAAAATCAGAAAGTGGCAGCGAAGAGGTGAGTTTTCAGCCTGGATTTGAAAAGGGTCAGAGAAGGCGCTTGATGTACATACTCAGGTAGTTTTTTCCAGGTGTAAGGTGCAACAATGTGAAAGGAGCAAAGTCTGGAGTTAGGAATAGAAGAGAAGGGCACAGATAGAAGCAATTTGCCAGAAGAGCGGAGTTCCCGAGGAGAGATATAAAGAGAGATAAGAGAGGAAAAGTAGTGAGGAGCTGTAGAGTGAATGTACTTATAGATCAGCAGGAGAAGTTTGAACTGGATGCGGAAATGGATAGGGAGCCAATGAAGTGACTTGAGAAGAGGGGTAATATGAGCATGGCGAGACTGGTAGAAGATTAGCCACGCAGCAGAGTGTTGAACAGATTGAAGGAGAGAGAGCTGATTCAGTGGGGGACCAGCAAGGAGTATGTTATAATAGTCAAGATGGGAGGTGATTAAGGAGTGGATAAGTGTCTTAGTAGTGTGTTCAGAAAGGAATGGGTGGATTTTGTTGATGTTATAAAGAAATGCAGGTCTTAGCTATCAGATGGATGTGTGTGGAGAATGAGAGAGAGGAGTCAAAGACGACTCCAAGGTTATGAGCTGAGGAAACGGGGAGGAGTAGAAAGTTATCCACAGAGACTGAGAAAGGAAGAAGAGGAGAGGAGGTTTTAGGGGGAAAAATAAGAAGCTCAGTTTTGGCCATATTCAATTTCAAGCGGCGGTAAGACATCCAAGCAGCAATGTCAGAAAGGCAAGCAGAGATCTGGGTATGGATTGCCGGAGAGATTTCTGATGTGGAGAGGTAGATCTGGGAGTCGTCAGCATAAAGATGGTACTGAAAGCCATGAGAAGAGATGAGGGAACCTGGTATAGAGAGAGAAAAGGAGTGGACCCAAGACAGATCCTTGGGGTAAACCAACTGAGAGCAGGATAGCAGCAAAAGATGATCCACCAGAACAAACACTGAAAGAGTGATGGAAGAAATAAGAACCAGGATAGTATAGAGCCCTTAAAATCAAGCGAGGACAGGGTTTCAAGGAGAAGGTTGTGGTCAACAGTGTCAAAAGCATCAGAGAGGTCAAGAAGGATGAGGACTGAGTAAAGACCCTTGGATTTTGCCAGGAACGAGTCACTGGAGACTTTACATTCTACTGAAATGGCTCTTGCCAAAGGATGAAAGCCAGATTGTAAAGGATCCAGGAAGGCTTGAAAGGAGAGAAAGCTGAGGCAACGGCGGTGAATCGTATGTTCAAGTAGTTTAGAAATGAGGGGGAGGAGGGAGATGGGTCGATAGTTTGAAGGACAGGTAGGATCAAGTGAGGGTTTCTTGAGGAGAGGTGTAACTACAGCATGCTTGAAAGCTGCAGGGACAATTGCCGTCGAGAGTAATAGCTTGAGAATATGAGAGATGGAAGGGACAACAGTGGAGGAGATGGGGCTTAGGAGATGGGTGTGGAGTAGGATCAGAGGAGCAGATATTGAATTTGAAGGAGGAAAGAAGTTGTGCAGTTTCCTCCTCAGAGATCATAGAAAAGGAAGAAAGAGTAGCAGAGGTAGAGGGGGAAAGTTGGGAGTGAAGAGGGGAAGGAGGGAAAGTAGATGACTTTGTGGGGAATTGGAGGATGATCTTGTGGATTTTTTCATGGAAATAGTCAGCCAGGGTTTGGGCAGAAAGGGAGGGAGAGATTGGAGGCGGAGGCACCCTGAGGAGAGAGTTTAGTGGCATGGGTGGAGCGAGAGCATCCAGAGTGAAAGTGCAGCGTTATAGGAAGCTACTGCCTCATCAACAGACTCAGATGACATAATGGAGGAAAGAGATGATGAAACAGTGGAGGAGAGAACCAAAGAGTCAAAAGCATGAAGATTTCTAAAGAGGTTGGAGGAGGCAGGAGGTTGAGGCGGTGGGTGATGAAGAGTGAAGCTTATCAGGTGATTGTCAGATAAGGGAAGAACTGAGGTACAGAAGTTTGAGGGTAAGCAATTACAGAAAAATACATAGTCAAGGCAGTGGCCATGCTGGTGAGTGAGGGCAGTAGAACTAAGCTGGAGGTCAAATGAGGAGGTAAGGGAAAGAAGCTTTAAAGCATAAGGATCAGAAGGGTTATCAACATGAATGTTAAAATCCCAGAGAATAAGTGTGGGGGAATAGGAATCCAGAAAGAAGGAAAGCCTCGAGTCAAAGTCAGCAAGAAAGGTAGAGGTGGACTTGTCAGGAAGTCGATAAGTAATAGCTACCCTAGAGGTAGTAGAGTGAAAAGGTGGATGGAGTGGACTTCAAAGGAGGGAAAGGAGTGAGACTGAGGCAGCAGGAGGGGTTGGAATTGGCATGAAGGAGAAAGTAAAAGCCCAACACCACCACCATGGCCAGTGGGACGAGGTGTGTGGAAGAACTGATAAATGCCATGACAGAGAGCAGCAACAGATGCCATGTCTTCTGGGAGAAACTGGGTCTCAGTTAGAGCAAGAAGATGAAGAGCATTAGAGATAAAGAGATCATGAGTAAAAGCAAGTTTATTTGAGATGGAGTGTGCGTTCCACAAGGCACATGAGAAAGGGAGAGAGGAAGGAGAAATGAGAGGGATATGAATAACATTAGAGGTGTTGCATGAAGATCTCTTCTCAGAATGTGACAAAGTCCAGGGGGGGCCAGGTTTGGGGTTGATATCTCCAGATGAGAGAAGGAGAAGGAGTGGAAGAGTGTGGAGCAGAGAGGAGTCAGTACAGTGGTAACGAGGGTGAGGTTGTCTTAGAGAGAGAGGAGACGGCTGAATAAGAGGCAGAAAGTAGTGAAGCTCAAGAGCTGATGACAGGGTAGATGACAGAATAGAGGGGGAAGTGAGGATGGTAAAGGGGAGATAAGGAGGGGAAGAGTGAAGGTGCTGGTAGGAGGGGAGACAATTAGGGAGTATGAAGAATAGGAAGACAAAGTGATGAGGAGCCATAGAAGAGAGATGGAGAGAAGAACAGAGGCCAGAAGAAATAGATAGATGGGAGAGAGCCCATAGGGGATTAGGTGCACCTGTGAATAAGCGAAGTAATGAGCAGATGAGTTTGACTGTTCCTTGAGGGCATAGCCAATCTACCCCTACAGGACTCTCTTCCCTTCCACATTGCAGGTAGGTTAATCCACTTTGCCCACAGATGGCCCCTCATTTGTCATACCCCTAGACTTTCAGGCTCGTGAGCAGCTCAATTTCCAGAATCTGCACCTCAGTTTCTTCATAGGAGACTCCTCCATGGATCCTCTGCACTCCAGCCTGCATCAACAAGAGAGTCACTCTGCTAGAACAGGGAGCCATAGAGGAAGTTCTACCCCCTCAATAAGGTCTCAGGTTTTACTCTCATTATTTCATCCCCCAAAAATAAGGGGGGGGTTCAAGCCTATCCTGGATCTCAGGAATCTCAACAAGTTCCTGATCCGGGAAACGTTCAGGATGGTCTCGCTAGGAACCCTACTGCCTTACCTTCAGGAAAGAGACTGGCTCTGCTGCCTAGATCTCAAGGATGCCTACACTCACATTCTCATACTTCCCTCTTACAGAAAGTACCTCCACTTACTGTTTCATTGTGTGCACTACCAGTACCATGTTCTACCATTTGATCTCGCATCTGCACCAAGAGCTTTTACAAAGAGTCTGGCAGTAGTAGTGGCCTACCTCCGCACACTGGGCATCTTTGTCTTCCCTTACTTAGACAATTGGCTAATCAAGGGTGATTCCCCTAGAGTAGTGATCATATCTCTCCAACGCACCATCTTGGTGCCTCAGCATCTGGGCTTTGTGGTCAGCTACCTAAAGTCCCATCTCACTCCAACTCAAAAACTAGAGTTCATTGGGGTGCTTCTAGACACTACGTAGGCTCGAGCCTTCAAGAGAATGCCTCCACCACCTCATCGAGCTGGCAAATCATTGCCAAAGCTGGTCCCGCACCAGGGCAAGGAACGAGCTCCGTCTCTTTGGATACATGGCCTCCACTGTCCACGTTATCTTATATGCTTGCCTTCACATGCGTCCAGCGCAATGGACTCTCTTTGCTTAGTGGATGCAGTCAACAGGTCTTCTCACAGACATCACCATCACTCCTCAGCTGGTGGACTCCGTCAAATGGTGGTGCACCCCTCAAAATCTTCTCGTCGAGTTACCTTTTCGGATGTCTGCACCACAGTGTACCTTGACGACAGATGCTTCCAAACCGGGCTGGGGGGCTCACCTCGCAAGGCCTCTGGCCCCCCAGGGAAGCCTCTTACCACATCAACCTTTCGGAACTCAAGGCAATTTCCAATGCCCATCGTGTGCTCTGTCCTCAGTTGACTGGACAATCGGTACTCATTCAGACTGACAACCAGGTAGCCATGTATTACATCAACAAACAAGGAGAAACCAGATCTCGCTGCTTTTGCAGGGAGACGATCCGCCTCTGGGCCTTCATTATATCTCATCAGATGTGTCTTCAAGCAGTTTACCTTCCGGGGGAGCTGAATGTGCTAGCAGACAAATTGAGACAAATCCTTCGACCACATGAATGGACTCTCCATTGAGAAACAGCGCAGCACATCTTTCAATTATGGGGAACTCCCATCAAAGACCTCTTTGCTACTCCAATGAATGCCCAGCTTCCTCAATTCTGTTCCAGAATCCCATCTTCACAAAGCCAAGCCTCTTGCGTTTCTCTTTCATTGGGGACATGGACTGCTTTATACATTCTCACCCTTCCATTGATATTGAAGATCCTCTTCAAGCTGCAGTTAGACAGGGGAATGATGATTCTCATCACCCCATTCTAAGCACATCAACCATGATTTCCCCTGCTCCTTCTACTAGCGCAGCACAAACCTCTCAGTCTGGGATGCTTGTCCAATCTCCTATCACAGGACCAGGACTTGCTTCTTCATCACAATCTGAGGGCACTCTGGTTGACGGCATGGCTGCTGAAAGCATAGTCCTATCTCACCTAGATCTTCCAGAGGAAGTAAAAAAATATCCTCCTGGCATCTAGAAAAGACGCCACTCACCATGCTTATGCATTCAAATGGCGCAGGTTTTCCCTCTGGTGCTCCCAGAGGACTCTTAGCTCATTTACTGGCGGAAAATTTACAACACATAGTGAACCAATCCCTTTCACAAGGCATAATGCCTGATGCTTTAAAACTCACAACACTTAGACCAATAATAAAGAACAATAAGCTTGACCCAAAAGACCCGGACTCATACAGACCCATAGCCAGCATCCCATTTATAGCTAAAATAATAGAAAAAACAATTCAAATACAGTTACAAGAACACATTGATGAACATAAACCACTTGACTCACACCAATTTGTATTCCGCCCCTTCCACGGAGTAGAAACTCTATTAATCACCCTAATGGATTTCCTCATCAGAGGTACAGATGACAACAACCAAGGCTTCCTACTTCTTTTCATAGATATTTCTGCCGCCTTCGACAACATCAACCACCCCACACTGATCAACAGACTACAAAGCTTAGGAATAGACGGGACTGTCCTTGAATGGTTCAAGTCCTACATCACAAAAAGACTAATACGTGTCCAAATTGACCAAGAGGCATCAGAATCATTCCCCCAGGGCCAAGGAATACCCCAAGGATCAGCCCTTTCCGCCCTCCTATTTAACCTGTACCTACAACCTATAACAAACATATTTAAAAAACACAGGATTAACCACTTTATATATGCTGACGACATCATGCTCGCTATCCCCATAACCACTAAAAACCCTTCATATGACACACTATCAGAATGCATGACTGAGACCTCCTCCTGGTTAGAATCTAACTACCTCAGCATCAACCTCAAAAAAACAGAAGCAATGTTCGTAACAAGGTCATCTACCACTGAGAACACCTTCCCAGAAACAATCACAATCAACAAAACATCCATACCTGTTAGAAAAGAGGTAAAATATTTAGGTGTAATAATAGATCACACACTTACCATGCTACCACACATAAAACAAACCGTAAAAAACATCTACTATAAACTTAAAACTATTCAGCACCTAAGGCCACTCCTCGAAACACAAGATTTTAGATCTGTAGTAAGTACACTAATCACCCCCCACTTTGACTATTGCAATAGTCTCTTAATAGGCCTCCCACAAAAAAACACATACCTTCTCCAAAGAGCTCAGAACATCTGTGCAAAAGTAATTGCTAAAGCTCGTCTAACGGACCATGTAACCCCAATACTGCTAGAATTACACTGGCTCCCAATAAACAGCCGAATCAGATACAAAATTATCCTAACAACCTTTAAACTCATAAAAGACATAGCCCCCTCACACCTATCCACACTACTGCATTCACCAACCGAAACTAGATCACACAGACAAAACGCAGCCCACTCCCTTATCATACCAAAAGCTTTCAGGAAGACTAAGAAAACCACTAGCTCCAGAGCATTCACATTCACTGCCCCTACGCTCTGGAACGACCTCCCAATAGACCTTCGCATCATAAAAGACCTCTCTCAGTTCAGGAAAGAACTAAAAACTTACCTATTTACTGAACACTTTGAAATCCCATATTCCCCCAAAACACCTCCATAACAACCATGGACTTACATGCACAAACCCCCGTATTCAAAACTAACTAACTCTAACTAACTCCCTTTTTGTCCCCCCCACACACACTCCCGACTTACGTCATTAAAGGAAATAAATTCCAAAATATATATCTGTCCTACACACCACACACTCCTGACATACGACATAAAAGGAAATAAATTCCAATACCTAATTACACATGCCCTACACACAACACTCAACCACTGTAAATATCCAATGTAAATAATTTAACGGTTGTTTGTATTACTAATATATCATAAAGTTGAAGTTTATTGTTCAATGTAAATAGTTGAACCTGACCGTTAAATGTAAATAGTTGAATCTGATTGTTCAATGTAAATGTATACAACTGTGTACAATTGTTAAGATGTTTCATGTAAACCGCCCTTGATTGCTGGAAGGGGCGGTATAGAAGAAAATAGATAGATAAATAAATAAATAAATTTACTTGCCCTGTGGAGTCACTACTTCATATCTTCTCCATCTCTCTAGGGCAGAAATAAAGACAAATTCAGTTAGTCCATCTTAGTGCCATTGCGGCCTCTCACTGTCCAGTTATCGGACAGCCTATCTCTGTTCATCCTCTGGTAGCACACTTCATGCGCATCCTTCTCTTAATAAGGCCACCAATCAGACTACCTCCAGTAGCCTGGGATCTCAATGTTGTCCTAGCCCAGCTGCTCAAACCTCTCTTTGAATCCCTTGCCTCAGCTTCACTGAAGTTCCTTACTTGGAAGGTTACCTTCTTGGTTGCTCTCATATTGGCTCATCATGTCAGTGAATTACAGTCTCTAGTGCAACGGTTCTCAACCTGTGGGTCACGACCTCCATGGGGGTTGCCACAGGATTTAGCAGGGGTCGCCTCACTCCGCCGTTAAAAAAAAAAAAGCGCACAAGTTGCTGCCGCTGCCGAGTCCACTTCTCGGCAGCGGCAAACTCACTGCCTCCCTTCTAATGCAGCCGTGGCTCCCTGCCTCTTAGGGAATCTCGGCTGTGCCTGCGAAACCATTGCAGAGCCCTTCCTTTCTCTCGACGGTCTCTGTGCAGCATTGTCCTGCCTCCAAAGGAAGTTGTTTACCACTTCCTTTGGAGGTGGGACAATGCTGCACGGAGCCCGTCGAAGGCTCTGCAACTGTTTCACAGGCTCAGCTGTGGTTCCCTAAGAGGCAGGGAGCCGCGGCTGCAGAAGAAAAACAGGGCAGTAGCAGGCAGACAGGGAGAGGGGAGGAGAGGGGCCTGGGAACCTGCAATGGGGCTGACATGGGGGAGGGAGGGGGCTGACATGGAGGGATGGATGGATGGAGCAAGGGAGGGGGGCTGACATGGATGGAGAGAGGGAGGGGGACTGACATGGACAAGGGGGGCTGACATGGATGGATGGAGGGAGGGAGGGGGCTGACATGGACAGAGGGGGGCTGACATGGAGGGAGGGGGACTGACATGGACAAAGGGAAGAGACGGGGACATACTGGACAGACGGGGGATAAATGCTGGATAGAGGGGAGAGATAGTGTGGGTTAGGATTATAATGGGCAGATGGGGGGAGGCTAGGACTGGTAATGGGTTGATTAGGGAAGGCTAGGACTGGGAATGGACTGATCAAGGGGGGTTTGGGACTTGTAATGTGCTGAAGGGGGGCTAGTATTGGAAATGAGCTGATCGGGGAGGTTAGGATTGGAAATGGGCTAATTAGAGGAGGCTAGGACTGGTAATGGGCTGATGGGGGGGTAGGTCTGGTAATGGGCTGATTAGGGGAGCCTAGCACTGGTAATGGGGTTGAGGAGGGACTAGCACTGAAAATGAGCTGATTAGGGGAGGCTAGCACTGGTAATGAGCTGATGGGGGGGAAGGACTGGTATTGGGCTGATTAGGGGAGGCTAGCACTGGAAGCGAGCTGATTGGGGGGCTTCGACTGAGAATGGGCTGATTGTGGGGAGGGGAGAATAGAGCTCCTGGCCCTGGAAGAAAACTGGGGGCTAAGGCTACAAAAGGGCTGATACGAGGGGATGGGAGAATGGAACTGGAAGAGAGTGGATCTGAGAGTGGCTGCCATGGTATTTGTACTAGAAGGGACTGGTCAGTGGGGAAGGAGGGGGACTGGAAGGGAATGGACACCAGTGGCAGTCATGGGAATGCAAGTTGACATTGAAAGGTACTGAGAGTGAGGACTGGAAAGGGGCTGATACTGGGGAGGGTTACTGGGACTGGAAATAGGCTGATGGAAAGAAGTGAAGAAAATGAAAGAAGAGATAAGAAATGGCAGATGGACCATAGACCACAGAAAGAGAGCTAAGAGAAGACAGGAAAGCAGAAGCCTCAGATCGGGACAAGCATGATCAGAGAATAAATTGGTCAGACAACAAAGGTAGAAAAAATAATTTTATTTCATATTAGTGATTTGACTACAAAATCGTTATAATTTTGAAATCAAATATTGTTACTTGTTATTGTGATTAATTATTGTGGTTTAAATAAGTAAATTTTATAAATAAAAACATATTGCAAAGGCCTATAATATATTAATAATTCAACAAATGATTACAGCGACAATGTATTAATGGTAAAGGTAGAGAGCCGCATTTGATTTTATCATTGGGGGTCACCACAAGTTGACCAATGGTAAAAGGAGTCACGGTACAAAAAAGGTTGAGAACCACTGCTCTAGTGGATTATGCTTCTTACACATGCTTTCATCCTGACAGGGTGGTCCTCTGGATCCATCCCAGGTTCCTTTCGAAGATGGTCTTTCCTTTCCACCTTATCAGTTGGTTTCTCTTCCAACCTTTTTTACAAGATCTCATTCTTCGAGCTGAAGCAACACTGCATACCCTGGATTGCAAGAGAGCTTTAGCCTATTATTTCAACAGAACTAAAACTCACTGACAGTCAACAATACTTTTTTTGTATTGTTTGACCCTAGTCACTTGGGCCTCCCAGTTACTAAATATACTCTTTCTAACTGGATTGCGAACTGAATTTCCTTTGTTTATGCACAGGCCCGACTTTCCCTAGTGGGTCATGTTACAGCTCATAACATTCAAGCCATGGCTGCCACATTTGCCCATTTGCATTCTGTCTCCATCTCGGAGATCTGCCACATGGTCTTCCATTCATGCTTTTGCTGCCCATTACTGTCTGGACAAGGACTCCAGGAGGGACGCAAATTTTGGCCAAGCCGTTCTTTGGCACCTTTTTGAGATTAACTTCACTTCCTCCCCCATGGCCCTCTTTCTTACCGGCTACCTGGACGGAGAGTGTGCTCAAGAGGTTGAGTTTGACAGATCCATAATCTACCCTCGTTGCAGTTTGGGGGGGGGGGGGGAGGTTCCCATCTGTCGTAACCTCTTCCTCTGGCATTCACTGTAGCCGGAAGCTAGTGAGTCCCATATGTGAAGACTACGTTCCTGCTTCTTCCTGCAGATAGTGTAGTTACTCATCTGTAGCAGGTGACCTCCGGGAACAGCAGGAATCAGTCTTCACAACCTGCCTTCCTCCCCTGGGAGTTGTAGAATGGTGGTTTTTCGGGGGGGTTTCTCTGAGGAGAGTTGCTGGAAAGGTGGGAAGGCAGACACGCATGCATGGAGGGATGCTCCCAAAAATATTTCTATTGGATGCTGGGGTGTGTTCCCAGTGGGGCTCCATTGGTGCCAACATCACCCATATGTTTCTGCTGTTTCCGGAGATCACCCGTTATAGGTGAGTAACTATGCTTTCTGGGAAGGCCACTATCACCCTTATTGAGCTGAATTACAGTTTCCTGGAGGTTTTTTCTTTGTTTCTTGGATCCTGCTAGCTTTGGTGAGAATTAACAAAAGAGAGAATGCTGCAGCCCCGGGAGCTACAAGGGGGACATGCCCCCTTCTCACTCAGATGGTACAGTGAGTCTTCTGGTATGCGACCTGCTTTTTATGGGGTAATATGTGTGTGCAGTACTCTTCCAGTTTTTTTGCAGTCCGGTCTCACCCCGAAAGTCTGTAGTGCAGTTAGTGATTACCAGTGTGCGCTGAGGACGAACATTGGGTTTGGAAAAGATCCTCCTGTTGGGCCCAACTATGGCTGAGAAAGTTTCTTATGCTGCAGCCCTGGCAAAATTTTCCAGGAGATTTGAGTCTCGTAGTGGTGAATTGTCCTCGACTGACAAAGCTGCTTTGGCCTCTCCCGTTACTAAGGTGGACTTGAGATTCTACAAGAACTTAAGCTGTTTAGAGTGGATTGTTCTAAAGCTATGAGTAACATAAGCTGAAATCAAGTTTCTGGATGATAGGTCTTGCAGTGGAGATCAATAGTGGCAGACAAATTGATTCTACAGTACTTTTCCAGTCACAAATTTATAATTTGGACATACCTACGAAGGACTTATGTGAGCAGCATGATGGTAGTGAGAATAGACAAAGACGGAACAACATTAGAATTCTGGGGCTACCAGAAGCATCTGGGAACAGAGAAAATGCAAAGGAGGTTCGGCAGCTCTTCGCTTTGTGTGTCCCTGGGGCTAAGAAGGCTGTCAAGTTGGAGAGGGCACATAGAGGAGCTGGACCCAAGGTGGGTACTCATTCTTGCCCATGCCCTATTGTTCCATGCTTCTGCTTGTTTGAGGATAAGATGACTGCTGAGGAGCTTGAGAGGAAAGCGGTCTGTCTCAAGGCAGTTTCAACAAGCGAGTCTATCTCTTTTCGGGGTCATGAGATACAGATTTATCAGGACATTTTTCAGTTCACTTTGTAACAGAGGAAACATTTCAAACCTCTCACGCAGCTCTTCCAAGAGAAAGAGATCAGGTATTACTGAAGGTTTCCCTTTACACTGATGTTTTGAATTTGATAACTCTCAACACAAGATTGGGGATTTGGTGGACTGTCTGGAGATGGTAGAGTTCTTGCATCAGGGTGTCCAGCACAAGCCAAGACAGTCTAAGGATAGCCAAGAATGGAAGGCTTCAGCAATGTAAGGTCCTGGGTTCGAAGCGTAAGCTTTATAAAGTGCCTGAATTAAGAGTACACAGATGATGGACATTACTAAGCTTCCATGATCTGTTACTTTGATGTTATGCTTTGTCACTGCCTTGTCTGTCCTTCTCTGTGGGGCACCATTTGAGATAGGAGGGTCACTTTATATTGCTGTAGGGTATGGATAGGTAGTTAACCATCCTGGAGATGATTTCTCTGAGGGGATAGATGTTCTATGTACTTGTTCTTGGTTTCCTTGTAAACTGCCCCTGATCTCTGGAAGGGGCAGTATAGAAATATAACAAATAAATAAAAACTAAATAAATGGGATGGGTTGCTTGGGGGGAGTGGCAATTTGAGGGAGAGGGGTTGGGAGACTTTGTGAAACACTGAAATGATGTACTGTTAATCTGAGAGGTAGTTTCCTGGGTTGTATCCCATCCAGTCCCCATGGCCTTGTCCACTTTCAGTTTTGCAAGCTGTTCTAACACATCATCATCTGTGTGGTATCTACTCCATTCCCATTTGTATATTTGGGAATCACAGGTAGTCCTTCTCCAGGATTTTCTTTAGTAACAACAGAACAGAAGTATTTGTTTAGCATTTTCGCTTTTTCAATGTCACTTTCCGCAAATCCGTTCCTGGCACTTTGAGTTTTGCAAGTCCACCTCTGATTTTCCTCCTCTCCAGAATATACCTGAAGAAAGTTTTGTTGCCACACTTCACATCTTTAGCCATCTTTTCTTCTGCCTTTGATTCTGCTATCCTTATTTCTCTTTTTGTCTCTTTTAGTTTTATCCTGTATGCTTTTCTGTGTTCCTCTGTTTACAAACTAATGAATTTTGTGAAAACTGTGTTTTTTGCCTTTATTTGTGCAGTCACTTCTTTGGAGAACTAAATATTTATTTAACCATATTTTTATACCATATTATCCTTCCGTCAGGGCGGTTTTCATTTCAACTCAACAGTATACATGGAACATTTAACCACTGTACAACATACTCTTAAACGGGAGGGGGAGGGGTAGGTTAGTAACATGATTAACTATGTACAGTGCCATGTGTGTATGACAAACTATGTACAGTTCTGTGTGTAGTGTTAAGGATGAGTGGTTGGTTCATGGTCGGGGATCAACAAGTGGTTTGGGTCTTATCATCGGTCAGGTGGTTAGGTGATTTGCCCCAGGTGGTTTGTGTAGAGCAGAGTTTTCAACTTCTTCCTAACGTTTTTGATCAATGGTCGCTTGCATGTCGTCTGGGAGCGAGTTCCATAGTGATAGAGCATATAGTGAAAGCGCTCTTCCATATGTGGATTGGTTGGTCCTTTGGAATCCATGGGGTGTAACAATCTTATGCTTGTTATTATTTCTCCTGGGTCAGGTGCTTGTGTCTCTTATTATGCAGTCTTGCAGGATGTCAGCTGATGATTAGTGGATGATTTTAAAGATGTTTAAGGTTGATTTATATCTGATGCAGGAGTGTATTGGGAGCCAGTGTAGATGGTCAAGTATGGGGGTGATGTATTCTTGTTTGGGTGTTTCTGTGATGAGTCATGCTGCTGTATTTTGTGCTATTTGGAGTGGCGTGATAGTTTGTTTTGGGAGCCCCCGGTAGAATGAGTTGCATTAATCAAATATTGGGGTGATAACTACCTGGTAGATGTTGTGGAAGTGATCTTGCTTTTAGCCTCCTGATTACTTTCATTTTATGGTAGGTGTTAGCAGTGGTCTTTTTGTTTGAGGTTGCATGGTGAGGTGTTGATCCATGGTGATTCCTAGGTATTTGATTTCTTTCTTTACTGTTATGGGCTTTTGTTGTATGATAATTGATTGTGGTGGGACAAATGAGGTATCCCTTGTGACAGAGTGCCCCTGTCTTTTTGTAGTTTATGGATAGGTTGCTATTGCTGAGACAAGTTATCATGTCCTTTATGCATGATGTTATGGTCGAAAGATCAGGCTTGTGTATTTCGAGTGGGACATATTCCATGATGCCATCAGCATACAATCTGTACTGAACTTTGTGTTTTTTGATGATTTCATATATAGGCTGTATGTAGATGTTAAATAAAAGAGATGAGAGTGATGAGCCTTGATGTTGATTTGTTTGTTCCACATTTGACTTGTTGTTTCCGATTGTTGAGGTAAGATTGAAACCATGCTAGCTTGTTGTTATGCAGGCCAATTTCTTGAAGGCGCCGTAGCATGATGCTGTAGGAGATGGTATCAAAGACAGAGGATATGTCCATGAAAAAGAGGATAAATCCCATTTTAGCGTTGTCTATTCCTCTGATGATGCTGTCGAATAGAGATACTAGCAGTGTCTCTGTGCCATGGTTGGGTCTGAACCCATGCTGGTGTGGGTCCAGTGATGCATACTGGTCTATGTGGTCCTGGAGTTGTCTTTGTGCCACCTTTTCTATGATGTTAGCGATGGAAGATAAGCTGGTTCATTTTTGTTGAGGGACATGTCTTTGAGTATAGATCTTATGGTGGTCTGTTTGAGTGATATGGCATGTATCCTTGGGTGAGTGACATGGTAGCTGTTTTATGGATAAAGTGTTTGAGGTGTTCTTTCTTTGCCTTTATCCATGTGACGGGACATGGGTCTGAGGATGATGTGGTGGTGTTAAGCGAGGAAATTACATCTTCTATTTGCTGGGTTGATAGGACACTGAATGTTCCCCATAGACCTTTGTGGATTGAGTCCTGAGATTGGTGTGTTGTAGTCATTATGGTTGTTTGATTCTGTTTGGTGTATTTGTCTCTTAGGTAATCTGCTATGATTTGAGGGTGTACTTCAGGAGAGTTGTTTTTTAGTGGGTCTCTGGTAAGTGTCCTTATGATATTGAATAGCTCCCTTGGTTTGTTGGCTGATTTCATAATGAGATTTGTATGGTGCTGTTTTCTGCATCGGTTGATTGTGTTGGTGTATTCCGTCTGTAGAGTTTTGAATTGACATAGGATGTCTGGGGCTTTTGTCTGTCTCCATTTTCTTTCAAGTCTTCTTAGAAGTCTTTTTGCTGACCTGATTTCATTGGAGTACCAGGGTGCTGTTTTTGATCTGTTTGCGGTCCAAGGCTTTTTGGTAGGTGCCTTTGCTGCTGCTGTTAGGGAGCTATTCCAAGTATTAATAGCATCATCGAGGTTATCTATTATCTTGCTGTAGATTTATTTATTTGTTTATTTAGCAGAGTTTTATATACCGCCCTTTCCTGAGTTCAGGGGCTGTTTACATAGAACATCACAACAACTTTTACAGTGAACAATGTAACTATGTACATAAAACATTCCATAACTATATACAGGTAACTATTTACAATAAGGTTGGTTTGGTTCTTTTCCCTAGGGGTACTACATATTTGATGTGTCAGAGTTAAAGGATGGTATTATTCATTCGATTTTTTATGTATCTTGGGAATTAGTGTGGTTGTTTGGGTCACCAAAATATTATGTGAAGAGGTATGTTTTTAAATCCTTTCGGAATTGTAGGAGGTCCTTTGTCACTCTTAGGCTGTTAGGGAGAGAATTCCATAATGTTGGGGCAACATAGGAGAAGGCTCTGGTGCTGGTGCCTTTGTTTGTATTGCGGATGTGTGATGGAACTGTATATGTGTTTTGTGAGCAGTTTCTTCTTACCCTTGAGGTGTTTGGCATTGTAAGGAGCGTGGATAAAGTGGTGGAGGCTATGTTGCAGTGGTGCTTAAAGATAATCATTATGCATTTGTATTTTATCTTGGAGTTTACAGGTAGCCAGTGAAGATCACGGAGTATGGGGGTTATGTGTTCAGCGTGCCTTGAGTTTGTTGCTATACATGCTGCAAGGATTTGTGCTAGTTGTAGCTGGTGTGTGTTTTTTTGGGGGAGTCCCTGTAGGATACTGGGTTTAATTGGGTATAATTTCATTCAGGAATTTGTCTTTGTTGAAGCTTTTGAATCTTATGCAGTTGTGTTGTGGGGGTTTCTGTACAGATGGCCGTGTGATGTGTAAGGCGAAGTTTATTAGGTGGTGGTCTGACCATGGTATTGGGGTGATTGTGGGGTGTGTTACCTGGTTGTGGTCTAGCATTGTGTGGGGGATGAAGATAAGGTCAGGAGTTGTGCCAGTTTGGTGCAAGGGAGTTTTTAGTACTTGGTGGTAATGTAATGCTTCCATGGCATTGAGGAAGGACCTGACCTCCTTGTTAGGAGAAGTTCCAAGGTTAAAATTTCCCAAGGTTATGAAGGGTTTTTGATGGGTGCTGTGTGTACATACTTTCGAGAACTTTGGATAGTTCATCACTCTTTGCATAGGGGCTCTGTAAGTGAGGCTCAGTGGGATATATTTATTGGCTATGGTGATTATGTTTGATTTATATGAACTGCTAGATGTGAGTATCCTGAATTTAAATTGTGTTTTTGCTAGTATGAGGACTCTCCTCCTCTTCTGTGGTTTCTGAGGCAGTTGAAGGAGGAGGCAGAGGAATTGGAGATACTCCAATACCCTCCCACACCCAAGGAAGCAACTATATTACTGGTGCATTGTATCCTGCAGGATCTTATGCTCCACGTGTGGGAGGCTCCATTCACGGTTCTGCCTGTTAGCAAGAGGCTCAATACCATATACCGAGTACCAGAGTGCCCAGGTGTCCAAAAACCACAGCTCCCACACCACTCAATGGTGGTGGAATCGGCGATATGCCAAATAAAGTGCTCTAAGAACCATTCATCCATACCACCTGGCAGAGACTCAAGAAGGCATCGATGCTTCCAAGCATGCATGTTGGCCTCCAGAATCAACTCTTACATGCTGTATATAGGCATATTTCTGAAGGATGTCACCAGGGATCTGGAAACTTTCACCCCCCTACTTCCTGAGGATGTCGCGTGCATTCCAGACATTCATCAAGCATGGCCAAAATATTTCTAAGTTTCTTATCAGGGCCTCTTTTGATGCCTTTGAATCAACAAGTAGAGCTTCAGCAGTCTGCAGTGGGGCTCGCAGAATTGGTCTGCTTACAGGAATCAGATCTCGAGCAATGGGTCCAAGATAAACTGGCTAATATCCCATGTACTGAAGAAAACCTTTTTGGCAAGGATTTAAGGGAAAAAGCAGGGGAGACTGAAACAGATGATCTCATCCTAAAATGCTTTTCCAGGAAGAAAGCTGACTCATCCAAGAGGAAGGCTCTTCCCAAGAAATCTATTATAAAAAGAAGCGATACTATCCTTCTTGCCTGCCTTCTGCTGTCTATCAACCTCAGCATCCCCAGCAGAGGCAGCAGGGTCCTCGCCAATCCAAGAAGCCCAAGGCTCCTAAGCCTCAACCAACTGCACAGGCACAACCTGCACCTGGTTTTTGACTCCTTCATAAAGAGCATTGCCATTCTGCCCCTGGAGGGCCCCCAGCCCCTCTACATTGCAGGCAGAATTTATCACTGTGCCCACAGGTGGCACCTCATAACATCAGAGCAGTGGACATTCCAGATTGTCCAAAGGGGTCATCAGCTTCACTTCAAAACCTTACCCCACTTCAGCTTCACAGGGATTATCCCACACAACCCATTCAAAGCACTCTCTTAAAAGAAGAGGTGACCACCCTGTTGTCCAAAGGTGCCATAGAAAGAGTTCCTCCTCCTCAAGAATGGATGGGCTTCTACTTTCCGTATTTTTTCATTCCAAAGAAAACAGGAGTGTTCAGGCCCATCTTCAATCTCAGAAACCTAAACAAGTTCATAGTCTAAGGGGCATGTTTACTAAACACCGTTGCTGTGCGGGTTCCCGTTAGTGTGCTGGTGCCATATAAGGAGTGGGCGGGCCAGGCAGAAAAAAGCAAAAAACCGGACCGTACGTGTGTGCGTCGCGCTAATGTGCGGGGCCCACATTAGCGCGTGGGAAGGCTAAGTGGGGCGCTGCTGCAAAACCAAACAACAGAGCCGTAGTACAACAGTGAAGACACTGACCAATGGTGCAGGGGCCAGGGGTTCAAACCCCCATTGCGCTCAACAAAAAAGACCAGCTGAGGCACCAACATTTATGGGCAAAAGTGGTTAGGAGGCATATTAATTTTGGGCGGCAGAAGGCGGCGCACTGTTATTTTTATTACGGCATGAGGCGGCGCACTGTTTAGTGTGGGCGGCAGATGGCGGCGCATTGTTAAGTTTGGGCGGCAGAAGGCGGTGCGCTGAGAAATGTGGGCAACAGAAGGCGGTGAGCCGGTGGGCAGAAGGCGGCGCGCTGATGTGTGAGGGGGCAGTCCAATAGTGGGAGGGATAAGTGGCGCGCTGATGTGCAAATAACAGGAGCGGAGCCATAGCACAATGGTTAAGACACTGACCACTCGTGCAGGGATCATGGGTTCAATTCCCCACAGTGCCCATTGAAGACAGCTGGCTGAGGCATTATTTTAGGGGCATTTCCATGTTGTGCGGCATAAGGCGGCGCGCTGTTAATTTAGTGCGCCACAAGATGGCGCGCTAATGGCTACAAGGCTGCGTGCGGATGCACAAACACAGGAACAGAGCCACAGCACAATGGTTAAGACACTGACCAATGGTGCAGGGGCCAGGGGTTCAACCCCTCACAGTGCCCAGTGAACAAGGCTGGCTGGGGCAGTATGTATCATGGTGAGGAGTACTGTAGGAGGCCTTCCATTTATATTTTATTTCCCACCACTAGTAAACCCGCTCTCACAGTGTGTTAACATACGGATGCCCGTAAGGCACATGTTACAGTGCACTGTCCGCCAAGGCACCCTAGAATGTCCCCTATAGGGCACCATGTATGTTGCGACACAGGATAATGTATAGTGCACCCTATATGGATGGCAACCATAAGGTGGCCTATAGGGCGCCCTATAAAGCACCCTCAGAGGCACCTAATGGGTATAGTAAGCTGTGTGTGGTTTTGCCGGCATAGACATATGTACAGTAAATAAAAATAAAGCTGTGGACAGCCCTATCAAAGGGCCCCACTGTGGGTTTGAACCCATGACCTCTGGCTGTACAGGGAGTGACGTAACCATTGGGCTACAGCTCTATAGCTGACAGCAAGCCCCTGGCTGGCTGCAGAGAGCCTGCACGTCACCCCACAGACAGTCTGCTGTTGTAGACAGGATAGGGTTAGGCCACCCGTACCCATGATGCACTGCACATGCAAATCAGCTGTCCACAGATGCACACAAGATGGGGAATGCACCCCAACAGCTACCCGGCCTGGTAGGGGGAATTGTCCATGTGCACCCACACAGCACCTCGGCCTGGTAGGAGGTCCTGAGCGGGTGGACTACCAGTAGCTACACACCGTCACATTGTGCGGGTACTGTGCTCACCCTGAGGGTGTGATGTGGCGGCCAGGACCAGGTCCACAACACCAGCCATGGCTGGATGAGGCCATGACAGAGCTCCAAAAACAGTACTAACCTGTGCGATAGGAAGGTGCTGCAGAAACATGTTGGATATCTCTGTCTGTCCCAGTTAGTGGAAACCCCTAGGTGGTCAAAGTATGGTACCCCCCCCCCCCCCGAGGGCGGCAAACAGGGCCCCCCACCAACAGATCCCCATCCTACCACCACCACCCCCCCCCCCCCCATGGCAGTAGAGTGGACCATCAAACCCCAGTCCTGCTGGGGAACAGACACCCTACAGGGCAGTCCAAGCAGCACCACACACATCCATAACACAATATCAGACAGACATTAGGCCTGGATATCCAAAGATGCACCCCAGCACTATCTGATATTCACCTGCAGCAAGCCATCAGCCACTGCACCCTGCAAGGCACTCCATCAAGACACATACCAGCTGTGAACAGTCTGCTGGTTAGCCCTGATGGAAATGCATGCACCCAAAACTGGGGTGGCAGCACACACAAGCAGAGAGTTCTGTGAGGAGGCCCCAACAGGAAACCCATATATATCACAAGAGAGAAATACAATACAGCACTATGGGGGTGCCTAGCCATGCTGTCATCACTGCACACTCAGGGTGAGAGTGCTCCCCCAGCAGCACATACAGAGGTCACCCTGTCTGTGTAGGTGGTGGCCTGGCACTACAATGTCACAGCCAGTGCCCTATGTCCTGTGCAGATGCATCCTGGCCAGCCCACCATGTCTGACCTATACCCATGGTACCTTGCTGCTCATTATGCACATTGGCAGGCCAATACTGGCAGTAGTGCTGGCAGTGTGGGTTGGGGAAGGTGTTTGCAGCCAACACACACTGTATAGACAGACACACACTCCCACACCTATGCCAGCATTGTGCTACTATTGAGGGGGTGATTAGCCTTGGCCACCACACCGGTCCTGGGCACGGCACAGGCATGGATATGGTACGCAGTACTGCTGGGGGTCACTCCCCAGGGTGGTGAACACCGTCAGAGGCCAGGCCTGGAGCACGCACCGCAGACACCAAACAGATTGTTCGGATGGGGTCAACTAGCAGTATGTGCGTAACGTAGGGATATCTATCAGCCTGTACTCTTAGCAAACGTTTCAGAGCTGTGTACCTCAGGTGTAGGGTGACATTGCTAAGGTATGCAGGTGCTGGTATTGGGAGATGCACGCAGGGTCCAATGTTCTGCCTCTACAGGAGACATTGGCCAATGGGGCCTGTGGGTGTGGGTGTGGGTGTGTCTGCCCCTGTTGGCTGCTGCTTTACGGCAGCGCTTCCCCACTCCAGCCCAGTTTTGCATCACACTGTTCGGGTCTTCCTGCTGTCCCTCATGAATATGCATGAGCTACATCTACATGCCGTGGGGGTGGTGCATAGATATACAGCACAGGCATTTGTATGAGTGGCAGCATGGAACCTGACTGGTGTGTGGCCCACCAGGACTGCATTTGTGGGATTCTGCTGTAGGTTCTGTCCCTGTTCATGGTGTCTGTGCTCAGTGGGGTAAAAGATAGACGTATTACCATTGCATATGTCCGCGTCACAAAAGGTGTGTCCTTACTGTCACTGTTTATTTGTGGGGAAAATATGTGGGCAGGATTTCCGGTTGCCCCAGCTGGTCTTTGAACCTGTGACCTTCTGTTCTTGCATGCACTGTCTGTGTGCACTGCACCACTGTGTAGCCACAGCTTGGCTGAATTCCCTGGATAGTCCATGACTGTGGATCCGGCAGGGCCTGTCTGTTGCTGTGGACTGTGCCAGCCTGCACATGGCTAGGCCTCTGTCTTCTGTCGCTAGCAGCCACTGCCCCCTGCACCACATGTACTCGTCCGCCAACATGCTGGCATGAGCTTCTCCCATAAAAAGCAGGTGACCTGATTGGAATGTGGCAGTACGGGACTGCATTTGGGGTACTTGGCTGTGGGTAATGCCCATTGTTGTGGTGTGTGTGCGTTGTTGGGTAAAATATGGGTGTTTTCCCCATTCTTATGTCCCCTGCAATACAGGGGTGTCTGCGCTATCTGTGTTTAGTGGTGGGTAAAATATAGGGACTGGGCTGGCAAGTGCCCCAGCTGGGCTTTGAACCTCTGACCCTCGAGGTACTGACTCTGTCCGCTGCACCACACTATGGCCACATAGACAGTGCAGCCCCTGGAGGTAGTAAGCCTGGCAGAATGGAGTCACAAACCCTGCTCTACGCAAATTTACTGTGGGCATATGCACCCTGTCTGGTGACAAACGTGCACATAAACCCCGGCAATGACCACGGGAAATGGGGGACAAAATATCACCACGCTGGGCAACAGTGATATTAATGGGCAACCATAGCAAACACTCCCAGGAAAGCTCCACAAAAGGAAATGTTTTTTGGAAGAGTCTCCGCTCCGTAAACCCTTCCAAAATTCATTTCTTTTTTCTGGAGCTTTGCTGGGTGTGTTTTCTGTATTTGCCCATCACTATAACTGTTCCCCAGCTTAATTACTATTTTTAATAGTTCTGTTGTGGTCATTTTCTATTTTTATTTGCACTTTTGTGCTGTGCACATGTATCACACTGCTCACGTTTTGCTGGTTTCCCAGGTTTTCCTGTACATTGCTGACGGAAATGGTTTCTCTTCCCTTTAAATGCTTTCTACCACGAGTGTTTCCCTCGCGGTAGTTTTTACATGCAAATTCGGGCCCGATACTGTGCGGGGAGCCTCTCCCCTCCCACTCCACCCATTGACCCCGTCCCTCCGCCCCTCCGGAGCCTTCCTCCGCCCTCCTTTAGCCGTTCCACGCCTCTATCGGACATTTGCGGGCCCGCACTTGTACGGGGCCCGTTAGTGTGCCGCGCACCTTTGCGGGGGTGACACGCACGTGTGCGGGGCGTTTAAACGCATTTATTAGCGTTTCAGTGCCGCGTTTCCATGCGCTATTTTGCGGCACGCACATTTCCGGTTTTTAGTAAACATCCCCCTAAGAAAAATTCAAAATGATTTCCCTAGGAACTCTACTACCGTATTTCCAGAGACACAATTGGCTATGTTCTCTTGACCTAAAAGATGCATACATGCATTTACTGATATATCCCTTGCACAGACAGTATTTGTGCTTCATGTTTCAAGGAAACCATTATCAATACTGGGTTCTCCCCTTCGGTCTAGCCTTTGCCTCACCAAATGCATGGCAGTAGTTGCTGCCTACTTACATACCTTGGGGTATTCGTCTTCCCTTACTTAGATGACTGGCTGATCAGGGGAGACTCCCCTCGAGGTAAGACTCTGCGTTCATCGCACCATCACTCCAACACCTGGGATTTGTCATAAAACTTTCAAAAGTCTCACCTCGCTCCAACCCAATGACTGGAGTTCATCAGAGCATTCTTAGGCCCGAGCTTTCCTCTCACAGGATCTCTCTGCCCGCCACATCGAGCTGGCAAAAGGGGTACAAGAGCAAAGCCAAGTAACAGCTCAAGAGATGCTACGACAATTAGGACACATGACCTCCATGGTCCATGTCGTCCCCTATGCTCAGTTACACATGTAATAAGCGCAGTGGGCTCTGTCTTCCCCATGGACTCGAGCAAAGGGGCATCTAAGAGACAAGATCCATATTCACCCCTCAACTGATCAAGTTCCTTCACTGGTGGTGTTCCCCACAGAACCTATTTGTTGTGTCACCTTTTCAGATGCCCTCACCTCGATGCACCCTGACAGCGGATACTTCCAATCTGGGTTGGGGGGGGGTGCATCTGAATAACCTCACTATACAGGGACTGTGGACACCACAGGAATCTGCCCTGCAGATAAACCTGCTAAAACAATAGGCACTGACAAATGCTCTTCGAGTTTTTCAATCCCAACCTTCGGGGCAACCTGTTCTAGTCAGGATGGACAACCAAATTGCCATGTTCTACGTGAACAAACAGGGGGGGAATAGGGTCCCATCCCCTCTGTGAGGAAGCAATTTGCCTATGGTCCTTTGCCATCTCTCATCGCATTCACCTCAGAGCGGTGTATCTCCCAGGCGAACTCAATGTCCTTGCGGACAGGCTAAGCCATATCCTTCCACCACGTGAATGGACCGTGCATCAGGAGTCAGTTACTCTAATCTTCCAAACATGGGGAACCCCACTCATAGATATTTTTGCCACTCTGCAAAACACACAGCTTCCACTCTTCTGCTCCAGGATTTCTTCACTGCACCAACAGACCCTGGATGCCTTCCTCCTCCATTGGGGACAGGGACTTCTGTATGCATTCCCTCCCATCCCCTTGATACCCAAAACACTGTTCAAACTACATGCCGACAGGGGCTTGATGATTCTCATAGTCCCCTTTTGGCCCCATCAACTGTGGTTTCCTCTGCTTCTTCGCCATGCACAGACTCAGCCATTCAACCTGGGATGCGCACCCGATCTCTCTCAGGACCATAGGACTCTCCTCCATCCCAATCTTCACTCTCTACACCTGACAGCTTGACTGCTAAAGGACTAGTGCTTGCCAACCTCGACCTACCCCAGGCAATCCTTCTTGCATCTTGTAAGGATTCCACCAGATGATCTTATGCTTTCAAATGGTGTAGGTTTGCCCTCTGGTGCAACCCAAAGGTCAGTAACTCCTTTTCTTGCCTGGTGGAATCGCTTCTACAATATCTCCTCCATTTATCCTTGAAAGGTCTTAAAACAAATTCAGTGTGAGTTCACCTTAATGCCACTGCGGCCTCTCACAGACCAGTGGATGGACTATCTATCTCCTCACACGCTTCATGTGGTGTCTCCTGCTGTCCAAGCCACCAATTAATCAACTTCCAGTGGACTGGAATCTGAATGTGGTTCTGGCACAATTTCTAAAGTCACCTTTAAGAAATGCCATACTGGGTCAGACCAAGGTCATTCAAGCCCAGTATCCTGTTTCCAACAGTGGCCAATCTAGGTCATAAGTACCTAGCAGTTTCCCCAAAAGACACAGGTTCCACAATGCTTGTACTGGGTCAAGCATTGATATCCTGGGTCCCTTCTTAATAATGGTTTATGGACCTTTCCTACAGGAACTTGTCAAAACCTTTTTTAAACCCAGCTACACTAACAGCCTTTACTACATCCTCCGGGAACAAATTCCAGAGTTTGATTACACGTTGAGTGAAAAAATATTTTCTTTTATTAGTCTTATATAGTTTACCCTGTAGCTTCATTGCATGTCCCCTAGTCTTTCTATATTCTGATAACGTAAACAATCGATCTACGTTTACCCATTCCACTCCGTTCATTAATTTATAGACTTCTATCATATCTCCCCTCAGCCGTCTCTTCTCCAGGCTAAAGAACCCTAACCTTTTTAGCCTTTCTTCATAGGAGTATCCTTCCATCCCCTTTACCATTTTGGTGGCTCTTCTCTGAACCTTTTCTAATAACGCTATATCCTTTTTAAAATATGATGACCAGAATTGCACACAATATTCAAGGCGCGGTCTCACCATGGAACAATATAGAGGCATTATAATATCTTTTGTTTTATTTTCCATTCCATACCTAGCATTCTATTTGCTCTCTTGGCTGCTGCTGCACACTGGGCCGAGGGTTTTAACATGTGTGGTAAGGAAAGCTGTATAGAAGGGATGGAATGGGAAGAAAGTGAGACCTGTGCCTTTAAAAGCAGAGATCAACAAGTTCCCATAGTAACCACAAGCTTCCGAGGCAGACTACAACTAGTACTAAGCCCCGCCCACTTAATGACGTTAGAGCTAGGTTGAGCCCTAACAGCTCTCACGTGTGCAGGGAGAAAGGCGTGGTGCCTAAGAAGCACCAGTTTAAAACTGCTTCAGTGTTTGATAGAGAGGAGGAAGGTGAGAAGCAAAGCAGGCAGCAGCAGACACGGCAGAACTTGCAGGAAAGCACGCAGCAAGAGAGTCCGAAGCAGCTGGGAGCTGAGCAGCAGAGAGCCCTGGAATCAAGGCAGAAACGTGTCTCAAGGTACCTCAGAGAAAGGAAGCTGGAGGAGTCAATTCCCAGGTGGGGAAACAGCTCGGGAAGCCAGTTGAGCCCTGGAGGTAGAGAGAATAAGTTGCCTGAAGTTAGTAGCAAAGCTCTTTCTGAAGAAGTGGTTAGAGAGCTAAGAAAAAAAGTGTC
Source organism: Ichthyophis bannanicus (assembly GCA_033557465.1). NCBI lineage: Eukaryota > Metazoa > Chordata > Amphibia > Gymnophiona > Ichthyophiidae > Ichthyophis > Ichthyophis bannanicus. The sequence continues at coordinate 737,750,477 of CM066035.1, forward strand.
AGACGCTGTGTTAGCCAGAAGGCTGTAAAGCAAGCTTCAGACAGAAATAAGAAGTGTGCCAGTGACTGCCGTGACTCAGCAGTGAGAGATATTGAAAGGCTGATAAGGAAGAGAGAAACTCTGTCTTTAAAGCCTGTGGCTACAGATCAGAGAGAACACTTGCTGCTAAAGCTGGATGAGCTGCTGCAGGTTGTAAATCATAAATCCTATGATACCCGTCCACAGGAAGATAGCTCTAGTGAGTCTACTCATGAAATGGAAATAGAATTGTGTGAAAGCCCATGTGAAAGTGATACTGAAGAAATGCAATGTTCTTATTGCAAGGCAAACGAACTGAACATGTGCTAAGCTCAAGCCCATGTGAAGGAGTGGTTTGTTTAAAGCAATTATAAGCTTGTTTCTGTGAACTGAGAAGGGAAAGAAACTTGCTAGAAGTTTGAAAGCCAATGTAGCTTGTTTCTATATGGTGTGAAAGAAAAGAAACTTGCTGGAAGTTTAAAAACAGTTATAACCTCTTTTCTATGGAAGCTGTGAAAGAAAATAAACTTGTTGAAAGTTTTAGTTACTTTGATATGGTCAACAGCCTTAGCTTCTTTCTGGTAACTACCTTCTAAAGCTAAGAGTTGACAATGTGAAGAAGAAATTCCTGTCTGTTTGAGTTAAGCCTGTTGGAGTTTATTTATCCTTTGCCTTTGGGAGAAATTATCCTTACCTGTGTTTAATGCAACGAATTTGATGGGAAACCCTGAAAAATAAATTTCTCTGTTTTTGCAAAACAAACCATGTGGTCACACTGCTTGCTCAAAGAATAGCTGAAACTACATATCCCAGCAGTCCATGCTGGCAGCCATATTGGGGACAGTATTCAGAAGGGCAATTAAGGCGAGCCCTCTTGCTCATCGGCCACCGGCCCGGGTGGGAGGACGCGACACATGTTATCCACAATGACGCCTAAATCTTTTTCCTGGGTGGTGGTTCCTAATGTGGAACCTTGCATCGTGTAACCATAGTTTGGGTTGTTCTTCCCTAGGTGCATAACTTTGCATTTGTCCACATTAAATTTCATCTGCCATTTTGATGCCAGTCTTCCAATTTATCAAGATCCTCTTGCAATTTTCCACAGTCCTCTTGGGTTTTAACAACTTTTAATAGTTTTGTGTCATCTGCAAATTTGATAACCTCACTTGTTATTCCCCTTACCAGGTCATTTATGAATATGTCAAAAAGCAGCGGACCCAGCACAGATCCCTGGAGTACACCACTATTCACCTTTCTCCATTGGGAAAATTGGCCATTTAGCCCTACCCTCTGCTTTCTATCTTTTAACCAGTTCCTGATCCACAATAGTACACTGCCTTCTATCCCATGACTCTTTAGTTTTGCCAAAAGTCTCCGATGAGGGACCTTGTCAAAGGCTTTCTGAAAGTCCAGATAAACTATATCAACCGACTAACCTTTGTCCACCTGTTTATTCACACCTTCAAAAAAACAGACAAGATCTTCCTTGTCTAAAGCCAGGTTGGCTGTCTCCCATTAGGCCATGACTATCTACATGCTGAGTAATTTTGTTCTTTATGATGGTTTCTACCATTTTTCCCGGTACTGACGTCAGGCTCACTGGTCTGTAGTTTCCTGGATCACCCCTGGAACCCTTTTTAAAAATTGGCGTTATATTGGCGATCCTCTAATCTTCAGGTATTACAGATGATTTTAATGAAAATTCACAGATTACTAATAGCAGGCCTGCAATCTCATATTTCAGTTCTTTCAACACCCTTGGATGTATACCATCCGGTCCAGGTGATTTGCTACTGTTCAGTTTATCTAATAGTTGTAATACATCTTCCCGATGTATCGATATTTCCTTCAATTCTTCCGCACCTTTAAATACCACTTCAGTCATGGGTAACCTCCCTACATCTTCCTCAGTAAAGACCAAAGCAAAGAATTCATTCAGTCTCTCCACTATCGCCTTGTCACCTCTTAGTTCCCCTTTAACCCCTCTATCATCTAATGGACCAACTGACTCTCTCACAGGTTTTTTGCTACGAATATACTTGAAAAAATCTTTATTTCGTGTTTTTGCTTCCGCAGCAAGCTTCTTCTCAAATTTTCCCTTTGCCTGCCTTATCAATGCCTTGCATTTGACTTGCCAGTGCCTGTGCTGTTTCCAGGTTTCGTCGTTTGGCTCTTTTTTCCATTTCCTCAAAGATGCTTTTTTGGCAACAACAGCGTCTCTGACTTCACCTTTAAACCATGCTGGCAGTTTTTTGGACTTCTTTCCATTTTTCTTAAAGTGTGGAATACAGCTGTTCTGGGCTTCCAAGATAGTATTTTTCAACAACACCCAAGCTTGATGTAAGTCTTTAACCTTTGCAACTACTCCTTTTAGTTTTTTCTTAACTATTTTCCTCATTTTATCATAGTCTCCTTTTCGAAAGTTAAAAGGTAGTACTGTGGATATCTCCAGGAACAAGCAGGAATGAGTCTTCACATATGGGTACGTCGGTACCGACGGAGTCTGCGCGGGAACACTTCCCAGCATCCAATCAGAAAGCCTTTGGAAGCATCCCAACGCGCCTGCGTGCTGCCTTCCCGCCTTCCCAACTGCCTCTCCTCAGTTTTCGTTTTTCCACGGAGCCGGCAGGACGTCCTCCTGTCACTGCAGAAAATTAATCTTTTATTTTTTGGTTTTCTTGTGGTCGCGGCTGCCTTCCCCGACGCCACCTGTACCGCTGGTGTTTCTTTTTTCTTTTCTTGTAAAATTTTTCCTTTTTAAGGAATATTTTTCCTTCTCAGTGTCTCACAGTTTTTCAGGCCTGCTAGGCCTCTCCACTTTCCTTGATGGAACCGCCAGCCACTATCCCCAAGAAATGTATAAACTTTGGCGGTACATTCTTAAGGTTGGACACTCACAATTGGTGTCTAACCTGCTTGGGTCCTGGCCATTTTCCTCCGGAGTGTCCCTCTTGCAATACTATTGTTGGAAGAAGTTTTCAACATCAAGTTCCCCTCGACACGCGGTCCCCAACCAGTTTCTGGGCACCGACCATATCTTCTTCTACACAATATCAGGTAACCCAAAAACAGTCTGTTAAGACTAGCCAGTCCTCGAGTGGCAGATCTCATGTACAGCATAGAGATGCCTCCGGCCTTGCCCTCGAGAATCCACTGGATCCAAAACCCCAGTGGGAGTCTTTTGTCTCCAAAGCCCGTGTGGGGTTTCAGGTTGTTCCTGAGGTTCACCCCTCACAGAACATACCTGAGCCATGCCCGGTGGTGGCATCCGCTTCGAGCGGTACCGATACCCCGGCATTGGCAATGGTGTTGGATGAAACATTCCTCACCAAGGATCGTGGTCTGGCGTTCTTGGTACCTACGGGGCCGTCGGATACGCTACAGACCGACCTTCCAGTATCGACCGACGTGGGTACCCTCCAGATGTGCATCGATAGACTCTCTTCCTTCGATGCCGAGTCTGGAATCGATCTCCAGTCTGGAGGACTGGATACCAACACACCTCGGCACCGACACCACATGGTACCGAAGGCTCGGTTCCGATAATTCGGATCCGGCACTCTCGGTTTCTTCAATACCGTTAGAGTTGCCACCGGCTGGTCTTCATCTACCGGTATCGGATACGGTAATGAACTCTGTACCGTTCTCCACAGTACCATTGCTGTCGGTGCCTTCCATGCTTCTCTCATCAGGCTCGCTTCCCTCGATACCGAGTTTGGAATCGATCCCTAACATGGAAGATGTGCTACTGATCGTCGCTGGTCCTGACCTCCTGCAGTACCGGAGACCATCCTCTAAGGATCCCATACTGCACCATTCAGGATCTTCTATTCCTATAAACTTCGATAGATCCCTCGGTGCCAATGCTAGTTCTTCATCAGATCTAGCCAATCCGAAGGAAGTTCCCTCTTTTCAGGCTTTCCTCCTGGATATGGCAAAATCACTTGCCATTTCTATTCCTGGACAAGATCCTACACAAGGGAATACAGGATCCATCCATATTCCTGGCAAAGCAAAGGAGAACATCATGCTTCCTTTGCAACATTCCTTGCAGGATCTCCTTCTACGAATGTGGGAAGCTCCTTTAAAGGTACCCCCACCTTCCAGAGCAACTGATCTTCTATATCAGGTGCCCCCTCTCCAGGATTTCAAAAGACTCAACTTCCTCATCATTCCATTGTTGTAGAATCAGCAATGAGGCTGGTGAAGAGTTCTAAAAAGCACTCTTCTTATCCGCCAGGTCGTGAGTCTAAGACTTTAGATGCCTTTGGATGCCAAAACTTCCAGGCATCCATGCTTTCAGCAAGAATTCTCTCATATATTTTTATATGGGGTTATCGCTTGAGGAGGTCACAAAGAAATTACATTTTTTGACTCCTTTTCTTCAAGAGCCCAAGAATGCAGACTATTCCTCACTGGTTAGTCATGCTCACAATATCTCTAGGTTTCTGACTCGTGCTTCCCTAGACTCTTTCGAGTCTGTTAGCAGAACTTCTGCTATAGCTATAGGGGCACGACGTAAAGCCTGGCTCCAGGCTTCTGACTTGGACAAATGGGCACAAGAACGACTGGGAAATACTCCTTGCACTGGAGAAAATCTCTTCAACAAGGAGTCTTTACTCCAGGTTGCTCAGTTAACCACTGATTTTCCTGTTTCCAGAGGCTGTTCTACGCCTTCTTCTTTCCCAGTAGGTAGGAAATATCCTACCAAACTTTCTTCCCTTAGGGGGAGAAGGTTTTATCCATCATCTGCCCATCATACAGATGTTCCCAAACAGGGGAAACATCGCCCTAGTCTGAAGAATCCACAACTTCAACAGGGTCAACAAACCCAGCATTCGCAGGGTTTCAAATAGATCATCAGGGCCCCTCTTGGTTGGTGGGTTGAGTAGCAGTCTGCTTCTTTTCATTTGCAGTATCTGCACTAACTTTATCCTAACCTTCCTAGATATCTCTTCATGAGACATCTTTTCTTTAACTTTAAGAGTCTTTATGATGATCATGCACATTCTTAACATGTTTTCCTCTTCCTCTTGGAGGAAAGAGAGGTAACACCTATCATTAGACAGTTGTTTCCCTGTACTGGCATGTATCATCTCACCTCTCAGAGACTTCCTCCATAGTCGGTCTCTTTCATCTTCATCTTACTACAACATTGGTTGGTAAGAGTGGCTCTTTTAAACTGGTAAGCCCTTTGGTCCTCTACCTGTTCTACCGGGGGATTCTCCCTTCTGGAGTTGCCCCCCCCCCCCTCTTACCTTAGGACACCACATCAGACATCAGGAAATCCTACCATGTCTGTTGTTTCTTTTTCCCAATCTAAAAAAGGGAGAAAGAAAAGAAACTTTTATCAGCTGCCCTGGTAGTTGCTGCAGTTACAGCAATTCCTAGTGGTTAATCCATTGATTCTGTTCGCCTAGCCTCAGTGCTACGCTCCAAACAGGTTATCAACCTTGTTTGGGAAACCCTATTATCACACTCTGGTTGGTTAACTCCTATTCTTCGCCCTTGTCCTTGGCAGAATAGCTCGTTACCTGCTGGCTTTTCACAGCCAGTTTTTTCTTCTAACCAACCTGCAGCATGCTCTCTGCAACCCTACAGAGTAGCTTTGCACTATGGGCCCTTGCTAGAGAGCATTTGTATTTGGCTTAGCAGATAAACCTAGATGGTTAGGAGGGGTTCCCCCAGTCATGTTCCATGACTGGCTGGCATTCCCTAACCTTACCATCTCATCTTAAATCTCTTTTGAGATATAAGCTTCAGGCCTTCATTACGTGAAAACCTAAAGAATGGCCAATTCCTCGGCTTGGCCCATATCTCCTTTGGTCTTCTTGTCAGAGATAATTTTCTTCAGTGGCAGCTAGAAGACGCCTAATACCCATCTTGCCCTCATAGGTGGGTCACTAGGGTATCTTCCTCCAGTGGCGTCCTCCATCCACTCTCCATACTGCAATTCTGGAGAGATCTGGACTGCCTGCCTGCAGGCTGAAGTTATCCTCTGCAATTTTTCACGTAGGCCATCCTGGTTATTCAAGACCTCAAATTCTAAAGAGAATTCAGACTTCTTCTTGTCAGAGAGACTTTTCCTCTGACTCTGCCAGTCATAACCAGGAAAAGAGGTTTCTCTATTGTCACGTGCACCACCTTGGCAGAGTAATAGATCAAGGTAGGTTGGACACAAAAATATATAAGGTTGAGTTTGGCAGGTGTTTCACAGGGCCCAGGGACTTATAGCCTGGTAGCCTCCTTGTTACCAAATCTCAAAGAACACAAAGGTCAGAGTGGAAGGAAAACAAAGGCATTTATTTCCCCTTCTTGCAAAGGTTCAAACGCTTGGGCAATAACATCAACACAAGTGTCCTTACTTCAGATTAGAAGAAAAAGTAAAACATGAGTTTAAAGCAAAACTGTTATCTTCACAGAGTGGTGTACAAGAACAAACATTTTCTATTCCACAAGTTATAGTTTATACGCTAGGCAAGGACTCCAGGCTTCCTGTCATGCAGTAATTACAGTCCATTTCGGTATCCGAAAGCTCTTTAGCAAATTCCACTTGCATCGGTTCCACTTCGGAAGCCTCTGAAAACTGAGTTAGTAGTTTCTGGCAAATTGTAGTCAGGCTTCTTATATAACTTTTGTATGACCTCCCAATGCTCAGGGTTAAGCGTAGGGCGTCGGTCCTGTGCTCTCCTATACTGAGAACACTCCTCCTTCTGCAAGGATTTTACATTAGCTTCATGCAAACCTTTCTCATTAAAAAGTCTCTTATTTGATAAACGTTTCTTGTACGTTGTATCATAGGCAGTTTTATATGGACAGTATTCTTCTGCTCCCTGTCCTCCCCATATACCAGCAGTCTGAAACCTGCTTCGAATAAAATAAGGGTTACCTTTTATCTTTGGCTTTTCTACTCCAGGTGAGGGTTGAGGCCTGCCTCGGCTGGGATTCTGACTTGCCTGAGCAATAGGCCTTAGGTTCTCCAGCCATCCTTCAGTTGGCTTTCTACTGCAGTCACAGCAATGCCTTCGCCTCTCTGGACGAAGAGCACTCACTCTCGATGGAACTGTCTCTCCTTCTCCTCGGTTGCTCCTCTCTTCATGCCACAGTGGCTGCTGCTGCCTTCTGCTAAACTCCTGTCCAAGGGCTACTGCTTCAGCCCTTCCTTTCCCAGAACTGGCTGCTTCTTCTGCTGGTCCTGCCTCTTCTCCTGGTCCTGCTTCTTCTGCTGGACCTGCTTCTCCTGCTGGAGCTGCTTCTCCTCCTGGAGCTGCTTCTCCTCCTGGAGCTGCTTCTCTTCTTGGACCTGCTTCTCCTCCTGGAGCTGCTTCTCTTCTTCTCCAGTCTTCCAGACTCTTTTTAAGAGGTACTCCTCTCTTCCTTGATTGGAGGCTGGCTGGCATTACCTCACGACCTATGGGGCGTGGTTCCTCAGTCTCTCGGAGGTCCCTCTTGCTCCCTCTATCTGGTTCCTCGAAATATTGCAGCTTGTGCCCGACTTTTCCTGTGTTTAAAACATTTTCTTCTGTTCCCAGAGGGTCTGCTGCGTGACACTATGGGGTATGTTTACTAAACCGGGCTAACGGTTAACCCGGGCTATCTGCCACTAAATCCCATATTATTCAATGGGACCTAGTTGCAGATAGCCCGGGTTAACCGTTAGCCTGGTTTAGTAAACATACCCCTATATATCTCTTCAAGTAGGTATCAACCTTCTTGCTGTTAGATAAATCTTCCTCTCTCCCCATATCCCTATGGGGGATCAGGTTCTATAGACATCTCTCCATCCACATACCTGGAGACATGTATCTATAGGCCTACATATTCATATATGTTTGTATATGTGTGTGTGTGTGTATATATATATATATCTGTGTGTCTTCTGCCCATACATATCTCTTTATAGATATATGCATATATACCCTATATGTGTATATATTTAAATATATATTGTGGCGGTCGCGCCCCTACCAGGCGGTCGCCTAGTAGGGACGGGAAGCCATCTTGAATTCCTCTTTACCAAGGATTGTAGTTGTGTATAGAGATAAATGAACCAAGTGGTTGTTTCAAAGCACACAGGAATTTTATTAGCTTCCGTGGCAAGCGGGTAACAAATCTTTAAAGCAGTTGTACACTCAAGTCAAAGAAAATAAAGGATAATCTTCTCCCATTAAAGCAAAGCTTACAACCAGTGTTGTAGTAGAATTATTTACACAGGCTTTCTCTCACTGCTCTCAGGCTTTCATTACTTAGCCACAATGCACATATCACAGTCCATCTCAGAACAAGCTGAAGTCGGGTCACTTTCTTTACCTTCTACCTCCATGCTTTCTGCTGAGCTGTAACTTGGCAAAGTTTGAAAACGCTCGGGCACTTTATGCTTAATGTTCTTTAACAGGTTAAACAGCCTATTCCACTGAATAGCCCCTTCTCCTCTAGGTAGGACTTCAACGGGCTTCTCCTGTTCAGTTTCTCCTGAAAACCCCTTCTTCCTAATCCGGGTTTTCTCAGGCCTAAACCTCTCTTCAGAGTCAGAGCAAGAAACACAGGGTTTTGGCTTTACTGCTTTCTTTCTCCTACCTTGGAGTCTTGTTGCAGCACCTTCCTGGCTGAGGCTTCTGTGGCTTGTGACTCTCTCTGCCTCTGAGCTAGACAGGGAATCAGGGCAAGACCTCCACTTCCCTTCCTGGGGCTTCTGCTGCCTGCAGACAGACCCTTCATCAGAGGAGTCTAAGCACTCTTGCCTTAGCCTTCTCAAAGCCAATCTTTTCTCTCTCTCCCTCTTGCCAGTCTGTTTGGTCCTCAGCCTGGAACCTTCTCTGTAAATTCCTTGGCTGCAGTGCTGGCTGCTCTTGTCTCTGCTGCTGCTCTCTTTGTGGCTGCTTCTCTCTTGGCTGCTTCTCCCTTGACTGCTTCTCTCAACTTTGTTTGTTTTCTCAAACTTAAACGTTGAGCAGGGCACCTCCCTTCCTGACTCCACCCACTTGTACCTCCTACTCTTACCTGGGGTTGTCATGGAGTCTGGGAGTGGCTTAAACTTAGCTTTACCCTCTTGGTTTCTCTCGGGGATTTTGCTGTGGTGTATGTGTTCTAGTGCACCCATCCCCCGAAAAGAAGAAAAAGTTCTTCTTTCTCTTTTATTTCCATGCTGAGCTGCACTCTCCTTACCACAATATATATATATGTATACATGTATATTTATAGATCTACTGAGATATATTTTTAGATAGATCTGTATCCATATACTTATCTGTCTGTTAGGTTCGGATATCCTTACATTCCTATCAGATCCAGATAGATGGGCACTACCCCTATCAATGCTGTGCCAGTATGCTTAGGGGGCTACACTTACAACCACTTCCTGTAGTAATTAATAAACTTTTTTTCTCACCATAACCTTTTAGGTTAGGTACTCCTGAAGCTCTCCATGTACCTTTTTCTTTCCTAATTGACCCCATTTAGGAAAGACATTGCGGAGCTTCAGTTACTCTAAAGCTTAACGCTCCTGAGTCTGTCCTTACTTTCTTATCAGATACAAGGGTCTCCATACCCTTTATTCCCTACATGGACTGATTCCAACCCCAGTCCAGTTAGGTCAGACTCATTTTTTCTTTTGTTCCTAAATTTGTGCTGCTTTTGGACCAAAAGAGCTTAAGCTTTCTTTAATAGTACCTTCTGCGTCTCCGCTGAAGCTCTACCTACTATACTACCCCAGTTTTTCCCCTGGAGCTATTTCTCACCCTGAAGGGTTCTGACCTCCACTTGTTTTTCTACTTTCTTACCTCTACTTCTCAGTAAGATACCCCTTGAGCACATTCACTGGCTCTTCTAACAGATCCATATGTAGCTCAGTGGACTTGTGCCATGCCAACAAAGGAGGCCCAGATTTCAATATTCTACTACTAAATGCCCTCTATACAGGGTCTTCCCCTTTAGAAGCCCTGTTCTAGTCAGCTGTTCCACAGCTCCTTTTCTGTATTCAACTCCTACCCTCCATCCCCAGGATGCCTGAGGTCCTGAGGAATAGCATGGCTCGCTCTAGACTTGCAACATGCTAGGACTCCCTCTGGGCATCTAAGCTTGGGAGTCCCCATATGTGAAGACTCATTCCTGCTTGTTCCTGGAGATAGCACAGTTTCTCCAGGACCAAGCAGGAAGTCAGTCCTCACATATGGGTGTCATCGGCGCCGATGAAGCCCCAGCGGAGCATTTCCCCAGCTTTCCATGAAAGCCTTTGGGAATACTGGCACGCATGCGCGGTTCCCTTCCCGCCTAAAGGTGCCATCTTACCTCAGTCTCTTTTTTTCCGTGAATCCCACCGGACTTGTGTCCTGTTCTCCCGGATAAAAGTGATTTTTTGTTCGGTGATTTTTCGCTATTTTTCTCTGGTTCGACGCCGGTTCCGCTCCTGCCGGGTTCGGTACACCGGTATAGAGCCCGTTTTCTTCTTTTTTTGGTTTTTGCCCTTAGTGGCTGGTGTTCGCGCCCTTTTTTCGTTTTTCCCTGGAAGGCCGTACTTTTGACCTCGCAGGGGCTCTTTTTTCCCCGATGGCTTCCAGTGGTTTCAAAAAGTGTGATCGGTGTAAGAAACTTATGTCTCTCACCGACACACACGACTGCTGCCTTTGGTGCCTCGGCCCTGACCACGACCCCAAGTCGTGTGCGCCATGTGGGAAGATGTCTTCCAAGGCACTACGAAGTCGACAGCACCAAAAGGAAAGGCTTTTCTCGGACTCAGCCTCCGGCCGGGCCCGGACCTCGTCTGAGGCCTCGGCATCTTGGGATTCCGATCCCGAGCGCTGTCGAAGCTCCTCGGACAGGGGGTCCCCCGACCGGGAACGCAAGAGAAAGAAGCGGCTCATGAGGGCGGCGGCGGAGGAGGTCCCTGGTCCCTCGAGGGTCAGGCCTAAGACCCCCGACCGCCGTCTCGGGCCCGTGGACCAAGAGAAGCCTGCCAAAGTTCCTCGCCTGGAGCTGGAATCTTCTGGACACGTAAGCCCCGTAGTCCTCGTGGACTCTCCTCCCAGAGAGCCAACGTCGGGCCCGGCGCCACCGGGGCCCGAGTCGGTGGCTGCTGCATCTCCCGAGCTGAGTCTCAGGATGACTGCCTTGGAAAGCAGATTGTCTTCCTTCATGGAGCAGCACCGGGCACTGATGGCCAGCCTGTCTGGCACATCTGCCCCGACCACCGGGACATCGACTTCAAAGTCAACCCCGGAGACCGAGCCGATACTCGAGACCCTTGTGGCTCGAAGTCGTCCTCGGTCGAGGTCTCCCTCGACCTCCCGTTCGGGACTGAGGGTATCTGCCGGTGCCCCCGGCGTCGGGGCGGGTGCCTCGGGTCCCCGCGGGGTCGGACCCTGACTCCTCCTCGGATGAGTTCTCCTGGGAGACGGAGGATGAGGAGTCTCCCGATACTTTTAAGACTCGCTGCATCCCGTCGGACTCACCGCAGTCTGAGCCCCGGAGTAGATCCCCTCCGGAGGACACTAGGTTCTCGGAGTTCGTCCGGGATATGGCCGCTGCCTTGGCTATCCCTGCCGACCCCGAGGAAGAGCCTCGAGCCGAAGAGCTCGATGTTCTACAGTACGACTCTCCTCCAAAGGAGGCCTTTACTGTCCCGGTTCCTCCGATGCTGGAACGGCTCCTCTTCCGGATGTGGGAGGCACCGGCCTCAGCGCCGGTTCTAAGCAAGCAAGTCGATTCCATCTATCGACTCCGCAAAAGCCCTGGTTTCCAAAAAGGACAGCTACCACTCCACTCCATGGTTGTGGAATCGGCCATGCATCATCTGAAGAGCCAGAAGATGCACTCCGCGATGCCCCCCGGCAGGGAGGCCCGAAACCTCAATGGCGTCGGTAGAAAGTGCTTCCAGGGGTCTATGCTTGCTTGCCGTGTCCAGTCTTACCAGCTGGGGTCCACCAAGAAACAGCAACTGCCACGTGGGCAACAGGAACCAGTCAGAGACCGTGGCAGTCTTACCAGCTGTACATGGGCATGTACTTCCGAGACCTGGCCAAGGAGTTGGCCGGGTTCTCTGCTGGTCTCTCCGGGGAACCCTTGCAGAGATTCAAGTCCTTGTACTCGGGGATTCGGGAATGCTCTAAGTTCATTTCCAGCGCCGCCTACGATGGCTTCGAGGCTTCGGCCCGAGTTGCGGCTGCCGGCATCGCGGCTCGACGCCAGGCGTGGCTGCAGTCATCGGACCTCGAGCCATGGGTTCAGGACAAGTTGGTCGATGTCCCTTGCCGAGGTGAGAACCTTTTTGGCAAGCCCGTGACTGAGAAGGCCGCTCAGCTCGAGACCGAGCACCTCACCCGGACAAGGCTGTCGAGGAAAACCTCTGCCCTTTCACACAAAAGAAGGGCTTGGGTAAAAAGTCCTTTTACCTGAGGAAGGGCACTGCCTACAAACAGTACCCTCAATATCAGGCTGCCCAAGCTGCCCCCCAGGGTCAGCAAGCCAAGGGCCAGGGTAATGGGCCCCGTAGGCAGAGGACCCCCAAGCCTCCTGCCCTTGCTTCCAATCAGCAGGGTGGGTGTTTTTGACTCCTTGAGCATAGCCACGCCATCCCTTCTCTCCCAGCCCTGCACAGGCGGTCACCTTGTACTCTTTGCCCAGCAGTGGCCTCTCATTACCACCGACAGTTGGGTGCTGGACATAGTCCAAAAGGGCTATGCCCTGCATTTTCATCAACTGCCTCCTCCTTACTTTCCAGGAGAGCCCTTGAGGCCTCCCCTGCACACAGCCCTTCTCCTTCAGGAACTTCAGGGTCTGTTGGAAGACAGGGCGGTGGAGCCTGTGCCTCCTCACTTCCAAGGTCACGGTTTCTACTCCAGGTATTTATTGGTACCCAAAAGGACCGGTGGCCTTCGGCCCATTCTAGATCTCAGGAACCTCAACAAGTTCCTAGAGAAAGAAAAATTCAAGATGCTTACTCTTGGGACACTTCTGCCCTACCTCCAGCAGGGAGATTGGCTATGCTCCTTAGATCTGAAGGATGCGTACACTCACATCCTCATTCATCCAGACCACAGAAAGTACCTAAGGTTCATTGTGGGAGGAAACCATTATCAGTACAGAGTACTACCATTTGGCCTGACCTCCGCTCCCAGGGTCTTTACCAAGTGCCTGGCAGTGGTTGCGGCCTACCTGCGAAATCAAGGCATCTTTGTCTTTCCCTATCTGGACGACTGGCTCATCAGGGGTCAGATGTGCCAGGAGGCCAGACAAGCCACCTCAGAACCATTGCTCTGCTTCAGAACGTGGGCTTTGTCATAAACTTCGCAACGTCCACTTTGCTCCCCTCCCAGAACTTGGAGTTCATAGGGGCAAGGTTAGATTCTCAACTGGCAAAGGCATTCTTGCCAGAGGACAGGGCCCAAAGACTGATGGACGTGGCCAAACAGTTCCTAAACAGGCCCATAGTCTCCGCTAGACTCTGTCTCAGACTTCTGGGCCACATGGCTTCGACAGTACAAGTGACTCCCAATGCCAGGCTCTATATGAGGCCTGCACAGTGGTGCCTTCGGACTCAGTGGTCACAGGCCTCAGGCAGCCTAAGAGACAGGATCAGGGTGTCCAAACACTTTTTGACCTCCCTTAGCTGGTGGCTACATCCACCCAACCTACTGAAGGGGATGCCCTTCCGGATGCCAGAGTACTCGGTAGTCTTAACCACCGACGCCTCTCTACGGGGCTGGGGTGCTCATTGTCTAGACAAGTGCACCCAAGGCCTCTGGTCTCCTTGGGAGGCAGATCAACAGATCAATCTCCTGGAACTCCGGGCTATCCACTTAGCTCTCAAGGCTTTTTCTCCTGCCCTAGCTCAACGGTCAGTCCTGGTTCAAACAGACAACCAGGTGGCAATGTTTTATGTGAACAAATAGGGCAGGACAGGGTCCAGGCTCCTCTTTCAGGAGACTCAGGACCTTTGTTCCTTTGCCCTGAAACACAACATGCTTCTCAGGGCAGTGTACCTTCCAGGCCAGGAGAACTGCCTGGCCGACCGGTTGAGCAGAATTCTGCAGCCCCATGAGTGGCAGCTGCATCCCTTAGTGGTTCAAAAGATCTTCCTACAATGGGGTCTCCCTTGGATAGATCTGTTTGCCAGTCTGCTGAACAAGCAACTGCCCAAGTTCTGCTCCAGACAACCGCATCCTTTGAGGATAGCACCGGATGCTTTTCTAATATCCTGGTCTCAGGGCCTCCTATATGCGTTTCCTCCCACGCCCTTGGTGGCCCGAACTTTGTTCAAGATTCTTCAGGACAAGGCCTCGGTCCTGCTGGTTGCTCCCAGGTGGCCGAGACAACCTTGGTTTCCACTTCTGCTTTAGTTGGCAGTGGATCCACCACTGCCTCTGGGGTTGCAACCCGACCTTCTCTCTCAGGATCAGGGTTCCCTTCTGCACCCCAATCTCAAAGCTTTCAATGTGATGGCCTGGAGGCTGCAAGGGTAGTTTTGGCTCCCTGGGGCCTACCTCAGGAAGTTGAGGAGGTTGTTCTAGCCTCTAGGAAGCAGTCCACTAGGAAAACCTATGCTCTGAAGTGGAAAAGGTTATCTCCAGGAACAAGCAGGAATGAGTCTTCACATATGGGTACGTCGGTACTGACGGAGCCTGCGCAGGAACGCTCCCCAGCTTCCCAAAAAGGAAAGCTTTTGGGAGCATCCCACAGCGCCTGCGCGCTGCCTTCCCGCCTTTCCTAACCGCCCCTCCTCAGTTCTTCTTTGCCGCAGAGCCAGCAGGTCGAGCCCTGTCACCGCTGAAGAAGTTCTTTGTTTTATTTTATTTCTTTGGTCGCGTGTCTGCCTCCACCGACTCCGGACCGGTACCGCCGGTCTTTTCTTTCTTTTCTTTAAAAAGAAAAAAATATATATATAATTTCCCTCACTTGGTGTATTTTTCTCTTGGGCCTTAGGCCTCACAAGAAATCTTTTCCTCATGGAAAAACCAGCCACCGGGTTTTAGAAATGCACTAAGTGCAGCGGTACTATTTCTGTTACAGACACCCATGAATGGTGTCTTAAATGTTTGGGTCCTGAACACTCCATTTCGGATTGTCCATCCTGCTCTTTGATGTCTAAACGGGGTTTACAGAACCGAGCAGCTAAGCTCCATGTGCTGTTTCCTGCAGATGCAGCTTCGGTAGCATCGACGTCTTCCAGGGCTTCTTCTTCCCCCAATGGATCTCAGGTAACCAAACATAAATCCAGCCGGTCCTCGAAGGGTAGATCTCCCTCTAAGCATCGAGATGCCTCCGGGCTTGCCCTCGAGGATCCTGCACCAACAAAACAACCCCGGCGGGAAGCTCCGGCTTCCAAAGCTCCACCTATGGGGTTACAGGTTGACATCGATGCCACGGCCTCGACCGATCACCTGTTAGACTGCTCTGGGGTACCGGTGCAACCTTCCGGTACCGAATTCCAGGCATTCATGGCGTCGATGGATCAGAATGTTCTGTCCATGCAGCAGGCTATCAATGCCTTCATTCAAGCTGCGACGCCGCTGATACCACAACAAACTCCGTTGTCGGTATCGGCTCGGGTACCGGCACCAGCGCCGCTACCGGTACCGACTGCATCGGCATCGACATCGACTAGGATACCGACTGCAGCGGTTCATCGGTACCGAGTCGGTACCGATGACCCCCGATGTCGATACCGCTCGATACGCGTACCGAGCGTTAGAAGAGCACCCTGACAGATGGTACTTTGATTCCTCTGGTGATTCTGATACATCAGAGGAGTCTGCTGAAGTATCCATTGCCCATCCTGAAGAGCCTTCTTCTCCAAAAAGAAGAATGTCTCCTCCAGAGGATTTGTCCTTTCAAGACTTCATAAGAGAAGTTGCTAAAGGACTTTCTATTTCAGTAACCTCTGAATCAGAGCCTAGAGCAAAAAAATTAGATATTTTGGGTTATTCTAAGGCTCCTAAAGAGGAAGTCACCTTACCAATTCATGAGATTCTTTATGAACACATGATTGACTTATGGGAGACTCCTCTCACTATCTCTCCTCATTCTCGCAGATTGGACACTATGTATCGTGTCCCTCCTTGTCCTGGATTTCATAAAACACAGCTTCCTCACCATTCCATTGTGGTGCAGTCAGCTATGAAGAGGATAAAGAGTACAAAGAGACACTCTTCTGCTTCTCCAGGAAGAGAATACAGAACCTTGGATGCTTTTGGTAGGAAAATCTTCCAAGCCAGTATGCTTATTGCCAGGATCAACTCATATAGTCTTTACATGGGTATGTTTCTAAAAGAAGTTGAAGATAAGCTGCACACTTTCCTCCCTTTTCTTCCAGAGGATAAAAGGGAAGAATTCCTCATTCGCCTTGAGCATACTCAGGACATTTCAAAGTTTTCCAACAGGGCAGCCTTTGACTCCTTTGAAGGTGCCAGCAGAGCTTCAGGCATTGCCATAGCTGCTCGCAGAATTGCTTGGCTCCAAGCTTCTGATTTAGAACCCTGGGTTCAAGATGGCTTAGGAAATCTTCCCTGTACAGGTGAAAACCTATTTGGCAAAGAATGGCAAATAAAAGCCACTCAAATGGATGCAGAAAATTCGGCTCTGGATAGACTTTCAAAGTCAACCTCCATTCCTGCCAAGAAAAAGCCCTTTAAAAAGTCTTTTTTCAAAAAGGGCAGATTCCCTTCTACTTCTGGCCAACAATCTTCTACAGGTCGCTTTGCCACTAAGCGTCAGCAACCTAAACAGGCCAGGCCTAAGTCTACAGGGGCTGCTGCAACTCAGCAGACCCAACCTCCTCAGGGTTTTTGACTTGATGCTAGAGAACTTAGCCTTTCTGGCTCTAAAACAGCCAGAGCCTCTCACCATTCCAGGAAGGTTAGCTCATTTTGCTCCCAGATGGGAGCAAATTACATCAGAGCAGTGGACCCTCTCTATCATAAGAGAGGGCTACAAACTTCATTTCTCAGACCTTCCCCCCCCCCCCCACACCATGGTGAGACACTTCAATTCTCCCACATCTCTTCTCGACCTTCTAGGTCAGGAGGTGGCTATCCTTCTTGCCCAAGGGGCAATAGAAGAAGTTCCTCTTCTTCAACAGGGGTCAGGGTCTTACTCCCCCTATTTTCTCATCCCAAAGAAGACAGGGGGATACAGACACATCTTAGATCTCAGGGAATTGAACAAATTTCTATGCAAGGAGAAGTTCAAGATGCTTTCTCTGGGCACTCTCCTTCCATACGTTCAAAGTCAGGATTGGCTTTGTTCTCTAGATCTCAAGGATGCGTACACACATGTCCTCATCCATCCATCTCACAGAAGATTCTTACGTTTTCTTTTCCAAGGAAAACATCATCAATACAGGGTGCTTCCTTTTGGTCTGGCCTCTGCTCCAAGAGTGTTCACCAAATGCATGGCAATAGTTGCTGCATTTCTACGCACTCTGGGAATATTCGTATTTCCATACCTGGACGACTGGCTCATCCGAGCTCCGTCTCAGTCAGAGGCCCAGATTTCCCTGGACCGCACAAGACGTATTCTACAGTATCTGGGACTTGTGGTAAACCTCCCAAAGTCTCAGCTCACCCCTACTCAGTCCCTAGAATTCATAGGGGCCTGGTTGGATAACACCACTGCAAGGGCCTACCTTCCTCAGGCCCGTTGCCAACGTCTAGTGCAGTTAGCCTCCCAGATTCAGTCAAAGAGCCACTTAACTGCCCGGGAGAGGCTACAACTGCTAGGCCACATCTCTTCCAAAGTGCATGTGGTACCCTATGCTCGTCTACACATGAGAGCAGCTCAATGGACTTTGTCCACCCAGTGGACTCAAGCATCAGGAGCTCTCTCAGACCAAATAGCAACCTCCAAACGTCTCTTTTGGTCTCTCCAATGGTGGATGTCCACTCAAAATCTGTTGCTGGGGTCCCCCTTCCAACAGTTGTTTCCCCAAGCAGCCCTCACAACAGATGCCTCCCAAACAGGTTGGGGAACTCATCTTGAAGACCTCTCCACTCAAGGCAATTGGTCCCCACAGTAGACCTCTCTTCATATCAACCACTTGGAGCTTCGAGCAGTTTTTCTAGCTCTCAAGGTCTTTCATACCCTCCTCAGCTACAAGACAGTCCTCATTCATACGGACAATCAAGTAGCCATGTTTTACATAAACAAGCAAGGAGGAATTGGCTCTCTGTCACTTGGCAACGAAGCTTTAAGATTGTGGGCCTTCGCCAGAGAGCATCAAATCCATCTCCTGGCAGTATACCTCCCAGGAATCCAAAACTCTTGGGCAGACAGACTCAGTCGAGTTCTGCTTCCACACGAATGGTCCCTGCATATGGATCAGGTACTCAGAATCTTCCAAGAATGGGGAACCCCGGACATAGACCTCTTTGCAAGTCCGTGGAATGCCAAACTTCCCCGGTTCTGTTCCAGAATTCCGTGTCAGGGAGTTCAGGCCAAGGATGCCGTCCTCCTTCATTGGGGTCAAGGCTTCCTGTATGCCTTTCCACCCATTCCCTTGATTCCCAAGACTTTGTTTAAACTCCAGAGGGATCAAGGATCTATGATCCTCATAGCTCCACGCTGGCCACGCCAAGTGTGATACCCTCTACTTCTGCATCTCTCCCAAGCCCCCTCTCTGGACTTGGGAGCTGCTCCAGACTTTCTGTCCCAGGAGGAGGGGACTTTGTGGCACCCAAACCCCAAGTCCCTTCACCTCAGGGCTTGGTTACTGAAGGCCTAGACCTTCAAGGCTGGAATCTTTCTCAGCAAGTAAAGGATATCCTCCATGCCTCCAGAAAACCTTCTACTAGACGTTCCTATGCTTTTAAATGGAAAAGATTTTCCATTTGGTGTACTGAAAAGGGTCTTGACCCTCTAGCACTACCTTTGAATTCTCTATTGGAATATCTCCTGCATCTTTCCAATGCAGGCTTTAAGACAAATTTGGTAAGGGTCCATTTGAGTGCTATTGCAGCATCCCTTAAGCCTATCAATGGACAGCCTATTTCCTCTCATCCTCTTATTGCAAGGTTCATGAGAGGCCTAATTTTAACTAAACCTCCCATTAGGCCTCCTCCGGTAGCATGGGACTTAAATTTGGTTCTTGGTCAGCTAATGAAGCCACCTTTTGAATCCTTAGCCACTACCTCCTTGAAATTCCTATCCTGGAAGGTTATTTTCCTCATTGCAGTCACCTCAGCTCGCCGCATCAGTGAACTGCAGGCCTTAGTGGCTAATCCACCTTATACAAGGTTCCATCATGATAAGGTAGTCCTTAGGACCAATCCGCACTTTATGCCTAAAGTGGTCTCACCTTTTCATCTTAATCAAGAGGTATATTTACCTGTCTTTTTTCCAGCTCCTCATGCATCAAGTGCAGAGAGGAATCTTCATACTCTGGATTGTAAGAGAGCTCTTGCCTTTTACTTGCAAAGGACACAGCAACATAGAAAGTCTTCCCAACTCTTTGTTGCTTTTGATCCCTCTCATTTGGGACTTCCAGTCTCTAAAAGAACACTGTCCAATTGGATTGCTCAGTGTATTTCCTTCGCCTACCAGAGTAAGAACCTTTCTCTGGAGAGCCATGTCACAGCTCATAATGTGAGGGCCATGGCAGCCTCTATGGCTCATCTAAATTCTGTATCCATCGACCAGATCTGTCGAGCGGCCACCTGGGCCTCGGTTCATACCTTCACAGCCCATTACTGCTTGGACAAGGACTCCCGCCGGGATGCCTTGTTTGATCAGGCTGTTCTCAAACACCTGTTCCATTCTTAATCAACTTCTACCCTCCTTCCCTGGATGGATGCCTGAGATCCATAGGAGGAGGTAGAGCCCTTCCCAGGGTCTCATAACCTTGGGGATCTCCCAGGCATCTTTAGCTAGGGAGTCCCCATATGTGAAGACTCATTCCTGCTTGTTCCTGGAGATAGCACAGTTACTTACCTGTAACAGGTGATCTCTGGGAACAGCAGGAATAAGTCTTCACAACCCACCCACCTTCCCTAGGAGTTGTATCTCTCTATCTCTCTTTCCTTTCCTCTCTCTCTTTTTGTCTCAGCTTTAAAACTCGAACTGAGGAGAGGCGGTTAGGAAAGGCGGGAAGGCAGTGCGCAGGTGCTGTGGGATGCTCCCAAAAGCTTTCCTCTTTGGGAAGCTGGGGAGCGTTCCCGCGCAGGCTCCGTCGGTACCGACGTACCCATATGTGAAGACTTATTCCTGCTGTTCCCAGAGATCACCTGTTACAGGTAAGTAACTGTGCTTTCTGTGTGGTATCAGCTACGTACAGAAGACCCTTTCTCCTGTACTGTACCAGTGGTACTTCAGTATTTACTGCACTTATCCAATCAAGGACTTAAGTCCAATTCTGTTCGGGTCCACCTCTCAGCTCTAGCAGCTCACCACTCACTGGTGGAGGGATATTCTCTGTCAGGCCACCCCTTGGTGTCCAGATTTGTCAGAGACTTGCTCTTGCTCAAGCCTCCCATCCATCCTCCTGCTCCTGAGTGGGAGCTGAATGTGGTCTTGCAGCAATTGACTCGCCCACCTTTTGAGCCGATGGCTACTTGTCCTCTACGCTTCCTTTCCTAGAAGACTCTCTTCCTGATAGCCCTTACTTCGGCTAGGCGTGTGAGTGAGCTTCAGGCCTTAGTCTGTGATAGGCCTTACACTAGGATTTATAGGACTCATCCAAAGTTCCTCCCAAAGGTTGTCTCCTCTTTCCACCTCAATCAGGAGGTGGTTCTTCCAACATTCTTCCCTAGGCCTCATGCAAGCCAGGCTGAAGCAGTCCTGCATACCCTGGACTGTTGGAGGGCCTTATCCTTCTACCGTGACCGTACGCAAGGGCATCGGAGGGCTACTCAGCTCTTCGTATCCTTTGACCCCAATAAGTTGGGGTTGGCTGTGTCCAAGCGTACTTTGTTCATCTGGGTGGCTGACTGTATCACCTGGGCTTACAAGGCAGCTGACCTTCCTTTGCAGGGTTAGGTCACGGCCCATCGTGTCAGGGCAATGGCTGCCTCAGTGGCTCATCTCCGCTCTGTGCTCTTGGTAGACATCTGCAGGGCTGCAACTTGGTCTTCAAGCCAGACTTTTGCGGCCCATTACTGTCTGGAGAGGGAGTCCCGTAGGGACAGTGCTTTTGGCCAAGCAGTATTCCGGAATCTCTTTGAGGTTTAGGCAACTCCTGCCCTCCTGTCCTCTTTTGTGCTACCGGTGGAGGTGGTGTCCTTGAAAAACCTTTCTTTGCTGCTGAGACTAGAGGGAGTTCTCTTGTTCAGCCTGGGTTCCTCGGTAGCCCAGAGCTGGGGAGTCACCCATATGTGAGGACTGACTTCCTGCTTGGTCCTGGAGAAAGAGTAGTTACTCACCTGTAACAGGTGTTCTCCAGGAGCAGCAGGAATCAGTCCTCAAAACCCTCCCTCCTCCCCTTGGAGTTGCAGTTGTACATAGTTTAATCTTTTCATTTTTTTGTGCTGTTCTTAGCTATGTCATTTGACTGAGGTAAGATGGCACCTTTAGGCGGGAAGGGAACCGCGCATGCGTGCCTGCATTCCCAAAGGCTTTCATGGAAAGCTGGGGAAATGCTCCGCTGGGGCTTCATCGGCGCCAATGACACCCATATGTGATTACTGATTCCTGCTGCTCCTGGAGCACACCTGTTACAGGTAAGTAACTACTCTTACTTACCTGTAACAGGTGATCTCTGGGAACAGCAGGAATAGGTCTTCGTAACCCACCCACCTCCCCTAGGAGTTGCTTTTTCTCTATCTCTATCTTTCCCTTCTTGCTCTCTCTCTCTCTTTGTCTCAGCTTTAAAACTTAACTGAGGAGAGGCAGTTGGGAAGGCGGGAAGGCAGCACGCAGGCGTGTTCGGATGCTTCCAAAGGCTTTCTGATTGGACGCTGGGAAGCGTTCCCGCGCAGACTCCGTCGGTACCGACGTACCCATTTGTGAAGACCTATTCCTGCTGTTCCCAGAGATCACCTGTTACAGGTAAGTAACTGTGCTTTCCTTACTATCCCTCCTCCACTAATTAAATCAAATGCGTTCAGGCTATGATCACTATTGCCAAGTGGCCCCAAAACCCTTATCTCTTGCACTAGATCTGGTGTTCCACTAAGGACTAGGTCTAATATGGCTTCCCCTCTGTTCAGTTCATGAACCAGCTGCTCCAAGAAGCAGTCATTATTTCATCTAGGAACTTTATCTCCCTAGCATGTCCTGCTGTGACACTGACCCAGTCGATACCGGGGTAATTGAAATCACCCATTATTATTACTGCTCTGTAACGTTTGTTAGCTTCCTTGATTTCTTTGAGCATTTCATCATCCATTTGTTCATTCTGGCCAGGCGGTTGATAGTACACCCCCACTGCCATCGCCTTCCCCTTTTTACATGGAATTTCAATCCATAGAGATTCTATAGCAAATTTTGTTTCCTGCAAAACTTTAATCCTTTCTGACTCAATGCCCTCTCTAACAAAGAGCGCAACTCCTCCACCAATTTGATCAGCTCTATCATTACGATATAGTTTGTACCCAGGTATCACAGTGTCCCTCTGGTTGTCCTCCTTCCACCATGTCTCTGATATTCCAATCATATCTAACCTTTCATTTAGTGCTATATATTCTAACTCTCCCATCTTATTTTTTAGACTTCTTGTATTTGTATACAAGCATTTTAGAGACTGTATTTTATTCATATTAATTTGGCTATTGGAAGACATGGGTAATTTGGGATCTTTAAGCTCTGTCTGCTCCATACTCGAAGGCATTTGGGCTACTTTACTCTTTTTTGGAACCTCTCTGCTTTTGGTAGTATCCTTCAAGGATACATTCTTCCGATCCATCCGCTCTTGGGCGACTGTTGGCTTTCCCCTATTATCTAGCTTAAAAGCTGCTCTATCTCCTTTTTAAAGGTTAATGCCAGCAGCCTGGTTTCATCCCAGTTAAGGTGAAGCCCATTCCTTCGGAAGAGCCCCTCCTTTCCCCAGAATGTTCCCCAGTTCCTAACAAATCCAAAACCCTCATCTCTGCACCATTGTCTCATCCACGCATTGAGACTCCGGAGCTCTGCCTGCCTTTTGGGTCCTGCGCGTGGAATGGGAAGCATTTCGGATAACGCTACTCTGGAAGTTCTGGATTTCAACTTCCTACCTAAAAGCCTAAATTTAGCCTCCAGAACCTCCTTAACACATTTTCCTATGTCATTGGTACTGACATGTACCGAGACAGCAGACTCCTCCCCAGCACTTTTTAAGACCTTATCTAGGTGGCACGTGAGGTCTGCTATCTTCGCACCAGGCAGGCATGTTACCAGGCGATCCTCACGTCCACCAGCCACCCAGCTATTTACAAGCCTAATGATCGAATCACCAACTATAACGGCTGTCCTAACCCTTTCCTCATGGGCACATAGCCCTGGAGAAACTTCCTTGGTGCGAGAGGGTTTTACATCACCTGGAGGACAGGTCCTAGTGACAGGATCACTTCCTGCCACACCAGGATGATGCTCTCCTGTCACGTGACCTCTCTCCTCCATGGCAACAGGGATGCTGCCATACTGGAGGTGGGACTTCAGGACTATGTCCCTGTAGGTCTCGTCTATGTATTTCTCTGTCTTTCTTACGTTTTCCAAATCTGCTTTAGAATCTTTAGCCACCACTTCACTGAAGTTCCTATCTTGGAAGGTCATCGTCCTTGTTGCCCTCACTTCAGCTCACCACATTAGTGATCTGCAAGTTCTAGTGACAGATTTCCCTTCTACTCAGTTCCACCATTGCAAGGTGGTTCTCTGTATCCATCAATACTTCCTCCCAGAGGTGGTTTCTCCTTTCCATCTAAACCAGTCAGTAACCTTTCCTGATTTTCTTCCCTAGACCACATGTGTCTCGAGCTGAAGCAGCGCTGCACACTTTAGACTGCAAGTGAGCATTGGTCTACTACTTGGATAGAACTAAAGATCACAGAAGATCCTCTCAATTATTCATTTCCTTTGATCCTAGTCACTTGGGTCTACCAGTGGCGAAACGTATTCTTTCTAGATTCATAGCAGATTGCATTTCTTTTGCTTATGCACAAGCAGGACTCTCCTTGGAAGGTAATGTCACTGCTTATAATGTGTGAGCTATGACAACCTTCATAGCCAGTCTCTGTTCCATAGCCATTGAGGACATCTGCCGGGCAGCTGCCTGTTCCTCCATTTATACTTTTGCTGCACTCTACTAGACAGAGACTACCATCAGGATGCTGTCTTTGGTCAAGCTGTACTCCAGCACCTCTTTGGGACTTATTTAGCTCCTACACTCTGTCCCAGACTTCAAGATACCAGACTATCAATGGAGTAGTATTGCCTCCTGAAATAGAGTTCAGTGGCCCACAACTATTACATACTCTTTGGCTGCAGGTTTTTTTCCCATACCAGTCTGGTACCTGGAAGCTAGTGAGTCCCATATGTGAAGACTGCATTCCTTCTTGTTCTTGAAGATAGCGTAGTTACTCACATGTAACAGGTGATTTCTGGGAACAGAAGGAATCAGTCTTCACAACTCACCCTCATCCCCTAGGAGTTGTACGATTATTTTATTTTTCTTCTTCCTCTCAGCTACAAACTCAACTGAGGAAATGAGTTGAGAAGGCAGGCATGCAGGCGCAGTGGCATGCTACCGAAGACTTTCCTTTTGGATGCTGAGGAGCATTCCTGCGTTGGCTCCGTCATTGATATTCATCCATATGTGAAGACTGATTCCTGCTGTTCCCGGAGATGACCTGTTACAGATGAGTAACTACACTTTATTTGAATCCAAATTGACAGAGGGTTTTTTTTACTCATTTGTTCAAGGTGCTCTTCGAAGATTTGTCAAGGATGGAACAGCTATTACCTCATCTGAAGAGTTGGAATGCCTCTTTGGTGGTCAAGTCAGACGACATTTAGCCCATTGGTCAATACCCAAGTTTGTATCTTGTTTCACATGTATATGATTGTAAATAGTTTCCCCTGTTATCCAAGTTCCTTCCCTTGTTATCTGTAAACTCATGCATGTTGAATGTACTGAGATTTTTGTTCTATGTGAACCGCGCTGATGCTGAATAGTGCGGTATATAAGAGAATATAAATAAATAAATAAATAAATAAATTATATTATACCAGCTGTTCTTTATAAGTGAGGGCGGGGGGACAGTGGATTTTGTTGGCAAGACTGCGGAGAGCCAGGGAACTTTGAGTCTATGTGGTGGCATTGTCTGAAATTGCAAAGGTTTGGGATGGATGTCCAAAGTAGGGTTTCCAAAATGTTGAAGTTTCTGGTTCCACTTAATTTAGAGACCATTTTCCTGGCATGCTTGGCCCTTGAGTTTGTGGACTGACCACACAATCGCCTTTTGACCTGTTTATTATTGGCAACTCGGAACGTGGTGACCCATTTTAGAAACATTCTGTGCCTCCCACATGCTTGGAAAACCTATCCAAAGTCTTTGACATTTACTGTATGGAGAAATTGATGTTTGATTTGAGGAGAAAGCCAGACCTTGTTTCCAGAGTTTGGTCTAGATTTTTGGATTATGGGGGCTCTAACACTGGTTGGATGTGTTGGGTTGTTTGACAGTTTGGGCTGTGCGTGTGCTATCATGAGTGAGCCAGCCATCGTATGCTGTCTTAAGGAGTGCTTTGAATATAATACTATCATCATTCCAGTGGAATAGATCATGTTAACGGAGGGGGGAGGGGAGGCTTGGACTCTGGATTCTTTTGGGAGTAAAGTATTTCAGAATTCTATACTCACTTTCCACATGGAGGACATTTTACATAGGATGTACAAGGCACATGCAGGACATCCAAAGGGGGACGTGCAGAAAATGTACACAATTTTGAAATTGGGCCTGGGGACGTCCAGGCTGGTTGTAAAATGCAGCACTGGATGTGCGGTTAAATAGATGCTGAGTTGGATAAGGCAGCCATATATCCAGCCCATGCATAATACAGTGATGAGGATGGCCAAGGCTAGATGAACCATAAGGATGTCCAGGTACATATGATGATATGCCAGCACATACAGTACATTGTTTCTCTTGTGCGCTTCCTCCTCCTGCTTTATGGCATTAGCTATAGCCATGGTGTTATGCCTTTGTCGGGATACTGTGATTTATCAAGGAGCCAGCTATCTATGATCTTCCCATTGCTGAAGTGCTCGTGAATGCCTGAATGCTACAGGATATAGATATTGTGGCATGACCTTGGCAAACGAGGGAAGACAGCAGTTATTTCACCCATACCATTGCACACTATCTGCATATTCATGGAATGATATGACTTATGATTCCGATAGGTTGCTTCCCTCACACACGAGGAGCGCACGGCCATATGCATGCAGTCTGACACTGAGCACCACAGGAAAGCCTGCTACCCAATGAAAGTCCATTATGGTCTGTTTGCGCTGCTGAGCAGTTCTGGGAAAGCATATGTAGTATGCCATCCTGGGGAGGAACACTGCAAGGAACTGCATGAGATACAACGTAGCCAACTGACTGATACCTGCCATGGCTGCAAGCACAGATTGGAATCACCAAAAAATTTTTTGACAGGCTTTTTATACCTCTTTATCATTTTTAGTCAAAGCAGTTTACCTTGTAACTTAAAATTGGTAATGTACATTACAGAGGACATTGATAACTTGGATTCTTCTGAGGCAAAGAAGAGTTAAGTGACTTGCCCAGTGCCATAAGGATGCGAGGGCTTTGACCTCGACAGCCACAGCTATTGGGCAGCCTTACTGACTAGTTTGGGCTGATTGGGGGCGAGCCATATGATCCAGCTGCCGGTGGGGGAGGGTTCGAGGCTGGGAAGCAGGAAAGGGGGTGGGGCGGGAGCCAGGATAAAAGGAAGAAGCTGAGGAACCCTCTTACTTTTCCCCTGGCTGAGAAACGCGACAAGGAGCAGCAGCGTCAGAAGCAGCAAGGAGCAGAAGCCTGCGTGTTTGGTAATGTATGTACTGTGTGGACAAATGCCTCCCAATGGGGTGTGCAATATCATGTGCCTACTTCGAGGAGTTCAGCTTGGCTCTACAATGGAAGGCCATTTGTGCCAGGGCAGGATCATACACTATTTGGATGACTTTCTGCTCATATCCTGGGTCAGGCAGCGCTGCCAGGACCTTTTGGGCGCCTTCTAGGAGAAGGCGGGGGAGTTGGAGGTGCCGCTAGCCACTAATAAGACTGAGGGGTCAGCACAGTGCCTTTCCTTTTTGGGGATAGAAATAGATACTAGAGAAATGGTGACACGACTGCCAGCTGATAAGGTGGCAGCCTTAAAGGTGGCAGTTCAGGCAGCCATGGTCACAAGGAAGGTTACACTGAGGCAGATGCAATCCTTGATGAGCCACCTGAACTTCGCATGCCAGGTGATTCCCATGGGTCAGGCATTCATACAGCAGCTGGCAGATACCACAAAGGGCATCCGCTGTAAGCACCACTTCATTAGGGTCACCACGCCCCTGAGGGAGGACCTGGCAGTGTGGCAATGGTTCCTGTTGTACTACAATGGCAGGGACATATGGAGGGTGGCCGACCACATGCAGCAGGGAACTGGAGTTATTCAATGATGCGGCCAGAGGAGTGGTTTTGGAATCTACTTCAAAGGGCAATGGTGCCATGAGTGCTGGCCAGCAGCGTGGCACCAGCGGGGCGTGACCAGGGACATGACATTCCTGGAGATGTTCCCCATCGTCGTAGCCATGACCATGTGGAAGCGGCTATTTGCCAACAGGAGAATAGATTTTGGCATGGATAATGTGGTGGTGGTGTTCGCCATCAATAAGCAAACAGCAAAGGGGAGGGTGATGCAGCTCATTAGGAGGCTAGTGCTACTGATCCTAGAACTGAATGCGTTCATTATGGCCCGGCACGTACCAGGGGAAAGCAATGAGTTGACTGATGCTCTTTCTCGTTTCCAGCTCCAGCGGTTTTGGCAACTGGCCCTGAATGCAGCACCACGTGCGGTCCTCATGCCAGAGGAGATGTGGAATCCTGGACGTGGAGCGTCGGCAGACTACTGATGATGTTGCTGCCATCTGCTACGTGAAAGGCATATGGGCACTCCTGGAATAGGCTCCAGAGCTTCATGGAACAGCAGGGAGCCAGCTGCAGGCAAGGGGTTACAACTGGGCTATTGCTCAATTTCCTGATGCAGTTACAGGCCGAAGGGACATCAATGAGGCAGGCCAGACTGGCGCTGGCAGGGATAGCCTTCTTTCTCAAGTTGGGGGGATGCAAGGACGTGACAAAAGAGTTTCTGAAAGGATGGGCAAGGGAGGCAGCAGGATGGCCGGATGGTCGCCGCCCAGTCTCCCTTCCCATGCTGGGCGGGGTCATGCGACAGGCTGCAGCTATCACTAGTGATGAGTTTGAGGAGAAACTGTTCAGGCTGGCGGCGATGTTCTTTGGGGCCTTCCACATGGGCGAGGTCCTGCCTCGGTCCAGGGCGGACAGAGCCGGCACAGCTGTCCGGGTGGGTGATGTTGGGATCATGGGAGACAGGATGCGCCTGTTCCTGGCTAAATCGAAGACAGATCAGCTAGGAAAAGGGAAAACGGTATGGCTAAACGCTGCAGTGGTCTGGAAGCTTTGCCCAATTGAGGCCCTTGCACGCGTACCTGCAAGTATGCCCCCCGGTTTGGGGACCCCTTCTCCAGCATGCAGACGGGTCTTGTCTCTCACAGTAGCAATTCAGGGTTATGTGGCTGCGGGTGGTGAAGGCAGCAGGGTTCGACACCAAGGGGCTGACACTGCACTTATTTAGGATTGGGGTGGCCACTACGGTTCATGGACTGAACCTGGAGGGAGGACAAATATAGGCCATCAGGAGGTGGGCTTCCAACCGGTATAAACTGTACATTTGGCACCATTGACAAGTGGTGATGCAGCTCTCCTTCTTGCTTGTTAGGTCTCAGAGCGATCTCAGTTTGGATTATGGGACACTCCTATGTTTATCGGGCTGGGCGAAGAGCAGTGAAATGACACTACAGCACGCAGCTCGGCTATCACCCTGACAGCATTCGTATACAGTGGATGGGACAGAGGGAGATGCGGTGGGACCAATTGAGGCCTGCCCTCTCTGGCCGGAGAAAGGTCCAACGCCAGTCAAACTTTGTGGTCCTCCACCTGGGTGGCAACAATCTGGTGGCCCAGAAGGGCATCAATCTTATCATCAGGATCAAGGCAGACGTGGCCTGGATACGTGCCGGGTTGGGGACAGGAATCA
Organism: Ichthyophis bannanicus; assembly: GCA_033557465.1. Classification (NCBI taxonomy): domain Eukaryota; kingdom Metazoa; phylum Chordata; class Amphibia; order Gymnophiona; family Ichthyophiidae; genus Ichthyophis; species Ichthyophis bannanicus. The sequence goes on from CM066035.1 coordinate 737,779,724, forward strand.
TTTGGTCCCCCATCATCCTGCGACTATGGCGGAGGGGTGCTGATCACCCAAAGGGCATCGAGAGAAGCAGGAGGAAGTTGAATAAAGAGGTGAGGAATTTTGTGCAAGCAGTGGGAGGGCTAGTAGTGGATCACCAGGGCATATTAAAGGGAGGTGAAACAGTGTATGCAGAGGATGGGGTTCACTTGAATGAGATTGGCATGGAGCTGTTCAAAGAGGGCCTGTGGAGGGCCATTGGTTTGATTCTCACTATGGGGTGAGTCGGGCCATGGGCCCTCTGGTGGTGGGACCTCACCAAAAGAAGGGTGGGGGGGCACCCCAGGAAAAGAAACAGGGGCTCAGGTACCGAGCTGGGGGTGCCTGGTACCAGGTGAAAAAGGGGGGCCAGGTACCAGGGGGCGGGGTGCCTGGCCTGAATTACCAGAATCAGGGGCCACCCGAGCACAACACGGGGCGGTTGGTGATGGGGAGGTAGAAGAGGGTGGCAACCCTGGCGGCCAAACCTGGTACTGGGACAGCGGTGCCCCTCCATATTAGTTAGCCTAGGGTCTGAGTATTCATTGTTTGGTCATTGTTTATTCACTTTTGATATACATGATGTACATATGGTTGCCGTGATTGTTTTTATCTGTATTTGCAAGCTGTGGCCTAAAACACCCACTAATAAAGCTGTCTAGAAACAAAACTGGGGTCTGGCCTTATTTGCGGGAAAGGAGAAAGGGGTGGGGGGGGCGGTGGGGTTAAGGAGATGGCTAATGGACCTGAAGCCAGTCCGGCGTGCCGGGGGTCATGCGTGCTGGCACTGAGGTCTTACTCTAGCTCCTGGCACAGCCGTTGTATGGTGGCTTTCTCAAAAGGGAAATGTGTTAGACATTGTTCATCTCTGAGCCCCATGAACTGGCCTCTCAGACTGTTTATTCTGTGATATGGATGCCCTCTGTATATCCTCCTATTTTCCTTCTGCAGCTCCTCATCATTGGCTTCTGCAAACAACCAGTTCACACGCCGCATGTCTCTTTCCTCCATCTACACTCGTGGGGACCCACCATTGCACATCTCTCTCACCCAACTCCGCCTATCATGTGCTTTCTCCACTAACACGCAGTGCTGAGTGTTGTGTGTAATGAAGACACATACTAATATGAACACGTGCACAGAGACGCACAGCAAATGCACACTCACACATCCTCTTCCACTCTTTTGCTCCTGAACACACATAGACCAATGCCCAATACCACTCCACATGCACTTGCAGCGATGGCTTTACCTTGTGGAGACACTGGAGTCAAGTGGTACCGGTTTGGCTTTTGGGGGATGTGGGAGGAATGGATGCCTATGATGGGGGTAGGGGCTGAGGGGTATCTATCGAGGCTGGGTGAACGAGGAAGGGATGAATGGGGTGCAAGTTTATGGCACGTGTTCACTGGGCACGGCGCAGAGCAGACAGCCTCTTCTCTCCCCTTCACTCTCCTCCTAGCACAATCGCATCCGCAGTCAGCATGGACAGCAAAGTCCCCTACCTGTTTGTGTTTTTATAGCAGGCCCAGGCTAGGACGTCTGGCGGCTGCGTACAGCATATCCAGGACACTATGCAAAATACGCTTTGGCCGGTTTGGCCCTGTACTGGAATGCCCTCAGACACGCCCATTTTGGAACGTCAGCATTTGTACGTGCCAGCCACGGGGTCATCCGGATTTGCCTCCTTCTGAAATCACATGTTTGATGTCCCGGCTGGGAGCATGTCCACTTTGCTCTTTTCGGATGTCCAAACCATGGCAATCTACTGCAAAATAACCCCCGTGGAGCCTGATTCTGAAAGGGGCATGTCCAGGCCATCTGGATGGCCCCGAGCAGGATGGGCCCATTAGGACCCGATTCTGTACTGCGGGAGCAAAATGTTCCCGCAGCATACAGAATTGTGCCTGACTCCCCTCTTCCTCGCCGTTCTGGGATTGGGCGATAGGGACCTCCCTGCACCTGGCCCTGGACACGGGAGGATGTCCGGCCCCAGTCGCCTGGTTTATGCCTTAAAGGTGGAATAATCAGCATGTTCCCCCTGACCCCACAGGATGTACAGGGCCGCACGCCCTCCCCCCTCAGCATGCCCCTGCTCTGTCCAGACTCTGCCCCCTCCTGCCCCCTGCCGGCTCTCTCCTGTCCTGCTGCTTTATCTGTGTGGGGAGAGTCAGAGGGAGAATAGGGGCAGGAAGACTTGTGGGGCTGTATGTCCCGCTGGGACATGCAGCCCCACAAGCCATGTCTCAGAATTTGGCCCATAGTGCCCTACCAGCTCTTTATGGGCACTTGCAGAACATTATATGCAGCATGTAGGACTTTGCCAAAAAGCTCCTTCCAAAGAAGACCAAGCAACTCGATTCAGTGAATAAAGGGAAGGAGCAAGGAAAGTGCATAGTCTGAGCGATTAATATTTTCGATATAGCATCGTGCCTCTTTCATGGATATTGGTTCCCAGAGATTCATGACTTTGGGTTTCAGACCTCCAGTACAATGTGTAGAAGAAGCTCACTGACAAACCATGCAATGGAGAGTATCTCTTTGGAGAGACAGTGCAGGATTTTGTTTTTCTTATCAGACATCATAATGACATACCTGACCCTGTCCAGACTCACAGCCGACCTTCCCCCCTCTTCATTTAGGAGGTATTCTGGATGAGTTTGAAGGAGGACATATTACTCTCATAGGTACAGTATCTCTATCCTCTTGCTTCTTCTCATCCCAAATTAAACAGATCCTCACTCTTGCCTCCATCAGCAGAGGTCTCAGAAGTCACACCTGGCTCACCAGTCAAGACCTTGGGGAGGGTTTTGACTGGCTCCTTGATAACTAAGCCGAAACTCCAGTACTAGTTCCAGGCAACCTGCTGGTCAGAAGGAGGCTCCGGTATTTTGCAGACTGCTGGCCCCTAATTATCTCTGATGGTTGGGTTTTAAAGATTGTCTGGTTTGGGTACAAATTGCACCTATTCAAGCGTTTGCTAAATTGCCCTCTGAGCGTTTCTTTTACCAATTCTTTTCACAGGAAATACTCAGAGGTCCTTCTCCAGGTGAATGCATCCTTTCTTTTGGTCTCATTCCCACTCCATGGGGTCTAGTGGCTTCCGTGCGGCTCCGATTTTTGCATGAAAGCTGCTAGCGCCACTTAGTAAACAGACCTCCATGTGTCTTCGTATGTAAAGAGGTCAATTCCACACTGCACATCTGGCCCGTCTGGACATCCAAAAAATAGATGGGGCATAGTTGTATCTGATTCTGCAACCACGGGAGCTAGACGTTCCCGCGGCTACAGAATCATGTCTCCTGGGTGGGCCACAGCGCACAGTATTCTGAGCGGGGAGACGTACAGCATGCTGCCCGTCTCTACCGCTCAATGCTCCTGCTGGTGTGCCGGTGCCGTGGTTTCCCATCACCATGGCACTGGGATGCTCAACAGGAGCAAGCAAAGGCTGGCAAAGTTCTCTTTTCCCCACCGCCCAACCCTCAGCGGGGTCTGCTAGGGCCGAGATCGGGCAGCGGGGACTCACCAACACCTGCCTTGTGAATTGGTGGGAGCTGCCCGGCCCGATTGCTGCTGCTCCTGGGACTTATTCCACCTCTGAGATGGATTAAGTTCCACGTCTAACCCGCCCCCAGTGGATGTACAGAGGCCTGCTCAGAATGCCTCTGTATGTCTGGGTGCCTGGCCCCTCCCCTACTCCACCCTCGCTCCGCCCAATCGCTGTCCCCTCCTGTTCCTGTCCAGCGCTCCGCACACAAAGGTTCTGTGCATGCGGGAGGCATGGGGACTGGAATATGGTCCCAGGCCAAACGGGGGTTGGACGTCCATCCAGGCTGTCCAACCCTGCTATTTGGGGATCTGAATTGGGCCCAAAGTATCTTGCGGTTGTCACAGTGTTCTTTAGGCCTCTTTTTCTAAAGCCTATTAGCTGGTTAACGGGTGTTTTTAATGCACAGCTACAGGTAGTTGGGACACTAACATGCGATAGTATCAGCTGAACATAAGAGATGCCATACTGGGTCAGACCAAAGGTCCATCAAGCCCAGTATCCTGTTTCCAACAGCGACCAATCCAGGGAACAAGTACCTGTCTGGTTCCCAACAAGGTACACAGATTCCATGCTGCTTATCCCGGGTAAGCAGTAGATTTCCCTGGTCCTTTTTAATAATGGTTGATGGACTTTTCCTCCAGGAACTTTATTCAATCCTCTCATAATCCCAGCTACACTAACAGCTTTTACTACATCTTCCAGCACACTGGAATGTACATTAATCAGGGGGATGGGGTGGGGAATGGGCATAGAGTGGGCATGGAGAGCACATTACTGCTAACGCCAAGGCAATTGCTGTATGTTCAGCGTCAATGTGACTCTTAATGTGGGTTCAACTAACTCCTCTATAGCAGTAGTTAATTGAACCCGATGTAGTAGAGCACATATTAGAAAAACTCTTCATGCGTTAGCTGCTGGGGACATACTGAACGTGCCCTCAACAGCTAACATGGATCTTTGCCAGTAACGCATGTGAGATTGGTGCATTAATGGCAAATCCTTAACAAGCTTTAATAAAAGGGGCCCTTTGCTTGGTTGAATTTTCATACTCAAATATAAATTTAAAACAGGACAGTTATATCTTGTCAAGAAACCAGCTGAAGGAATTACAGTCAAAGAAAAGGAAAGGAAACATAAGCTGTACAGTCCACAGTTTTATATGAGAGGATCCAAGTTTACTATTCCAGGAAACATTTTATTTATTTACATTCTCTTATATACCGCGCTATTCTGCATCAGTGTGGTTTGCATTGAACAAACTGAAATTACATTGAACAGGGCAATCTCCAGGAACAAGCAGGAATAAGTCCTCACATATGGGTAAGTCGGAACCGACGAAGCCCGCGCGGGAAAGCTCCCCAGCTTTTCAGATGAAAAGCTTTTGGGGCTTCCCACAGCGCATGCGCGCTGCCTTCCCGCCTTCCTTACCAGCTCTCTTCAGTTTCTCTTTTTCCGCGGAGCCAGCAGGTCATGTTCCTGTCACCGCTGAAGAAATTGTTATTTTAATTTTTTCTTTTGACCGCGTACCTGCCTTCCCCATACCAAAACCGGTACCGCCGGTCTCTCTTTCTTTCTCTTAAAAAAAAAAAAAATCTTTTTTTATTTTCTCAGCACAGCTTGGTAACTTTTGTTAGGCCTTCAGGCCTACACAAATTCTCCTCATGGAGAAACCAGCTCCTGGTTTTAAAAAGTGTACCAAGTGCAATGCTGTTATTTCTCTCACAGACACCCATGAATGGTGTCTTAAATGTTTAGGACCTGACCACTCCATACCGGACTGCCCATTCTGCTCCCAGATGTCTAAACGTGGTATGCAGAACCGGGCCAACAAGTTCCATGTGCTGTTTGCTTCAGATAATCCAGCATCACAGTCATCCAGGTCTTCCTCTCCGGATGGATCTCAGGTAACCAAACTTTCTGTGGGCAAATCCTCTAAAAGCAAATCTCTTTCAAAAGATCGAGAGGCTCTCAATCTTGAGTTCGAGGATTCTGCCCAGACCAAAAAACCCCGGCGGGAGGCTCCGGCCTCCAAAGCATCACCTATGGGGTTACAGGTTGACATCGATGGCACGGCCTCGACTGATCACCTGTTAGACTGCTCTGGGGTACCGGTCGATACCGGTACCGACATCCAGGCAGCAGTGGCGTCCATGGGCAATACTGTCCAGACCATGCAGCAGGCCGTTTTGGCTTTCATTAAGGCTGCGACGCCCTCGGTACCGATTCCATCGGTACCGACCCCGGTTCCGGTATCCACACCGGAACCGAAACCATCGATTTCCAAGCGTCGATCGGTTCCGCTTGCTGGGTTCAGGCTTTTGCCCGATACCAATCCCATGCCCGATACGCCCGATGTCGATATCGATCGGTACGCGTATCGTGCATTGCAAGCACAGAGAGAATACTCAGATTCTTCTGATGAGTTCAATTCCTCTGATGACTCTGCTGAGTTTGATCTTCCTGAGGAGCCCTCTTCTCTAAAGAGGAGGATGTCTCCTCCAGAGGATTTATCCTTTCAGGATTTCATTGTTGATGTAGCTAAAGCACTTTCTATTGCTACATCTGCTGAAAAGGAACCCAGATCAAAAAAATTGGATATTTTAGGATACTCTAAACCTCCTAAAGAGGCAGTTACTCTGCCTATCCATGAAATCCTTCAAGAACACTTGATGGATTTGTGGGAGACTCCTCTAACCCTGTCTCCTCATTCCCGTAGGTTGGACACCATGTACCGGGTCCCTCCTTCTCCTGGGTTTCAAAAGACTCAGCTGCCTCATCACTCCATTGTGGTGAAGTCTGCTATGAAGAAGATAAAGAGTCCTAAAAGGCATTCCTCTACCCCTCCAGGGCGAGAATGTAAGACCCTCGACTCTTTTGGTAGAAAGATCTTTCAGGCTAGTATGCTTATAGCCAGGATCAATTCTTACAGCCTTTATATGGGCATGTTTCTCAGAGAACTTGCCCTAAAGGTACGGCATTTAGCCCCCTTTATCCCTGAGGATAAAAAGGAGGACTTCACTACTCTGGTGACACAACTTTCAGAGGTCTCCAAGTTTTCCAACAGGGCAGCCTTTGATTCCTTTGAGGTTGCTGGCAGGGCTTCGGGAATCGCTATTGCAGCCCGACGTCTTGCTTGGCTCCAGGCTTCTGACCTAGAACCCTGGGTCATGGATGGCTTAAGGAATCTGCCCTGTACAGGAGAGAACTTATTTGGTGAGGACTGGCAAATTAAAGCTGCTCAAATGGACGCAGAAATGCCACTCTAGATAAACTTTCTAAGTCTACTTCTACTCCTGCCAAAAAGAAACCTTTTAAAAGGCCGTACTACAAGAAGGCCAGATTTTCCACAAATACTGGCCAACAATCTTCTCAGCCTCGCTTTGCTGCTAAACGTCAGCAATCTAAGCAAGTAAAGTCAAAGTCTGCAGTGTCTGCTACACCCCAGCAGGCTCAACCCCCTCAGGGGTTTTGACTTGCCCCTAGAGAACTTACCATTTCTGGTTCTGGAACAACCAGAGCCTCTCACCATACCGGGAAGGTTAGCTCACTTTGCTCCCAGATGGGAGCAAATAACCTCAGAGCAATGGACCCTCTCTATCATCAGAGAGGGCTACAAACTTCATTTCTCCAGCCTTCCTCCCCATACCATGGTGAGGCAATTCAGTTCTCCCCCATCTCTTCTGACCCTGTTGGGTCAGGAAGTCTCCTCTCTCCTTGCCCAAGGGGCAATAGAGGAGGTTCCTCTTCCTCAACAGGGGTTAGGGTTCTACTCCCCTTATTTTCTCATAACAAAGAAGACAGGGGGCTTCAGACCTATCCTAGATCTGAGAGAATTGAACAAGTTTCTATTCAAGGAGAAATTCAAAATGCTCTCTCTGGGCATTCTCCTTCCATACCTTCAGAGTCAGGATTGGCTTTGTTCTCTAGATCTCAAGGATGCGTACACTCGTATACTCATCCATCCATCCCACAGAAAATATCTTCGATTTCTGTTCCAGGGAAAACATTTCCAATACAGAGTACTTCCCTTCGGTCTCGCCTCTGCTCCAAGAGTATTCACAAAATGCATGGCAGTCGTAGCCGCATTTCTAAGAGGCATGGGAATCTTCGTGTTCCCATATCTGGACGACTGGCTCATCCGAGCTCCATCTCAGTCAGAAGTCCAGATTTCCTTGGATCGCACAAGGCGTATTCTTCAATATCTGGGACTTGTGGTAAACATTCCCAAGTCCCAACTCATCCCTACTCAGTCCCTGGAATTCATAGGGGCTTATCTGGATTCCACCACTGCAAGGGCCTACCTTCCTCTGGTCCGAGGCCAACGGCTAATAAGCTTGGCCTCCCAGGCTCAGTCCAGAAGTCACTTGTCAGCCAGAGAAATGCTGCAACTTCTGGGCCACATGGCCTCCACGGTTCATGTGGTGCCCTATGCTCGTCTCCATATGAGAGCAGCTCAATGGACATTGGCCACCCAGTGGTCTCAAGCATCGGGACTGCTGTCAGACCAGGTACTCACCTCAAAACGTCTGTTTTGGTCTCTCCAGTGGTTTACATCCTCCAAAAATCTGTTGTTGGGGACCCCCTTCCAACCTTCGTTGCCCCAAGCAACCCTCACAACAGATGCCTCCCAAACAGGGTGGGGAGCTCATCTTCAACATCTCTCCACTCAGGGATCCTGGTCTCCCCAAGAGACCACCCTTCATATCAACCTTCTGGAACTGCGAGCAATCTTCCTTGCCCTCACAGTCTTCCATACCCTCCTTGCCAACCTGACTGTCCTAGTTCAGACAGACAATCAGGTGGCCATGTTCTATGTCAACAAGCAAGGAGGGACGGGCTCTCTGTCACTTTGCAACGAAGCTCTCAGATTATGGGCTTTCGCCAGAGAGCATCAAATTCATCTTCTGGCAGTGTATCTTCCAGGAGTTCAAAACTCTCGGGCAGACAGACTCAGTCGAGTTCTGCTTCCACACGAGTGGTCCCTGCATATGGACCAGATACACAGAATCTTCCAGGAATGGGGGACCCCGGACATAGACCTCTTTGCAAGTCCGTGGAATGCCAAACTTCCCCGGTTCTGTTCCAGGACTCCGTGTCAGGGAGCTCAGGCCAACGACGCCTTTCTCCTGCATTGGGGTCAGGAATTCCTGTATGCTTTTCCACCCATTGCTTTGATTCCCAAGACTGTGTTCAAACTTCAGAGGGATCACGGGTCGATGATCCTTATAGCTCCACGCTGGCCACGCCAAGTGTGGTTCCCTCTACTTCTACAGCTCTCCCAGGGCTCCTCCCTGGACCTGGGAGCTGCTCCAGACCTTCTGTCTCAGGAGAAAGGGACTTTGTGGCACCCAAACCCCAAGTCCCTACATCTCCGATCTTGGTTACTGAAGGCTTAAGCCTTCATGAGTTTAATCTTTCTCAGCCAGTGAAAGATATCCTTCATGCCTCTAGGAAACCCTCTACCAGGCGTTCCTATGCTTTCAAATGGAAACGTATTTCCATTTGGTGTGCTCAACAGGGTCTTGACCCTCTGGCACTTCCTTTGAATTCTCTACTAGACTATCTCCTGCATCTTTCCAATGCAGGCCTCAAGACGAATTCAGTACGAGTCCATTTAAGTGCTATTGCAGCATCCTTAAAACCTATAAATGGACAACCTGTCTCCTCTCATCCTCTCGTTGCAAGGTTCATGAGAGGCCTGACCCTAACTAAACCTCCCATCCGACCTCCGCCGGTAGCATGGGATTTGAACCTAGTTCTAGGTCAGCTTATGAAACCACCTTTTGAGCCTTTGGACTCTACCTCCTTGAAATTTCTTTCCTGGAAGGTTCTTTTCCTTATTGCAGTCACTTCGGCTCGCCGCATCAGTGAACTGCAGGCTTTGGTGGCTAATCCACCTTATACCAGATTTCATCATGATAAGGTGGTCCTTAGGACGAATCCCCACTTTATGCCCAAAGTGGTCTCGCCTTTTCATCTTAATCAAGAGGTATATCTACCTGTTTTTTTCCCGGCTCCTCATGCATCCAGTGCAGAGAGGAAGCTTCATACTCTTGACTGTAAAAGAGCTCTCGCCTTTTACCTCAACAGGACTCAGCCACATCGAAAGTCTTCCCAACTTTTTGTGGCTTTTGATCCTTCTCATTTGGGACTTCCAGTCACCAAACGTACACTTTCCAATTGGATTGCTCAGTGTATTTCTTTTGCTTACCAGAGTAAGAACATTTCTCTGGAAGGCCATGTCACAACTCACAATGTGAGAGCCATGGCTACTTCTATGGCTCATCTTCACTCTGTATCCATAGATCAGATCTGTCGAGCAGCCACTTGGGCCTCGGTTCATACCTTCACAGCCCATTACTCTTTGGACAAGGACTCCCGCCGGGATGCCTTGTTTGGTCAGGCTGTCCTCAAACACCTGTTCCATACTTAAGCAACTCCTGCCCACCTTCCCTGAATGGATGCCTGAGATCCATACGAAGATGGTTTACCCTTGGAGGGGGATCTCCCAGGCATCTTAGCTAGGGAGTCCCCATATGTGAGGACTTATTCCTGCTTGTTCCTGGAGATAGCACAGTTACTTACCCGTAACAGGTGATCTCTGGGAACAGCAGGAATTAGTCCTCACAACCCACCCACCTCCCCTAGGAGTTGTATCTTCTATCTATCTACCTTCCTTCCTCTCTCTATTGTCTCAGCTTTAAACTCAAACTGAAGAGAGCTGGTAAGGAAGGCGGGAAGGCAGCGCGCATGCGCTGTGGGAAGCCCCAAAAGCTTTTCATCTGAAAAGCTGGGGAGCTTTCCCGCGCGGGCTTCGTCGGTTCCGACTTACCCATATGTGAGGACTAATTCCTGCTGTTCCCAGAGATCACCTGTTACAGGTAAGTAACTGTGCTTTATAACTTGGAGATAACTATTTTACAGGGAACATGGGCTATGGAGGGTTAAGTGGCTTGCCCAAGACACAAGGAGCACCTGTGGGACTAGAAACCCCAGTCCTTCCGGCCCAAGGTTGCTGTCCTCTAGTGGGATTTGAATCCCCGACCTTCCGGCCTGAAGTACCTTGCCCCAACAACTAGGCCACTCCTCCACTTTAGCTAAAATACTGGGAATAAGGCAGGCTCTGCCTACCAGTTATACTATCACTGGGCCTGCGCCTAAGGGCCATGCCAAAGAGCCCTTAGACATGACCTTTGAAGTGGAATTCACCTAGGACCATATAACAAAAAGGTAAGCTGCTTCTAACCAGACAAACACATGACAGCAGCTAGATATTCAGTAAACTACACTCTCATAGACTTTCTACAAGCCAATCAATTCCAATAATACATGGAAGAAAAAATAGAACACATTGGCAATACACCCACCAGTTAGAGTACAAAAGGTTTCCAAAACTAATTCAAATAAAGCCCGCCACTCCCTGCCAAATAACACTGACTAGTACCCAACAGCATACCACTTTTAACATGCATCTTACTTAATGCCTGTTCCATCTGGAACAAATTCCATACCATAACAGACTACATAAAAGAACAAATGATAGACATAATGGGGGCCATTCTGATCCTCGAATAGCGGCGTTGTATGTCTGTGTTGGACGTGCAACCCCGCCATTCGCTGGGAACGTATCCTGTTCCATTGTCCCACCACACGTACAGAGCCTTTGCGCAGGGAGTGCTGGATGGGGTGGGATGGGGCGGCATGGAGGCAGATCAGGGATGTGGCAAGATGCCTGGACGTACAGGGCCTATTCAGGTCAGGACCCTGTATGTCATCCTGCACAGCTGCACACCCTGCCTATTCCACCCTGAAGGTGGAATAAGTGCCGGGTGCGGCACTGGATCACATCTGCAGCTAACCCCCCCCCCCCCCCGCACTGTCGCTGGACTCAGTAGAGTCTAATGACCCGATCCAGCCCATATTGGACAGCAGAGACACAAAGTGAATAGGAAGCGGGGGCTGGTGCAGCCCATGGCTATCGGAACTGCCAGGTAGGCGACCTGTTGCCACAGTGCATGGATGTCACCGTTCTCTCTCCTATACAGTAGCGGCCAAGTGGGAGGGCGTGCAGGCTCCTGTGCATAGATCCTCATTGAATCGGGGGAGCGTCAGGACATCAAAGTCCCCAATTCTGTAATCACTGGTATGTTCGGGCCCTGCGGTGGCAGAATTGGGTACATTTCCCACATGTCCGGTTTTTGCACGGCCAATGAGGCTAGACATGCGGGAAACAGAATCAGCCTCCATGCACACACAGCCAATCATACTACCCACCCGGCGACATCATTGGGCTGAGAAGGACCTTTAGACACAGCTCTGACCCGGGGGGGCCCGTGCCAAAGGGCCCTTAGGTATGGTCCTTAGAGTGGTTCGAAGAGTGACATTGTACAAGCCAGGAGACCAAGTAACCAACCTCCACTCCACCACCTCAAACACAGAGGCACAACGATAACTCGATACAATATCTAGCCACAATAATGCCTCCAAAACAACTCCACTTCATCATATTTGGACTAATCATATTACTCCTTGCCATGAAAACAACCAGCTCACATACCTACAGTACTATCCCTATCATTTACCACCCAAGACAATCAAAACCCCCCCAGTCACAGGTTTATTAACTTCACACAAAGAACCAGTAAGCATGCTGATATCATCCCAATAAAATCTAGCTCCTATACAAATTCCTCAAGCAATGATCAGAAACATTCCAGTGCCTCCTTTTTGTGCACTCTAGTCAACACATGATCGGCACGCAACACATGATCGGCATGCAATAAAATACCCATCATTAATGATTATTTAACGGATCATAAACCAGACATCATGTGCATCACATAAAGTGAGGTTACTTACCTGTAACAGTGGTTCTCCGTGGACAGCAGGATAAGTCAGCCACACATGGGTAACGTCATCCGATGACGCCATGGACGGAATTGCTCTCCAATAGCTCAGAAGAGTCAGAGACTCTTTTGAGTATGTGCCAGTAACCCCACCCTGAAGCCCATCCCCTCTCTCCTTCAGTCTGTTCCCCAGCTATAGATGGGATCCTCCTAGAGGATGGGAGCATCCTAGAGAACAGATTCATCATAAAGGGGAGGTGGGTGGGTTTGTGTAGTTGACATCCTGCTGTCCACGGAGAACCCCCATTACAGGTAAGTAACCTCATTTTCTCCATGAACAAGCAGGATGAGTCAGCCACACATGGATGACTCCCTAGCCAAGGGCTGTGAAGGTATGCTTCTTGCAGGTGTTCCTTTTTCACAGTCCCTCAGGTGTGCTGTGGTTGGATGAAGCTGTTAAGATAAGAACATATGCCCGAGAGTTATGTCTCGCCTTGATTTCTGTAATTCTGTTCTTGCAGGTATCACTCACACCCAGCTTCATCACCTCCAGCTTGTACAGAACACCACAGCCAGGATTTTAACCTATTCTTCCCTCTGAGATCACGTCACCCCTTTACTAATCCATCCCCATTGGCTCCCCATTGATTTCCGTATCCGCTATAAGATTCTTATTCTGGTACATCAGGTTATCAACACTCACATGCACAGTATCTAGCTGACCTCTTGCACTTTCATGTCCCAACACGCAGCCTTCGTTCACTCCACATAAACCGCCTGCACCTACCACCTCCGTCACGTGCACACCTGCAATCTACCCGTCACTCAGCCTCCTTCTTCCTTGGTCCCGCCCTTTGGAATTCCCTGCCCACCCCACTCCGACTAGAACAGAACTATTCCAGATTTAAGTCTCTACTCAAAACACATCTTTTCTCCTCCGCTCATAATCTCCCAGACTCAGCCCTTTGACCTGATTATATATATATATGTCTGTCAATTTCCTTTCTATGTCCTGTCCGATTTGATTGTCTGACCTCTCTTTACTGTCCAAATTTTTGTAGTTCCTTTCCTTTTCTGGCCTCAAGCCATATTCTTTATGTTATTTTTTGATTGTAAGCCACCCTGATGTTACAAAGAGTGGTAATATCAAGAACCAATAAACATAAAAACAACAATAAACATTGCACCTGTGACATAGTGGTGCTAGATTGCAATTGATGCCACGTGGCATGCCATGAGGGCGTGACTGCTGTAACTACCAGTTAACACGCTCTGATACTCCTAAAGGAAGGGTGCATGTGGTTTTGAGTCCCATGTGATAGTGACGCCTGCTGCTGTGCGGCTTGTGGCCACTCATGGCCTGGCGCATGGAGCCTTTAGAGTTGGTACAAGGAAGAGGCTCCTTGGCAGTAGACTTCAGTTGTACCAGTCTCCCCTGTGTCAAACAGCTGATACGACTGGGAGTGCTGCCTCCCAAGGGCTGGAGACACCAATATCATCTGCACAACCAGAGATATGGCAGGTTCCGTGGAAAGGCAGAGGTGAGAGCTGTAGGTGGTTGACAGTAGGAGGCTCCTCCTCTATCATGCACCACCCTGGAATACTGGAGACCACTGGTAAAAAGGAAAGCTCCCCTCCTTCGGGCGTCTATGCGGTCTTCCCGGGACTTGGTGGGCGCATGTCTGAAGTGGAAATTCTTAATGGTCCCATTGCAGCCCAGAGATCGTGTGTCACTGGTCCGTTGCAGCCGGAGAGATCACTAGTTGGAGACCACATTCCCGTTGAGGGCTACTGCCTGTGGCAGGGGCAGCCAACTGCTCTCAAGCTTATTGCTGATGCTGGGCAAGATTGTGGTACAGCCGTTTCCTTTGCCTCAAGCTTATAGATGATGAAGGGCAAGACTGTGGTACAGCTGTTTCCTTTGCCTCAAGCTTATTGATGATGCAGGGCAAGATTGTGGTACACCCATTCTCCAGGAACAAGCAGGAACTCAGTCCTCACATATGGGTGACGTCGGCGCCAACGGAGCCCTCGTGCGGAGCAATTCCTCAGCTTTCAAAGAAAGCCTTTGGGATTGCATCGTGCATGCGCAGTCCCCTTCCCGCCCAAGGGTGCCATCTTGCTCAGTCTTCTTTTTTCCGCGGAGCCCAACGGACGTGGTCCCGTTTCCACCGTGGAAAAAGTAGAAAAGTTGAATAATTTCTTTCAGCTTCCCGGTTCGATGCCGGTTCCCCTTCCCACCTTCGGCTCGGTACACTGGTTTAGAGTCCGGTCATATTTTTCGTTTTTGTCCTTCGTGACTAGCGTTCTTGCTCTTTTTATTTTTCACTGGCAGCCCGGTCCCTTGACCTCACAGGGGCCCTTTTTCCCCCGATGGCTGCCAGCGGGTTTAAAAAGTGTGATTGATGTAAGAAGTTAATGTCTCTCACCGACACACACGACTGCTGCCTCCAATGCCTCGGCCCTGACCATGACCCGGTGGTCTGTGGGCCGTGTGGTAAGATGTCTTTGAAATCTTTGAAGAGCAGGCAGCACCAGTGTGACAGGATTTTTCCTGAGTCCGCATCCGCCCAGGCCCAGGCCTCGTCTGAAGCCTCGACATCTCGGGACTCGGAGCCCGAGCACTGTCGTGTATCTTCTGAGCGGGGGTCTCCCTCCAGGGAAAACTGGAGGAAGAAAAAACTCGTGAAGGCGTTGTCGCTGGACACCTCTGATCGTCCTGGGCCCTTGGGTTCCAGGCCGTGGAGCCCGGACTGCTGCCCCGGGTCCTGGGAGTCGGAGAGGCCGGCTAAACAACCTTGCAAGGAGCCAGAGACGTCGGACAAGGTAATTTCTGTTGTCCTCGTAGATTCTCCTCCGGGAGAGCCGGCGTCGGGACCCAAGCCGGGAGCTGTGGAGCCTTCTGAGCTCGGTCTCAGGATGGCGGCCCTGGAGAGCAGCATGGCTGCCTTCATGGAGCAGCAGTGGGCGCTGATGGCCGGCCTCGCCGGTCCATCCGTCCTGACCACCGGGACTTCGACGTCGAAGACGACACCGGAGTCTGGGCTGAGCCGATCCTCGAGTTGATCAGGTCTCGAGTCGATTCTCGGCCAAGGTCCCCCTCGACCTTCCGTTCGGGACCGAGGTCATCGACGCCGGTGCCCTTGGCATCAGGGCGGTCGGGCTCGAAGCCCTCGAGGCCAGAGCCCATCGAGTCTTCCTCAGAGGACTCAGCATGGGAGGCAGAGGAGGAAGACTCCCCAGACACCCACCAAACCTAGTGTATCCCATCGGACTCTCCGGGTTCAGTGCCTCGGAGAAGGTCCCCTCCGGAGGACACTCTGTTCTCAGACTTCATAAGGGACATGGCCAAGGCTTTGGCATTCCCTACGGACGCCGAGGAGGAGCCTCGAGCCAAAGAGCTCGAGGCCCTCCAGTATGACTCTCCCCCGAAGGAGGCCCTTACTGTACCGGTGCCTCCGATGTTGGAACGGCTGATGCTCCGTATGTAGGAGTCCCCGGCCTCGATGCCGGTGCTCAGCAAGAGGGTTGATTCCATTTATTGAGTCTGCAAGAGTCCTGGGTTCCAGAAAGCGCAGCTGTCGCACAGCTCCATGGTTGTGGAATCGTCCATGCAAAGGCTGAAGAGCCAAAAGATGCACTCCTTGGTGCCTCCCGGCCGGGAGGCCCGGAACCTGGACACCCTCGGCAGAAAGTGCTACCAGGGCTCGATGCTATCATGCCATGTCCAAACCTACCAGCTGTACATGGGCATGTACTTGCGAGACCTAGCAAAGGAGATTGCCGGGTTCTCAGCTGGTCTCTCTGGGGAACCCTTGCAGTGCTTCAAGGCCTTGTCCATGGGGATCCGAGAGTGCTTGAAGTTCATGTCTCGAGCAGCTTACTGATGGCTTCGAGGCTTCGGCCCGAGTAGCCGCGGCCGGCATCAGTGCACGCCGTCAGGCCTGGCTCATGTCGTCGGACCTGGAGCCATGGGTTCAGGACAAGTTGGTTGATGTCCCGTGCCGAGGTGACAACCTGTTTGGCAAACCCATGATGGAAAGAGCTGCATAAATCGAGTCCGAGTACTTGACCCGGACAAGGTTGTCGAAGAAGAACTCTGCACCTTCTCACAAGAAGAAGGCCTCGGGGAAAAAGTCCTTTTTCCCAAGGAAGGGTACGGCTTACAGAAACTACCCCACTTACCAGGCCGCCCCAGCTCCCCAACAGGGGCAGCAGGCCAGGGGACAGGGGCATGGCCCACGTAAGCCGAAGACCCCCAAGCCTCCAGCTCTGGCTCCTACCCAGCCGGGAGGGGATTTTTGACTCCCAGTACATAGCTCCTCTCCCACCAATGGTTTGGCCCTGCACAGGAGGAAGGCTGGCCCTGTATGCTCACAGGTGGCCAGCCATTACCACTGACGCCTGGGTTTTGAAAATAGTCCAATAGGGCTATTTACTTCATTTCAACCAGGTGCCCACCTCCTTTTTCCCAAGAGAGCCTCTCTGACCCCCTCTTCACAGGAACCTCCTCCTGCAGGAGTTGGCAGGTCTGCTACAGGATCAGGCGGTGGAACCGGTGCCCCGCCACCTGCAGGGGCAAGGCTTCTACTCCAGGTATTTCCTCATACCAAAAAGAAAAGGAGGCCTTTACCCCATCCTAGACTTGCGCAATCTGAACAAATTCCTGGTGAGGGAAAAGTTCAAGATGCTTTCCTTTGGGATCCTACTGCCTTACCTCCACCAGGGAGACTGGCTATGTTCCTTAGACTTAAAGGATGCTTATACTCACATCCTCATACACCCAGACCATAGACGGTATCTGAGGTTTGTGGTTGGAGGAAACCACTTTCAGTACAAGGTGCTTCCCTTTGGCCTAGCTTCCGCTCCCAGAGTATTCACCAAATGCCTAGCAGTGGTGGCGGCCTTCCTCAGAAGCCAAGGAGTCTTTGTCTTTTCATACCTAGACGACTGGCTCATCAGGAGCCAATTGGCACAGGAGGCACAGCAGGCCACTGCTCGCACAGTCACCCTGCTCCAGCACCTAGGGTTTGTTGTAAATCATGCAAAGTCCACTTTACTCCCCACTCAGAACTTGGAGTTTAGAGGGGCAAGACTGGACACCCTTAAGGCAAGGGCTTACCTACCGCTGGACAAAAATCCTATCACTGCTGCTACGGCTCTTCTAGAGGGAGCCATTTTCAGCTATGGGTTCTCAGTAGCCTATAACTAGGGAGTCCCATATGTGAGGACTGACTTCCTGCTTATTCCTGGAGAAAGCATAGTTACTCACCTGTAACAGGTGTTCTCCACGGACAGTAGAATCAGTCTTCACAACCCTCCCTCCTCCCTTGGGAGTTGCTTCTTTACCATCTTTTACCAGGTTCTACAAGAACAGGGTGGTGCTCCGCATGCACTTTAAATTCCTTCAGAAGATGGTATCGTCCTTCCTTCTTTCCAAGACCTCACACCAGTAGGAGTGAGACGGTCCTTCACACTCTGGACTGTAAGAGGGCCTTGTCCTTCTACATCCAATGTACTCAGGGCCACTGCAAAGCTGTTTAGCTTTTTGTCTCATATGACCCCACTCATCTGGGGGGAGGCGGTAACCGAATGTACACTGTTTACCTAGATGGTGGACTGTATCGCCCTCGACTATGAGCAGGTGGCATGGTGGCAAATCTGCGCTCCATCCCGATGGTGGACATCTGCCAGGCTGCCACCTGGTCTTCAGTCCATACCTTTGCAGCCCATTACTGCCTGGAAAGGGAGTCCCGATGGGACAATGCCTTTGGCCAGGCTGTACTCCGTAATCTTTTTGGGGTTTAGGCAACGCCTACCCTCCAACCCTTCTTTGTTCAAGCTACCGGAGTGCTGGTTTTCATCGGACACAGGGGAGACCGTGTTTTTTCACTATGGGCTTTCGCTAGCCTGTAGCTGGGGAGTCCCATATGTGAGGACTGACTTCCTGCTTGTTCCCAAAGAAAGCATAGTTACTCACCTGTAACAGGTGTTCTCCAGGGACAGCAGGAATCAGTCCTTACGACCCTCCCTCCTCCCCTGGAGTTGCAGTCCTTTGATTAATTTTTTATCATTTTTGCCGTCTTTTTAGCTATGTCATCTGACTGAGCAAGATGGCGCCCTTGGGCGGGAAGGGGACCGCGCATGCGCGATGCAATCCCAAAGGCTTTCTTTGAAAGCTTTGGGTTTGCTGCGCACGAGGGCTCCGTTGGTGCCGACGTCACCCATATGTGAGGACTGATTCCTGCTGTCCCTGGAGAACACCTGTTACAGGTGAGTAACTACGCTTTTCCTTCGCCTCTGGCTCGCGGGCCTCATAAAGGGCACCTACATGTGATGGGTTCTGGATAGATTGCTTTATTGATATTGCCCTATTCTTTTTTTAATATATAAATCAATCAGTTGATCTATTCTCTTTGTGGGAAGTTTCCGCCGTCCTCCCCATAGCTGGGGTGGGGATGGGGACCTCCCCATGTGGTCAGGGGGGGTGGTCCTTTGGATGGGCTGGATCATGTGGCCAGGGGGGGTGGTCCTCTGGATGGACTGGGTCATCCTCACTTCATGCAGGAAGGAGTCAGGTTGAACACAATGTAAGTCCTCTTTGACTGGGGATGATCGTGAGCCTGTGAGGCAAGGGTGACTCCTGGTGGACCGGTGTTTTTGGCAGTGCAAATTGAACCCTGGTTTCTTGGTGATTTACTCATTCAGTGATTTTTTTTTTTCAGCCATGATACTATCTCAGTCGTAGTGGTTTACGTACAACTTAGATTTGGTAATGTATAGTGGTAGCTTAGAATTGGCAATGTACATTAAGCAGGTACCCTGAGAACTTTGGTTTTTCCGAGGCAATGGAGGGTAGGTGACTTGTTCCCAGGCAACAACTCTAACCATTAGGTTATTCCTCCACTCCAGACAGTGCTATAACCTGGGTGGTGGTGGACAGTTCCTTGAAATGTACCTTGCTGCTTGAATGTTAACGCGTTCCATTTAAGGTCATGTTCTGTTATCTGTAGACGGTGTTGGTCCTTGGGAATGTGGTATATCAGATAAATAAATAAATGGTAGGGTCCTACTTGCCAGTGCATGTAGCCCTTTTATGCAACCCTAAGCTGGGTTGTAGTGTCACTTCACATGGGAAGCCCTTTCCCCATTTCGTGCCGGCTGCTGTGGCCCCTTGAAGTAGGACCTTGTCATCTAACCTCCTACTGGAAGGGATGACTGCTGCTCCACCTTGCATGGGATTATGGCCCTCATCACATGGTCATGTCTCTCTGGTGATGGGGGAGCTGCATGGTATCATATCTGTGCACCCAATGGGCAAGTTCTGAGGCAGTGATGAAGCCTGTGGAATGCCTTGGTAGCCAGTGTGTCCCACAACTTACGCTTTGTACCACTAGATGCATTTGGTCCATGGATAAGCTTCACATTCAAAGGGGGGGAATCAGATTGTGTTCTTCGAGGTTGGGGGACAGATGTGGGGTCAGCTTCTAGCTGCAATCTAAGCCTGTCTTTCTGCTTAGGTGGACCCGTTGTTCCGAATTGGGAGGGCTGTGGGGAAGCCTCGAGTGTTAACCATAGGTGGCCTGGTCTGCCATGGGTATATTTCCCCCTCCCCTTGGCTTGTGTATTCTGCTGAGAGGTTCCAAAACCAGGATGTTGGCCTCTGCACTCCTTTAGGGATCAGAGATTGTACTCAAGCACCAGAGGTTTTGGGACATGCACTGCATGATCCACAGCCAGGACTTGAACCTGTGACCCTCTGCTCATATACACACCAACTGTGTGTAATGCACCACAGTGCTGCCACTGCCATAGGTCTGCAACCACATCACAAATGGGAGATACTAAAAGAGTCTTTAGCCGGACTGGTCTGCAGCAGAGGTGATGCTTGAACCTGGGCTCCCCTGTGGAGCCAGTGTGACCTGCCTGGTATTATTGGAATGGATTGACCACTGTTGGAGAAAAATCAGTGTTTGCTGGCCCAGTAAAGAATTTCTTATGCTCTTATCACCCACTGGCGAGGGCAACTTCTGTTCCGTTGATGGTCAGGGACCTTCCTGACCATCGAACCGGTTTATTGTGGTGTGTGGCTTAGTCTCAAGGCGTGGGTGAGGGCCTCTTCTCTGCACCCAGCACTGAGCAGGCCCCGAGTCTGTTCACAGCTGCAGTGTGCTGGGGAAGGAGCTAGCTCTGGTGTTGCCAGGATAGGCCAGATTCAAGTGAGAGTCTTGCATGCTAATCGAACAGTCTTCCCAGGGGCTCCATATTAGTCCTATGGACTCCCTGAGAGGGTTCACTAGAGATGAGAGACTTCAAGCACAGTACCATTGGATTATACCAGAGGTCTCGCAGGGTGCACAGCTGTCTCTCCATCTATTCGCGATTGTCAAGGTAGGGGTCAAACTGACCCATGGGGGAAGATAGACAACTTGAGCAATCCAAGGAATGCCAGTATCCCCAGTCTGTATGGGCAGCGGAGTCTGAGGCTGGAGTTACGCCAGAGACTTCCTTGTTGCAACAGTCCACATGCTGCGGATGAGTCATCACTGCTCCTGAAGCTTCCCTCCATGGCAGGTACGTCCCGTGTCTTCACATGGTTGTATCAGGGTTGGCCCTCAAGCTGGAACAAGGGGGTACTGCCCGCACTCACCTTGTTATTCATCTCGGACCTCTCCGCTAAAGACGTCAGCATTTGTAGGCGAGAGGGAGAGGGCTGAAACCGTGAGGGCTTCAATTGTGAGCTGAGGTTGTGAAGACCATCATAAGGCTTGGGCTCGAGTCCCTGTGGTAGATCAAGTCTGTGGGTGAACAAACCGGATTGCCACTTGTGCCGTTGTGCATTGCCCCATGCAGATAGCTTTGTCTGGGCAGGCGAATTTGCCCACTGGGTTGTTCACTGCATCTATCTGGTGGCAAATGGGGGATATTCTAACCGCACATTAGTCCTTTCAGGTCTTCATTTATTTTAGCCTCCAAGGAAGTGGGCAAGCTGCCTGCCTTAACCCCCCAGGGAGAGCCTCTTGGTAGAGGGGCAAGCGTGAATTAGAGATCTCACCAATGTGAAGCGAGCAGTCCTGCGCCTGGGTTTCCTGGAGCATTTGCAGTCCCCTGAGGAAAGGCATGGGGAGCCAGTGGCTTGAAGCTCCCGACATGGGGCTGCCTGCGCTCGCCTTACTTGTTGAAGGCAGTAGTTGGCGATTTCTCACTCCCCAAAGCATCTGATTTGCAATGTGCTGCTGAAGGTACTGAATCCACCTGCGGCTGGGTGGGAGCCACTGCCTTAGGGATAGCCACTGCCCTGGAGCACTGCCCTGGAGCCACTGCCTTGGAGCCTTAGGGATAGCACTGCCTTGGAGTGGGTGGGAGCCACTGCCTTGGAGCACAGCCCTGCTGGAACCAGCTTCTGTTGCTCTCCAGGGATTCCAGGAGCATCGTAAAGGCTTTTAGGCACTTGACCCCATGCTGCCAGGCTCGCCCTTGTGGTCAGAAATGCTAGCGGGCGTTTCCTCACCTTGCCAACATGCCTTTTGCCAGCTGAACCATCATGTTCCAGGTGAAGGATGATGATGATGATAACGAATCCTGCCTCAGCAGCCTGATGATGGCCCTCTAATATGCGTTAGCGCATAATGGTGCCTCTTGTCTTGGCTGGTCCTGGGGGTAGGAGCCTGTCTGAGCCCGTGTTTGCTGGCAGCAGCACTGGGGTGCACTGGGGATCATCAGCAGTGTGTCTCAGCCCCACGGCCCGGTATACAGCCATGGTGTCCTCAGCGGTGGGGTCAGAACCTGACGACACTGTTGTGGCATGCTCGACCTTGAAGCTGCCGTCTCCAGCGCAGTCACGGACTAGAGCCGAGCCATGGAGCTATCCATTTGCCGCGAGATATGGGCAGAGAGGGAAGGAGCCTCGCACCATCCTTACATAGGAGCATTTCTAGGGGTTGGCAGGCTACATGCCCGGATGTCCTCCAAACTGTGCTCTGAGGAGGTCCAGAACTGTTCCCTGATCAGCACAGAGATGCACTGATGAGCATGCTCCAATAACTATCCAAGGCAATGGGGGGTGGAGCCAAGTGATAGAGAGTAGTTTCGGTGCCATTGTGGCCGGCGGCTGCCCCATCTTCACACAAGCCTCAATGGAAAGGGGGGTGGAGGTCTTTTGTGGCACATCCCATGCCCGGCTGACTCATTACAAACCTCTCTGTAGCTGCACCCTATCTGCGAGTATATGAGCATGGAAGAGAGGATTCAGCTCTGCTTTATGGGCTCTTAGATGCTGCCACATGCAGAGGATCTTCCAGCACTCCAGGCCGCTCCTCTGTAGCATATTGCTCTGGATCTTTCCGGTGCTCCAGATTCCCAGGTCATGGGGTTAATTGGAGTTTTCCTACCCTGTGTTCAGCAGCCAGAAGCTGATCTGGAGATGGCAGCAGGGTGAGCGAGTGGCCAGAGGGCAGAGGGCTCCCGGGGAGGGCTCTGCTGCTGTGGATCCACATTGTTGCAAGGGGTTTAATCTTGAGTCTAAACTGCTCTGGTTAACCTATCCTGTGGGAGAGGGAAAAACAGTTAAACAGTAAGATTTAAGAATATGGGAAAAACACGGAGAGCATGGAGATCCGTCTACATAGCCGGATGGAAATAGACTGAAGGAGAGAGGGGATGGGCTCCAGGGTGGGGTGATTGGCACATGCTCAGAAGAGTTTCTGACTCTTCTGAGCTATAGGAGAGCAATTCCATCCATGGCACCGTCAGCTGATGTCACCCATGTGTGGCTGACTCATCCTGCTTCTCCACGGAGAAACCTGGTTCTCAGAGGATGATAATGTACTAATAAACCAGCTGAACTCACGTACATACAGCATTTACAACTGCCCCAGATCTCACAGAAGAGGTGGTCATGTATGTATCCTAACAAGCAAACACAGCAATTTTAACACCATAGAAACTTTGTCATCACGCAACCTTGATATGCTTATAGTGGCAAATAAAAGCATTACTATCTGCTTAATATATCGATCCCCGTCCACTAACATGGAAGAACTACCCGCTATTATTGAAGTGGTGTGCAACCACTCTGTGAATTAATTCAATTTCATTCTTCTTGGTGACTTCAATCTATCATCAGCACCTATTAAGCCAGCAGCTGCCTTCACAGAGGCACTACACAACTTGCAATTTACACAAATCATCAGGAAACCCACTCATTTCAAAGGAGGAATCCTCTATCTGCTATTCATACCCAATCACTTAACTAACATCTTTACCCAGATGCCCCCCACACTTGTGCATATTCCCTGGTCAGATGAGAGCCTGATAAACTTCACCCTTTTCTACATCACAAACAGAATCCAGCACAGAACTCTAACCCAACAAGTAGAAGATTTCCTTCTTTTGACAACCAAGTCTTTTTACAGAAAGTCATACCTCATCTTACTCCCAAAACAGCCAAATCCCACATAGAAGATTTCATCATAAAATGAAATTCAGCACTAACTTCTGTAGCCCAGGCACCCACTAGGACTTGCAATAATAAAAAGCAGCACTTCACACCACTCTGCCACACTGAAGGCTCACAAATGCAGTCTCTGCAGACTCGAGAGCAAATGGAAGAAAACCAACAACCCGCAACTTCAAACCATATACCTGGAGGAACTAAACAAATATTGCACAGCAGCAAACAAATCAAAATGTGAATATCATACCAACCTAATAATGCGTGCCATCAATAAACCAAGAGAGTTGTTCAACATAGCCAAATCTTTCTCTAAACATCCTATCCCGAATCATGCTTGCAACTCTTCTAACCAACATCAAATGACCCTCCACCTGCAATCCTTACAAGATATTCGCAGACCTACAAAGCTCATTCCCCTCACCCACAATGAACAGAATAGCTCCACTTACAGCTGGGACGAGCAGCTCAACATCATACTCACCAGCATAAATGCTACTACCTCTCCTTTAGATCCGTGCCCAGTCTCATAAATTAAAATCTCAAGATTGCACCTCATACCTTTCATTGCAGAAATCAACTGCTCTCTCATGTAAGGTGTCCTGCCATCCCTACTCAAACAATTCTCAATCAGGCCCATCTTGAAAAAAAGCAACCTAGACCCAAACTCAGTGGCTTCCTTCAGACCCATATCCAGCATCCCATTCTTAGCCAAAGTCATTGAAAAAGCAGTGCATATTCAGCTACAAGACCACATAAATATGCATGCAATACTAGACCAGCACCAAGACAAATTTTGCCCCTAGCATGATATGGAAACCCTCCTCACTTCACTGCTGGATACCTTCATCAAAGGCACAGAAAAATCCTCCCAAGGCTTCATTTTACTGTTCCTTGATGTATCTGCCACCTTCTACTCTGTCTCCCATCAATTCTTACTCAACAGACTAAAGGAGATCGGGCTACAAGGCACAACCATCAAATGGTTCACTCATATTTATCAGACAGCACACAACAAATAAAGATAGGATCAGAAAAGTTCTCTCCTACCCTCAAGTAAGGAGTCCCTCAGGGCTCTGTCCTCTCTTCTATACTGCTTAACATTTACATCCAGCTGCTATGTGCAATCATCTGAAGCCTCAACATTAATTATCTAATTTATACTGATGACATAATGATCTTCAAACCGTTTACTCCTGCCATACCAGACTTCTCCCCCATATCTAAATGCTTCTCAGCAATAGAGCATTGGCTTCAAAGCCATAACCTCATCATCAACTATAACAAAACCAAAATTCTACACATTACTAGAGATACCAACTTCAAACCCCCAGCAGTTATCAAAATTGGTGCCACAGACATCAACATCAAAACTGAGGTCAAATATTTAGGAGTCATCCTCAACCAGAGCCTGCAGTTACAAACCCAAATATAACAAACCACCAGAGAGGTCTACCACAGAATTCTGAAGAACATACGCCCTCTCCTGGATCCAGGCAACTTCCATACCGTCTGCCAGACCATCACAACTCCCATCCTAGAATATTGCAACTCCATCTAACAAGGCCTGCCAAAAACCACCCTCTACCCCCTACAAATAGTGTAAACGCCACTGCCAGTATCATCCAAGGAGCTTCCCTAAAAACATACATCACCCCACTCTTCAAGCAGCTCTACTGGCTTGCGATCCCATCTAGAATCAAATATAAAGTTCTGCTCAACACTCACAAAACTCTACATAAACAATCTGCCAATTCCCTACTTTCCATTCTGAACAACCCCACAGACAACAGACTAAGAAGACGTCACAATCTCAATCTGTTAGAGATAACTCCAGTTGAGGTTAAGATCAACTAATGGACCTGCTCAAAGGCATTCTCCCTCTATGCCCCAGCGATGTGGAATACCCTACCCCCACCTAATGAGTATCAAATCAATAGGGAAACTCCGAAAAAAGCTAAAAACTCAACTGATCTAGAATTTTATGGAGCAGATCCTCACCTCTCAAATTGCCTGACTCCTAAGAACAAAACCTAGATATACCTTTCTCTTATTCCTACCATTAATGTACATAAGTTGCGTTAAAGCCCTGCATTCTCCAGGACCAAGCAGGAAGTCAGTCCTCACATATGGGTGTCATCGGCGCCGATGAAGCCCCAGCGGAGCATTTCCCCAGTTTTCCATGAAAGCCTTTGGGAATGCTGGCATGCATGCGCGGTTCCCTTCCCGCCTAAAGGTGCCATCTTACCTCAGTCTCTTTTTTTCCGTGAAGCCCATCGGACGTGTGTCCTGTTCTCCCGGATAAAAGTGATTTTTTGTTTGGCGATTTTTCGCTATTTTCTCTCCGGTTCAACACCGGTTCCCCTCCCGCCAAGTTCGGTACACCGGTATCGAGCCCGATTCTTCTCTTTTCGGTTTTTGCCCTTAGTGGCTGGCGTTCGCGCCCTTTTTTCATTTTTTCCCTGGAAGGCCGGTCTTTTTTTTTTATTGAAGTTTTTAAACATACTTACAAAGGAAGTACACAAGTAATCAAGATGCCAATGTTAATCCATAAACATAAAAAAGCAGGAAACCATCCATATATAAAATAAAAGAGAACACATCAGCAATCATATTCTGAGCCCACTATGAAGGGGGAGAATTACAAAGCAATTAAGGCAAAAGAAAATTCAAGAACATAAGTTCTACTAATACGACAGTTCAACCTAATATCCCTTCTTCTCCTCACATAAGTGTGCCCAATTATTTGTTATCCAAAAATAACTGCAATTGAGAAGGATCAGCAAAGATATATTTAGACCCCTGAAATGTAACTAAACATTTACAGGGGTATCGAAGAAAAAAACTTGCCGATAAGGCCAAAACCCTAGGCTTCATAGCTATGGAAGGCCGGTTTTTGACCTCGCGGGGGCTCTTTTTTCCCCGATGGCTTCCAGTGGTTTCAAAAAGTGTGATCGGTGTAAGAAATTAATGTCTCTCACCGACACACACGACTGCTGCCTTCGGTGCCTCAGCCCTGACCACGACCCCAAGTCGTGATCGCCATGCGGGAAGATGTCTTCCAAGGCACTTCGAAGTCGACAGCAGCAAAAGGAAAGGTTTTTCTCGGACTCAGCCTTCGGCTGGGCCCGGACCTCATCTGAGGCCTCGACATCTCGGGATTCTGATCCCGAGCGCCGTCGAAGCTCCTCGGACAGGGGGTCCCCCGACCGGGAACGCAAGAGGAAGAAGCGGCTCGCGAGGGCGGCGTCGGAGGAGGTCCCTGGTCCCTCGAGGGCCAGGTCTAAGACCCCCGACCGCCGCCCTGGGCCCTTGGACCAAGAGAAGCCTGCCAAAGTTCCTCGCTTGGAGCCGGAGTCTGCTGGACACGTAAGCCCCGTAGTCCTCGTGGACTCACCTCCCAGAGAGCCGACGTCGGGCCCGGCGCCACCGGGGCCCGAGTTGGTGGCTGCTGCGTCTCCTGAGCTGAGTCTCAGGATGACAGCCTTGGAGAGTAGATTGTCTGCCTTCATGGAGCAGCAGCGGGCAGTGATGGCCAGCCTGTCTGGTGCATCTGCCCCGACCACCGGGACGTCGACTTCGAAGTCAACCCCGGAGACCGAGCCGATACTCAAGACCCTCGTGGCTCGAGGTCGTCCTCAATCGAGGTCTCCCTTGACCTCCCGTTCGGGACCGAGGGTATCGACGCCGGTGCCCCCGGCGTAGGGGCGGGTGCCTCAGGGCCCCGCGGGGTCTGACCCTGACTCCTCCTCAGACGAGTCAGCCTGGGAGACTGAGGACGAGGAGTCTCCCGATACCTTTAAGACTCGGTGCGTCCCATCGGACTCACCGCAGTCTGAGCCCCGGAGTAGATCCCCTCCGGAGGACACTAGGTTCTCAGAGTTTGTCCAGGATATGGCCACTGCCTTGGCTATCCCGGCCAACCCCGAGGAAGAGCCTCGAGCCGAGGAGCTCCATGCTCTACAGTACGACTCTCCTCCGAAGGAGGCCTTTACTGTCCCGGTTCCTCCGATGCTGGAACGGCTCCTCTTCCGAATGTGGGAGGCACCGGCCTCGGCGCCGATTTTAAGCAAGCAAGTCGATTACATCTATCGACTCCACAAAAGCCCTGATTTTCAAAAAGCACAGCTACCACACCATTCCATGGTTGTGGAATCGGCCATGCATCGTTTGAAGAGCCAGAAGATGCACTCTGCGGTGCCTCCCGGCAGGGAGGCCCAGAACCTTGATGGCATCAGTAGAAAGTGCTTCCAGGGGTCAGTGCTTGCTTGCCGTGTCCAGTCTTACCAGCTGTACATGGGCATGTACTTGCGAGACCTGGCCAAGGAGTTGGCCGGGTTCTCTGCTGGAGGCTCCGGGGAACCCTTGCAGAGATTCAAGTCCTTGTCCTCAGGGATTCAGGAAAGCTCCAAGTTCATGTCCCGCGCCGCCTACGATGGCTTCGAGGCTTCAGCACAAGTTGCGACTGCCGGCATCGCGGCTCAACACCAGGCGTGGCTGCAGTCATCGGACCTCGAGCCATGGGTTCAAGACAAGTTGGTCGATGTCCCTTGCCAAGGTGAGAACCTTTTTGGCAAGCCCGTGACCGAGAAGGCCGCTCAGCTCGAGACTGAGCACCTTACCCAGACAAGGCTGTCAAGGAAGACCTCTGCCCCTTCACACAAGAAGAAGGGCTCGGGTAAAAAGTCCTTTTACCTGAGGAAGGGCACTGCCTACAAACAGTACCCTCAATATCAGGCTGCCCAAGCTGCCCCCCAGGGTCAGCAAGCCAAGGGCCAGGGTAATGGGCCCCGTAGGCAGAGGACCCCCAAGCCTCCTGCCCCTGCTTCCACTCAGCAGGGTGGGGTTTTTGACTCCTTGAGCGTAGCCATTCCATCCCTGCTCTCCCAGCCCTGCACAGGCGGTCGCCTTGTTCTCTTTGCCCACCAGTGGCCCCTCATTACCAATGACTGTTGGGTGTTGGACATAGTCCAAAAGGGCTATGCTATACATTTTTACCAACTGCCTCCGCCTTACTTCCCAGGGGAGCCCCTGAGGCCTCCCCTGCACACCGACCTTCTCCTTCGGGAACTTCAAGGTCTGTTAGGGGACAGGGCGGTGGAGCCTTTGCCTCCTCACTTCCAAGGTCACGGTTTCTATTCCAGGTATTTCCTGGTACCCAAAAGGACCGGTGGCCTTCCACCCATTCTAGATCTCAGGAACCTCAACATGCTTACTCTTGGGACACTTCTGCCCTACCTCCAGCAGGTAGATTGGCTATGCTCCTTAGATCTAAAGGATGCGTACACTCACATCCTCATTCATCCAGACCACAGAAAGTACCTATGGTTCATTGTGGGAGGAAACCATTATCAGTACAGAGTACTACCTTTTGGCCTGACCTCCGCTCCCAGGGTCTTTACCAAGTGCCTGGCAGTGGTTGCGGCCTACCTATGAAATCAAGGCATCTTTGTCTTTCCCTATCTGGACGACTGGCTCATCAGGGGTCAGACGTGCCAGGATGCCAGACAAGCCACCCTCAGAACCATTGCTCTGCTTCAGAACATGGGCTTTGTCATAAACTTCGCAAAGTCCACTTTGCTCCCCTCCCAGAGCTTGGAGTTCATAGGGGCAAGGTTAGATTCTCAACTGGCAAAGGCATTCTTGCCAGAAGACAGAGCCCAAAGACTGATGGACGTGGCCAAACAGTTCCTAAACAAGCCCCTGGTCTCCGCCAGACTCTGTCTCAGGCTTCTGGGCCACATGGCTTCGACAGTACATGTGACTCCCAATGCCAGGCTCTATATGAGGCCTGCACAGTGGTGCCTTCGGACTCAGTGGTCACAGGCCTCAGGCAGCCTAAGAGACAGGATCAGGGTGTCCAAAAACTTTTTGACCTCCCTCAGCTGGTGGCTACATCCGCCCAATCTGCTGAAGGGGATGCCCTTCCAGATGCCAGTGTACTCGGTAGTCCTAACCATCGACGCCTCTCTGCAGGGCTGGGGTGCTCATTGTCTTGACAAGTGCACCCAAGGCCTCTGGTCTCCTTGGGAGGCAACCCAACAGATCAATCTCCTGGAACTCCGGGCTATCCACTTAGCTCTCAAAGCTTTTTCTCCTGCCCTGGCACAACAGTCAGTCTTGGTTCAAACAGACAACCAGGTAGCCATGTTTTATGTGAACAAACAGGGCGGGACTGGGTCCAAGCTCCTTTGTCGGGAGACTCAAGCCCTTTGTTCCTTTGCCCTAAAGCACAACATGCTTCTCAAGGCGGTGTACCTTCCAGGCCAGGAGAACTGCCTGGCCGACCGGTTGAGCAGAATTCTGCAGCCCCACGAGTGGCAGCTGCATCCCTTGGTAGTTCAGAAGATCTTCCTAAAATGGGGTCTCCCTTGGATAGATCTGTTTGCCAGTCCGCTGAACAAGCAACTGCCCAGGTTCTGCTCCAGACAACCGCATCCTTTGAGGATAGCACCGGATGCTTTTCTGATATCCTGGTCTCAGGGCCTCCTGTATGCGTTTCCTCCCACGCACTTGGTGGCCCGAACTCTTTTCAAGATTCTTCAGGACAAGGCCTCGGTCCTGCTGGTAGCTGCCAGGTGGCCGAGACAGCCTTGGTTTCCACTTCTGATTCAGCTGGTAGTGGATTCCCCACTACCTCTGGGGTTGCAACCCGACCTTCTCACTCTGGACCAGGGTTCCCTTCTTCACCCCAATCTCAAATCTCTCAATTTGATGGCCTGTAGGCTGCAAGGGTAGTTTTGGCTCCCTGGGACCTACCTCAGGAGGTTGAGGAGGTTGTTCTAGCCTCTAGGAAACAATCCACTAGGAAAACCTATGCTCTGAAGTGGAAAAGGTTTTCTGTGTGGTGTCAGCTACATACAGAAGATCCTTTCTCCTGTACTGTACCAGTAGTGCTTCAGTATTTACTGCACTTATCCAGTCAGGGACTTAAGTCCAATTCTGTTCGGGTCCACCTCTCAGCTCTAGCAGCTCACCACTCACTGGTGGAAGGACATTCTCTGTCTGGGCACCCCTTGGTGTCCAGATTTCTCAGAGGTTTGCTCTTGCTCAAGCCTCCCATCCGTCCTCCTGCTCCTGAGTGGGAGCTGAATGTGGTCTTGCAGCAACTAACTCGCCCACCTTTTGAGCCAATGGCTACTTGCCCTCTACGCTTCCTTTCCTGGAAGACTGTCTTCCTGATAGCCCTTACCTCGGCTAGGCGAGTGAGTGAGCTTCAGGCCCTGGTCTGTGATAGGCCTTACACCAGGATTTATAGGAACAGGGTAGTCCTCAGGACTCATTCAAAGTTCCTCCCAAAGTTTGTCTCCTCTTTTCACCTCAATCAGGAGGTGGTTCTTCCAACATTCTTCCCTAGGCCTCATGCAAGCCAGGCTGAAGCAGTCCTGCATACCCTGGACTGTAGGAGGGCCTTATCCTTCTACCTTGACCGTACGCAGGGGCATCGGAGGGCTACTCAGCTCTTTGTATCCTTTGACCCCAATAAGTTGGGGCTAGCTGTGTCCAAGCGTACCTTGTCCATTTGGGTGGCTGACTGTATCACCTGGGCTTACAAGGCGGCTGAACTTCCTTTGCAGGGTCGGGTCACGGCCCATCGTGTCAGGGCAATGGCTGCCTCAGTGGCTCATCTCCGCTTTGTGCCCTTGGTAGACATCTGCAGGGCTGCAACTTGGTCTTCAAGCCAGACGTTTGCGGCCCATTACTGTTTGGAGAGGGAGTCCCGTAGAGACAGTGCTTTTGGCCATGCAGTACTCCGGAATCTCTTTGAGGTTTAGGCAACTCCTGCCCTCTGTTGGGCTACTGGTGGAGGTTGTGTCCTTGAAAAGCCTTTCTTTGCTGCTGAGACTAGAGGGAGTTCTCTTGTTCAGCCTGGGTTCCTCGGTAGCCCAGAGCTGGGGAGTCACCCATATGTGAGGACTGACTTCCTGCTTGGTCCTGGAGAAAGAGTAGTTACTCGCCTGTAACAGGTGTTCTCCAGGAGCAGCAGGAATCAGTCCTCACAACCCTCCCTCCTCCCTTTGGAGTTGTACATAGTGTACTTTTTTCATTTTTGTGTGCTGTTCTTAGCTATGTCATTTGACTGAGGTAAAATGGCACCTTTAGGCGAGAAGGGAACCGCGCATGCGTGCCAGCATTCCCAAAGGCTTTCATGGAAAGCTGTGGAAATGCTCCGCTGGGGCTTCATCGGCGCTGATGACACCCATATGTGAGGACTGATTCCTGCTGCTCCTGGAGAACACCTGTTACAGGTGAGTAACTACTCTTTGCTCCCCCTCCTCACCTCACACTATATTTCAATATACCCGCATGCATTCCAGCCCTCGCCTCTTTTACTTGAATTTTATGTAATTCTTACCAATTAAGTTATCTTGTTTGTGAGCTCAGAGTTCTCTGGAAACCATGTTCACTAGTAGAAAGATGGTATAAAAACTGATGCTAAATAAATAAATAACTGTCCATGAACTACACAAAGGGGAGATTCTTTGCTGCATTTAGCGGGGATGTACGTCCGGCTTGGACTTACATCCCTGCTAAATGCCTGGGGCCAATTATCGGTGCAGAGCTCCCTGCATGTATAATGGAGATGTGCAGTGAGCTCTGGATGGAGATGGGAGGGGGTAGGCTGGAGGCAGAGCAAGGGCGGGCCAGAGGCGTAATCCTGACCCTGGACATACAGGGCCTATTCCGGTGACGGCCCTGTACGTCCGGGCTAGGGGATTTAGGTGGGGGACTTATTGCACCTCAAAGATGGAATAAGTCCTCCCCCCCATCATCAGTGGCTGACCTCGCAGGACCCCCGCCCCAAAGAGGTGAGTTGGACAAGGCGTTCCTGCAGCCCAATCCCGGCCATGATAGGCCCAATCAGGGGTCGAGCGGCAGGGAACTGTGCACTTGGGAGAATTGCCGGCAATCAGGACTCCTGCTTGGCGTCCCGGTGCCATGACAATGGGACACCATGGCATCGGGCTCCATGCAGGAGCCCTGGGTGCTTTGTACAGTGAGTGGCCTGGACATGCAGAGGCCCAGAATCAGGGCACATCCTGCCTGTACAGGTTGGTTCCACCCAATTCTGCTCCCGCAGGGATGTCTAGCCTCCATGGAATCAGAATCGAGTGCAAATACAACCCATCCAGATTTTGGATGTCCAGATGGGTCAGAAGTGCCCCGATGGGAATGGGCTCCAAAGGTGGAAGGAGTTCTCATTATTGCAAAAGATCACTTAAAGTTTACCACATACTCGTCTTATAGCTCTGAGGTTAGCAACATTATAACTATCACAAACAAGAGCTTATCAATTTTATTTATTTATTTATTTATTTAGTATACATTTGTATACCGCTACTTCCAGCGATCAGCAGCGGTTTTTTATTACAGATTGGAAATTGTCAAATCATGACAGGAAATTTTTGAGGTATAAACACATTGATTAGACAGGAAAGCACAGCACACAGAGAACTATTTTACAGGGAACATGGGCTATAGAGGGTTAAGTGGCTTGCCCAAGACCACAAGGAGCACCTGTGGGACTAGAAACCCCAGTCCTTCCGGCCCAAGGTTGCTGTCCTCTAGTGGGATTTGAACCCCCAACCTTCCGGCCTGAAGTACCTTGAACCAACCACTAGGCTACTCCTCCACTCCACATACCAAGCACCAAATACCAAGAAGGATGAAATTTCAGTTATCCTAGAAACAGTATGTTCACTTTCAAGACCTCATAAACCTCTCATACTTTAGGAGACCCAAACCTCTACTGCTTGTCTTCCAAAGAAGCCAACGCCTTCTTGCATGCAATGGATGATCTACACTACACACAAATATCAAACTCCCTAACACACAGGAAAGGAGAAAAATTAGACCTAATCTTTGTACCCAGGGCCAGCCCATCTACTAGGCAGGTTAGGAAGCCACCTAGGGCGGCAGACGTCTGTGGGAGCAGGCCATGTGCTTTGGTACATATGGTCTGCTGCTCCCCCCATGTGCCCAGCTGCACTGCCCTCCACCTGTGCTGAACCGCAGTGTTGCCCCCTCTGCTGCCATTGATTCTGGCAGTGGGTGGCTAGGCTCGGTGGCAGCAGCCTGCCCACTGCTAGAATCAGCGGCAGCATGAGGGTAGGCATGGCAGCATGAGGGAGAGGGCACCGCGGTACTCATGGGGGGGGGGGTAGCAGCACGGCTGGGGCTTCTGCCTACGGTGGCAGAAACCCTTGGGTCGGCCCTACCTAACCATCTATTGGACCAAACCCTCATAACCCACCCTATCACTACACTAATTCCTTGGTCAGAGCACTTCATGATAAGCTTTGACATAAAAATGCCCATGTCAAGATGGTTCGACATAAAAACGCCCATCCTCATACACAGACTACAAGCAATTGGCATCAAAGATACCGTACTTCAATGATTCCATTCCTACCTAACCAATAGACAACAATTAATCCGCACAAACATATCAACCTCACCCCCCTTCCAGCAACACCAAGGAGTACCCCAAGGATCCACACTATCTGCCATGCTCTTCAACATCTACCTGCAACCACTTTGCTCAACCATACGCGCACACAACATTAACCATCACATCTATGCGGATGACATAATGCTCTATGCCCCAATCACAACCTCCAACCCAACAAATAAACACTTATCAGAATGCTTCACCAAAGTATCCAACTGGCTACAAAAGAACAACCTATCCATCAACATAAAGAAAACAGAAGCCCTCATAGTAACAAAGGACCCAGGCTTCACACCACCTCCACATCTCAACATTGGAACCACACAAATACAAATACAGCCGCACATAAGATATCTGGGAATCATCATAGACCAAGCACTCACACTCAAACAACAAATAAAAAAAACCACCGCAACATATTCCACAAGGCTAAAACAGTACAGCGCCTCAGACCTCTCCTTGAACCACAGGACTTCAGAACAGTGATGCAAGCCATGACACTCCTCCACCTGGACTACTGCAATATAATCTACCATGGACTTCCAGCTACCCATACCAACCCACTTCGGACTGCCTTAAATACCACAGCAAGAATTATCCAGAAAGCAAAAAAACAAGACCACATCACCCCAGTCCTGAGGGAGCCACACATACTCCCACTAGAAGCAAGAATCAAATACAAATCTGCCCTACTCACTCACAAAGCTCTCTACCAAACTCAGACTTCCCAGCTCCGCACACTACTGCCCCGACCAGCCCACAACAGAACAACCAGACAAACCACCAACAACTCCCTCACCATCCCCCATAAAAGAACTAAATGCAATCAACGGACCTGCAACAGAGCCTTCGAACTATATGCACCAACCTCTGGAACTCTCTACCGAATCACATCAGAAGCAACAAAGACCCCTTATCTTTCAGGAAACAACTAAAAACCTCACTATTCCAGAAATACCTCGGACCAGAAACGAGCACCCACCACTGATTACCTCCCAACCACCCTAGTTCACCCCCCTGAACATATGTTCTATGAAACTGTAACACAATATCTATGTCTGTGTCCCAAATATTTGTTAAAATCATTAATGTTGGCCACCTGGTGATGGCCCCAAACCCTTGCAGTTGGTTATTGTCCACACCCCCCCTTTAATGTTCCACCACTTTGACCCGGTGATAA
Source organism: Ichthyophis bannanicus (assembly GCA_033557465.1). Classification (NCBI taxonomy): domain Eukaryota; kingdom Metazoa; phylum Chordata; class Amphibia; order Gymnophiona; family Ichthyophiidae; genus Ichthyophis; species Ichthyophis bannanicus. The sequence continues at coordinate 737,815,220 of CM066035.1, forward strand.
GCGGGATATAAATACAGCTAAATAAAATAAAATAAATAAATAAATAAATAAATGTCAGAAGGTTCACTGAATAATAGCAGACGGTTCAAACAATTCAGCAGTGATGAATTCCTGAAACAAGTACTTCCCCAACTTGAGCACAAAACAATAGAAGTGATCACTAGCAACCTGAACCAAGTAGTGCATAATGCTGCATCAATCCCAAACAAAAACAAAATGCATAATGCTCCATAGTACTCCTACGAAATTAATGACCCAAAAAGGGCTCTACAAAATGGCAGCAAACCAAAAGCCAGGAAAGCCTTCTACAGTACAATGCTATGCAAAGGAAATATTGCGACCTAATAAACAAGAGAAAAAAGAATACTATATTTATCTTATAATGGGTTCCCTCAATAAAGCTAGAGAATTATTTGACATCGCACATATCATAATTTAAGATCCTACGAAGGATATAGAAAGCTACACTTAATTTCATAAATAAAAACAAATAAAATAAAATATTGCATCCAAACAAAATATAAGGAAAACCATCCAAACACCAGCAAAACAACCACTATAAATCAATTACAAAATTATGGCAAAGCCTACATCTAGGGAGTATACAACTGATACTATAACAAAGTATAAAATTCAAAAAGAAAGGAAAACAAGAACAATTATGTACTACAATTGGTGAGATTTACTTATTTTCCTTATATACATCCCAAATTCCTAACCCTGCATCTCCCTGTCCATAACAAATTTCTGTAAATGAGATACATCCGTAAATACAAACATACGTTCCTGCATTGCAACAAAGCATTTACAAGGGAATTTCAGAAAATAAGAGGCTCCCAGGCCTAAAACCTCTAAAAACTGTCGCTACCGGGCCTGGGTAGCATGGGTAATGTCAGAAAAAATGTTTACCTTCTGACCATAAAACAAGGCTTCCATGTGTTTGAAAAACAACCTTAGAATTTTAAGCTTAACGGACTCAGAATCAAACGTCACCAATTTGTTACACTTGGTAATGATGTCCATGGAATCCTCCAGGAAAGCCTTTAAAGCCTCAAGAGATAGCTAACTTCCTGGAACTCAAATATAACCACAGAACAATTCAAAAGAATACACAACTCAAAAAGCTACCTACGCTACACAACTACATCATCCTATGGGAAACCTTCCACATTCCCTTGGAAGAGCAGCTGGATACCATCATAGAAACCTCAAAACATCCACTTTTTCCCTGAATCCATGCTAAGTCTTATGGATCAAGCTTGCAGGAAAACTAACACCTACACTGATGAATATCACCCAGCTATCTCTCATGCAAGGATACTTATCCCCCAGTCTCAAACAAGCTTCCATAAGTCCAATATTCAAAGGTACCAACCTGGACAGCAGTGACCCTGACTCGTATAGACTGATATCAAGCTTGCCTTTTATAACAAAGATAATTGAGAAAACAGTACAATAAGAGTTACAGGACCACATAGAGGCACACGCTTTACTGGGTCCTCACCAACATAGCTTCAAACCTAATCACAGCGTAAAGACACTCTTCATAACACGAATAGACAGCCTAATAACAGGCATAGACAATGTTAAACATGGTTATATACTAATATTCATTGACATTGCAGCAATCTTTGACACGGTGAACCACTCTATTAAAAAGGCTCCAAGAAATTGGGATCTACAGCACCATCTTGAAATAGTTTATCTCATATCTAACACACAGGAAACAACAAGTCAGATCTGGAAAACATCAGTCTAAACCATTTATCCAACCACAAGGCATTCCACAAGGCTTGGCCGTCAGCGCTACTTTTCAACATTTAACTTCACCACTATGTACCATAATAAAAGACCATAATATCCAATACAAAATATATACCTCTTTAACACCGATTAACCCGATTACATAGATTACTACATGCCTTGAAGCAATGATAAACTGGCTCAACAAACAAAACCTTATCATCAACTTAAAAAAATCGGAAGCCTTACATGTCACAAGAAGCACTACATTCTCACCACCCAAAATCCTAAAAATTCTAAGTCATGACCTCTCAGTTAAGCCCAAGATGAAATACCTCGGAGTTACCCTTGACCCAAACCTTAACTTTCAATATAGCGGAAGGGCTGTTGGGTAAGGTTTGCCTCTTTGCGGATGATATCAAAATCTGCAATAGAGTAGACACCCAGGAAGGTGTAGATAACATGAGGAGGGATCCAGCTAAGCTTGAAGAATGGTCTAGAATTTGGCAGCTGGGATTTAATGTTAAAAAATGTAAGGTCTTGCATTTGGGCTGCAGCAATCCAAGGGAGCAATATAATATAGGGGGTGAAGTACTTTTGTTCACTAAAGAAGAGCGGGACCTAGGCATGGTTGTGTCCAATGATCTTAAAGTAGCTAAACAGGTAGAAAAGGCGACGGCAAAAGCTAAAAGGATGCTTGGATGCATACGGAGAGGAATGGCTACCAGAAAAAAGGAGGTGATAATGCCTCTGTATAAGTCTTTGGTGCGACCTCATTTGGAGTATAGTGTGCAATTCTGGAGACCGCACCTTCAAAAGGATGTGAACAGGATGGAGTCGGTGCAGAGGGTGGCTACTAAAATGATTAGTGGTCTTCATTATAAAGCATATGAGGACAGACTGAAGGATCTTAATATGTACACCTTAGAGGAAAGGCGGGATAGAGGTGATATGATTGAGATGTTTAAATACCTCTGTAGCATAAATGTTCAGGGAGAGAGTCTCTTTCAATTGAAAGCAAGTTCTGCTACGAGGGGACATGGGATGAGGGTGAAGGGAGATAGATTCAGGAGTGATATGCGGAAATATTTCTTTACGGAAAGAGTAGTGGATCCGTGGAATAGTCTCCCAGTGGAGGTGGTAGAGATGAGGACAGTAACTGAATTAAAAAAAACATGGGACAAACACAGAGGATCTTTAAAGGTAAAAAGGGGACTGTTGTAGTTGTTGATATGGAAGGACAGACTAGATAGGCCATGTGGTCTTTTTCTGTCATCATATTTCTATGTTTCTATGTTTCAATCGCACATCAAGAGAACTACCAAGATCGCCTACCATATACTAAGAATGATACATATAGTTCCCTGTGCAAAGGTTCTGCCTTTTAACCAGAAGGTCACAGGTTCAAATCCAGTTATTCTGGCTTTAAGGACTACAAAAGGGGACTTTACAGAACATTACATGATCAGACTACAGTCTCTACCCTTGTACTCCTGGTTATACATGGCCCCTATACCATCCTGCACCTCAATGTCTCCCGCCCTAATCTATCCCATCCTATAAATTTCCTCTCTGTGCTCCCCCTGCCTCCTGCAACCTGTATCTTTGACCCTTACTTGTGTCTCCCCAACACCCTGGATATCTGTTTCCCAAAACTCTAGTCTTCATTAACTTGTTTGCCATTTGGAATCCCCTATATAAGCCTTCAAGTTTTATTCCCCATTGTTGAATCTACCATTCTTGTTGATGTTATAATGTAAATCGCATTGAATCTAAGATAAGGCGGTATAGAAAACCCATTAAATAAATAAATAATGCAGGCTTTAATTCAACCCTCATCTACAGACGACATCAAGAGATTAGAAGACAAGACTGGAGTGACATGAGCAGCAGGCACCTTATCTATCAGAAATAAAGTTAACTGCTGGGGTCCAAGGAAAACATACTTAAAATCTATATATTTTTAACACATTTACACAGAAAATTAAACCAAAATTGCATACCTAATTGTAAAACTTTAGGTTTAATAAGCAAAAACTTTCTTCTCTGGATTGATTTTACCCACTTGAGGTCAGTCTCCATGGTAGAGATATGCAAGGCCACAATGTGGGCTTCTGTTTATATATTCACATCTCATTACTGTTTGGAAAGAGACTCCTATTTATTTATTTAACGCTTTTCTATACCGCACTATTCGGCATCAGCGCGGTTTACAAGGAACAAGTTGGTACAATGTGGAACAGCCATACATTGAACTTACATAAAACAACAGTAGGTTTGGTCAATCTGTTTTTCAAAATCTGTTCAGAGAATAGAATCCAACTACATTCCTCCTAGGACCATTTCCTTCTGTTCAGACTGCCTCTGTAAAAAAAAAAAAAACATAATAAAATTCATAAAAGACCTCTTAGCAACAAAACTATTGTGACACGATGTGTCATCCCCTTTTTCTTTAGACAGCCTGTAATTAAGGATTCCCATACATGAAAACATTATCCTACTTGTCCAGAGAGAAAATAAAGTAACTCACCTATAGCAGGCATATTCCATGAACAGCAGGATAAGTCCTCACAACCCTCCCATCGTTCCTTGGAGTTGTATTTTACTTCAACATCTAACTAGACTGAGGTAATCCCATGTGGCAGCAGCAAGTATGAAGAGGCACACATGTACACAAGACTAACTCCAAAAGCTTCTAGAAAAAGTTGGGAACTGGTTCATGCGCAGGGCTCCCTCAGTGATATGTAAAGATATATCCTACTGTTGATGGAGAGCACCTGCTACAAGTGAGTAATTTTGTTTTATTTACCAGTTTAAATGGTAAGCTTCTTCAAAGACTTCTTAGCAATAATTCCACATTTAATCTCTAGCTTCTCTGGGAACAAGCAGGAAGTCAGTCTTCACATATGGGTGATGTCGGTGCCAACGGAGTACATGCAGATCCACTCTCCAGCTTTCAAGGAAAGCTTTTGGGAGCTACACCGCACATGTGCAGTCACCTTCTCACCCAAAGGTGTCATCTTGCCTCTGTCTGTCCCGCCCTGCAGATGTCCCATCTGTGCACCCCGGTAAAAGTAGATTTTTTTTACCCTTTACTCGGTTTTTCTATTTTTCTCGCGTGCTGGAGTCAATCATCTTTCCGCGCCTGAGTCTCCACTCGCTGTCCTGATTTACGCTTAGGTATTGTTTCTTCAATTTTTGTTGTTTTGGCCTGCAGGGTTTTTTTCTTGCAGTCTACCTGGTCAAGACTTCGGAGTTTGATCTCGCAGGTCTCGTTTTTCCCGCTATGTCCTCAACCAGCGGTTTTGAGCAGTGCGGCAAGTATAACAGCACTATGTCCCATACAGACCACCACAGCATCTGCATCAAGTGCCTCGGGACAGACCACGACGAGTCTTCCTGCCTGCTTTGCCTCCTCATCGGCTAAAACCCATAAGAAATGCGAAAGGTGGCAGGGGGAGCTGCTTGACAGGTCTGGCTCCGGTTTGGCATCAGGGGCAGAATCCCTGCCTGGCGCCGGGTGGCAAGGCATCGCATGCCTGGGCTCCTTCTGAGCCCAGAGGTCATTGGGCGTCGGAATCATCCTCTGAGGTTCTCCCCCGTGCATCAGAGTCTTCCTCGAAGTCGACGCTGAGGACTGATATGGCATCAAGTAGTAAGTCCACCTCGACCTGGCCTTGGAGGCCTCGGCTTGACTCGGGGGATGATGGACAGGAGCGCCCGTTGAAGCAGCCCCAGAGGGACAAGTCGCCTGCAATGTCAAGGGATCGACGAGTCACCTCTGACTCCATCACAACCTGGGATTCCTCAGCCAGGGATTTGGCTCCAGCCTCGATGCTGTCGGGGTCAGGGCCAGTGGCGGAGCAGTCCGGCATCAAGGCCCACATGGCAGCCCTCAAATGCAGTTTCTTGGCGTTCCTCGAGGTGCAACAGGGCCCAACGCCTGGTCACTCCGGGTCGTCGTCACCTCACATGGGGACCTCCTCGATGAGGACTTCCCTGGAGGATGCTCCACCCATCCTGGAGTGCCTGGCATGGTCGGTGTTGAGACCATTGACGACTGACATGATGCCATCGGACCACCGATGTTGGGAGTCATTGGAACCAGGTTGGTCCAAGGACCATGGGGCCCTTGCCAAGTCCTACGACTCTGAGTCGGTGTGGGAAATGGATGAGGAGTCCTCCGACACTGTGCTCCATCAGGACGTCCCCTCTGACCTCTCTCCGCCGCATCACCGGCAGAGGTCCCCTCCAGAGGATCTTGCCTTCCTGGAGTTCGTGAGGGTGATGTCCTAAGCACTCACCTTCGTGGCAGTGCCCGAGGACAAGCTGCATGCTGAGGACCTCAAGATCCTCAAGTACGAGACTCCTCCTCAGGCGGCGTTGATGGTGACTGTACCCCCCCATCCTAAAGCGCTGCTGTTCAGGATGTGGGAGACCCTGGTGACAGTGCCAATTGTGAACGGTCTCGAGTTGGTAAGAGCACCGGGTTCCAGAAAGCACCACTTCCACACAGTTTCATGGTGGTGAAGTCAGTTATGCATCAAATCAAAAGCCAGAAGATGCACACCTTGATGCCCCTGGCAGGGAGGTCCGTACTGTGGATGCGTTTGGCAGGAAGTGTTTCCAGGGCTTTGTTCTCACAGCCCGGATCCAGGCTTATCAGCTATACATGGGCATGTACCTGAGAGACCTGGCTAAGGAACTCGCTAGGTTCTCGGCTGGTTTATCAGGTGTGCCCCTTGAACGCTTTCGGACTCTCATTTCCTCGTTCAAGGAGTGCTCCAAATTTCAGACTCGAGCAGCCTTCGATGGCTTCGAGTCTGTGGCTCGTGTAACTGTGGTGGGCATTAGTGTCCGCCGCCTTGCCTGGCTGCAGTCCTCAGACTTGGAGCAGTGGGTTCAGAACAAACTAGCAGATGTCCTATGCTGAGGAGACAGCCTTTTCGGCAAACCCATGACAGAAAAGGCTGATGAGTTGGAGAAGGAATTCATGAACAGTACCAGGCTGTTCAAGAAAATGTTGGATCCTTTCCGGCAGAAGGCTTCAGGGAAAAAGCCCTTCCACCCGAAGTCCAAGAAAGCTTACGGAAACTGTCCTAAGTTCCAGGCCCACCCCATTCCCCCTCATAGGCAGCAGGCCAAGGGCATGGCCCCTGTAAGCTTAAAGCCCCCAAATTCCAAGCAGCACCCCAGCTGCAGCCTGGGGGGAGTTTTTCACTCCTTAGGTATAGCCTCCCTCCCTCAGGACAGGCCCAAGGTTCATGGAGGGGGCAGCTGGTCCACTGCACACAGGTGGCCCTCTATCACCATGGGCACTTGGGTGTTGCGAGTGGTCAAGGAGGGGGATACCTCCTTCACTTTACTCTGCTGCCTCCCCCCCCCCTTTTTCCCAGGGGAATTACCCATGGAGCCCTTGCACAGGGAGCTTCTTCAGAAACAAATTACTCGAGAATCAGGCGGTCGAGCCTGCCCCTCCCCATCTTCAGGGATGGGGGTTCTACTCCCGCTACTTCCTGGTTCCCAAGAAGACAAGAGGCTTCAGGCTCATCCTGAATCTTCGGGACCTCAACAGCTTCCTAGTCAAGGAAAAATTCAAAATGGTATCCCTTGGAACTTTGCTGCCTTACTTCTTCCAGGGAGATTGGCTATGCACCTTGGATCTCAAAGATGCTTACATCCACATCCTGATCCATCCAAGGTGCCGTCAGTGCCTCCAGTTCGTCATAGGGGGCCGCCACTATCAGTACAGGGTACTTCCCTTTGGCCTCACCTTGGCCCCTTGGGTGTTAATGAAATGCCTGGCGGTTGTGGCCGCACATCTCTGTCTGTGTTCTCCTATCTAGATGAATGGCTCATGCGGGCTGGCATGTCAGCCAAAGTGTGCATTGCACTCAGCACACTCTAGGCTGCTGGAGCACCTAGGCTTCATGGTGAACTTCCCAAAGTCTCGCCTCACCCCAACACAGCGCATGGAGTTCATCGAGGCCCTGCTAGACTCCACTTGAGCAAAGGCCTTCCTACCCCTAGAGCGAGTTCAACACTTTGCCGTCCTGGCACAAGAAGTGCAGTGTAGCACACCAGTTACAGCCTGACAAATGCTCTGCCTGCTGGGGCACATGGCATCCACCATCCACGTGACCCCTTTCACCTGCCTGCACATGCGGCAGACTCAGTGGACGCTCATTGCCCAGTGGTCGTAGGCCTCAGGCCACCTAGAGGACCATATCCAGGTCATGCCGGCCTTGGCAGCCTCCCTGACCTGGTGGCAGGACCATCACAACAAGCTCCTCCGATGCAGCACATCCTCACCAAAGACGCATTCAAGACAGGCTGGGGAGCCCACTGCAATCGCCTGCAGTCACAGGGGCCATGATTGCCAGTGGAGAGTGCCTCACAGATCAATCTGCTTGAACTTCGGGTGGTCTACTATGCCCTAAGAGTCTTCCAGGACCATCTGGAAGGACAGGTAGTTCAAATCCAGGCGGACTACCAGATAGCGATGTTTTACATCAACAAGCAAGGGGGCACAGGTTTGTACAACCTCTGATGAGAGGCGGTGCGCCTCTGGAATTTCGCAGTGGGGAGGAACATCTCCCTCAGAGCAGTGTAACTGCCGGGCCAGGACATTATGCTGGCCGACCACCTGAGCTTCATCCTCCAACCCCACAAATGGAGGCTGAACCCAACCGTACTGGAGAAGATCTTCCGGCAGTGGGGCACCCGGAGATTGACCTTGCCAGCCCGGAGAAAGCACAACTGCCATGCTCCTGCTCCCAGAAACCGGCCCAGAGATGGGAGGCTGCAGATGCCTTCCTCCCCCTGTGGTCCAGTGGCTTCCTGTACGTGTTCCCACCGATGCCTCCTGAAGATTCAGGCAGAGGCAGCTTCCGTCCTCTTCATTGAACCCAAGTGGCTGAGGCAACCCTGGTTCCTCCTGCTTCTGCAGCTGTCACGAGGGGACCCTTGGCCATAGGGGTGTGCCCCGGACCTGCTCTCATAGGAGGACAAAACGCTCCAGCACCCCAACCTCCAGTCCCTGGCTCTGATGGCCTGGATGCTGAGAGGATAGCCATCGCACACCATTGCCTCCCTTGGCTAGTGGAGGATATCCTGCTGGCCTTGCGTAGACTCAACGTGCCACTCATGCATTCAAGTGGCGAAGGTTCTCCCTCTCGTGTGCAGGAACCTTTCTTCTGCCCAATTGTGGAGATATTGCAGTACCTCTTGCACCTATCAGGCACAAGCCTGACATCCAACTCGGTCAGAGTACATCTCTGCACCATCTCGGCCCACCACCACGAAGTGGAGGACCAGGCCATGTCCACCCACCCCTTGGTAGGCCAGTTCATGCAGGGCCGCCTTGTCTCACGGCACCTGGTCCTCCCACTACCGGTGGCATGGGACCTCAATGTGGTCCTAGGGAAGCTCATGGAGGCCCCTTTTGAGCCCTTGGCTACCTGTCCTTTCAGATACATCTCGTGGAAGGTCATCTTCCTAGTGGCGCTCACCTCAGCCAGGTGTGTGAGCAAACTACAAGCGCTAGTAGCGCATGAGCCCTACACCAGATTCCATAGGAATAGGGTAATCCTTTGGATGCACCCGAAGTTCTTACCGGAACTGGTCTCGGCTTTCCATCTGAATAAAGAGGTGGTGCTACCCACTTTTTTCCCCAGGCCTCATGCCTCCAGAGTGGAGGTCTCCCTGCACACACTTGACTGCAAGCGTGTCCTGTCCTTCTACATCCAAAGAACACAGCCCCATCGCCGCTTGATGCAGCTGTTTGTGTCTTTCGATCCCAGCTACCTGGGAATCTCAGTCTCCAAGTGTACCCTTTCTTGGTGGGTGGCTGACTGCATCTCGTTCACCTACCAGCAGGCAGGGCTCTCTTTGGAGCATCATGTGACAGCTCACAATGTATGGGTCATGGCAGCCTCCGTGGCCAGCCTGCGGTCGGTGCCCTCGGTGAACAGCTGACAGGCTGCCATCTGCTCCTCTGTGCACACCTTTGCTGCGCACTACTGTTTGGAGGAGACCTCCTAGAGGGATAGTGCCTTCGGCTAGGCCATACTCCATCACCTCTTCAAGGAATAATGCAACTCCTTCCCTCCAGCCCTCTGTGTCCCAGCTACTGGAGGAGGGATTGCATCCTCGATGCTGCTGCTGCTGCTACAGTGTCAAAGTTCCAGCCAACCAGCACCCCCTGCTGCTCTTCACGGCCCACTTTTTGGGTCGCCCGTGGCTTTTACAGGTTTTTTTCAATAGCTTGTAGCTTGGAAGTCCCATATGTGAGGAATGACTTTCTGCTTGTTCCCAGAGAAAGCGTAGTTACTCACCTGTAACAGGTGTTCTCTGGGTACAGGAGGAATCGTTCCTCACAACCCTCCCTCCTTCCCGTGGAGGAGTTTTTCTCTTTTTGCTATCTTGTGCTATGATATTATACTGAGGCAAGATGGCACCATTGGGTGGTAAAGTGACCGCACATGTGCGGTATAGTTCCCAAAGGCTTTCCTTGAAAGCTGGGAAGTGGATCCACGCGGGATCCATCTGCGCTGACATCACCCATACTTCAGGACTGATTCCTGCTGTCCTCAGAGAACACCTGTTACAGGTGAGTAACTACGCATTCTTTATATAGTCACTTGCATAACCGAATCCCAAAAGCTTTCCTCAGGCCATAACATTTATCAGACCCTTTCTGGTCTCAATTGCAAATATGTAGCTTTAAAAAACAAATGTCCAGCTTGTGGCTTTCCACATTAAACTAACTGTGGCAACACCTTATCCTCCTATCTTTACCCATTCATATTTTAATCATTTCCCCAAGAATTCTCTTGTCCCCAATTGTTATGCATGTCTTAGCAGATTATAAGTTTTGCGGAACAGAGGCTGTCTCTTTGTGTAGTTGCACAGCACTGCATATGCCTAGTAGCACTATACAAATGATATGTAGTAGTAGTAGCAGCTCACTTCCTAGTTATATTTTATAGTTAATGTTTATAAATACGTTTTCCAGATAGGCAAAACATTTCCAACATAAGCTCTTCCCCCTTAGCTTATTTTAATTTGTTGACCTTTCAGTTGTACAGCTATAAGCTTGCATAGCTTAATGCAGAATTCATTCACAAACACCCCATAGAGTTTCCCTATATACAGGTACTCAGTTACTGTATGGCTCCTGGCCTGCTTCCATATAAGCATTCTCCAGGAGCAAGTGGGAAGTCAGTCCTCACATATGGGTGGCGTCGGCACCGACGGAGCACCATGGAAGCATCTCCCCAGCTTTCAAAGAAAGCCTTTGGGAGATGCCACCATGCATTCATAAGAACATAAGATATTCCATACTGGGTCAGACCAAGGGCCATCAAGTCCAGTATCCTGTTTCCCTTCCCACCCAAGGGTGCCAGTATCCTGTTTCCCTTCTCGCCCAAGGATGCCATATTACTCAGTCTCTCTTTTTCCGCAGAGCCTACAGACATTTGTCTTCTTCCCCTGGAAAATGTTGATTTTATCATGCATTAAAGTGCATTTCTTTCACTGATTAACACCAGTCCTTTTCCCACCTCTGAGCCCCATCGCCTTGGCTTCAAGACTTGGAACCGTTTTGGTTTTAGTTTTTTTCTCCAGCGCGGTTTTGCGCTTTTTCTGACCGCTGGCTGCGTCAAGGGTCTTAGACCTCACTGGGATCCTTTTTGACCCAATGGCAAGTGGGTTCAAAAAGTGTGAATAGTGCTCAAAGATACACTTGACTGCTGCCTCCAGTGTTTAGGTGCTGACCATGACCCAGAGGTTTGCTCCCTGTGCAAAAAGATATCCACTAAGGCCATCCAGAGTTGCCGGCAGAAACAAGATGACATCTTCCATAGGTCAGATTCAGCCCCAGTATCCCCGGTAGCTGTGCACTCTAGGGCCCTGCACGGATCCTCAGAGTTGCATAAAGCCCCACAGTGCCCAACTGGGCACGTGGACACTCCGACAACGGTTCCCCAGAGCAAGAGCACAAGAAGAAATCCTCAAGGATCTCTTCCTGGGAATCACACACGGCAAGTCCCATGTGAGGTCCTACAGCCCCTGGAGGGGTATCCAAGTTGTCGGAGCGGGAGCAGCTGGTAAAAGTATCCAGAACAGATGCCAAGGCCTCTGGTGACGGATCTTGGATCCCTGAGGCCCATTCCATCGAAGACTCCCTCTCCTCACCAACACTGACCTGGTCACCCTGGCATCCGTGTCAAAGGCTGCAACTCCTGAGTGGGAAGCCAGGATGATGGTGTTGGAATGCAGTGTTTCTGCCTTCCTTGCCTCGCAACAAGAGTTAATGCCCAACTTCACCGGCACAGGTGCTGTTGAGGACTCCCCGGGCTGTCAAAGAGATCCTCGAGAGTTACATGCTTTGAGCCGAACCTCAGCGAAGGTATCGATCCAGCTCCGGGTCCTCATGAGCGAGATCAACCCCGGTAAGCACTTCTGGCTCCAGCCAAGCAATAGCCGCAGGTCACCGAAGATTGGATCCGATGATGCTAAAGAGCCATCAGGCATCGAGTCTTCAACGGACTACTCGGACTGGGAGTCTGAGGATGAGGCTTCCCTGGAGACACGCGCACACCATGATCTCCCCTGGGACCTGTCTCCTCCGGCATCGAGGCACTGATCCCCTCTCAAGGACATCTCTTTCCTCGAGTTTGTCTGGGACATGGCAAAGGCATTGTCCCTCACCACAGAGTTGGAGGAGGACCCTCGCACAGAGGAATGCAAAATCCTCCAATATGAGGCTCCACCTAAGGAGGCCTTATGATCCACGCCCTCACCATCCTTCTCTGGATGTCAGAAACACTGGCATCGGTGCCGATAGTTTGCCGGTGCCTGGCAGCATGTATTGGGTCCAGTGGGGCCCCTACTTCAGGCACAACTCCCTCATACCTCCATGGCAGTCGAGTCGACCATGGGCCGACAGAAAAGCCTGAAGACCCGCTCTTCAGTGCCCCCCAGACAGGGAGTCCCACTCCCTCGATGCCCTCGGTGAAATGCTACCAGGGCTCGATGCTGGCTTGCCAGATACAAGCATATCAGCTATATATTGGCATATATCTCCGAGACCCGACTAAGGAACTTGCAGGTTTCTCGATGGGTCTCGGCAGAGATAACCTCCAGTGATTTCAAACTCTAACAAAGTCTGTCGGGGCGTGCTTGAAGTCTTGAGCAGCCTATGACAGCTTTGAGTCTAACACGAGGGTGGCTGCCACTTGCATTGGTGCCCGACACTAGGCCTGGCAACAGGCATCAGACCTCAAACTATGGGTCCAGGAGAAACTCCTCGATGTCTCCTGCCTTGGTGAAAACCTCTTTGGCAAGCCGATGGAGGACAAGATGGAAGAGATCAAGACTGAGTATGTCATCAGGACTCGACGCTTGAGGAAGAACTCCACTCTTTCCAAGAAGAAACCACTGGGGTAAAGGCCTGCCTTCCACCAGAAAGGCTGGCCTTATTGAGGCTATCTCCAATACCAAGCCCCCCTGACCCCGCAGCAGGGTCATTAGGGAAGGGAACGGGCCAGGGCCCCATGCAAGCCTAAGGGCCCCAAGCCCAAGACACTGGCTCCAGCTCAGACTTGGTCGGGATTTTGACTCACAAAGCATAGCCTCTCTACCCATGGGGGACCTGCTGCCAATGTAGGCGGGTTGCATCTGATTCATTTTGCCCATTGGTGGCCTGCCATCACCACCAATTCCTGGGCACTTCAAGTAGTCAGGGAAGGTTACCTTCTTCAACTGGACCAACGCCGCCTCCTTTCTTTCCAGGAGAGCCCTCCCGGACTCCCCTGCACCAGGCCCTGCTTCTGCAGGAACTTGCAGGCCTTCTCAGGGACAGGGCTGTGGAGCCATACCCCAACACCTAAAAGGAAAGGGGTTCTACTACAGGTACTTCCTGGTCCCAAAAAGAACAAGAGGCCTATGGCCCATCCTGGACTTGAGAAACCTGAACAAATTCATGGTGCGGGAAAAGTTCAAAATGTTTTCCTTTGGAATGTTGCTGCCCTACCTCCAGCAGAGAGATTGGCTATGCTCTTTGGACCTAAAGGATGCTTATACCCACATCCTTATCTACCCCAGCCACAGGCAGTACCTAAGGTTCATGGTCGGGGGCAACCACTACCAGTACAAGTACTACTAACGTTTCTCCTCGCCTCCGCACCAAGCGGCTTCACCAAATGCCTGGCAGTGGTGGTGGCCTACCTCCGTCTCCAAGGGGCCTTTGTCTTCCCATACGTGGATGACTGGCTAGTGAAAGGAGACACGGCCTCATAGGTGCAACAAGCCACAGCCCACACCATCAAGGTCTTACAACATCTGGGGTTCGTGATAAATCACCCCATATCCCACCTCACTCCAACACAGGACCTGAAGTTCATACCAGCTCCTCTGGACACTCTCCAGACGAGGGTCTTTCTCCCACTGGACAAGGTGGATCGTCTCAGAGCCCTGGCGACCAAGGTGCAGTGCCATCATTCAGTGTCTGCGTGTTCCATGCTCCTCCTGTTAGGCCACATGGCATCGACAGTCCATGTGGTCCCCAGTGCCTGCCTCCTCATAGAATCCGTCAATCTGCTCATGCACTAACCACTAGAAACATGAAAAATTACATAGATCCACAATAAGTATCAATGAAAATAACAAAATAAGGTCTCAGTCAAAAACACAGCGTGTTCATTAAGGGCTAGATAAATTCTTTGCCCTTCCAATGCACTGCTGTTAACATCAATGACCTTTTCCGTTGTAATTTTTTCTTGTTTTCTTTAAATTGCGTGGTTTTCTAATATAGCATGTAGGGAATCTTTTCTCAAAACAACTATTTAGTCCATTGATTACTATTTAGTCCATTGATTATCAACTACTAGTACTTAGCTTTCACTCCATGGTGGTACTTGTAACTGGCTGGTGAATTGTTAATCTCAGGAGTCTCTTTACAAATCCCAGAGGTCCCTTTCTGAATCCCGACGCCGTAAATCTAAGGCGCCCAAGCGTTTCACACAAACTGTTTCATCAGGAGATTCATATCACACATCCAACTACATGGAGAAAAAGAAAAAAAAAATTAATCATTAATAAAAACTGTAGCAAAATTCCATTGTTTCAGCCTACTATAAAGAACCATTGCTGAAATGTTTTTCACCCATCAAATCGGTGATCATCAAGAAGACATAAGTAAAGAAACTTCCGACCGCTAGGTACTCCTTTTCACCTTTGAAGAAAAACGCCACGCATGCGTTCTGTGGGCAACCGGTACACTTTTAAACCATCCACACAAACCCCTGCCCACACAGTGGCTTTGACAACTTAAAGGCAGACTGACCACTCCACCGTAGTATTAAGTCCATAGGGTTCGATCATGTTTAAGAGGTAAATCCAACGTTGTTCCACCCTGAGCTGTTTCAAGTCTTGTTATAAATATTTCTGGGAAACCTTTGGCTTCTGACTCAATACGCTTGTTGAACAAGGGCTTATCTTATGTTCCCTCTACAACTCATGACCCTTTTCAATTTAGGGTTGATTTTGAGAACCTCATTAGGAAATTGAGTTTAAAAATTTATTTTGCATATACTGAGCGAGCTGTTGAACCATCCTCAATTCCTCAGGGACTTTCGAGAGTGCCATTACCTCTGAAATCTAATTGGACGCCTCCAGGTCCCCTTCATCCTGCTCTGACTGTCTTTAGGGACCTTGTGTTGTCTGATGTCAAGAATTTAGAGTCTATGTGTAAATATCAGCAAAGATCCATGACATTGTCACATCATGAACAGGATGTTTTTCGCGAATTGCGAAATCGTACTGACATCGTTATTCGGCAGGCTGACAAGAGAGGAGCCATTGTCGTACTTGACAGGGATTATTATATTTCAGAAGCTCTCAGTCAACTCCAGGATACGAGTGTTTATAAGGTTCTTTCAGGAGACCCTACTAAAAAGTTGCAATCTGACATTAAAGAGATCACACAGGATGCCCTACAACAGCATCGTTTGGCACGGAGGGAGTACTGTTATTTAAATGGAGCTTCCCCCACAATAGCGAGATTTTATACGTTGCCAAAAATTCATAAAAACTTGAATGCCCCTCCGGGGCGGCCAATAGTCTCTACAAAGGGAACGATATTGGAACCCGTCTCTACTTATGTGGACTCCTTCTTACGTCCACTGTTGCCTTCAGTTCCTTCGTACATCAAAGACACCACGCATTTTTTGAACATTTTGGAAAGTTTGGGTCCTTGGACCCAGTTTAGTGATATTTTTTTGGTGACAATGGATGTGGTGTTGCTTTATACCAACATTCCTCAGATGGCGGCGCTTGAAGTGGTTTCACAGTCTTTGAATCAACAAAGAGATTTGGATGAAGGCACCATTTCTTTTTTGTTAAAATTAGCACATTTGGTGATTTTCAGAAGTTTTTTTCAATTTCAAGATTTGCTGTATCAACAAATTTCGGGGGTTGCCATGGGCGCTACGTGCGCTCCCTCAATAGCAAATCTCTACATGGGTTTATTTGAGAAAACGTGGTTGATGGCATCTCCATATAAGGATCAGGTAGTCGCATGGTATAGTTTTATTGACGATGTTTTCATGCTGTGTAAGGGGCCAGAGACTGATTTGTTGTCTTTTTTTCATTGGGTGGATGGTTGTGATCCCAACATCAAGTTTACGCATACTTATCAGAAGCATACCTTCTCCAGGACCAAGCAGGAAGTCAGTCCTCACATATGGGTGACGTCGGCGCCGACGGAGCCCTCGCGGAGCAATTTTCCCCAGCTTTCAAAGAAAGCCTTTGGGAATTGCAGCGCGCATGTGCGGTCCCCTTCCCGCCCAAGGGTGCCATCTTAGCCAGTCTTCTTTTTTCCGCGGAGCCCTACAGACGTGGTCTTCTTGTCCCCGCAGAAAAAGTTGATTTTTCGTCGTTTATTTCTCTTTTTTCTTCGGTTCGACGCCGGTCTCTTTCCTGCCCGGACTCGCGACGCCGTTGCGAGTCCTTCTCTTATTTTTCGGTTTTTCTGATTTTTCTTGTCAGTTTCGTTTTCGGTTTTTCGCTGGCAGCCCGGTCCCTTTGACCTTGCAGGGGCCCTTTTTTTCCCCCGATGGCTGCCAGTGGTTTCAAAAAGTGTGTTCAGTGTGACAGAAATATGTCACTCACTGACACACACGATAATTGCCTCCGCTGCCTTGGCCCGGATCACGAAGAACTGATCTGTGGGGCCTGCAGCAAAATGTCCTCCAAAGCGTTAAGGAGTCGGCGGCATCAGCGGGAACGAATCTTCGCTGATCCCACCCGTACCCGGACCTCGTTGGAGGCCTCGGCGTCCAGAGGCTCCAGCTCTGACCGTCGCCGGAGTTCCTCCGACAGGGGTTCTCCCTCCGGGGACCGTCATCGGAAGGTGAAACCCGCGAGGGCGGCGTCGGTGGATGCTCCTGGTTCCGCGAGGCCCAGGTCGCATAGCCCCGATAGCCATCCCGGGTCTTTGGAGAAGGAACGTCTCCCGAAGCGACCTCGTCTGGAATCGGAGTTGCCTGCTCGGGTAAGTCCTGTAGTCCTCCTGGACTCGCCTCCGAGGGGCCCGAGTCGGGGGCTGCTGGGTCACCTGAGGTCGGACTCAGGTTGACGGCCTTGGAGAGCAGACTATCTGCCTTCATGGACCAGCAGCGGGCACTGATCGCTAGCCTCGCTGGCGCCTCTGCCCCGACCGCCGGGACGTCGACGTCTAAGTCGACCCCGGAGACCGAGCCGATCCTCGAGTCCATGCGGGCTCGAGTCGATCCTCGGTCGAGGTCACCCTCGGCCTCCCGTTCGGGACCGAGGTCGTCGACGCCGACTCCCTCGGCGTCGGGGCGGCCGACGCCTCCGCCCGCCCGGACCGACCCCACCGATTCCTCCTCGGAGTCGGCCTGGGAGTCTGAAGAGGAAGAGTCACCTGATTCTTTTCGGACTCGGTGTGTCCCCTCGGACTCGCCTGAGTCCGAACCTCGGGAACAGTCCCCTCCGGAGGATGCCCGGTTCTCGGACTTCGTCAGGGATATGGCCAAAGCTTTGGCCTTCCCTGCGGATCCCGAGGAGGAGCCTCGAGCCGAAGAGCTCGACGCCCTTCAGTACGACTCTCTCCCGCCAGGGAGCACTTTACTGTACCGGTTCCTCCCATGCTGGAACGACTACTACTCTTCCGCATGTGGGAGAGTCCGGCATCGTCGCCGGTATTAAGCAAGCGGGTCGATTCCATCTATCGAGTCCGCAAGAGCCCTGGCTTCCAAAAAGCACAGCTACCGCACCATTCCATGGTGGTGGAATCGGCCATGCATAGGCTTAAGAGCCAGAAGATGCACTCCTCGGTGCCTCCTGGCAGGGAGGCCCGCAACCTGGATGGCCTTGGTAAGAAGTGTTTCCAGGGCTCTATGCTTGCTTGTCGGGTCCAGACCTATCAGCTCTACATGGGCATGTACCTTAGAGACCGGGCTAAAGAGCTAGCCGGATTCTCCGCTGGGCTGTCCGAGGAACCTTTGCGGAGGTTCCTAGCCTTGACAACTGGTATTCGGGAATGCTCCAAATTCATTTCTCGAGCAGCCTATGATGGCTTTGAAGCATCGGCTCGAGTGGCTGCAGCCGGCATCGGTGCCCGCCGACAGGCTTGGCTTCAGTCGTCTGACCTTGAACCCTGGGTGCAGGACAAGTTGGTCGATGTCCCCTGCAGAGGTGAGAACCTCTTTGGCAAGCCCATGGCTGAGAAGGCTGCACAAATCGAGACGGAGACTCTCACCAGAACTAGGCTCTCTAGGAAGACCTCCGCCCCTTCCCAGAAGAAGAAGGACTCGGGAAAGAAGTCCTTTACCCGAGAAAGGCGGCTGCCTATAAACACTACCCTCAATATCAGGCCTCCGCAGCTCCCCAACAGGGTCAGCAGGCCAAGGGACGGGGTAACGGGTCCCATAGGCAGCAAGCCCCCAAGCCTGCACCACCGGCCCCTGCTCAGCAGGGTGGGGGTTTTTGACTTCATCAGCATAGCCTCTCCCCCTCAGCTGGTTCCTCCCAGCACAGGGGGCCGGCTGGTTCACTTTGCCCACAGGTGGTCCAACATCACATCAGATGCCTGGGTGCTTCATGTTGTGAGAGAAGGCTATCTTCTCCACTTCCACCAAGTCCCTCCCTCCTATTTCCCGGGAGAGCCTCCACGACTCCCTCTGCACAGGGACTTACTCCTTCAGGAGTTAGCAAGTCTTCTTCAGGAACAGGCTGTGGAACCGGTGCCCCACCGCCTGAGGGGTCAAGGCTTCTATTCCAGGTATTTCCTAATACCAAAAAGAACGGGAGGCCTCAGACCCATCCTGGACTTGCGCAACCTCAACAAGTTCCTCGTCAGGGAGAAGTTCAAGATGCTTACCCTTGGAATCCTTCTGCCCTACCTCCAGCAGGGAGATTGGCTATGTTCCTTGGATCTAAAGGATGCCTACACGCACATCCTCATCCACCCAAGCCACCGCCAATACCTAAGGTTTGTGGTGGCAGGAAATCATTACCAGTACAGAGTACTGCCCTTTGGCCTATCCTCCACACCACGAGTCTTCACAAAATGTCTCGCGGTGGTGGCGGCTTATCTCCGGCTTCACAGCCTCTATGTCTTTCCGTACCTAGACGACTGGCTCATCAGAGCATGGTCCTCTCCAGAAGTCACAAAAGCCACACACCGCACTGTGACTCTTCTGCAGTACTTGGGCTTTGTCATAAACTTCGCAAAGTCCACTTTGCTCCCCTCGCAAGATCTCGAGTTCATCGGCGCAAGATTGCACACTCTTCAGGCACGAGCTTTCCTGCCTCTCGACAGGGCTCAACGGCTCATGGACCTAGCTGGCCGTTTTCGCAGCCAGTCCCTGGTCTCCGCCAGGCGCTTCCTGAGACTACTCGGCCATATGGCTTCCACCGTCCACGTGACCCCCAATGCCCGCCTGAATATGCGGCCTGCTCAATGGTGCCTTCGCAAGCAGTGGCAACAGGCCACAGGCGGCCTAGCCGACTTAGTGCGGGTCTCCGGCCCGCTGGCCTCTTCTCTGCATTGGTGGCTTCATCGGCCGAACCTGATACTCGGAATGCCTTTTCAGTCTCCTCTGCCGGCTCAAGTGCTGATGACCGATGCGTCTCTCCTAGGATGGGGAGCGCATTGCCAAGGGGCATGTACTCAAGGTCTCTGGACCACGTGGGAGTCTGCGCAGCAGATCAACTTCCTGGAGCTCAGAGCGATCCGTCTGGCTCTCAAGGCTTTCTCCCACCTGACTTCTCACCGATCCGTCCTTGTCCAGACGGACAATCAAGTTGCCATGTTCTACGTGAACAAACAGGGGGGCACGGGCTCCTTCCTTCTCTGTCGAGAAGCACAGAGGCTCTGCTCTTGGGCCGTCAGCCACGGCATTCTTCTCAAGGCAGTTTATCTCCCAGGCCAAGAAAATTGCCTGGCGGACAAACTCAGCAGAATCCTCCAGCCGCACGAGTGGCGACTGGATCCCCTGGTAGTTCAGAAAATTTTTCTGAAGTGGGGCCTCCCCACGATGGATCTCTTTGCCAGTCCTCTCAACCGGCAACTTCCTCGCTTCTGCTCTCGGCAGCCGCATCCCCTTCGAGTAGCGGCGGATGCTTTTCTGCTCTCATGGTCGAAAAGCCTTCTCTATGCCTTTCCTCCCATACCGCTAGTCTCTCGAACTCTTTTCAAGGTTCTCCGAGACAAAGCTTCCATGATCCTGATAGCACCTCGGTGGCCCAGACAGCCGTGGTTTCCACTCCTGCTGCAACTAGCGGTGGAGGATCCGTTCCCTCTGGGGTTTCAACCAGATCTCCTAACACAGGATCAGGGGTCCCTACTACACCCCAACCTCAGATCTCTACATCTGATGGCCTGGCTGCTGAAAGGATAGTCCTTGCTCCCCTTCTACTGCCGGCAGAGGTGGAAGAGGTCGTCCTAGCTTCCCGGCGACCTTCTACCCGCAAATGCTACGCCCTTAAATGGCGTCGCTTTTCCGCTTGGTGTGCCCAGCAGTCTCAGGATCCCTTCTCCTGCTCGGTGTCGGTGATCTTGCAGTACTTGCTCTACCTCTCTAATCTGGGACTTAAGTCCAACTCCGTCAAAGTTCACCTCAGTGCTCTTTCAGCACATCATGTGCCGGTGGACGGCAGACCTCTTTCCAGCGACCCTCTCGTGGCGAGGTTTCTCCGAGGTCTCCTTCTACTTAAACCACCTCTGCGCCCACCAGCGCCTGACTGGGATCTGAATGTGGTTTTACAGCGGATCACCTGTCCGCCTTTTGAACCTATGGCTACCTGTCCTCTCCGTTTTCTTTCTTGGAAAACCTTATTCCTGATAGCCCTCACTTCCGCTAGACGCGTAAGTGAATTGCAGGCCCTCGTGTCTGATCCCCCTTACACTCGGTTCTACAAAAATCGGGTAGTCCTACGGACTCACCCAAAATTTCTTCCAAAAGTGGTCTCCCCTTTTCACATCAATCAGGAGGTGGTACTTCCGACCTTCTTTCCCAGGCCGCACTCCAGCCGAGCTGAAATGGTCCTGCATACCTTGGACTGTAGAAGGGCATTGAACTTCTACCTTGACCGTACGCGGGAGCACCGTAAAGCTGCTCAGCTTTTTGTGTCTTTTGACCCCAATAAATTGGGGCTCCCTGTCTCCAAGCGTACTCTGTCCATCTGGGTTGCTGACTGTATCACTTGGGCTTATGGGGCAGCCGGACTCTCGTTAGAAAGTCGAGTCACGGCTCATTGTGTTCGGGCGAAGGCTACGTCAGTGGCTTACCTCCGCTCTGTTCCATTGGCAGACATCTGCTGGGCCGCTACTTGGTCTTCGAGCCAGACTTTTGCGGTCCATTACTGCCTCGAGAGGGAGTCCCGCAGGGACAGTGCTTTCGGACAGGCAGTCCTCCGAAATCTCTTCGAGGTTTGAGCAACTCCTACCCTCCATCCCGGATGGGGGCTACCGTGGGTAATAATTCAGTGAAGATTCCTTCCTTCTGTACTGCTGAGCTAGAGGGAGCTCATTTTTGTGCTTAGGGTCTCCGGTAGCCTTAAGCTTGGGAGTCCCATATGTGAGGACTGACTTCCTGCTTGGTCCTGGAGAAAGCGTAGTTACTCACCTGTAACAGGTGTTCTCCAGGAGCAGCAGGAATCAGTCCTCACAACCCTCCCTCCTCCCCTTGGAGTTGCAATTATCTGCTTTAGTTTTTTTGCAAATTTTTGTGCTGTCTTTTAGCTATGTCATCTGACTGGCTAAGATGGCACCCTTGGGCGGGAAGGGGACCGCGCATGCGCGCTGCAATTCCCAAAGGCTTTCTTTGAAAGCTGGGGAAAATTGCTCCGCGAGGGCTCCGTCGGCGCCGACGTCACCCATATGTGAGGACTGATTCCTGCTGCTCCTGGAGAACACCTGTTACAGGTGAGTAACTACGCTATCACATACCTTGATTTACAAATTACTAGAGGACATATGGTATGGGAGACTTTGGTCTTCTGTAAAGAGACAGACCGTAATACCTTTCTGCATTTTGCCAGTGCGTACCCCCGACAATTAAAGGAAAGTCTCCCAATTTTTGAGGTATAGGAGAAATTGTTCCAACCTGGTGGATTTCATTACCAAGTCCAAACAGTTAAAACTGAATTTTCTAGCTAGAGGGTATCCAATGTCTGTGGTGCAACGCGCGTATCTACGAGCTCGGTATAATGATCGTTGGCTTTTGTTGCGGAATCGGACTCTGAACATCCATTCTGAACGGGAGGATGACAGTGACAAGGTTAATCTTGTCACGCGGTTCTCCCCGTTGAGTAAAAATATTAAAAACATTATAAAGAAACACAGTAATGTGCTTGGCACGATTCCAGGTTTACAAGACAAGACGATTCTCTGCGTGTGGAGTAGAAGCTCCAATTTTAAGCAACATCTTAGCCCAACAGTTTTACGTCCATTAAGCTCTTCTGCGCTATCACAGATTGAACCGGGCCACAGTAGATGTGGTGGCTGTCACATATACAGTATGACACTGGAGCTCACGCAGTTTACTTACCATGACTCTACTTATCGTTTACGAAAGCAGACTGATTGTGCGTCCACTTTTGTGGTGTATGCTCTTCGGTGTCCATGTGGATTGTTATATATTGGAAAGACAATTCGGCAATTCCGCATATGGATGGGGGAACATCGCAGCCGTATGAAGAATAACGTTTTGGAGGCTCCTCTGGTGCGGCACAGTATCCAACATCATCACACTTTTGATCAGTTGCAATGTTTTGTTGTGGATCAGGTCAATTCTGCCCGAGGAGGTAAAACTCGAGAGCAAACATTGCTCAGGGTGGAACAACGTTGGATTTACCTCTTAAACACGATCGAACCCTATGGACTTAATACTATGGTGGAGTGGTCAGTCTGCCTTTAAGTTGTCAAAGCCACTGTGTGGGGAGGGGTTTGTGTGGATGGATTAAAAGTGTACCGGTTGCCCTCAGAACGCATGCGTGGCATTTTTCTTCAAAGGTGAAAAGGAGTACCTAGTGGTCGGAAGTTTTTTTCCTTATGTCTTTTTGATGATCACCGATTTGACGGGTGAGAAACATTTCAGCGATGGTTCTTAAAAGTAGGCTGAAACAATGGAATTTTGCTACAGTTTTTATTAATGATTAAACATTTTTTTCTTTTTCTCCATGTAGTTGGATGTGTGATATGAATCTCCTGATGAAACAGTTTGTGTGAAACGCTTGGGCGCCTTAGATTTACGGCATCGGGATTCAGAAAGGGACCTCTGGGATTTGTAAAGAGACTCCTGAGATTAACAATTCACCAGCCAGTTACAAGAGCCACTATGTAGTGAAAGCTAAGTACTAGTAGTTGATAATCAATGGACTAAATAGTAATCAATGAACTAAATAGTTGTTTTGAGAAAAGATTCCCTACATGCTATATTAGAAAACCACGCAATTTAAAGAAAACAAGAAAAAATTACAACGGAAAAGGTCATTGATGTTAACAGCAGCACATTGGAAGGGCAAAGAATTTATCTAGCCCTTAATGAACACGCTGTGGTTTTGACCGAGACCTTATTTTGTTATTTAAAAATTTTTTTTTAAAGAAAACAAGAAAAAATTACAACGGAAAAGGTCATTGATGTTAACAGCAACGCATTGGAAGGGCAAAGAATTTATCTAGCCCTTAATGAACACGCTGTGTTTTTGACTGAGACCTTATTTTGTTATTTTCATTGATACTTATTGTGGATATATGTAATTTTCCATGTTTCTAGTGCATGAGCAGATTGACGGATTATATTTTTGCTGTAGCAATTGCTCTATGATTTGACCAATTGGACTTTGCCTCCTCATACAGGCAGCTCAGTGGTGCCTCTGCTCGCAGTGGACTCGAGCAGCGGGCAGGCTCCAGGACAGTGTCTCAGCTTCCCGTCAACTAGCAGAGTCACTCGATTGGTGGCAAGATGCACAGCACCTGCAGAAGGGCATGCCCTTCCAGCACCCAAACCCCCAGAAGGTCCTCACTACGGATGCCTCCCTACTGGTCTGGGGTACCCACTTTGAGGAACTGCACATGCAGGGAAGCTTGTTTCTGGAGGAAAGCCAGCAGATCAATCTGCAGGAGCTCAGAGCCATTTTTCTAGCGATCAAGGCCTTCCACCACCGCCTGCAGAACCAGTCAGTGCTAGTCCAAACGGATTGTGATGTTCTATCTGAACAAACAGGGGGGCACAGGGTCTCTGCGCCTCTGCCAGGAGGCAATTGCCCTCTGCTCATACAGGGAATGCTCCTCAGGGCAGTATACCTTCCGGTCCAAGACAGTGCCCTAGCGGACATGATAAGTAGGGTTCTCCAGCCGCACATGTGGTGCCTAGACCCCAGGGTGGCACAGTAGCTAGTCTGACTATGGGGAACCTCAAGTCTGGACCTCTTTGCCAGCCCAGCCAATGCTCAGCTGCCCCGCTTCTGCTGTCCCCTACCGCACCTGTCCCGGATAGCGATGGATGCCTTCCACATCCCATGGTCAGAGGATCATATGCCTTCCCTCCCATGCCACTGATCACCCAGACCTTCTTCAGTGTCCTGCGGGACAAGGCTTCCATGATTCTGGTGGCCCCATGGTGGTCCAGACAGCCTTGGTTTACCCTGTTGCTCCACCTCTCAACAGAGCTCTCTGTCCCTCTTGGGAGTGCCCCATGACTATTGACCCAAGAGGAGGGCTCGCTTCTTCACCCCAACCTGAGGTCCCTGTCACTAACAGCATGGCCCTAGCACCCTTCCACCTCTCCAGGGAGGTGGAAGAAGTCCTTCTGGCTCATCTTGTAAGAACTCCACAAGATGAGCCTTTGCCATCAAGTGGCACAGATTCTCAGTATGGTGTCTAGAGCAATGGGTGGAACCATTCTCTTGCCAGGAGCACATGCTGCTGCAATACTTGCTCCACCTTTCACAGACCAGTCTCAAGTCCAACTCTGTCAGGGTACACTTAAGCGTGCTTTCTGCACACCATCACTCCATAGAGGGCACACCTTTTTCTGTGCAGCCCCTCATTACCCGATTCATGTGGGGCTTGCTGCTCTCTAAGCCTCCAGCAGAATGAGACTTCATTGTGGTTCTGACACAGCTTACCAAACTGCTTTTTGAACCTTTAGCTACCTGCCATTTGCATTATCTATCTTGGCAGGTCGTCTTCCTGGTGGCACTCACTTCTGCCTGCAGAGTCAGAGAGCTTCAGGCATTGGTGGTTGAGCCATCTTATACCAGATTCTACAAGAACAAGGTCGTGTTTTCCACCCACCCAAAATTCCTTCCAAATGTGGTATCCGCCTTCCACCTCAATCAGGAAGTGGTGCTCCCTATCTTCTTTCCACGGCCCCACGCCAACAAGGCAATGGCTGTTCTCCATACTCTGGACTGCAAGAGGGCCCTGTCCTTTTACCTACAGCCACCGCAAAGCCTCACAGCTGTTCATTTCATATGACCCCTGTCGACTGGGGAAGGGGATGTGATAAAGTGGACCCTGTCCACCTGAGTGGCAGACTGCATTGCCTTCGCCCACGATCAACCTTAGCACCGGGTCATGGCACACAATGTCAGTTTACACTTTTGCAGCTCACTGATGCCTGGAGAGGGAGTCCCAACGGGACAGTGCCTTCGGCCAGGCCGTACTCCATAATCTGTTCGGCAACTCCTGCCCTCTGACCCTTCTTGTTGCGGCTACTGGAACCATGGTTCTCCCTGGAAACTGGGGTCCTCAGAATCTTTCCTCCGGTTCGCTTGTGGCTGCTCAAGACTGGGCCATGTTTTCTACAGGTTCTCGGTAGCCTATAGCTAGGGAGTCCCATATGTGAGGACTGACTTCCTGCTTGTTCCTGAGAAAGCATAGTTATTCACCTGTAACAAGTGTTCTCCAGGGTCAGCAGGAATCAGTCCTCACAACCCTCCCTCCTCCCCTTGGAGTTGCTATACACTTTTTGCCATCTTCTTTGGTCGGCTCTAGCTATGTCATATGACTAAGATGGCACCCTTGGGCAGGAAGGAGACCACACATAGCTGGTGGCATCTCCCAAAGGCTTTCTTTGAAAGCTGGGGAGATGCTTCCATGGTCTCCGTCAGCGCTGACGTCAGCCATATGTGAGGACTGATCCCTGCTGTCCCTGGAGAATACCTGTTACAGGTGAATAACTATGCTTTATGCGAACTACATTTACACTTAAACCAGTGGAGCGTTCACAATTGCTGTTCCTCATTATCTTGCCTCTAAACATTAAATATTAAGATATTTTCATAACACTGCCATAATGTTCATTCCAAATAGGAGCCTACCTGGCCCTTGGTCAGCAATGCCCTGCCTTCTCACAGTTTTCTGGTCACATTTTGAGCCAGGTTATATTTGGGGGCCAATATTCAGAACCTTTAGCTGGTCGGCCAGTGGAAGAGTAGCCTAATTAAGGGTACTGCCTGTGATATTCGGTGGCACTGTCCAGATAGTGCGCTGAATATCCCCACAGACCACCTTACCACTATTCGGTAAATGAAAGGCCAGTCTATGAGTGGAGCAAAGTCAGTGTCAGTGCTTTTCGGATAAGTGCCAACTTTATCCAGCTAGTGGGATTTTCTGTCGGCGCTTATCTGGGGAACTTAGGCTACATGGGAGGCTGTCGCTTCTTAATTTTTTCAAAACTTTTTATTTATAAATTTCAAATTATACAAACAGGATTATACTCACTAAAGAAAACATGCAGTAACACCAAAAAGGAAAAAAAGATTTGACCAGCAATCAAAAGAAAGAACAATATAAATGCCTATTAGACATCACTTTAAGGAAGGGGGAGTAATTAGGAAAAAAGATGGATAAAACATTGAAGAAGCATTACAGAAAAAAAGAAAACAAGGCACTAAGCACAACCAAGCCACCTCTATTCTTCTGAGGCTGGGATATCAAGTGTCTTAGTAGTAGACGATCCAGAGATAAAACTCTTCACATTCAGAAAAGCTCTCAGCTGATCCAGGACAAAGAACACATCTCCAAGAACAAGCAGGAATGCAGTCTTCACATATGGGGTTATGTAATAATTGCTCCAGTCCACAATACTCAAAAAAATACCATAATCAGGGAACAGGTCTCAGACTTGGAGGGGTGGAACCCAGGAGGTGAACCTTTACTGTGGTTAACCAACCCCGTATTTTGCATCAAGGACCTTTCCGTTCCCCCTCTCTGAAATTTTAAGCATAAAATCCGCTTAGATAAACTCAATTAGTTCTTTGATATTATTTTCAAACGAGTAGATAAAGATGTGCTCTCCAGTGAAAATGCAGCATAACTTTTCTGTTCGTGCAAATGCTAAAAAACTGAAGAGCAAATTTATCATACTCTGTTAAACTGGCTGAAATGAATTCAGTATGAACAAACTTAGCTTCAATCCCGACACTAGTCCTGCACGCTTGAGCGTTTTACTGCTCAAGCGGTTACTTCGGGGGATCCAACTTTCACACTGTGCCAGATAAACATGTAATCATGCGGCTCAAGCTGTATGCTTCCTTGGATAGCTTTCTGCTCTTCATTTATCTCACTCCTCCATATTCCTCTCAATGAAAAAACGCCACGCATCACTGGAGAGCACATCTTTATCTACTCGTTTGAAAATAATATCAAAGAACTAATTGAGTTTATCTAAGCGGATTTTATGCTTAAAATTTCAGAGAGGGGGAACGGAAAGGTCCTTGATTCAAAATACGGGGTTGGTTAACCACAGTAAAGGTTCACCTCCTGGGTTCCACCCCTCCAAGTCTGAGACCTGTTCCCTGATTATGGTGTTTTTTTGAGTATTGTAGACTGGAGCAATTATTACATAATTTCTGTCATTTGCTCTAGTAGACCCAGCGATTTTTTGTGCTTGTTCACATATGGGGTGACATCAGTATCAACAGAGCCCAGTGTGGGAATACTCCCCAGCATCTAATAGGAATGCTTTTGGAAGCGTCCCTCCACCCATGCATGCCTGCCTTCCCAGAAGTTTTCCTCGGTCATCTTTTTCCGCCGAGCCATCAGGACCTTGTCCTAAACCAGCTGATAAAATTCATCAAGTGCCCAAGGGTGCTTACCTTCTCTTCAGTCCGGAGCAGTTTCAAACTCCCCAATCTTTCATTTTTCATCAAAAGCTTTTGTGATTTTTCTTTTCTTATGGTTATTTTTTCTTCATTTGTGGCATTGCCATTTTTTTGACTGGCCTGGGCTAGGCCGCCATTGTCATTTTTGATTTTGCCTCGGTGGTCTTCTAAAAAATGGAGATACCACACAGTGGCTTCAAAAACTAGTAATCGTGCCAAAGTATTATTTTGCCTATCGATGAGCACAACTGGTGCTTAAAATGTTTGGGCCTGGGCCAAGATGCCTCGGCTTACCCCCTCTGTGAATTGATAACCTGGAGGGGACTGAAAAACCACAAACAAAGGGGAAAGCTGTTTCTGTCAGACTCAGCCACTTTGGCACACTCTTCGGTGGCCTCCACACCATCGCGGTTATCACATGTATCCCATACCTCCATAAAGTCAAAGCATGACAGTCCTTGTCCAAGGCATAAAGGGAACGAAGACTGAAATGATATTTAAAGATGATGTCACAGAAGAATTGAAAGAAATAGCGATATACTGGGAAGATGTATTACAACTATTTGATAAACTGAAGAGTAACAAATCACCGGTACCAGAAGGTATATATCTGAGGGTGTTGAAAGAGCTAAAATATGAGATTGCAGTCCTATTAGTAATTTGTGAACTATCATTAAAATCATCTGTAATATCTGAAGAATGGAGGATGGCTAATGTACTGCCAATTTTTAAAAAGTGTTCCAGGGGTGATCCAGGAAACTACAGACTGGTGAGCCTGATGTCAGTACTGGGAAAAATGGTATAAACCATTATAAAGAACAAAATTACTGAACATGTAGATAGGCAAGGCTTAATGGGAGACAGCCAACATGGCTTTAGCCAGGGAAGGTCTTGTCTTACTAATCTGTTATGTTTTTTTGAAGGTGTGAATAAACAGACAAAGGTGAGTCGGTCAATATAATTTATCTGGATTTTTAGAAAGCCTTTGACAAGGTCCCTCATGAGAGAGACTCTTGGCGAAATTAAAAAGTCATGGGATAGGAGGCAGTGTACTATTGTGGATCAGGTACTGGTTAAAAGGGTAGAAAGCAAACAGTAGGGCTAAATGGACAATTTTCCCTATGGAGATAAGTGAATAGTGGAGTACCCCAGGGATCTGTGCTGGGTCCGCTGCTTTTAAACATATTTATAAATGAACTGAAAATGGGAATAATGAATGAGGTTATCAAATTTGCAGATGACACAAAATTATTCAAAGTTGTTAAAACCCAAGAGGATTGTGAAAAATTGCAAGAGGACCTTGATAAATTGGAAGACTGGGCATCCAAATGGCAGATTAAATTTAACGTTGACAAGTGCAAAGTTATGCACCTAGGAAAGAACAACCCAAACTATGGTTACACGATGCAAAGTTCCACCACGCAGGAAAAAGATTTACGTGTCATTGTGGATAACATTTTGAAACCCTCCGCCCAGTGTGCAGCGGCAGCAAGAAAGCAAATAGAATGCTAGGAATGATAAGGAAAGGAATAGATAATAAAAAAATATATATTATAATGCCTCTGTATTGTTCTATGGTGAAACCGCACCTTGAATATTGTGTGCAGTTCTGGTCACCGTATCTTAACCCTTTCAGACCGTATGTCCACTGTAATGGACGTCATGTTATTCATTGAATTCCATGTGTATGTATATATATATATATATATATATATATACATACACATGGAATTATATATATATATATATATAGTGTCTGTGAAAAAATGGAATTATATATATATATATATATATATAGTGTCTGTGAAAAAATGCAGGTCTTAAAGGGTTAAAAAGGATATAGTGTTATTAGAAAAGGTACAGAGAAGAGCCACCAAAATGGTAAAGGAGATGGAAGGATATCCCTATAAAGAAAGGCTATAAAGGTTATGGCTCTTCAACGTGGAAAAGAGATGGCTGAGGGGAGATATGATAGAGGTCTATAAATTAATGAATAGAGTGGAACAGGTAAACATAGATCAATTATTTACGCCATCAAAATATAGAAAGGGGACATTCAATGAAGCTAGCGTGTAACCTATTTAAGACTAATAAGAGAAAATATGTTTTCACTCAATTTGTAATCAAATTCTGGAATTCGTTACCGGAGGATATAGTAAAAGCTGTTAGTGTAGCTGGGTTTAAAAAAGATTTGGACAAGTTCCTGGAGGAAAGGTCCATAAACCATTATTAAAGGGGACCCGGGAAATCCACTGCTTCTCCAATACAAGCATTGTGGAACTTGTTTCTTTTGGGGAAACTGCTAGGTACTGGTGACCTAGATTGGCCACTGTTGGAAACAGGATACTGGGCTTGATGGACCTTGGTCTGTCCCAGTATGGCATCTCTTATGTTCTTATGTGTTAGCATACAAGTTGAGCATAGTCCTTCGCCCACACAAATGGATGCTCCATCACAAGACAGCACAGCCCATCTTTCAATTATGGGGAACTTGCATCATCAACCTCTTTGTGACTCCAATCAATGCTCAACTTCCTTGGTCTTCCCAGGATTCCATCTCCACAGAGCCAAGCATCCAATGTGTTTCTGCTAAAACTAGGGACACGGTCTGCTTTACGCATTCCCACCTGTTCCATTGAGTCTGAAATCACTCTTCAAATTGCAATTGGATAGGGGAAGTGGAGGAGTAGCCTAGTGGTTAGAGCACTGGCTTGGTAACCAAGCAACCAGGGTTCAATTCCCACTAGCACTCCTTGTGGCCTTGGGCAAGTCACTTAACCCTCCATTGCCTCAGAAGAAAGGCCTGGCAATCTACTTCCGGTGACACTGCCAAGAAAGCCCAGGAGCTTCTGGGTCGCCAGGAGTCAGGACTGACTCAAAGGCACATATTGCATTTTGCAAGGGAATGATGATTCTCATCCCTCCATTCTGACCATGTCAACCCTGGTTTCCTCTGCTCCTTCAACTAGTGCAACACCAACCTCTCAGACGCTGATGCACTCCCAGTCTCCTATCACAGGACCAGGTTACTCTCCTTTACCCCAATCTGAGAGCGCTACGATTGACGGCATGACTGCTAAAAGCCTAGCCTTGTCTCATCTTGAATTTCCAGAGTAAGTAAAAGAAATTTTACTAGTATCTGGGAAAGACTCCACCTGACATAACGTATGCTTTTAAATGGTGTAGATTCTCCCGCTGGTACTGCCAAAGAGCTCTCAGCCCATTTACTTGCCTGGTGGAGGCTTTGCTTCAACATCTTCTCCATCTGTCCAGGGCAGGTCTAAAGACCAACTCGGTGCAAGTTCACCTTAGCGCCATTTCACCCTCTCACCATTCAATCGCAGATCAACCTGTCTCGGTTCATCCTCTGGAAGCACGCTTCATACGAGGCCTTCTCTTAACAAAGCCATCAATCTAACTACCTCCAGTAGTCTTGGACCTCAGTGTTGTTATTGCTCAACTGCTGAAACCTCCCTTTGAGCCCCTCACCTCAACTTCTTTGAAGTTCCTCACTTGGAAGGTTATCTTGATTGCTCTCACATCAGCTTGTCGAGTCAGTGAATTGAAAATTCTAGTGGATTATGCTCCTTACAAGTACTTCCACCATGATAGGGTGGAACTCTGAACCCATCCCAAATTCCTTCCAAAAGTTGTTTCCTCCTTCCACCTTAACCAGTCTGTCTTCTTTCCATGCCCTCATTCTTCTCAGACAGAACCTACATTGCATACCCTAGACTACAAGAGAGCCTTGGCCTACTATTTAGAAAGATCTAAGTCTCATCAACAATCCTCTCATGTTTTTGTGTCATTTGACCCTAGTCATCTGGGCCAACCAGTCACTAAGTGTACTCTTTCTAACTGATTGCTAGCTGCATTTCCTTTGCTTATGCAAAAGCCGAGCTCTCCCTAGAGTGTCATGTCATGACTCATAACATCCACGCTATGCCTGCCACGGTGGCCAACCTATGCTCTGTCTCCATCTCGGAGATTTGCCGAGCTGCCACATGGTCTTCCGTTCATACTTTGCTGCCCATTAATGTCTCGACAAGGATTCCAGTAAGGGCGCTCTCTTTGGCCATGCCAAAGGGATAGTAAGGAAATCCACATTACTACCTTTTAACTTTTGAAAGGGAGACTATGATAAAATGAGGAAAATAGTTAAGAAAAAACCTAAAAGGAGCAGTTGCAAAGGTTAAAGACTTACATCAAGCTTAGGTGTTGTTGAAAAATACTATCTTGGAAGCCCAGACCAGCTGTATTCCACGCTTTAAGAAAAGTGGAAGGAAGTCCAAAAAACTGCCAGCATGGTTTAAAGGTGAAGTCAGAGATGCTGTTGTTGCCAAAAAAGCATCTTTCAGGAAATGGAAAAAAGAGCCAAACGACGAAACCTGGAAACAGCACAAGCACTGGCAAGTCAAATGCAAGGCATTGATAAAGCAGGCAAAGGGAGAATTTGAGAAGAAGCTTGCTGCGGAAGCAAAAACACGAAATAAAGATTTTTTCAAGTACATTCGTAGCAAAAAACCTGTGAGAGAGTCAGTTGGTCCATTAGATGATAGAGGAGTTAAAGGGACACTAAGAGGCGACAAGTTGATAGCGGAGAAACTGAATGAATTCTTTGCTTCGGATCTTTACTGAGGAAGATGTAGGGATGTTACCCGTGACTGAAGTGGTATTTAAAGGTGCGGAAGAATTGAAGGAAATATCGATACATCGGGAAGATGTATTACAACTATTAGATAAACTGAAGAGTAGCAAATCACTTGGGCCAGATGGTATATATCCAAGGGTGTTGAAAGAACTGAAATATGAGATTTCAGACCTGCTATTAGTAATCTGTGAACTATCATTAGAATCATCTCTAATACCTGAAGATTGGAGGATCACCAATGTAACACCAATTTTTAAAAAGAGTTCCAGGGGTGATCCAGGAAACTACAGACCGGTGAGCCTCACGTCAGTACCAGGAAAAATGGTAGAAACTATCATAAAGAATAAAATTACTCAGCATGTAGATAGTCATGGCCTAATGAGAGTCAGCCAACATGGCTTTAGACAAGGAAGATCTTGTCTTACTAATCTGTTATGTTTTTTTGAAAGTGTGAATAAACAGGTGGACAAAGGTGAGTCGGTTGATATAGTGTATCTGGACTTTCAGAAAGCCTTTGACAAGGTCCCTCATCAGAGACTTTTGGCAAAACTAAAGAGTCATGGGATAGGAGGCAGTGTACTACTGCGGATGAACACCTGGTTAAAAGATAGAAAGCAGTGGGTTGGGCTAAATGGCCAATTTTCCCAATGGAGAAAGGTGAATAGTGGTGTACCCCAGGGATCTTTGCTGGGTCCGCTGCTTTTTGACATATTCATAAATGACCTGGAAAGTGGAAAAATGAGTGAGGTTATCAAATTTGCAGATGACACAAAAGTATTTAAAGTTGTTAAAACCCAAGAGGATTGTGGAAAATTGCAAGAGGATCTTGATAAATTGGAAGACTGGGCATCAAAATGGCAGATGAAATTTAATGTGGACAAGTGCAAAGTTATGTACCTAGGGAAGAACAACCCAAACTATGGTTACATAATACAAGGTTCCACATTAGGAACCACCACCCAAGAAAAAGATTTAGGCGTCATTGTGGATAACATGTTAAAACCCTCGGCCCAGTGTGCAGTGGCAGCCAAGAGAGCAAATAGAGTGCTAGGTGTCATAAGGAAAGGAATGGAAAATAAAACAAAATATATTATAATGCCTCTATATCGTTCCATGGTGAGACCACACCTTGAATATTTATTTAAAGTCTCTTTTATTTATTTATTTAAAGTCTCTTTTATACCGCGCTATTCAGCATCAGCGCGGTTTACAATAAACAGTGAACATACACATTTCCAATAGTACTTTGTGTTTACATATGAACAGGATAATCAACTTGGCTAACAGGGTAACTATTGTGTGCAATTCTGGTCACCGTATCTTAAAAAGAATATAGCGTTATTAGAAAAGGTTCAGAGAAGAGCCACCAAAATGGTAAAGGGGATGGAAGGATACTCCTATGAAGAAAGGCTAAAAAGGTTAGGGCTCTTTAACCTGGAAAACAGACAGCTGTGGGGAGATATGATACAAGTCTATAAATTAATGAACGGAGTGGAACGGGTAAACGTAGATAGATTGTTTACGTTATTAGAATATAGAAAGACTAGGGGACATGCAATGAAGCTACAGGGTAAACTATTTAAGAGTAATAAAAGAAAATATTTTTTTCACTCAACGTGTAATCAAACTCTGGAATTTGTTACCGGAGGATGTAGTAAAGGCTGTTAGTGTAGCTGGGTTTAAAAAAGGTTTGGACAGGTTCCTAGATGTAAAGGTCCATAAACCATTATTAAGAAGGGACCCAGGATATCAATGCTTGACCCAGTACAAGCATTGGAACCTGTGCCTTTTAGGGAAACTGCTAGGTACTTATGACATAGATTGGCCACTGTTGGAAACAGGATACTGGGCTTGATGGACCTGGGTCTGACCCAGTATGGCATATCTTATGTTCTTATTTTATGGCATCTCTTCAGGACTTAACTATACCTCCTTCCCACCGGCTCTCTGTTCTGCCGCCTACTTCAGTGGAGAATGTGCTCAAGCAGCTGGATCTGACAGATCCGTACTCTACCCTGGTTGCGGTTCAGGGTTTTCTCCCTGTCAATTGTACCTACATACTCTGTCCTTCATGGTAGCCAGGTGCTGGTGAGTTCCATATGTGAAGTCTGCAATCTCCAGGAACAAGCAGGAATGAGTCTTCACATATGGGTACGTCGGTACCGACGGAGTCTGCGCGGGAACGCTTCCCAGCGTCCAATCAAAGAGCTTTTGGAAGCATCCCACCACGCCTGCGTGCTGCCTTCCCGCCTTTCCCAACTGTCTCTCCTCAGTTTTCATTTTTCCGCGGAGCCGGCAGGACGTCCTCCTGTCACCGCTGAAAATTCTTCTTTTAATTCTTTAGTTTTCTTGTGTAGTAGTACTGACTGTCACAGGTCCTGACCTCCAGTACCAGCATCCATCCCTTATGGATCCTTTTTTGCACCGTGCAGGATCTTATATTCCTATATACTCAGATAGATCCTTCGGTGCCCAGGCTAGTTCTTTAGATCTAGCCTATCCATGGGAGGTTCTCTTTGGAGATCCTTCTTTTCAGAGTTTCCTCCTGGATATGGCAAGATCACTTGCCATTCCTATCCCTGGCAATGATCCTACACAAGGCTCTGTTTCTACAGAAGCAAAGGAAAACATAATGCTTCCTTTGCATCATTCCTTGCAGGATCTTCTTCTAGCAATGTGGGAAGCACCTTTAAGTGTACCCCCACCTTCTAGAGCAACTGATCTTCTCTATCAGGTGCCCCCCTCTCCAGGGTTTCAAAAGACTCAACTTCCTCATCATTCCATTGTGGTGGAATAAGCAATGAGGAGGGTGAAAAGTAAGAAAAAGCACTCTTCTTACCCACCAGGTCGTGAGTCTAGGACACTAGATGCCTTTGGACGTCAAACCTTCCAGACATCCATGCTGTCAGTAAGAATTCTCTCATATATTTTTTATATGAGTCTATCTCTTCAGGACGTCACAAAGAAATTATATCTTTTGACTCATTTTCTTTCAGAGCCCAAGACTGCAGACTATTCCTTACTACTTAGTCATATTCAAAATATCTCTTGGTTTCTTACTCGTGCTTCCCTAGACTCATTTGAGTCTGTTAGCAGAACATCTGCTATAGCCATAGGGGCACGACGTAGAGCCTGGCTCCAAGCTTCAGACTTAGACAAATGGGCACAACAAAGACTGGGTAATACTCCTTGCACTTGAAAAAATCTCTTCAATAAGGAGTCTTTACATCAGGTTGTTCAGTGGTCCACTGACTTCCCTGTTTCTGAAGGCTGTTCTAAGCCTTCTTCTTCCCCAGTAGGTAGGAAATGCCCTACCAAACCTTCTTCCCCTAGGGGGAGAAGGTTTTATTCTTCTCCTGCCCATCATACAGATGTTCCCAAGCAGGGGAGGCATCGCCCTGGTCTGAAGAATCCAAACTCTCACCAGGCTAAACAAACCCAACAACCATAGGGTCTCTGATTAATCATTTTTCTGCCTCTTGGGGTTTAGAACCTACAGTTGACTTCTTCTCAGCAGAAGTTTTTCACAGTTTTCTTTCTAAACTCTACACATGGATCTCTTTTTTCAAGACATCCAGTTTCTCCTATATATATATCTGAGCTGTCAGGATATTCATGCCTATAGGTCACAGGTTTCTCCTCTTCTTCCTGCTAAGAAAAGAGGTTTAACAACTATCAAATGATAGTTTTCTGTACCAACATGAATTTTTTCCTTCTACAGACTTACCACATGGTAAGTCTCCTTTCAGCTCTTTTTTCTCTACCCTCTTATTACACTGGAGGGCTTCTTCTTCAGCCTTTCTAGTCTTTCTTTCTATTCCAGTGTGGAGTTTTTTCTCTTTGAGTAAACTCCCTTCTTTTTTGCTTGGGCAGCTCATCAGACAGGGACAGGGTTTTCTTACTCTTGTTCTGTCTGTTCTTTCTGTTTTACACAGAAAGATTCTTTCTGCTGTCTTATCAGCAGCTGCCCATGCAGGAACCCTAGTGATTGGACCACTGGTTCTTCTCCACAAGTATCCAGAGTTGTCCTCCACTACTTTCTGTCTGGCCTTAGTAGTGATTCCAAGACAGTGCATACATCTTTCTTGGGCAATCCTTATCACTACAGGCTTATCACACTATTTTCTATTCTTGCCATCTCCACTTCCTTTGGGTTTGGCAGCATAGTTGACGTGGCTGCTGGCTTTTCCAACAGCCAGTTCTATCTCCCAATTCTCCTGCATAATGCTCTCTGCAATTTACAGAGAAGCTTTCCACTATGGGCCCTTGCTAGAGAGCATGGTTTTTTTTCTCTAATGACTATCCTACATGGTTGAAAAAGGCTTCCTCAGTCATGCCCCCCATGACTGTAAGGGTTCTTCATACCCTACTATCTCCTTTTAAAACAAAGGACATAAGCCTTCTCTACGTGAAAGCCTAAAGAGTTGTTCAATTCCTACAGGGAATATGCTCTTTTTTCCTTGCAGCTTGTCCTCATGGTATCCTAATCCTTCATGGACAGCACATATTTAACTAAAGAACGCATGATACCCCTTTTTGTCCCTCAAGTGGGTCAACCTGGTATCTCATTCTTATGCGTTCTCGGTCCATTTACAATGCTAGAGTTCTACAAGACTCAGGACTTGCTGCTTACAGACTGATATTATCCTCTGTTTTTTCACGTAACCATCCTGGTTATTTCACTGGATAGCATTCCTGCACCATCATAACCAGGGGGAATAGATTCTCTGTATATCTTCTCAAGTAGGTTCCACCTTCTTGTTATTAGATGAATCTTTCCTCTTTACATCTCCCATGTGAATGTACTTATAGGCATATCTCAGTCTGCTTAATTGCAGACATTTATCTTAGACCTTGTCGCACCCCCAGGGGCCCTATCGGTGGGGTCAGGTATTGCCAGATGATTCCTCCTCCTGGCTCCGTACGTACCGCAGGCAGCCTTGCCTGACCCTCTGAGGGTGGTAGTTGTACCTTCTCTATATAAAGCACACAACACACTTGAGTTTCAAACTCAGGGCTTTATTCCCCGTCCACGAGGTTTTTCTTTCTCTTTGGCAAACAAAACAATAGACCACTTCGGGCATGTAACAGAAATTAAAGGTAGAACAAAAATAGCTTACTTCAGCTTTTAAA
Source organism: Ichthyophis bannanicus (assembly GCA_033557465.1). Classification (NCBI taxonomy): domain Eukaryota; kingdom Metazoa; phylum Chordata; class Amphibia; order Gymnophiona; family Ichthyophiidae; genus Ichthyophis; species Ichthyophis bannanicus. The sequence continues at coordinate 737,853,390 of CM066035.1, forward strand.
TGCAAACAAAAAGAAAAGAATTAAACATCCTCACTGTTCCTAACAGCCTTTTCTTTTTGCTGCCACAGCACAACTCACTTCTAATGGTTTTCCTGAGAGACACGTTTTGTTAGCACACAGCTTGTGACTATTAAGCACTGGTTATCTTCAAGCATTTACCTTAAGGAAAACTCAGGGTCAATTATAGACAGTGAACACTCCATTGGCTCAGGAACTTCTGGTATATCTGCATTCTCATATTCCATTAATTCAGGTTCATTTGAACTCACGTTTCTGAGATCAGCTGTCTCATAAGGATAAGGCTGGCTTGCCTCGTCAAGCAGGAAGTTGGTCTGTCCCTCTGAATCAATGCTTCTCTGGGAACTACCGTAGGGTTTTGAATGAGGCTCATAGGAGCTCAGCCCCTGCTGGTAACCATAAGGATATTCAACAACTTCCCTGGCTCTGTTACTAGAATAATTACGGCATGCTCTGAGCGTGCTCGGGTCTAGCCTTTGCAACACAGCTGCCCTGGATTGCACTGCTCTAGACGGAAGTTTATCCAACGTGGGGAGTTTAAAGTTGCTAGTAGAATCACCAGCTTTTTCAGGTAAGAGAGCTTCTCTTCTCTTGGGGTTTCTACTACAAGGGAAGAAGTTATTCTCTGTTTCTTTAAAGCTTGTTTGTGACTGGCTTTTCCTATTGCTTCGGGGTTTTACCCACTCAGGTAGGAAACAGCCACTATTAGTACTTCTTGCTCTGTTACCTTGTATGTAAGACTTCCTACGTCTCTCATGCTCTCCACGCATGCACACAGTATCTGGCTTCTGCCTTCCAAATGTTTCACACAGGTCTCGGGACTCACTCAGACCTTCGTATGGGCTCTCCTGCTGATCCAGTAGTTCAGACTCTCTTTCTCTCTCTCTTTCATTCCAGTCCCATTCTTTCCACAGCTTCTGCTGCGCTTGCCGCTGTCTCTCTTGCTGTGACCCTCGTTGGCTCACCTCCTCTCCCCTTCTAACTATTTGTGAGCGTGTTTTATCACCGTGTCTTTGGGCTCCACCTCCACCCAGCTGATTCCTATCAGGCAATGCAAACTCCCTTTGCTTGCTATCTGGGTGTGTCTTCCCAGCCCTTACCCACGTGTGCCTTGGTTGTCTGTAGCAACCATCTGACAGTTTTCTGTTTACACTGTCATCTCTTCCCTGATCATCGCTACTGATCTGCATTTTCTCAGGCTGTATTGGGTCCACCTTGTGACAACCTATATATTCATATATATATATATCTATATACATCTCTATAGATATATATGTCAGCTGTGTGTGCATATGTTATGCCCTTCTAGATCTCACTATAGATATATATTTTTCTGTATGTCCATCTATATATCTATATGTATGTACATATGTATATATATCTACCTATATATATATGTGTGTGTGTATCTGTCGAGATACTTTATTATAGGTAGATATGTATTTACATACTTATCTGTCTGTGCTTATATAGGTTTTTACCTTCCTATATGTTCCAGACAGTGGGCTTTACCCATGTTCATGCTGTTCCACAGCATGTTTGGGGTACTACACACACAACCACTCCTGTGGTACCGACAGCTCCTACCATAACCCTAAGGGTTAGGTCCTGCTGTTCCCAGAGATCACCTGTTACAGGTAAGTAACTGTGCTTTCCTGCTTGTTCCTGGAGATAGTGTAGTTACTCACCTATGACAGGTGATCTCTGGGCACAGCAGGATTCATCTTCACAACCTGCCCTCCTCTCCTGGGAGTTGCAGAATGTGTATTTTTGTAGTCTGTTTTTTTCTCTAAGCTCTATACCTGACTGAGGAGAATTGTTGGGAAGGTGGGAAGGCAGGCAAGCATGCGTGGAGGGATGCTCCCAAAAGCATTCCTTTTGGATACTGGGGAGTGTTCCCACACGGGGCTCCGTCAATACCGATGTCACCCCATATGTGAAGACTGATTCCTGCTGTTACCGTAGATTACCTGTTACAGGTGAATTCCACTATATCTAACCCCAGCATAAGAGATGACACATTTGCATGAGTAGTGCAGACGAAACATCGCACCAAGGGCAACAGCCGATTGTCTCTTTACTCCTTTCTTGAGTAGAACATACCACATCAGGAAAAGTTTGCATAGGCTGTCCAAAAAAAGGCAGTTTCAGTTTCTTGAAATAAAGTCGTAACACATTTCTCATATCTCGCTCAAAACTAAAGTTCACCAGCAGTCTCCCATAATCTTGTACATCCGTCTCAGACGTTTCCAACAATGCTGAACTACTACTGGAAAGGCGTGAGCTAATTACCAATTAGAAACCAAAATCTACAATTGAACTCCCTTCCACATCTCTGGTTTTCCCCTGGGGTAGGAAATTTACTCTGTTAACAAGAAGTAATGAAACCGTAGGAATAAGAAGGATTTCTATTAGATAATCTCCAGGAACAAGCAGGAATGAGTCTTCACATATGGGTACGTAGGTACTGACGGAGCCTGCGCGGGAACGCTCCCCAGTGTCCAAAAAGAAAGCCTTTGGGAGCATCCCACACGCATGCGCGCTGCCTTCCCGCCCATTCACTTCCCTCTCATCAGTTTTCCGCGGAGCTGGCAGAACATATTCCTGTCACCGCAGAAAATTCTTCTTTTTATTCTTAGTTTTTTGTGGTCGCGTCTGCCTTCCTTCGACGCCACCGGTACCGCCGGTGCTTTTCTTTCTTTTTACTAAAAAATGTCTTCTTTTCTCTAGGAATTTTCCTGTTTAGTGCCTGACGGTTTCTAGGCCACTAGGCCTCTATCCTTCCATTATGGAAAAGCCAGCCACTATCTTTAAGAAATGCTCAAAGTGTGGCGGTACAGAGATATTTTTAGACACTCATACTTGGTGTCTAAAATGTTTAAGTCCTGACCATTGCCCACTGGAGTGTCTCTCCTGCTGGAGCTCAAACAGAAAAAGTCTTCAGGATCGAGCACAACTCGATACCCTGTTCACATCGGACTCGATGTCACCAGCCAGAATATCATCTTTTTCACAGGATCAGGTAACCAAACAAAAGTCTGTAAAGACTAGCCAGTCCTCGAGTGGTAGATCTCCTTCTACCACTCGAGGACTTGCCCTCGAGGACATTTGGCAATAAAGCCCCGGCGAGAGTCTTCGGGCTCCAAAGCATTAACGGGGCTTCAGGTTGTTCCCGGGGTTCTTACCTCGATGAACATATCTGGGCCATGCTCGGTGGTTGTGGCCGCTTCGAGCGGTACCGACACCCCGGCATCGGCTATGGTGATGGATGAAACACTCCTCACCGATGAACGTAGTCTAGCGCTCTCAGCTACTTCGGTACCGCTAGAGTTGCTGCAGACCGTTCCTCGAGTATCGGTATCGGCTTCGGTACCGGTACCAGTATCGACATCGGCACCGGTGTCGGTACCATCCATGCTTGCTTCTACAGACTCGCTTCCTTCGATGCCGAGCCTGGAATCGCTCTCTAGCATGGAGGATTCGGTACCGACTCGCCTCGGTACCAACCTCGGGCGGTACCGAAGACATCGCTTTAAAGAAAATCCGATGCTTCATCCTTTCAAGTCTTCCGATCCCGATGACTGGGATGAATCCATCGGTACCAAGGCTGAATTTTCAACAATTCTAGCCTTTACCCCTCATTTTAGGGGGTCCTCCTCAGGGGAGATTTCTTTTCAAGCTTTTCTGCTTGATATGGCAAAGTTACTTGCCATTTCTATACCTGGTAAAGAATCCATACCAGGGGATTCAGAGACTCTGCAATTCCCCTGGATTCCAAAGGAGGTGATCATGCTTCCTTTGCATCAGATCTTACTTGATCTACTATTAAGAATGTGGGAAACTCCTTTAACGGTATCCCCACATTCTAAGAAACTTGACACTATGTACAAGGTGCCACCTTCTCCAGGTTTTCAAAAGACTCAACTTCCTCATCATTCTATTGTTGTAGAATCAGCAATGAGGCATATTAAGAGTGCAAAGAAGCACTCCTCTTATCCGCCAGGTCATGAGTCTAGGACTTTAGATGCCTTTGGACGTCGATGCTTCCAGGCATCCATGCTTTCAGCAAGAATTATCTCACATATTTTCTATATGGGATTATCTCTTGAAGAGGTCACAAAGAACTTAAAGCTTTTGAACCCTTTTCTTCAAGAACATAAAAGAGCAGACTATTTCTTATTAGTCAGTCATGCTCAAAATGTCTCTAAGTTCCTTAATCGTGCTTCTCTGGACTGTTTTGAGTCTATTAGCAGAACTTCTGCTATAGCCATAGGGGCACGACGCATGGCCTGGCTTCAAGCTTCAGACTTGGACAAATGAGTACAAGAAAGGCTGGAAAATGCTCCTTGTACTGGTGAAAATCTCTTTAACAAGGATGCTTTATTCCAAGCTAATCAGTTAAACACTGATATTGTTGCTTTCAGAGGATTGTCAAAGCTTTCCTCTATCACAGCTAGTAAAAAAATCTCCTAACAAACTTTATCCCCCTAAGGGGAAAAAGTTTATTCATCTTCTACCCATCATGCAGATGTTTCTAAAGAAGGGCAACATCATACCAGGTTAAGAAAACCAAAACCTCAACAGGCTCAGCAAACCCAGCAGTCGCAGGGTTTCTGATATTTTATTCATTAAATCTCTTTTTCCTGTTTGAGGTTCAGAACCGCTAACCTACTTCTTATCAACAGAAGCATCTACAGTTCTTCTCATCCTTACTGAGAGGTCAGTGATACACTGACTCAATCTTCGACTCTAGGCATGAATCTCTTGCCACAAGAGAAATCCATTCTTTTAGCTCCTAGAGCTATTGAGGATAATCATGCCCTACAGATAACAGGTTTCTCCTCTCCTTTTGAAGGAAAAAGAGGAGTAACAACTAATTACAAGGTAGGCTATGCCCTTCACCTTGACAGTTGTCCTGTACGAGGATATCTCATACTTTGACTGCAGGGGGGCTTTACCTTTTTCAGAGACTTACCAAATTGTAAGTCTTCACAACTCTGTATTACTTTCTATCCTTCTTAGTCGAGACATTCAATCTAAGAGTGATACTATTCAACTGGAGGGCTTACTTTTTAAGCCCATAGGATTTTCTTCAATACCTACTCCAGTAAGTGGTTTCCATACAGAGCTTTCTCCCCTTTGCAATCTTCTCAAATATTTCTTTTAAGACAGCTTATCAGACCATAATTGAGTTTTACCACTCCTAATTATGTCTGTCGGTCCTTTTCCAATCTATAGGACCTAACTTTTTCTGCTGCCTTAATAACAGATAATTCCAAGAGAGGTTCCAAAACCTACTTAGACAATTTATCGTTGCAGGCAACCGGCTTGTCTACTATTCTTAGCCATCTTCAATTCTTTTTGGCTCCAACAGAATAGATTAGGTTGCACACTGGCAATTAAACAGCCAGATCTCACCTAAGCAACCTACGACATGCTCTCTGCAATTATACAAAAAAGCTCTGCAACTATGGGCCTTTGCCAGAGAGCATCAGAGCCATTCCTGGTGGGTAACTTCCAGATGGTTAAAAAGGCTTTGCCCAGTCATGCTCCCACATGACCAGTTTTTTCCTATTCTTACCATCTTCCTTAAAATTTCCTTTTAAGGAAAACGAACCAGGGCTTAGATCATGTGAAAGCATAAAGAATTGCTTAATTCCCTGAGTTGTTCCACATCTCCAGTGGAACTCTTGCAAAAGGGATGCATTCCTTTTCACTGCAGTCGGTCCTTGTCTAGTGCATTCCTTCTAATTCCCAATACTTCATTGGAGCTTATGCTGAACAAAGAACGCATGATACTCATATTGCCCTCATAGAGGGGCAAACATGGTATCCCCTTATATTGCGTCTTTTTCTCCATACTGAAGTTATAGAAGGATCCAGACTTGTCCTAAGACTAAAGATTTTCTCCAGGACCAAGCAGGAAGTCAGTCCTCACATATGGGTTACATCGACGTCGATGAAGCCCTTGCGGAGCATTTCCCCAGCTTTCCATGAAAGCCTTTGGGAATGCAGACACGCATGCGCGGTTCCCTTCCCGCCTAAAGGTGCCACCTTGCTCAGTCTCTCTTTTTCCGTGAAGCCCACCGGATGTGTGTCCTAGTCCTCCCGGAAAATAGTTAGATTTTTTCGCGATTCCTTCGCTATTTTTTCTCCAGTTCGACGCCAGTTCCCCTCCCGCCGGGTTCGGTACACCGGTATCGAGGCTGATCTTCTTTTTTCGGTTTTTGCCCTTCGTGGCTGGCGTTCGTGCCCTTTTTTTCTTTTTCCCTGGAAGGCCGGTCCTTTGACCTCGTGGGGACTCTTTTTTCCCCGATGGCTTCCAGTGGGTTCAAAAAGTGTGATCGGTGCAAGAAACTAATGTCTCTCACCGACACACACGACTGCTGCCTTCGGTGCCTCGGTCCTGACCACGACCCTAAGACATGTGGACCATGTGGAAAAATGTCTTCCAAGGCGCTTCGAAGTCGTCAGCACCAAAAGGAAAGGCTTTTCTCCAACTTGGCCTCCGGCCGGGCCCGGACCTCGTCTCAGGCCTCGACATCTCGGTAGTCGGATCCCGAGCACCGTCGGGGCTCCTCGGACAGGCGGTCCCCCGACCGGGAATGAAAGAGGAAGAAGCGGCTCACGAGGGTGTCGGAGGAGGAGGTCCCTGGCTCCTCGAGAGCTAGGTCTCAGACCCCCGACCATCGCCCCGGGCCCGTGGAACAGGAGAAGTCTCCCAAAGTGCCTCGAGTGGAGCCGGAGTCTGCTGGACACGTAAGTCCTGTAGTCCTCGTGGACTCTTCTCCCAGAGAGCCGACGTCGGGCCCGGCGCTGCCGGGGCCCGAGTCAGGGGCTGCTGACTCTCCTGAGCTGGGTCTGGGGCTGACAGCTTTGGAAAGCAGACTGTCTGCCTTCATGGAACAGCAGCGGGCACTGATGGCCAGCCTGTCTGGTGCATCGGCCCCGACCACCGGGACATTGACATCGAAGTCGACCCCGGAGACCGAGCCGATACTCGAGACCATAAAGGCTTGAGGTCGACCTCGGTCGCGGTCTCCCTCGACCTCCCGTTCGGGATCAAGGGTGTCGACGCCGGTGCCTTCGGCGTCGGGGCGGGTGCTCACAGGCCCCGCACGGTCGGACCCCGATTCCTCATCGGATGAGTCCGCCTTGGAGACGGAGGAAGAGGAGTCCCCCGACACCTTCCGGACTCGGTGCATCCCGTCGGACTCACCGCAGTCCGAGCCCCAGAGTAGATCCCCCCGGAGGATACCCGGTTCTCGGAGTTTGTCCGGGATATGGCCACCGCGTTGGCTATCCCTGCGGACCCCGAGGAGGAGCCTCGAGCCGAGGAGCTCGAGGCCCTACAGTACGACTCTCCTCCGAAGGAGGCCTTTACTGTTCCAGTTCCTCCGATGCTGGAACGGCTGGTCTTCCAGATGTGGGAGGCACCGGCCTCGGCGCCGGTTCTAAGCAAGCAGGTCGATTCTATCTATCGACTCCGGAAGAGCCCTGGCTTTCAGAAGGCGCAGCTACTACACCATTCCATGGTGGCGGAATCGACCATGCATCGCCTGAAAAGTCAGAAGATGCACTCCGCGGTGCCCCCTAGCAGGGAGGCCCGGAACCTCAATGGTTTTGGTAGAAAGTGCTTCCAGGGCTCGATGCTTGCTTGCCGTGTCCAGTCTTACCAGCTGTACATGGGCATGTACTTGCGAGACCTGGCCAAGGAGTTGGTCGGGTTCTCTGCTGGTCTCTCCGGGGAACCCTTGCAGAGGTTCAAGTCCTTTTCCTCGGGGATCCAGGAATGCTCCAAGTTTATGTCCCGCGCTGCCTACGATGGCTTCGAGGCTTCGGCCCGTGTTGCGGCAGCCGGCATCGCGGCTCAACGCCAGGCATGGCTGCAGTCATCGGACCTCGAGCCATGGGTTCAGGACAAGTTGGTCGATGTTCCTTGCCGAGGTGAGAACCTTTTTGGCAAACTCATGACCGAGAAGGCCACACAGCTCGAAACCGAGCATCTCACGAGGACAAGGCTGTCTAGGAAGACTTCTGCTCCTTCTCACAAAAAGAAGGGCTCGGGTAAAAAGCCCTTTTACCCGAGGAAGGGCACTGCCTACAAACAGTACCCACAACACCAGGCCGCCCAAGCTGCCCCTCAGGGTCAGCAAGCCAAGGGGCAGGGTAATGGGCCCCATAGGCAGAGGACTCCCAAGCCTCAGGCCCCTGCTCCCATTCAGCAGGGTGGGGGTTTTTGACTCCTTAGGCATAGCCTCTCCGTCCCTGCTCTCCCAGCCCTGCACAGGAGGTCGTCTCGCCCTGTTTGCCCACAAATGGCCACTCATCACTGGAGACAGTTGGGTGTTAAGCATAGTCCACAAGGGCTATCTGCTACACTTCCAACAACTGCCTCCTCAATACTTTCCAAGGGAGCCTCCAAGGCCTCCCCTGCACACAGATCTTCTCCTTCAGAAGCTCCAAGGTCTGTTGGAGGACAGGGCGGTGGAGCCTGTGCCTCCCCACTTACAAGGTCAAGGGTTCTACTCCAGGTATTTCCTGGTACCCAAAAGAACCGGTGGCCTTCGGCCTATTCTAGACCTCAGAAATCTCAACAAATTCCTAGAGAAGGAAAAGTTCAAGATGCTTACTCTTGGAACACTTCTGCCCTACCTCCAGCAGGGAGATTGGCTATGCTCATTAGATCTAAAGGATGCGTACACTCACATCCTCATTCATCCAGACCACAGAAAGTACCTCAGGTTCATTGTGGGGGGGAAACCATTATCAGTACAGGGCCTTTTCGCCTAACCTCCGCTCCCAGGGTCTTTACCAAATGCCTGGCAGTGGTGGCGGCCTACCTGAGAAATCAGGGAGTCTTTGTCTTCCCCTATCTGGACGACTGGGTCATAAGGGGTCAGACGTGCCAGGAGGCCCGACAGGCCACCCTCAGAACTATTACTCTTCTTCAAAGCTTGGGGTTTGTAATAAACTTTGCAAAGTCCACTTTGCTCCCCTCCCAGAACTTGGAGTTCATAGGGGCAAGGTTGGACTCTCTCCTGGCAAAGGCATTCTTGCCAGAAGACAGAGCCCAAAGACTGATAAACTTAGCAAACCAGTTTCTCAGCAGGTCACTGGTCTCCGCCAGACTCTGCCTGAGGCTTCTTGGCCACATGGCTTCGACAGTACATGTGACCCCCAATGCCAGGCTCCATATGAGGCCTGCACAGTGGTGCCTTCGGACTCAGTGGTCACAGGCCACAGGCAGCCTCAGAGACAGGATAAGGGTGTCCAGACAATTTCTGAACTCCCTCAGCTAATGGCTGCACCCACCCAATCTGCTGCAAGGAGTACCTTTTCAGATTCCTGGGTTCACAGTGGTGTTGACCACGGACGCCTCCCTGCAGGGCTGGGGAGCTCATTGTCTAGGCAAGTGCACCCAGGGCCTGTGGTCTCCCTGGGAAGCCGCACATCAGATCAATCTACTGGAACTCAGGGCTATTCGGTTAGCCCTCAAAACTTTCTCTCCTACCCTGGCTCATCAGTCTGTCCTAGTTCAAACAGACAACCAGGTAGCCATGTTTTATGTGAACAAGCAGGGCAGAACTGGATCCAGGCTCCTTTGTCAGGAAGCACAGGACCTTTGCTTGTTTGCCCTCAAGCACAACATGCTTCTCAAGGCTGTGTACATCCCTGGCCAGGAAAACTACCTGGCCGACAGGTTGAGCAGGATTCTGCAGCCCCACGAGTGGCAGCTCCACCCACTTCCTGTTTGGCTGTCGTACTGAGAGGATCAGTTGTGCAGAGCTCCTGCTAGGGAGCAGTTCCTTTTTCTGCCTGTGCCTGGATGTCGGGCCCTGGGCCACCTCCAGCAAGGGAGGCCCAGGCCCAGAGGCCTGCCAAGCCTGGTGGGCCTCCTACTCGGACAGTGGATGGAGAAACTGGCAACCTGGAACAGCTGGAGCCCCAGGAGGGGGACTCCCCAGGTAGGACTGCACCTGGTCAGGAAGGAGGGACCCACAGGTATGGAGGTTTGGGCCCGCTACCCCAGGGAGGAGGCTCCTGTCTCCTCCCCAGGCAGGGTGTGGAGGCTGGGTGGCAGCAGGGAGAGGCCCTGGGGAGACCCTGGAGGACCGTGGAGTATAGAACTGGAGGAGGCAGGTTCCCCCCTCCACTTTGGGTCCTGGAGGAGGCCTCTACCTCCTCCAGTGAGGATGAGGACGGGGGGTCGGGCCTGCCGTCCTACCAGCAGTCAGCTAGGGCCCCAGATGACATCGTGGCGGCAGTGCGACGGCTTCGGGGTCTCCAGGAGGAGGCGGCCCAGCTGCAAGCCCAGCTCTCCCACCTGGAGAGCCTGCAGGCCACCATTCCAGGGGAGGAATGGGTGGCCTATGCTACCTATCGGAAGGGGGTAAAGCGGGCCCTGAAGGCCAAGTACTTGGAGATTGAGTACTATCAGAACCAGGGTTGTGGGTCCCTTGCCGAAGTTTACCAGAATTATAATCGTTGGAAGATACCTGCAGTCCAGGGGAGGCCCCCGGGGGTGGGTCAGCAGGGGGGTCCATCCTCCTCTAGAAGTATGCCCTCTCCCATTCTAGTTCCTGGGAAGTCTACCACCCGTTCCCTGCCTTCCTCTTCTAAAGCATTTCCTGGATGTCCTGTGTCTTACCTGCAGCAGGGTGATGGTTGTGATGTTGTGAATGCGCTGGTTCCTCCCTCCGAAATGCTGTCTGCCCAGATTGTTCCTGCACGTCCCCAGGGTGCTCCGTTGATCCTGGTGGCTCACCAACAGTTGTGTAACACTGAAGGGACCATCCAAGATGGCCGCCGGGGTCTTTCTGATGACGTCACTAAGGAAGTGAGGTCGTTGCAGGAGCTGCCTGGAGGACTTCCCCCAGCCAGCTTACAATCGCAAGATGGCCGCCGGGGTCTTTCTGATGACATCATTACGGAAGTGAGGTCGTTGCAGGAGCTGCCTGTAGGACTTCCCCCAGCCAGATTACAATCACAAGATGGCCGCCGAGTAATGGGTACTGACGCTTCCGGGAAACCCAGGAAGTCTGCAGAACGACCTTCCCCATCTTCTGATTTGCTGCGGGATTTTCGACGGCACTCTTTAAGCACAGAGGGAGCTTCTTTTTCATGCCCCTCGATTGGAGGGGGTGTTGTAGAGAGGCAGCAGTATTCGGCGGTTCCTTTTCAGCATACTGCTGATCCACTGTCTTTGGATGTTTCCGGCTCTGAGGGGTTTTCTGCACGGGATCCCCGGCGGCGGAAGACTGGTTGGCCTCAGCCGTTTGATTCTGCTGTGCCACTTGAGGATCCACGGGTGGCGGATTTCTCCACCTGTAATAGGAATCCTGCTCCTTCAGCTACGATGCCTGTCCAGGTTACTGGGAAGGGGTTTGGTAGGGGGATGGCTGGTGGGCAGGACTCCCCTATTGTGGCTGCCCTCCAGGCCCCTAGAAAGCTACAGGGCACTCGCCCAGTATGTTCTGAGGTGGCTGACTGGGGCCGGAGGGGTGCTGGAAGGAGGAGAAAGGGGCAGGATGGGGGCTGCTCTTTCTTTTCTGCAGTCCCCGGGGGGGAGAGGGGGAAGAAAAGTGCTAGTCAGCTGTCACTGCGGCGGGGGGGAGTGGCGCGGGTTGCGCAGGTGCCTTTGTTGTCTGTTATTGTGGCCGACGGAGACCTGGCTCGCAGGGGGGTGTCCGCCCTTTCTGTTGGAGCCCTGACTACCGGCCAAACTTTTCTGGATCCTTGTGCCACGTCTGGCACCGACAACCAGGTAGGACCTGGGAGGGACAAGGGGCAGGGGGGTGGGGGTGTGGGGGAGGTGCTGGGTGGGGGATCTGCCCTGTTGTCTCGGGCGGGTCCTGCCTTGTTGTCGATAGCCATACAGGGGGTGGCGGATGATGGGCTACAGGACGGGCTGATGGAGGAAGGGGGGGAGCGGACGACTGGTTATATAGTGGGGAAGGAGGTAGTGGCTGCTTCAGGACGAGGGAAGGACTTGTTCTCCGTAGGGTCAGGGGGGGCGGTGGTCCCCTTGGAACCCGGGAATGAAGGGGAGCGGGGTCCGTCCCCGGTAGTGGTGGCCGAAACCCAGGAGCCTTGCGCTGGGTCGGGAATGCGGGAAGGAGGTTTGGGGGAGCCTTCCGGTTCCCTGGGTGTTACCGAGAACCAGGTCTGTGATGCCCTACGATTGGCTTTGGAGGCCCCGTTGGGCCCTCCCGGGGCTTTTACTGCCTTTCGGCAGCCGGAGGTAGAGATAAGTGGTGGTCCAGGGGTTCTCGGTGGCACTCAGGGATCCGGAGGAGGTAGCATCCCGGACTCTGTCTTTGCGGAGTTGACCTTCCCCAGTCCTCCGGTTGATCTAAGTGAGGAGGTTACGGATCCTGCGGTCCAGCAGCAGGATCCCCCGCAGATGGATGCAGGAACAGATCAAGGAGGGCAGGAGATGGGGGCTGGGGGGCCGGCTCCCCCCCTCCGTACCTTTGCGGAGGCTCTGAAGGGGTCGGGCACCACTCCAGGGCCGTCGGGTGAGGGTAGGGGGAGGGGAGGTTTTCAGGGGAATGGTCCCGCAGGAGGGGAAGGAGGAGGAGGAGGGGGAGGGTTTCAAAGAGGAGTAGGGGGTGAGGTCCGACGGCGCAACGTGGCGCAGATCCGATGGGCTGGGGAGGGGTCCCCTCCAGCCAGGGAACAGGTCTTGAGGATGGTCCTTGGGCTGGGGTTTCTCCCAGGAGATCTCTACGCCTTTATCCACATGAACAACACCATTGAATATGATGTTAGTTTCATGCTGAGACGGGGGCTGGAGATTTTCTGGGACCGATACCAGCAGCAGAGGGGGCAGGGAGGGTGGGCTGACTTTCGTGTTGTGCCTATCTCTCGCCAGGGGACGGTACCTGTGACCATCCTATCCAGGAATGAGTCGCTCCCAGGGCAGGACATCCAGTTTTGGTTGTCGCGCCATGCGGTGCTTCTCGCACCCCTGGTTAAGGGCGCTGGGCCCCTAGGGGTGTGGGACGGGTCGTGGAAGGGCAGGATCCGTTTGCGTGAGGTGGGAAACGTGGTGCAGCACGTGCCCTCGGCCGGTTTCCTCGGTCGGGATCGCATCTTGTGCTATTACCCTGGGCAACCCCGCGAGTGTCACCGCTGTGGCTCATTCCGCCATTTGAGCATGAACTGTCCCGAGCAGGTCTGCACCCGTTGTGGTGGACGGGGTCACGCTTCGGCCGGGTGTCTGCTAATTCGGTGTAACCTTTGCGGGGAATTGGGCCACCCCTTTGCCCGCTGCCCCTCCGCGTCACACAATGGACCGGGGGGGGTTGCCGTCACTCCACCTCGGGCTCCTGTGCGGGAGGAGGCTATGGAGGCCCCTCTCCCTCAGGAGGAGACCGGGGGCCCTAGTGCAGAGGAGTCCATCGAGCCGAGGGAGCCACCAGGGGGAGGGGATTCGGGTAGGAAGGAGGAGAGGGTTGATGTGGTGGAGGTTAATGTAGCACGACAGGATAGTGGGTTGAGGGTGGTGCCACCTGAGGAATGGACTACGGTCCCTTCCAAGGGTGGCAAGTCCAAAAGGAAGAAACGGGAGACATCCCCGTTGCTGGATGCAGAGCCCGTGTTGGACATCAACCGTTTCGTCTTTTTGGCCGCTGATGCGGCTGAGGCGGATGAGGGCTTGCCTGTGGAAGCAGGGCTTCCTGTGCGGCGCTCGGAGCGGTTAGCGGCGGGGGCGGCCCCTCTTCCTCAGCGGCGACCTTCAAAGGTGCAGAAGGCGCGCCGCAGTCAGGGTCCTCCAATCAAGGGGGATACTGGCGCCCGACGGGTGAGGGAGGATGGCCTTGTACCCCCGCAGTTGGGTTCGGGGCCTTCGCAGGAGCCCCCTGCTGACCCGGCCGCCCTGGCCTCCCCCGCGGGGGTGGGCACTGTCGTATTGTCTCAGTCTTTGTCCGGGGAGGGGGGCTGCACAGGTGGTGGACCCCACGGAGGAGGTCATTCCTCCGACCCCTGACCCGTTTGTGCCTCCTCATCCCGTGGGGGCTGGGTCTGCCCTCGCGACAGCTTTGCCTGGTGGTCCCGGGGGCGCCAGCACCTCCTGGGGTGATAGGGTTGAGCGGGAGGAGGAGGAGATCCTCGAGGTGGTCGACGTGGACCAGGAGGAGTCGCTCCAGCTCGCGGGCTTGTCCTGCAAGCGGGATTCTGGGGATCCCGGGGTTGGTGAGAAGAGGAGGAAAGGGTCACTGCACTCGAAATAGGCATGGCGTGCACTCCTGCGTTCTTGTGCGCCACCATCAACGTGGCCAGCATTTTCTCAGACCAGGCGCGGGCTACGGCCTATGATTTTCTTTCTACGAGTGGGCTGGATGTCATCTTCTTGCAGGAGACCAGGCTCACCTCGCTCGCTAGCCTTCATCGGGCGAAGCGGGAGTGGAGGTGGGGCCCTTCGTACTGGTCCCTTGCGGCACAGCCCTACGCAGGAGTGGCGGTTTTGTTCACGTCTAACCGATTTCAGGTGCAGTACGTGTGGGAACTGGAGCAGGGCCGGTGTCTGCTTTTAGATGGCTACTGCGGGCCCCATCGGTTTTGTTTCGTGGTGGTCTACGGCCCCCAGTCTAAGTTGGCGCGGAAGACCCTGTTCGGGGTTATCCGCCCCTACTTACACACCTCCCGTTTGGTGGTCCTTGCCGGGGATTTTAACACCACCACCTTTTTGCAGGACCGAGGGGGGAGCGTTGCCCACCCAGTTACGAGGGCCTCTTTTTGGCCGAGATGACCCGGACGGCTGACCTCGTGGATGTTTTCCACCGGGCCTTTCCTAGGTCGCCGGGGTTCACCTACTACCATGGGACCTGCAGGAGTCGTATCGATCGGATATATGTGAGTGCCCGGGTGGAGTGTTCCCCTCCGCAGTTGCAGGCGGTTGACTTTTCGGACCACCGCGTCCTCTCTGTGTCCTTCCTGGCCAACCACGAGGAGCTTAGCAGGGGTCCTGGCCTGTGGCGACTGAATGTGCAGTTGTTGGCAACATCAGAGGTGGTCCAGGAGTTCTTGGCCTTTCTCGCAGACCAGGAGACCCTGCTGAGTGTTTTTCCTTCCCGTGGTGCCTGGTGGGATGAGGTGAAGACGCGTGCCCGACAACTCTTCCGTTCCCGGGGTACCTCCATGGCTCGATCCCGCTACCTCACCTACACTGTCCTCCGGAGGTCGCTGGATCGTTTGGTATCCCGAGGGGCAGCGCGGGAGGAGGTTGAAGAGGTGCGTGTCCAGCTCCGTGGCCTGCTTTACGATCGCCATGCCTCCCTATGCTTCGAGGGGGCGGCCGGTGGGGCGCCACTCCAGACCCTTTCCGGACTTGCAGGGAGAGGGTTCAGCGTCGGGAGGTCATGGCCCTGCGGGGCGAGGACGGTACCATTCATACCTCCCAGGAGGACCTTTTGCGGATAGTGGGGGAATACTTCTCGGACCTGTTTGGGGATCGCCCCGTGGACCTCACCCATATCCGAACGTACCTGGGCCTTCCCCCGGTGTATTCGGCTGTGGTCCAGGCACAGGTTGATGCACTCGCTGCTCCGATTCAGCAGGTGGAGGTGGAGAGGGCGATTCGTGCCATGCCGTTGGGGAAGGTGCCTGGGCGCGATGGGCTCCCTGTGGAGTTCTATCGCACTTTCATTGCCCAGCTGGCCCCCTTCCTGACCTCCCTGTTTCAGGAGATCATGGACACGGGGTATCTCCCGCGGTCATTTCGCGAGTCTGTCCTGCTGCTGCTCTCCAAGGGGAAGGACGATAGCTCCTTGGACTTCTGGCGGCCGCTCTCTCTTCTGAACGCGGACCGGAAGATCCTGGCCAAGTGTTTGGCCAACCGACTGGTGGAGGTGTCGGGCGATTTGCTGTCCCCTTCCCAGTATTGTTCCGTTCGGGGGAGAGGGGTTCTGGACGCTGTCGCCACAGTCCGGGAGATGGTGGAAAGAGGCTGGTCGCTCCAACGGGACCACTGGTTGGTCTCCTTGGATCAGTCCAAAGCCTTTGATCGAGTCAGTCACCGGTACCTGTGGGTGGTGCTCCAGCACTTCGGCCTCCCCGCAGGTTTCCTCTTCGTCGTGCAGGCGCTGTACCGAGGGGGGGTGAGCTTCCCGTTTATTAACGGGTGGCTCGGACGGCCATTTGGTGTCGCCTCGGGGGTGCGGCAGGGGTGCCCTTTGAGCCCCCTGCTGTATGTTTTCTCCCTCGACCCCTTCCTCCGGAGATTGTCCTCAGGTGGGTTGCGGGGCCTGGAGGCGCCCGGTGCGCCCCCGGTGTCCGTCGTTGCTTACGCTGACGACATCTCAGTTTACGTGGACGGCACTGATGGGGTAGAGGCCCTGCGAGAGGCCGTGGAGGAGTACTCGGAGGTAGCCCATTCTGTTGTAAACCACAGCAAGTGCCAGACGCTGTGGTTGGGCTCCTCGGAGGCCTCCCCGCCTTCCTGCGCCCCCTTTCCTCCTCCCGTGGGGGAGGTCCGCGTTTTGGGCCTCGTCTTCGGGTCGGAGGACTGTGCGGAGTCCAATTGGGACCGTTGTCTCGAGACTGCACGGTGTCGGGTGCTGCGGTGGAGGTGTACGTATGAGGAGAAGATCAAACTCCTCGGGACGTTTCTGCTTCCTCTCTTTCTGCACATGGCCACGGTCTTCGTTCTTCCGTTGTCCCGTCAGGCGTCTGTTTGTGCCGTCTTTTTCTGTTTTCTGTGGGGTAACCACTTGAACCCTGTCCAGCGCAACATCGTCTGCCTGGATCGGGCAGAGGGTGGTTTGGGTATGTTGCACCCCCTTGTCTTCCTGTCAGTTTTGTCTATGGCGTTTCACTTAGGTAGGATGAGGGAAGGGGGTGGGGTTTGGTGGGTGGCCTCCTATCGGGAATGGTTCTCCCGCTTCTGGGAGCAGTGGGAGGGGGCGTCCTCGGTCCCACGTGTGCGCCGGAGAGGGGAACAGGCCCCATCGTACGTATTTGTGATGGTGGGGCTCATTCGGCGGTGGGGGGTGACCGACCCGCTCGCCCAGTCCTTGGGGCGGAAAGGATTATACCGGATGGTACTCACCTCTCACTATCAACCACGGTGGGCCCTGCGGGACTGTCCGGCAGATGTGATGCAGCGGGGCCTTCGGCTGTTGAACTCCCCTCGGCTACCGAAGAAGGTTCGGGATGTAGCCTGGTTGTCTTTCCACGGGCGTTTGTACGTGAGGGACAACCTCAAGTACAGGTCACAGGCCGAGCGGGTCTGTCCGAGGGCCGGGTGTGAGGGGCAGGCGGAGACCATGGACCATTTCCTCCGGCAGTGCCCCTTCAACGTGGAGGCCTGCCGGTTGGTGTCCGCTGCTCTTCACCTGCGCGACCTTTCCCTCCTCACGTATGCGGAGTGGGTGTACGGGGCCTGGTCCTTTCCTCTAAGGCAGGACTCCGGGACCCTCTACCTAGTCACGGCTGTAGTGCGCTACCACCTGTGGCAAGCGCGCTGTCATGTCTCGACCCGGGGGTTGGTCCTGCCCCTCGACGAGGTTGTGCGGGACATTCTGGAGGAAGTGTCCAGCATGGCGCAACGCGAAAGGCGGGTGGTGGAGGTCCATCGTTGGGAGCGTCTGTGGCGTCACCTCACCCTCCGCCCCCCACGAGGGGGAGGGGTTCCCTGGGGTTTTTCTTCCCTGTTAGAGGTTAGGGGTTTTGTTTTTGTCTCCCGGGTGGAGGAGGGAGGTGAGACAGGAGGGGGGGGGGTTTAGTCCCTGGGGTTTCTTCCTAGGTTTAGGGATCTGGGGTTGCTTTCCTTCCAGTGGGGGGGAGGGGGTTTGCACTAGGGCTGGGGGGGTTGTTGGCCACTTGTCCGCTCTCCCTGGGGGATGTTTGTTTTCGTTTTCTCCCTGGAGCAGGTGTGTGTTTGTTTTGTTTTTGTTTTTGTGTTTCTGCGCATCCCGCTCCGCTGTTTCGGCCGATAGGGTTGGGTTTTTGTGTTCATTTATTGATTTGTATTATGGTTTTGTTTCTGGTGGATTTTCGTTGGGGACGGCACATGCCTGTATGTTTCTGTTTAGGGGGGTGGGGGTTTTCTTTATTTATGGGGAGGGTGGGGGTGGGGTAGGTATTGGGGTGGGGCGGAGGAGATGTTGCTCCTTTGTGGGGACGGGGGTGGGAAAGGGGGAATGCGTTTTGTTTTTGTGGGTGTGAGTGAGGGCTTGGCAGCCCTGATGGACATTTGGGACATTGGACTGTGCTGGGATTGTTGTGGGTGGTTGGGGGGGGGGTTGGGATGGACATTGCATTTCTGTTGGACTGCTGCGGGTTGCTGTTGGGGGGTTGGGACAGACATTGGACATGCTGAACTATTGCGGGTTGATGATGTCGGGGGGAAGGGGCACGTGTGCTGGTTGTTGGGTTTGGTGGTGGGGAGGTGGGGAGGTGGGTCACGGGGGTTGGAGATACTTGTTTTGTGCTATGTCGGGGGGTGGGGGTTTTGGGGGGGTGTGGGTCCCGTGGGGGAGGTCCGCGTTTTGGGCCTCGTCTTCGGGTCGGAGGACTGTGCGGAGTCCAATTGGGACCGTTGTCTCGAGACTGCACGGTGTCGGGTGCTGCGGTGGAGGGGGTGGAGGTGTACGTACGAGGAGAAGATCAAACTCCTCGGGACGTTTCTGCTTCCTCTCTTTCTGCACGTGGCCACGGTCTTCGTTCTTCCGTTGTCCCGTCAGGCGTCTGTTTGTGCCGTCTTTTTCTGTTTTCTGTGGGGTAACCGCTTGAACCCTGTCCAGCGCAACATCGTCTGCCTGGATCGGGCAGAGGGTGGTTTGGGTATGTTGCACCCCCTTGTCTTCCTGTCAGTCTTGTCTATGGCGTTTCACTTAGGTAGGATGAGGGAAGGGGGTGGGGTTTGGTGGGTGGCCTCCTATCGGGAATGGTTCTCCCGCTTCTGGGAGCAGTGGGAGGGGGCGTCCTCGGTCCCACGTGTGCGCCGGAGAGGGGAACAGGCCCCATCGTACGTATTTGTGATGGTGGGGCTCATTCGGCGGTGGGGGGTGACCGACCCGCTCGCCCAGTCCTTGGGGCGGAAAGGATTATACCGGATGGTACTCACCTCTCACTATCAACCACGGTGGGCCCTGCGGGACTGTCCGGCGGATGTGATGCAGTGGGGCCTTCGGCTGTTGAACTCCCCTCGGCTACCGAAGAAGGTTCGGGATGTAGCCTGGTTGTCTTTCCACGGGCGTTTGTACGTGAGGGACAACCTCAAGTACAGGTCACAGGCCGAGCGGGTCTGTCCGAGGGCCGGGTGTGAGGGGCAGGCGGAGACCATGGACCATTTCCTCCGGCAGTGCCCCTTCAACGTGGAGGCCTGCCGGTTGGTGTCCGCTGCTCTTCACCTGCGCGACCTTTCCCTCCTCACGTATGCGGAGTGGGTGTACGGGGCCTGGTCCTTTCCTCTAAGGCAGGACTCCGGGACCCTCTACCTAGTCACGGCTGTAGTGCGCTACCACCTGTGGCAAGCGCGCTGTCATGTCTCGACCCGGGGGTTGGTCCTGCCCCTCGACGAGGTGGTGCGGGACATTCTGGAGGAAGTGTCCAGCATGGCGCAACGCGAAAGGCGGGTGGTGGAGGTCCATCGTTGGGAGCGTCTGTGGCGTCACCTCACCCTCCGCCCCCCATGAGGGGGAGGGGTTCCCTGGGGTTTTTCTTCCCTGTTAGAGGTTAGGGGTTTTGTTTTTGTCTCCCGGGTGGAGGAGGGGAGGTGAGACAGGAGGGGGGGGGGGTTTAGTCCCTGGGGTTTCTTCCTAGGTTTAGGGATCTGGGGTTGCTTTCCTTCCGGTGGGGGGGAGGGGGGTTTGCACTAGGGCTGGGGGGGATGTTGGCCACTTGTCCGTTCTCCCTCTCTCTCCCTGGGGGATGTTTGTTTTCGTTTTCTCCCTGGAGCAGGTGTGTGTTTGTTTTGTTTTTGTTTTTGTTTTTGTGTTTCTGCGCATCCCGCTCCGCTGTTTCGGCCGATAGGGTTGGGTTTTTGTGTTCATTTATTGATTTGTATTATGGTTTTGTTTCTGGTGGGTTTTCGTTGGGGACGGCACATGCCTGTATGTTTCTGTTTAGGGGGGTGGGGGTTTTCTTTATTTATGGGGAGGGTGGGGGTGGGGTAGGGATTGGGGTGGGGGCGGAGGAGATGTTGCTCCTTTGTGGGACGGGGGTGGGAAAGGGGGAATGCGTTTTGTTTTTGTGGGTGTGAGTGAGGGCTTGGCAGCCCTGATGGACATTTGGGACATTGGACTGTGCTGGGATTGTTGTGGGTGGTGGGGGGGGGGTTGGGATGGACATTGCATTTCTGTTGGACTGCTGCGGGTTGCTGTTGGGGGTTGGGACAGACATTGGACATGCTGAACTATTGCGGGTTGATGATGTCGGGGGGAAGGGGCACGTGTGCTGGTTGTTGGGTTTGGTGGTGGGGAGGTGGGTCACGGGGGGTGGAGATACTTGTTTTGTGCTATGTCGGGGGTGGGGGTTTTGGGGGGGTGTGGGATTTGGTTGGGGTGCTTGTTATTGTTTTTGTTTTTGCTTTTTGGTATGTCTTTTGTTGCTTGTTTAATAAATTCAAAATTTCCATCCTTTGGTGGTTCAGAGGAGTTTCCTGAAATGGGGACTTCCATCCATAGATCTGTTTGCCAGTCCACTGAACAGGCAGCTGCCAAAGTTCTGCTCCAGACAACCGCATCCTCTGTGGATAGCAGCAGATGTTTTTCTGCTCCCATGGTCTCAGGGCCTCCTGTATGCGTTTCCTCCCACGCCCTTGGTGGCCTGAACCCTGTTCAAGATTCTTCAGGACAAGGCCTCGGTCCTGCTGGTGGCTCCCAGGTGGCCGAGACAGCCTTGGTTTCCACTTCTGCTTCAGCTGGCGGTGGAACCCCCACTGCTTCTGGGGTTGCAACCCGACCTTCTCTCTCAGGATCAGGGTTCCCTTCTGCACCCCAATCTCAAAGCTCTCAATTTGATGGTCTGGAGGCTGCAAGGGTAGTTTTGGCTCCCTGGGGCCTGCCAGTTGAAGAGGTTGTCCTAGCTTCTAGGAAACAGTCCACTAGGAAAACCTATGCTCTCAAATGGAAAAGGTTTTCTGTGTGATGTCAGCTACGTACAGAGGATCCTTTCTCCTGTACTATACCAGTAGTGCTTCAGTACTTACTGCACTTATCAAATCAGGGACTTAAGTCCGATTCTGTTCGGGTCCACCTCTCAGCTCTAGCAGCTCACCACTCACTGGTGGAAGGACATTCTCTGTCGGTTCACCCCTTGGTGTCCCGATTTCTCAGAGGCTTGCTTTTGCTCAAGCCTCCAATCCGTCCTCCTGCTCCTGAGTGGGAGCTGAATGTGGTCTTGCAGCACCTGACTCGCCCACCTTTTGAGCCGATGGCTACTTGCCCTCTACGCTTCCTGTCCTGGAAGACACTCTTCTTGATAGCCCTGACCACGGCCAGGCGAGTGAGTGAGCTTCAGGCCCTGGTCTGTGACAGGCCTTACACCCGCTTCTATAGGAACAGGGTAATCCTCCCTAAAGTTGTCTCCTCCTTCCACCTTAACCAAGAGGTGGTTCTTCCAACATTCTTCCCTAGGCCTCATGCAAGCCAGGCTGAAGCAGTTCTGCATACCCTGGACTGTAGGAGGGCCTTATCCTTCTACCTTGACCGTATGCAGGGGCATAGAAGGGCTACTCAGTTCTTCATTTATTTTGACCCTAATAATTTGGGGTTAGCTGTGTCCAAGCGTACCTTGTCCACCTGGGTGGCTGACTGTATCACCTGGGCTTCCAGGGCGGCTGAACTTCCTTTGCAGGGTCGGGTCACGGCCCATCGTGTCAGGGCAATGGCTGCCTCAGTGGCTCATCTCCACTCTGTATCGTTGGTAGACATCTGCAGGGCTGCAACTTGGTCCTCAAGCCAGACTTTTGCGGCCCATTACTGCCTGGAGAGGGAGTCCCGTAGGGACAGTGCTTTTGGCCAGGCAGTACTCCGGAATCTCTTTGAGGTTTAGGCAACTCCTGCCCTCCTGCCCTCTGTTGGGCTACCGGTGGAGGTTCTGTCAGTGAAAAGCCTTTCTTTGATGCTGGCACTAGAGGGAGTTCTCTTGTTCAACCTGGGTTCCCTGGTAGCCCAGAGCTAGGGAGTCACCCATATGTGAGGACTGACTTCCTGCTTGGTTCTGGAGAAAGAGTAGTTACTCACCTGTAACAGGTGTTCTCCAGGAGCAGCAGGAATCAGTCCTCACAATCCTCCCTCCTCCCCTGGGAGTTGCAGTTGTACATAGTTTATTTTTACATTTTTGTGTGCTGTTTTTAGCTATGTCATTTGACTGAGCAAGATGGCACCTTTAGGCGGGAAGGGAACCGCGCATGCGTGCCTGCATTCCCAAAGGCTTTCATGGAAAGCTGGGGAAATGCTCCGCAAGGGCTTCATCGACTTCGATGTAACCCATATGTGAGGACTGATTCCTGCTGCTCCTGGAGAACACCTGTTACAGGTGAATAACTACTCTTTCTCTGCACCCCTTCATGTAGGTCTCCACTTCTGGTTCTTCAAAGTCTAGAATTTTTAAAGAAATCTAGACCTCTCCTTCTGACTAGGAACATTCCACTGGTTTCCATGTAACCTTCTTCATGGTTCTTCCATGTGTAACCAGTAAGGGGTTCTCTATCCATATTCTCAAGCAGGTCTTACCCCTTCTTGTTATTAAGTGAATCTCTCTTTATATATATATATATATATTTATATATAATATATATGTTTATATATATGTTTATATAAACACACATATCTGACTCTGAAAGATTTGTTACTGTCCATATTAATGCTGTTCCAGCATACCATATTGTATTTTAATGGACAACCAATTTCTATAGGAATTAGAATCTACCTTATTTTACCGTAACCTTCCGGTTATGGTACATCTGAAGCTCTCCATGTAAAGTCATTATCCTAAGTGACATCACTTAGGGAACACATTACTGATCTTCAAGAAATTGGAGGCTACACCGCCTACTACAAATGTTTCTTCTTTCACTTCCATAGAGGGGTCTTAAAGACCCATCCTTTTTCTGCAAACCAGTCGGATTTACCTCCTCTCTTTCCTAGAGCCTTAATCCGCTCCAAGGACAAAGAGCTTCAAACTTTGGCCTACAGAAACTTTTGCTTCTCCTCCAAAGTCCAACCTCATTAAACTCCCCCAGTTTTTTCTTCTGGGATTAGTTCTAGCCATTAAGGCTTCTGACCTCTCCCTGTATTGCAAAATTTATTTTCCTCTACTTCACAGTGAGGTAATTTCTTTGTGGATAATGTACTGGCTCTTAGCACCAGACCATATTACCCTCAACAAATTCTTTCGCAATACTTTTGAGTGAGGTCCACATTAGAAAATTGGAATTCAATTTTTTCTAACATTTATTATCTACACAAGGACTCCCCTCTAGACGCCTTGTTTAGTCAAGCTGTTCCACAGCACACCCCTTTTTAATTCAATTCCTACCCTCCATCCCTTGGATGCCTGAGGTTCTGGGAAATAGCATGGCCCATCTATTAGATTTGCAACATGCTGGGACCTCCTCTAGGCATCTCTAGCTTGGGAGTCCCCATATGTGAAGACTCATTCCTGCTTGTTCCTGGAGATAGCACAGTTACTTACAGTTGTTCTCTCTTTCTCTCTCTAATTTGTCTACTTCCCTCCTTCGGTCTCAGCTACAAACCCAACTGATGAGAGGGAAGTGAATGGGCGGGAAGGCAGCACGCATGCGTGTGGGATGCTCCCAAAGGCTTTCTTTTTGGACGTTGGGGAGCGTTCCCGCGCAGGCTCCGTCGGTACCGACGTATCCATATGTGAAGACTTATTCCTGCTGTTCCCAGAGATCACCTGTTACAGGTAAGTAACTGTGCTTTTCCTAAAAATATGCCCTGGGGATATATGAACTACTTTAGGAAAATTCAAAAGTCGCATGTTTAATCTGCGTGTATAATTCTCAACAACCTCCATCTTTCATAGCAATAACCTACAGTCCTTAACAAGAGCAGTTACAAATTTTTAATTCTCCAAAACTTGATTTTCCATATGCTGGTCTTCTTCTCATTGCACTCTTAAAAGCCTCATGACTAGATCTCCAGGAACAAGTGGGAATGCAGTCTACACATATGGGTATTGTCAGACTGATGGAGCCCGTGCGGGAACGCTCCCCAGTGTCTAATAGGAAAACTTTTGGGAGCACTCCACTGCACCTGCGCATCTGCCTTCCCAACCCCATCTCCTCAGTTCTTTGTTTTCTGTGGAGCCAGCAGGAAGCTTCTTTCCCGTCACCGCCGAAAAACGTTTATCTTCTTTTTTGGTATCTGCCTTCCTTGACGCTGGTACCTTCCCTGATACTGGCCCCAATATTAGTTCTTTTCTTTTGTTATTTTTTCTTCAATTTAATTCTTTTTTCTTTTCTGTGAGGCCTTAGGCCTCAACCTAAATGTTTCCGTTTGTCACCATGGACAAACACATCAGTGGCTTAAAAAAATATATTTTTTTTTATTTATGTTTTGTAAACAAATACAATGACCTATAAACATCAACATCCTTTTACAATTCCTTCTCCCGAAGGAGTTTATTAACAACTGGTCAATACACTCTTATCATTCTTACTATACATTTTTATAATTTTCCTTCATTATCCAAATATATCCCTGCCCTCTTACTCTATTCCCCCCTTCCCTTCTCCCCCTCCCAACGGATTTCTCACCTTATTTTCTTTAAATCTATTTGCTTGATTCCCACTTTATATATTTCCCCCAAATGCTTAAGAACTTTTGTGGTCTATTATTTTTTGTTAGTTTACTCATCATGTAGATTTAACCCAAAGAGGATGTGTACTCCCCTATATTAGGTATCATTCTTTGTTTCCATTTTCTCGCAATCAAAACTCTTAAAGCTACACACCCTAAATTTAGAAAGATACTCTCAGTATTATTTAATACTGTGGGCTTCACCCCCAGCATTGCTACTGCGGGGTGTGGTGTAATTTCTTTTTCCAATATTTCATCCATTAAGCCAAACACCTCTTCCCATACTTTATATAAATCTTTACAATTCCACCATATATGTAGATAATTTCCCTTTTCTCCACATTGTCTCCAGCATTTATCATCAATCTGTTTATGCATAATATGTAATTTCTCTGGTGCCGGGTGCCATCTATACATTATTTTATAATTATTTTCAATTAGATTGGTAGCTAACAATCCTTTTTATCTATTTTGGAATACTCGTTCCCATTTTGAGTCCTCCCAGCATTCTCCAAGGTCTATCTCCCATTTCTTCTGGAAACTTTATTTTACATTTTCCCTTGCCATCATATTATACAATTTAGCCAATACTCTTTTCTTTTGTCCTTTCAAGAATATCTTCTCAATTTCAGTAGGATCTCCCTTAAGCTCTGGTAATATCTTATGTCGTATATAGTGACATATCTGGTTATATTTATATATATCTTTTTCCTCTAACTCCTACTGCTTTAGTAACACTGCAATTTTTTTTTATTTTCTTGCCTTCTAAGAGCTGACCTATCCTTATTAGTCCCTTTTCCTCCCATTTCTCAAACTCATTCTTCCCTGCTGCCAGAGGAAAATCTGGATTTCCTCTAATAGGGATCAGTCTGGATATCCCATTTTTCCCCAGCCATAACTGCTTCCATTTATTCCGCAGGCACAAAGTCCATTGCACATAAGGGTTACTGACTCAGCACCCTTTTTTTGTATCCTTAGGGAGCCACATTCATTCCCCTATCTTCCCAGCCATCAGATCATCTGCCTCTATTTGGACCCACTCTTTCACTTCCTCCTCCCCCCCCATTCCAGGATGGCACTCAATTGTGCTGCCTCCAAATATCTTGCTAGGTCTGGAATAGCCATCCCACCTTTCTCCTTCCTACTTGTAAGAATCTTCCATGCCACTCTATTGTTTTTCCCCCCTCCTATAAACTTCATAATTGTCCTCTGCACTCTCACCATATACTTCTTTGATACCCATAAAGGTAGGGCCTTAAAAATATATACCCATTGGGGTAAAACCATCATTTTAATAGCAGACATCCTTCCCATCCATGACAATTTTTTACTTTCCCACATTTCCAGTTCTTTCTCCATCCTTTTTTCCATTCTTACAAAGTTTAACCCAAACATGTCTATTTCTTTGGCGGTTAAGCTTATTTCCAAGTATTTAATACTTTGTTTAGCCCATTTAAATGGGAATTTGTCTTTTATCTGCATTTGTGTTTCTACTTCTGCCGATATATTTAATATCTCTGACTTAGTAGCGTTTATTTTAAATCCTGAGCATTCTCCAAATTCCCTTAATATATTATATACAGATTCCAATGACTCTATTGGTCTTGTCAACATAAAGATCAGGTCATCCGCAAAAAGTGAGATTTTACTTTCTATTTTGTTCCCTTTTACCCCATATACCTCCTGGCATTCTCTTACCCACTGGGCTAAGGGTTCCATTGAAAGAACAAATAGAATCGGTGAAAGTGGACACCCCTAACGGGTTCCTCTGAATAGTTCAAATGCCTGGATATATTCCCCATTAATACAAGTTTTTGCCATAGGGTGCTCATATATGGATTTTACCCAATTTAAGTAATTACCCTCTATCCCCATTCGTTCTAATACTTTAAAGAGAAAGGGCTATGATACTCTATCAAATGCTTTCTCAGCGTCTATTGTCAATAAAATCATCTGTTCTTTTCCCCTTCTCCCCTTCCATATTGCATTTAATACTCTCCTTATATTATCCGCTGTTTGGCATCCGGGCACAAAACCTGCCTGGTTTTCATGCACTAACCTGGGCATATATATTAATATTCTGTTTGCCAATACTTTGGTGAAAATTTTAAAGTCTGTCCCTAATAGGAATATAGGCATATATGATCCACATAAATTTGGGTCCTTCCCTTCTTTTGGTAATATTGTTATACCTGCTGTCCGCATAGTTTCTGGGATTCCCCTCCCCCCCTCTTTAAAAGAATTATAAAGCCTTGTCGATGGTTCCCTCAGTACCTCATTAAATGTCTTGTAAAACTTATTTGTAAATCCATCCATCCCGGTTGCTTTATGTACTGGTAAAGATTTGATCACCTCTGCCACTTCTTTCTCCCTTATGGGTTTAGAGATCTGTTCTGATTCCTCTATTGTCAATCTAGGCAAGCTTACTTGGAGGTATTTATCTAGGTCTTCCCGAGTGCTTGTATTTCCAGCAGTATATAATTGTTTATAAAATTCCACAAATCTTTTTTGAATTTGTTCCACTTTCCTTACTTCTCTTCGTTTTGCATCCCGAATTTTAGTTATAAAATTCCTATTCTGATGTTTTAATTTATAAGCCAACAATCGAGTAGGTTTATTACCCAGCTCAAAAAATTGCTGCTTTAATTTATCCTGCAGAAATTTAATCTCAGCCAATTCTAGCTCATCTAATTCTCTTTTCACTAACCTCAGGTCTTGTAAGCTTTTATCATTTAGTTTCCCTTGTTTTTGAAGACCCTCCATTTCTCGGATCCTATTGCGTAAAGTTTCTTTTTGTCCTTCCTTTACCTTTTTCATATAAGAGCCTATTGAAATCAGATCTCCCCTCACTACCGCTTTCAAACATTACCAAAGTGTTTCAATTTTACAGTCTTCCTTATCATTAATCTCCAAATATAACTTTATGGATTTTACAATTTTCTGTACTACCTCCGGGCTCTCTAATAATGATTCATTCAATGTCCATCCATTTCTCTTTCTCCCCCTATTCCTTAATTTAAATTCAATCCATACTGGCGCATGGCCAGTCCATGTTCTTTCCCCAATCACACACCTCTCCACTCCCGTCATCATAGACATGGTTACCCGGATCATATCCAGTCTCGAAAAGGACTTGTGCACTTGGGAATAAAATGTGAAATCCCGTCCTTTCAATTCTCTCCATGTATCGATCACCCCCAAATTTTTACACATTAACTTTAACATTCGTCTACTTTTAGCACATCCTTCTATGTTTCCCTTGGAGTTATCCAATTGGGGATTGACTGTCAGATTAAAATCCCCCCCCCCCCCCCCAATCACCTGGCCTTCAGCAAATTGTTCTACAGAGGAGGTTAATCCTTCAAAAAAAAACCTTGTGCCAAATTTGGTCCATATATATTCACCAATGTAAACAATTGTTCCTGAATTTTTATCTTGAGAAAGATATATCTTCCTCTTCTATCTTGCTGTATGGCACACACAGAATATGGAATTTTCCCACTTATCAGAATTCCCACTCCCCCTTTTTTCATTTCAATCCGGTTTGATGCTTACCACTGTCCCTGAAACTTTTTATGTGCCACCCTCTATTCGTCACTTTTCTTCAAGTGCATCTCCTGTAAAAATATAATGTCTCCCTTGATTCTATTTATGTCCTTATACATTTTTTGTCTTTTAATTGGCAAGTTAAGACCACGTACATTCATTGTCAACACTTGTCTTATCCATTTATCAAACATATCAATTCTCTAGTACCTACATATTCCTTGGCTAGAAATCCCTCCTTCCCCCCTTCCTTTACCCTCTCCTTTGCCCACCCCCCCCCCACCCCTCCTCTTCCCTCTAATCCACCATCACTTATCATACGAGGCATGACGTACCAAGGCTCCAGCAACCCATATACATACACATCAACATATTCCTGCTAATTTTACACATTTCTTCTCTCATTATTTAATTTCACTCCTTCCTCATATTTGTTTTACTGTTTACTGTCCACCCTTTCATCCTCTCTCGTCTGGTTGGAGCGTGTTCTTCTTTTGCCACCGTAGTCGTTTATCTCCTTGGGGCGCCCGCCTCCAGCCACCTTCTTCATTTTGTCTCCTCAAAGTTTTCGTATGCGCTGCACCATTAACTGCTGGCACCTCCAACCAACCTGCCTTTCTCATCATATTTGCAGCCTCCTCAACCGTCTTCACATGTGAGGTCACCCCCTCGATACAAAATTGTAATCCAAATGGGAAAGTCCATTTATATTTGACTTGCTCTTCTCTCAGTCGCTTTGTTATTATGGCAAACTCTCTCCTTTTCCTCATTGTAATTGCCGACAGATCTGCATAGATCTCAAAACGTTGGTTCTCCCACTGTACCTCAGATAGCTTCCTTGCTGCTTCCACCATGGCATTTTCCGTTGAGTACTCATGAAAGCATGCCACTATGTCTCTTGCGCGACCATCTCTTTTTAGTCCCAACGCTCTATGGGCTCGATCTATTTTCCAACTTAGCACTTTTTCTTCCATACCTGCTTTTACCAGTATCTGGTTACTGATTTTTTCCACCAACTCGTTCAGTACTTTCAGGAACCCCTCTTGTCCGAATATTTGCGTGTCTGGACCTATTTTCAAGGTCCTCTACTTTTGACCACAGCTCCTCTTGTTCCACATCCATTGCATCAATTTTTTCTTGTGCACCTTTTATTGTAGCTTCCTGTACCTCCAACTTATTTTCCACCTCCTCAAGATGTTGCCCCATGTCTCTCACTTCCACTCTCAGCTCTTACATCCATGTCTGCACTTCGGACTTAAAATGTGCAAGGTCCTGCCGGATGGTGTTAAACCACCCCTTCAATTCTCCTCTCAGCCCTTCGAGTTCGCTGCCTTGAGCTGTTTCCATATTTTTTACAGCACTTGCCTCTTCCTCAGTGGCTACACATGTCACTGCCATTTTTTTTTTTTTTTTTTTAAATTCTTTATTTTCGTTTTATAACAACAAAGGAAAAGGAAGACATACAGCTAAAAGACAAATACACAACGTGTAATACATATACCAAAGTAAACCCCTGCCACCCTCCTCCCCCCTGCTTCTTCTCTAGAAAACTAAGCATTCCCGAAGCGGGCGTGTACTTACATTATTGTGTTACAAAACCTAACGGTGATCTAGAACATGATGAGTGCACATTATACAGGCATGTTGGAACAATGAGCAGATTGTACATAATCGTTAAGCATCTGCCATTTAGACAAGCGAGAGTGAGTTTGGACATGGGGAATAGCTCTCCGAGGTATCTGCTCATATTTACTATATAAGCAGACGAGGTTCCACCATTCATTGACAGTAAGTCGAGAGCTATCCTTCCAATTCCTCGTGATTAAGCATATAGCTATACCCAGCATGAAATCAAGGAGAAAGCGACCCTTCTTAGGAAGAGAGGGGACCTCCGCCACAGAGCGGAGTCCCACGACCTTCCAAGAGAGAGGTTCGTGAAAGTGTAAGATAAATTGAATACGACCCCAGCACCGCCCCCCATAGACCTTTAGTTGAGGACATTCATAAATAACATGAGCGAAGGTTCCCACAGCAGTATGGCAAGACCAACACAGGTCCCTAGCATTTGGGTTCCATTTGGCTATTTTTTCTGGGGTATAAAAGCATCTGTGTGCAAAAAAGAAGAGAGTTTGGGTAACAGAGGCAGACCGGGAAACCCGCACTACTTTGCTCCAGAAAACGCTCCATTGCACAGGGGTTAAAGTGGTTTGCAGTTCGCGCTCCCAGGCTTGTTGGGCTCTAAAAGTGGCCCTGTCTGTACCCTGACATATTATTTTATAAAAGTTAGAGGCTACCCCATGTGTACTACTAATAGAGTGAACTATCTCTAAGAGCCCATCCTCAGTAGGGGCAGGGGGCGGCATGATTCGAGCACTTTTGAGGCAGTGTTGAAGCTGCATCAATTGGAAGTAGTGTTTCGCTGGTAACGCAAATTCCTTTTGTAAATCAGAAAAGGTTTTCCAACGAGCTGCAGAGAAAAGCTGTTGGGGTGTCCAGATCCCCCTTGAGTACCAGGGTTTCCATGCTATTGTTCGATTTAGGACTTGAATTCTGGGGTTATTCCATAGCGGGAGTCCATCCTGAGGACATACATTCGGGCCCAGTGATAGAATGAGAGTGTTAAAGGCCGCAAGAGTATCGACAATCATTGGTGGATGGCGGGTGTCTACTTGATAGGACATACCGGGGAGATGGGTCAACGGAATTGGGCTACTAAGCTCCTCTTCTATGTCAAGCCAAACTGGTCTGCTGTCTGTTGAGGCATCTAGCCATCGGGCACCTTGCTTAAGTAGGAAGGCTTGATGATATCTAAGAAAATCAGGAAATCTGGTACCCCCTCGTTCCTTTGCAGACTGCAGTTTATGTTTAGCTATCCTTGGTGGCTTGCCCTGCCAGAGATAACGGACGAGAAGGCCCTCAATATCTTTATAAGTATGTAACGGAAGTAAGCATGGCAGCATTTCTAAAATGTAGTTCACTTTGGGGACTATCATCATTTTCACAGTTTCTAAGCGGCCCCACCATGTGAGAGATAAGGGAGACCAACGATTTGTGAGGTCACGGACTTTGGAGACTACCTCTTTGGCATTAAAACTGATAGTGTCTTCTAAAGGAGAACAGTAATGGACCCCGAGATACTTCACCATGCGGGATTGCCAAAGGAAGGGAAAGGCCTGCATGTCAGCCTCATGTACCCAGCGGTTCAGTGGGAATGCTACAGATTTGGTCCAGTTAATTTTATAGCCCGATAATTGTGAGTATCCGTCAATCAGATCCAAGACAGCTGGAACCGAATCGAGGGATACGAAGAGCATAAGGTCATCTGCATATGCAGAGAGTTTAATCTCCCTATGACTAAAGGGGACACCTCGAATACGTGCGGACTGTCTAATAAGGAGGGCTAGGGGTTCAAGAGCTAGGTCAAAGAGCATTGGTGATAGGGGGCAACCTTGACGCGTGCCTCTTTGGAGGTTAAATGGCTGAGATTTGATGGCGTTTACACAAATACTGGCGACGGGTTGAGTATACATGACATGGAGATATCGGAGGAAGCCCTCTCCAAAGCCATACCATCGGAGAACTGCAAATAAGAAGGGCCATTCTAGACGATCAAAGGCTTTTTCGGCATCCAGGGAAAGACCCACCCATGGATGATCGAGATTGGCAGCACTAGATAGCACATGGCACAAGGTCCGAGCATTGTCAGCAGTTGATCTGCCGGGTATAAAGCCGCATTGGTCGGGGTGAATTAGGGTAGCCATCATGTCAGATAGCCGGGTGGCCAAGATCGTTGCGAAGATCTTATAATCGGCATTAAGTAGGGAGATTGGACGGTAGTTGGCGGTCAGTAGCGGGTCTCTGCCTCCTTTCTCAAATACTACCACATTAGCTGCAGAAAAGGATCCCAAAGAGGATGTATCTACCGCAAGGGCAGTAAAATAGAGTTTTAAATAGGGAACTAAATCTGCACTGAACGTTCTGTAGAATTCGGTCGGGAGACCATCGGGCCCTGCGGCACGGCCCGAAGCTGTTCGTTTTAGGGCAGATTGGATCTCTGAAGTAGAGAAGGGTTCATCCATCGCATCCCTATCATCTTCAGAGAGGGTCGGCCGCTGAATGCCAGAAAGCAAGCGCTCGAATGTCTCTGACGAGAACTCACATTCAGATTGATATAGGCGGGTATAGAAATCCCGAAAGAGCTCTACAATATCGGAGTCTGTAGTCACTATGCCCCCTCCCTGTGGAGCTCGAAGGGCCGCTACGCGTTTGGCTTCTTTTTGACCTTTCAAGGCGTTGGCTAAGAGTCGACCGGCTCGGTTATTTTCACGATAATATGTCCCTCGCTGAAGCTCAATACTCTTAGAAGCTGCAGTTGAGAGGATTGAATTATATTGAAAACGGAGACGCTGTAGTCGAATTAATACACATGGGTCAGTACGTGAAGTTAGAACTCGTTTGCCTGCTTTTATTTGTTGGTCTAGTATGAGCAGCTGCTGTTTGCGTTGTTTCCGCAGGCGGATTTGATAGCTAGTGATCGTTGCCCGAATGGCCGCTTTGAAGCCCTCCCACCAAGCCCAATTCGCAGTATCTTGGGGTAGATTAAAATGGAAGTAATCCTGTATGGCTGCTCGAATTTCTGACTGGAACTCTGGCTGAGTTAACAGGGCCCTATCAAAGAACCAGGCTCCCGAATTCCCC
The DNA here is from genome assembly GCA_033557465.1 of Ichthyophis bannanicus. Lineage (NCBI taxonomy): Eukaryota > Metazoa > Chordata > Amphibia > Gymnophiona > Ichthyophiidae > Ichthyophis > Ichthyophis bannanicus. The sequence goes on from CM066035.1 coordinate 737,886,431, forward strand.
TGGGGTGCAGTAGTGTGTAATTGAAAGGAAATGGCAGCATGATCTGAAATATGTTGGGAGTGAATCTTTGCAGTGTCCACCTGAGGAACTAACAGTTTTGAGATTAGAAAGAAGTCAATGCGAGACTGAGATTTATGAGGGGAGGAGAAGAAGGTAAAGTCAAGCTCATTGGGGTGTAGTAACCTCCATAGATCAACTAAAGCAAGATCCTTGATCAGGGAGGTAAGCGTGGCGTGACTCTTGGGGGGACCACTCGTCCTAGGCGGCTGTTTGTCAATCAGAGGATCAAGGACTAGATTGAAATCCCCCCCAATGATCAATGAAGTATTAGCAGAAGCCTGCGCAACCTGAGCAATGGTAGCAAAAAAGGCAGGGTCATCCACATTAGGAGCGTAAAGGCATATACATGTAACTTCAAGGCTACCTATCTTGAGGTGAACTCTAGACCATCTACCTTCTGTATCTGAGCTAGTCGCAATAATAGTAGCATGCAAAGATTTCCTAACCAGAATGGCAACTCCACATTTCTTAGAAACGGCTGGGGAATAGGCGGCCACCATGTAAGGTTTAATATTGAGTTTAAGAGTTTCCTTCGAATTTAAATGCGTTTCTTGGAGAAAAATCAGATCCGCTGCTTCCTGACTGAGGTAGCTTAGGATTTTCTTCCGTTTGATCGGATTATTGATTCCTTTTACGTTCAATGAGAAAATCTTACATGGTGCCATCAATCGGCAATAGACATTTTAGGTAAGGGCGCTTGATAACATACAACATAATCAGAATCTGTACAACAATATCATAATCACCGAGTATTCTGGCTAATACACCCCATATTGAAAAGTATGTACCAACGTATCTTAGAGAAGAAGCAAAACCCCCAAAGAATATGGCGACCATATGTCTGCGGGAGGAGGCCCTAGAGAGGAAATAGAAAGACATATAAAAAAGAAAAGAAACACCAGAGTCCATAATTAACACTGTCTCTGATACTCATCGAGGCTACTGTGGGTAGATGGAGTCGGGTCACAGATACCATCAAGAGTAAGGCAAACAGACTGCCCACGCCAGACTCTTTGCTAGGCTGCGGCAGATCCAATATGGCAGGTACAGCGGATATGAGGAGACTTGCAGGAATAGTCTGGAAGTCAGCGCATCAAGTCGGCTTCTTTGGAATCCAAAAACTCCGCTAGTAGATCAGGGTCCTCAAATGTTCTTGTCTGATTGTGAAGCGTGACTCGGAGCTTGGCCGGGTACATCAGGCCATAGCGTGCTTGTAGTTGTTGAAGCCTCGGCCGGAATTCCAGAAAGCGCTTTCGGCGGTCGACCGTGGGTTTAGCCAAGTCGGGATAGAAGGAGATCTTGTGGCTCTCAAACTCCATATGGCCCTTTGCCCGAGAGGCACTTAGAATTTGCTCCACGTGTTGATATCTCAGAAGTCGAAAAATGATAGGCCGCGGGGTCTTCCTGTTGAGCGTTATGCTTGTGGGTACACGATGAGCGCGATCAATCTCCAAATCTTTGGTAAAGGTGATTTGGAGCAGGGAAGGGAGGATTTTACATAAAAACTCTTTCATGTCTCCCGATTCCGCTCCCTCCGGTATGCCCACTAGTCGTATGTTGTTGCGGCGCGCTCTGTTATTGCCATCTTCCACCTCTTTCTGCAAGGCCCGCACCTGGCGTTCAACTTTGTCGAGTTTGGACAACCGGGCCGCATGGGAGTCCAATATGCTCTCCATTTTGTCCTGACGCGAAGAAAGCCGTTCTAGCTTGCTTTGCAGCACACCAAAGTCTTCCCGCAGCGCTCGGAGTGCTTCACCGTTTGCCTGCACGAGGTTTTTAACCCCTCTAATCTCTACGAGGATTTCCTGCTGCATTTCGGGGCCCTCGCGCAAGGCCGGCCCCTTCTGCGGGGACGGAGGTTCAGTTTTGGAACGTTTGCCGTGAGAAGCCGCTGGAGATCCAAATTCCAGGCGCGTTGGTTTGGTCCCCGCCATCTCACCAATGTGCCCCGGCAAGATCAGAGTAGAAGTTCCAAGTATGTGAGGTGTTAATTCAGGATTCTGAGTAGGCCTCTCGGGAGCCTCAGCGTTATGCGACCATCCCGCTGGACATCAGGCTCCGCCCCGCCATTTTGTTTTTATTTTATTTATTTAACGTCTCTTCTATACCGTTCTATTCACATCAGTGCGGTGTACATTTAACAGAACCATATACAATGCAGTCGGGCTGCATTGAATTTACAATAAACAGGAACTATAACTTGGATATAACTGGGGTAACCTTTTCCCCGAGGAGCTCCCTGCCGCGTTTTTATAAGCGAACGATTTTAGGTCCGCTGCACCTTTCTTCATCGCGGCTTCGCTCCTCACTTGCTCTCAGGTTTCTTGGTTTTAAATTGTGCCTTTTTCCCCTCAGAGTGTTCTTTTACCACAGGTTTTTGTTCATGCTAACGGAGCTCCGTGTCTAAGCTGCCGTCCTACCTGGTGATGTCATTTCCTCCAAAAAATATTTAAAGTGCTCCGGCACTATGTCAGTCACTGATTCTCATGACTGATGTCTAAAATGTTCGGGCCCAGACCATGCACCAGACCATTGTGTAAGCATGTGAACAGATAAGCCCTAAAGAACAGGGCCCAACAGTATGACTCATTATTTGCCCTGGATTCAATTTCAGTGGCCTTGGCATCGTCGAGGATGGCTGCATCTTCAGCTGGTTCCCAGGTCTCGAAAAAGTCCAAACATAAACTAAAGACTGTCCTCGGTAATGAAATCTGATACTGGGCATCGAGGTAAGTCCTTACTCTCTAGAGATGCACCGAAAGGGGCATCTGATGCTGACCAGGTGGCCAAACAGCCCTGGTGGGAGGACCAGTCCTCCAAAGCCACACAGGGCCTCCAGGATGCTCCCGAGGCCTCGACCTCTGGAGAGCTACTGGTACCGTGCTCTGGGTCGGTGGCACACAGCCTTGCACTTGAGTCCACCCAGGCATCGGTGTCTTCCATCGATCAGCGGTTCTTAGCTAGCGAGAGGACTTTGGCGGCACTCCTGGCTGCTGTGGTACCAAAGGCATCGACGACCATAGTCCGTCAGGCACCTGCTTCAAGCTCGACGCAGGAGCCTCTGCCTCCAATACCAGCCCTGGAACAAGTATCGGAAGTTCCTCTTCCTCCGATTCCTCCTCTAGAATAGGTATCGATGGGACCTCTACCTTTGATTCTTCCCCTGGAACCTGGAACCGTTGTCTGTACCGCACCGGTTCCTGGTGCAGGTACCGCACGACTGGAGCATCAACATCGAGCATCATCATCAGCACAAGATCATCAATACATCTGTTTCTTTTCTGAATCTGAATCATCTTCTTCTGACTCTGAAGAGACATCGGAGGATTCCAGGGCCACCTGGGATTTCCCCTCCGATCCCTCTCCTCCTGATTTGAGGTTTCAGTTTCCGCTAGAGGACATGCCCTTTGAGGATTTCATCAGGGACATGACACCAGGTCTTCATATCACCATAACATCGGAGACAGAACCGAAGGCTGAGGAGTTAGAAATCCTCCAATACCCCTTGACCTCCAAGGAGGCGGCAACGTTACCGGTACATGGGATCCTGCAGGATCTAATGCTACATATGTGGGAGGCCCCGCTGATGGGTCTGCCTATTAGTAAACACCTCGATACTATATACTGAGTCCCGCCATGCCCTGGCTTTCAAAAGCCTCAATTACCGCACCACTCAGTGGTAGTGGAATCAGCAATGAGACATATCAAGAGTTATAAGGCTCATTCATTGGTTCCACCTGAAAAAGATGCCAGAACTCTTGATGCCTTAGGATGTTGCTGCTTCCAAGCATGTATGCTTGCTTCAAGATTACATCCTACACCCTGTACATGGGCATGTACCTCAAAGATGTCTCTAGGGATCTAGCAAACTTGGTCCTATCCTCCCAGGTGACAAACACAATGCTTACATGACCATAGTCAAGCAAGCTGAAAATACTTCCAAGTTCCTGACAGGTCAGCTTTTGATACCTTTGAATCGACTAGCAGAGCTGCTGTGGTCTGTATGGGAGCTCGTAGAATGGCCTGGCTCCAGGCATCGGACTTCGAGCAGAGGACTGGCTCCAGGCATTGGACTTGAGCAGTGGGTATAAGATAAATTAGCCAATATTCCTTGTTCTGGTGAAAAGCTATTTGGTAAGGGGTGGAGAGAAAAAGCAGGAGAACTTGAGGCAAATGATCTTACCCTCAAACGTCTCTCAAGAAAGACTTCAGACCCCTCTAGGGAGAAAACTACTTGCAAGAAATCTTTCTATACCAGGAAAAAGAGATATTACTCTTCATACCATCCCTCTACTTCCTATCAACCTCAGCAGCAAAGGCCTCAACCTAAGAAGACCAAGGGCCCTAAAACTCAACCAGCTGCTCAGCCCCAGCCAGCACCTGTTTTTGACTCCTTCCTAGAGAGCATAGCTACTCTGCCTCTGCAAGAACCTCAGCCCTTGCAATAGCTGGCAGGCTTTCGGGTTATGCCCACAGATGGAATCTCATTACATCAGAGAAATAGACTTGCAGCATCGTCCAAGGAGACGATCTGCTTCACTTTTAAAGCTTGCCTTCAACAACAAGAGATTATCCTGCAAATCCTTTTCAGGCCAATCTCCTGTCTTCAGAAGTGGCCATTCTGCTAGCCCAAGGGGCAATCGAAAGAATTCCCCCACCCAGGAAGGCAAAGGCTTCTACTCTCCTTACTTTCTTCTCCCCGAGAAAACAGGAGACTTCAGATCAATTCTAGATCTGAGGGGTCTCAACAAATTCCCTGTTTGGAAAAAGTTCAAAATGATTTCCCTTGACACCCTTCTGCCGTACCTTCAGAGGTATGACTGGTTATGTTCTCTAGACCTCAAGGAGGCTTACACCCATTTGCTGATCTACCCTCACCACAGACAATATTGGTGCTTGAGTTCAGCAAATCCACTACCAGTATTAGGTGCTCCTGTTTGGGAAAGCGTACACACCCAGAGTATTCACAAAATGCATGGCAGTGGTCACAGCATACCTGGTACTTTGGGGGTCTTTTTCTTCTCCTACTTAGACGACTGGCTGATAAGGGTAGAATCCCCAGAAGTCATACAATAATCAGTAACTTTAAGATCATCAGGCACAATCACGCCTAGATTCCGCTCTTCTTTAGTGGACAAAAGTACTTCAACCCTATACTATATTGCTCCCTTGGATTGCTGCAGCCCAAATGCATGACCTTGCATTTTTTAACATTAAATCCCAGCTGCCAAGTTCTAGACCATTCTTCAAGCTTACCTATATCCCTCCTCATGTTATCTACACCTTCCTGGGTATCTACTCTTTGCAGATTTTGGTATCATCCGCAAAGAGGCAAAACTTACCCGACAGCCCTTCCGCTATATCACTAACAAATATATTAAAAAGAATTGGACCAAGGACAGATCCCTGGGGCACACCACTGGTAACCTCCTTCTCCTCATAGTGAGCTCCATTTACCTGTACCCTTTGTTGACTCCCACTCAAACAATTTCTAACCCAAGCAGTAACTTTAGGGTCCATTCCTAGGGTGCTCAGTTTGTTTATAAGTCGCCTGTGAGGAACATTGTCAAAGGCTTTACTGAAATCTAAATATACCACATCTAGGGCTCTCCCTCGGTCCAACTCCCTGGTCACCCACTCAAAGAAATCAATCAGATTTGTCTGACAAGACCTGCCTCTGGTGAATCCATGCTGCCTCGAATCCTGTAATCCGCTGGACTCCAGAAACCTCACTATTTTCTCTTTCAGCAGCGTTTCCAATAATTTACTCACCACCAAAGTTAAACTAACCAGCCTTTAGTTTTCAAACACATTCTGTCTTCCGCTTTTCTGCAAAGGATAGAGCAGCTTTTAAACTAGATAATAGGGGAAAGCCGACAGTCGCCCAAGAGCAGATGGTTCGGAAGAATATATCCTTGAAGGATACTACCAAAAGCAGAGAGGTTCCACAAAAGAGTAAAGTAGCCCAAATGCCCTCGAGCATGGAGCAGACAGAGACTAAAGATCCCAAATTACCCATGTTTACCAACAGCCAAATTAATATGAATAAAATACATTCTCTAAAATGCTTGTATGCAAATGCTAGAAGTCTAAAAAATAAGATGGGAGAGTTAGAATATATATCACTAAATGAGAGGTTAGATATGATTGGAATATTAGAGGCATGGTGGAAGGAGGACAACCAGTGGGACACTGTGATACCTGGGTACAAACTATATCGTAATGATAGAGCTGATCAAATTGGTGGAGGGGTTGCGCTCTGTTAGAGAGGGCGTTGAGTCAGAAAGGATTAAAGTTTTGCAGGAAACAAAATTTGCTGTAGAATCTCTATGGACTGAAATTCCATGTAAAAAGGGGAAGGTGATGGCAGTGGGGGTGTACTATCGATCACCTGGCCAGAATGAACAAATGGATGATGAAATGCTCAAAGAAATCAAGGAAGCTAACAAAAGTTACAGCGCAGTAATAATAATGGGTGATTTCAATTACCCCGGTATCGACTGGGTCAGTGTCAGGGCAGGACATGCTAGGGAGATAAATTTCCTAGATGAAATAAATGACTGCTTCTCGGAGCAGCTGGTTCATGAACCGACCAGAGCGGAAGCCATATTAGACCTAGTCCTTAGTGGAACACCAGATCTAGTGCAAGAGATAAGGGTGTTGGGGCCTCTTGGCAATAGTGATCATAGTATGATCGCCTTTGATTTAATTAGTGGAGGACGGATAGTAAGGAAATCCACAGTACTACCTTTTAACTTTCGAAAGGGAGACTATGATAAAATGAGGAAAATACTAAAAGGAGCAGTTGCAAAGGTTAAAGACTTACATCAAGCTTGGGTGTTGTTGAAAAATACTATCTTGGAAGCCCAGACCAGCTGTATTCCACACTTTAAGAAAAGTGGAAGGAAGTCCAAAAAACTGCCAGCATGGTTTAAAGGTGAGGTCAGAGAGGCTCTTATTGCCAAAAAAGCATCTTTCAGGAAATGGAAAAAAAGAGCCAAACGACGAAACCTGGAAACAGCACAAGCACTGGCAAGTCAAATGCAAGGCATTGATAAGGCAGGCAAAGGGAGAGTTTGAGAAGAAGCTTGCTGCAGAAGCAAAAACATGAAATAAAGACTTTTTCAAGTACATTCGTAGCAAAATACCTGTGAGAGAGTTAGTTGGTCCATTAGATGATAGAGGGGTTAAAGGGACACTAAGAGGCGACAAGGCGATAGCAGAGAGACTGAATGAATTCTTTGCTTCAGTCTTTACTGAGGAAGATGTAGGGATATAGTCCTGAAGTCCCACCTCCAGTCTGGCAGCATCCCTGTTGCCATGGAGGAGAGAGGTCACGTGACAGGAGAGCATCACCCTGGTGTGGCAGGAAGTGATCCTGTAACTAGGACCTGTCCTCCAGGTGATGTAAAACCCTCTCGCACCGAGGACGTTTCTCCAGGGCCATGTCCCCATGAGGGGAGGGTCAGGACAGCTGTTATAGTTGGTGATTCAATCATTAGGAATGTAGATAGCTGGGTGGCTGGTGGACGTGAGGATCGCCTGGTAACATGCCTGCCTGGTGCGAAGGTAGCAGATCTCACGCACCGCCTAGATAGGATCATAGATAGTGCTGGGGGGGAGTCTGCTGTCTTGGTACATGTTGGTACCAATGACATAGGAAAATGTGGTAGGGAAGTTCTGGAGGCTAAATTTAAGCTTTTAGGTAGGAAGTTGAAATCCAGAACTTCCAGGATAGCGTTCTCCGAAATGCTTCCTGTTCCACGTGCAGGACCCAAAAGACAGGCAGAGCTCCGGAGTCTCAATGCGTGGATGAGACAATGGTGCAAGGATGAGGGTTTTGGATTTGTTAGGAACTGGGGAACATTCTGGGGAAAGGGGGGGCTCTTCCGAAGGGATGGGCTTCACCTTAATCAGGATGGGACCAGACTGCTGGCATTAACCTTTAAAAAAGAGATAGAGAAGCTTTTAAACTAGAAAATAGGGGAAAGCCGACAGTCACCCAGGAGCGCACGGTTCGGACAAAGGTATCCTTGAAGGATACTACCAAAAGCAGTGAGGTTCCAAAAGGGAGTATAGTAGCCCAAATGCCCTTGAGTAAGGAGCAGACAGAGCATAAAGATTCCCAATTACCCATGCCTACCAATAGCCAGATTAATATTAATAAAATACAGTCTCTAAAATGCTTGTATGCCAATGCTAGAAGTCTAAACAATAAGATGGGAGAATTAGAATATATAGCATTAAATGAGAGGTTAGATATGATTGCACTCTCAGAGACATGGTGGAAGGAGGATAACCAGTGGCACACTGTGATACCTGGATACAAACTATATCGTAATGATAGAGCTGAACAAATTGGTGGAGGGGTTGCGCTCTATGTTAGAGAGGGCATTGAGTCAGAAAGGATTAAAGTTTTGCAGGGAACAAAATATGCTGTAGAATCTCTATGGATTGAAATTCCATTTATGAAGGGGAAGGTGATGGCAGTGGGAGTATACTATCGACCACCTGGCCAGAATGAACAAATGGATGATGAAATGCTCAAAGAAATCAAGGAAGCTAACAAAAGCCACAACAGAGTAGTAATAATGGGTGATTTCAATTACCCCGGTATCGACTGGGACAGTGTCACAGCAGGACAAGCTAAAGAGATAAAGTTTCTAGATGAAATAAATGACTGCTTCTTGGAGCAGCTGGTTCATGAACCGACCAGAGGGGAAGCCATACTGGACCTAGTCCTTAGTGGAACGCCAGATCTGGTGCAAGAAATAAGGGTGTTGGGACCACTTGGCAATAGTGATCATGTTTGATTTAATCAGTGGAGGACAGATAGTAAAGGAATCCACAGTACTACCTTTTAACTTTCAAAAGGGTGACTATGATAGAATGAGGAATATAGTTCGGAAAAAACTAAAAGGAGCGGTTCCAAAGGTTAAAGACTTACAGCAAGCTTGGGTGTTATTTAAAAATACTATCCTCGAAGCCCAGACCAGCTGTATTCCACGCATTAAGAAAAGTGGAAGAAAGTCCAAAAAACTGCCAGCATGGTTTAAAGGTGAGGTCAGAGAGGCTGTTGCTGCCAAAAGAGCAACCTTCAGAAAATGGAAAAAAAGAGCCAAATGATGAAAACTGGAAACAGCACAAGCACTGGCAAGTTAAATGCAAAGCATTGATAAGGCAGGCAAAGCGGGAATTTGAGAAGAAACTTGCTACGGAAGCAAAAACACGAAATAAAGACTTTTTCAAGTACATTCGTAGCAAAAGGCCTGTGAGAGAGTCAATTGGACCATTAGATGATAGAGGGGTAAAAGGGGCAGTAAGAGGAGACAAGGCTATAGCAGAGAGACTGAATGAATTCTTTGCTTCGGTCTTTACTGAGGAAGATGTAGGGGTGTTACCCAAGACTGAAGTGGTATTTAAAGGTGATACTGCAGAGGAATTGAGAGAAATATCGCTACACCGGGAAGATATATTACAACTATTTGATAAACTGAATAGTAGCAAATCACCTGGACCGGATGGTATACATCCCAGAGTGTTGAAAGAACTGAAATATGAGATTGCAGACCTGTTATTGGTAATCTGTGAACTTTCATTAAAATCATCTGTAATACCTGAAGATTGGAGGGTCGCCAACGTAACACCAATTTTTAAAAAGGGTTCCAGGGGTGACCCGGGAAATTACAGACCGGTGAGCCTGACGTCAGTACCAGGGAAAATGGTAGAAGCCATCATAAAGAACAAAATTACACAGCATGTAGATAGTCATGGCCTAATGGGAGACAGCCAACATGGCTTTAGACAAGGAAGATCTTGTCTTACTAATCTGATCTGTTTTTTTGAAGGTGTGCATAAACAGGTAGACAAAGGTGAGTCGGTTGATATAGTGTATCTGGACTTTCAGAAAGCTTTTGACAAGGTCCCCCATCAGAGACTTTTGGCGAAGCTAAAAAGTCATGGGATAGGATGCAGTGTACTATTGTGGATCGGGAACTGGTTAAAAGATAGAAAGCAGAGGGTAGGGCTAAATGGCCAATATTCCCAATGGAAAAAGGTGAATAGTGGAGTACCCCAGGGATCTGTACTGGGTCCGCTACTTTTTGACATATTCATAAATGACCTGGAAAAGGGAATAACTAGTGAGGTAATCAAATTTGCAGATGACACAAAACTGTTTAAAGTTGTTAAAACCCAAGAGGATTGTGGAAAACTGCAGGAGGATCTGGATAAATTGGAAGACTGGGCATCCAAATGGCAGATGAAATTTAATGTGGACAAGTGCAAAGTTATGCACCTAGGAAAGAACAACCCACACTATAGTTACAAGATGCAAGGCTCCACATTAGAAACCACCACCCAGGAAAAAGATTTAGGAGTCATCGTGGATAACATGTTAAAACCCTCCGCCCAGTGTGCAGCGGCGGCCAAGAAAGCAAATAGAATGCTAGGTATCATAAGGAAAGGGATGGAGAATAAAACAAAGGATATTATAATGCCTCTGTATCGCTCCATGGTACGACCGCACCTTGAATATTGTGTGCAATTCTGGTCACCGTATCTTAAAAAGGACATAGAGTTATTAGAAAAAGTACAGAGAAGAGCCACCAAATTGGTGAAGGGGATGGAAGGCTACTCCTATGAAGAGAGGCTAAAAAGGTTAGGGCTCTTTAACCTAGAAAAGAGGCGGCTGAGGGGAGATATGATAGAGGTGTATAAATTAATGAATGGAGTGGAACGGATAAACGTGGATAAATTGTTTACGCTATCAGAATATAGAAGGACTAGGGGGCATGTAATGAAGCTACAGGGTAAACTATTTAAGACAAATAGGAGAAAATATTTCTTCTCTCAACGTGTAATCAAACTCTGGAATCTGTTACCGGAGGATGTAGTAAGGGCTGTTAGTATAGCTGGGTTTAAAAAAGGTTTGGACAAGTCCATAAACCACTATTAAAAAGGGACCCAGGATATCAATGCTTGGCCTAGTACAAGCACTGCAGAACCTGTGTCTTTTGGGGAAACTGCTAGGTACGTATGACCTAGATTGGCCACTGTTGGAAACAGGATACTGGGCTTGATGGACCTCGGTCTGACCCAGTATGGCATTTCTTATGTTCTTATGTTCTTATGTTACCCATGACTGAAGTGGTATTTAAAGGTGTGGAAGAATTGAAGGAAATATCGATACATCAGGAAGATGTATTACAGCTATTAGATAAACTGAAGAGTAGCAAATCACCTGGGCCGGATGATATTAAAAGAACTGAAATATGAGATTGCAGACCTACTATTAGTAATCTGTGAACTATCATTAAAATCATCTCTAATACCTGAAAATTGGAGGATCACCAATGTAACACCAGTTTTTAAAAAGGGTTCCAGGGGTGATCCGGGAAACTACAGACCGGTGAGCCTGACATCAGTACCGAGAAAAATGGTAGAAACCATCATACAGAATAAAATTACTCAGCATGTAGATAGTCATGGCCTAATGGGAGACAGCCAACATGGCTTTAGACAAGGAAGATCTTGTCTTACTTATCTGTTATGTTTTTTTGAAGGTGTGAATAAACAGGTGGACAAAGGTGAGTCGGTTGATATAGTGTATCTGGTTTTTCAGAAAGCCTTTGACAAGGTCCCTCATCAGAGACCTTTGACAAAACTAAAGAGTCATGGGATAGGAGGCAGTGTACTACTGTGGATAAGGAACTGGTTAAAAGAAAGAAAGCAGAGGATAGGGCTAAATGGCCAATTTTCCCAATGGAGAAAGGTGAATAGTGGTGTACCCCAGGGATCTGTGCTGGGTCCGCTGCTTTTTTACATATTCATAAATGACCTGGAAAGTGGAATAATGAGTGAGGTTATCAAATTTGCAGATGACACAAAACTATTAAAAGTTGTTAAAACCCAAGAGGATTGTGGAAAATGGCAAGAGGATCTTGATAAATTGGAAGACTGGGCATCAAAATGGCAGATGAAATTTAATGTGGAGAAGTGCAAAGTTATGCACCTAGGGAAGAACAACCTAATCTATGGTTACACGATGCAAGGTTCCACATTAGGAACCACCACCTAGGAAAAAGATTTTGGGGTTGATGGACCTTGGTCTGACCCACTATGGCATATCTTATGTTTCCACAAGCCTGTAGAAGCTAACCAGGCAGTGGCAATATTGAGCCACTGCCCAGTTAGCTCCCATGGGAAAAGATAGCCCAGCTTTTGCTGCTCCTATCTTTTACCCATGGGTGATAACTGAGCAATGGTGCAATATCGCCACTGCCTGGTTAATGACTGGTGCTGCCTCTGTTCCTCCCCGGAATGCCCATGACACACCCCGATGCTACACAGTTAGCATTGAGGTATGTAGCTGAGTTAATGAGAGATATTCAGCAGTACTTACCATGTTAATGCTACTGAATATCCCTCTAAGCGGCATTTACATGGTTTGCAGGTCTGCAAACTGTAAAGGCCTTTGAATATTGGCCCATTGTTTTCTATTGAGACTACCCTTAAAAAAAAAAAAGAAAAAAGAAACTATAAAATACTAAAGGCCTGTTGTCAACAAAAACAAAATTAGTTACTCTTATTGAACGATGCTCAGCTGCCTTTGTTTATTGCGGTATTCTGTAGCTAGGGAGTCCTATATGTGAGTACTTTTTTCTGTGCTTGTCCATGGAAAAAAAGTAGTTACTCACCTGTAGCAGCTGTTCTCCATGGACAACAGGAAAAAGTCCTCATAACCCTTCCATTTCCTGAGGAGTTGTATTCTACTATAGCTATAGTATCAGACTGAGAGAAAGTGGCGCAGCGGTGGCAGGCGGGAAGATGACATGCCTGCGCATAGAAGGATCACAAAAGCTTTGCGTAGTAGCTGGGTATTTCCTTATCGTTCCTCTAGTTCAGTCCTCTACCTCTGGGTTGTCAACCTCCTCCTGCAGCTTGGAGATTGGGCATGTCAGAATCATGACATCACTGGATATAGCCTGCTGGTCTCTCCCATCAGCCCCAGTGTGACCAGTCTCCATGCAGCAGGAGGACGTCGTGAGCCTAGACCTGGGCTCCCTAGAGGAACACATAAGGAGCCTGTAGATAGAGTAACTTAGATTGATTTGGCTTAATTTGTTCCATTTTCAGATTTGGGTACTGTTCTTTAAAAAAAAAAAAAAAAATGGCGTTTCTTTCTTGCTGCTCCCTGCCTGTATGTGTTAAAAAAAAAAAAAAGTTTACCTGCTTTCCTTTTCGGCAGTAAGATCTCTCCCCCTGGACTTTACGGGGGAGAGCTATCTGCCTGTCATCTTCACCCCACCGGTCCCGCGGAGCAAGCAGTGTTCGCGAACGCGGTGGACCGGACGGAGGGCAGTGCGGTGGTGGATTGCTTCACCGGCAGCACGTTTCCGTTCAGTCAGGATGTGCCGCACAGAGCAGAAACTTTGCTGCGGGCAGCAGGGCCCGTGTGGGTAAGAAGGAGACCCGGGAGAGACTTTGGTCGGCTGTGTGGGCTAGTCAAGAAGTCGGGGCTGTTCTGCTGAGGGCCATTTGGTGCCTTTTTGTCTCTGAAGCTTGCTGTGGCCATTTTGGGCAGCGCTGATGCGCCGCATGGCTGCTGAACTGGAGAGAAACACGTGCCTTAGTTGATCCTGGTATGTGGAGAATGGTTTGTGAGGCTCGTTTTTGAAGTTGGGGATTAGTTGTAAGGCAGGTTTATTTGGTTTTATTTCGTTAGCTTCATTTATGTTAACTTTTCCTGAAGGGCTTCCTAGGGGGCTTCTAGAGTTAGCTCAGTATCACAAAGGGGGGCCTGTTCTGGTAGGGGGAGTGTTTAAAAAATGTTTCTCTGCAAGATTTGGTTTAAAAAAAAATTATTATTTAAATAATAAGACTTGTGTATACGGCCAGCTTTATGGCAACCCGACCACAGTGTGTTGTCTGCGGCACCCGGAGAGGCACGGTAGCCGATTCGGGGGTATGCCGCGGCTGTGCGACGCTATTGTCCACTGTGGAGCAGCAGATGGATGTCAAAGAGGCGCCTGTGGCTGTGGCTGGGACGGTAGGCGAGGCAGGGCAGCTACCCGTGCAAGGGCCCGCATTGGAAGATGCGGCGGAGTCTTTAGGACTGCTGCCGATCCCGGCGTCTATGGATCTCGGGGATTTTTGCCCCAATGTCATATTAATGATGCACCAGGCCTTTTGCCTACGACGGCAGGGTAAGGTACCGGGAGCCTTGCCGCTACATGCTTTTTCACAGCAGATGGAAGTTGCTGAAGCTGGGGGCGGGGGTCCGTCTGTGCCTAAGAGGGCGAGGACCCATGCTTTGTCGTCCGCTGAGGGCGATTGGCCGGACGCCAGGGATCCCGACTGGGAGCACGAGGAGGGGACAGAGGATCTTGAAGAGGGAGAGATCCCAGAGTCCGAGGATCAGGCTAAGATCATAAGGGTCTTTCGCCGAGAAGAGCTCACAGCGCTGATCACGGAGTCTATGCAGATGTTAAATCTCGCTGCACAGACGATGAGTGAAGAAGAGGTCGAGGATCCTGTTATTCAAGCCGTGAGGCAGACGCAGGTGGTGTTTCCAATTCACCGGGTAGTCGACAGAATGGGATCAGCCGGAAGCGGGCCTCAGAGGGATCCGGACTATGAATAGGTTCTATCCCTTGGCTGACAAGGATAGTGAGAGGTTCCGCTGGCGTCGAGTAGATGCGGCGGTATCGGCGGTTACAAAAAAGACCACTATTCAGGTGGAAGGCAGTAAAGGATGCTCAGGACCGTAAGGTTGATGGCTTGCTAAAACAGTCATTTGAGGCAGACACACTGTCATTGCAGGCCTCCATTTGTGGGGCTTGGGTGGCACGAGCATGTTTGCGCTGGGTTCAGCGGCTACGCCAATCGTCGCACTTGGACCAAGAGGAGTTCAAGGAACTGGGTTGTCTGGAGTCTGGGATGGCATATTTAGCGGACGTCCATTACGACTTGATCAGGGCTCTCGCGAATAGCACGGCTTCCGTGGTGGCCGCCCACAGATCTGTGTGGTTGCGAAATTGGGCGGCGGACAGTTCGTCCAAGTCCTGGCTCAGTAAGCTGCCCTTTAAGGGGAGGTTGCTGTTTGGGGAAGATCTAGATAAGTTGGTAAAAGACCTCGGGGAGTCAAAGGGTGGCAAGCTTCCGGAGGATAAGCCGAAACAGGGGAAGTCCGGGCAGGGTTTCCAGGGCCAGTTTCGGTATTTCCGGAGATTTCGTACGTCAGGATTCGGAGGATCCCAGAGGGGACACGTTCCATCACGAGCCCAGGGAATTCGGTGGTTTCGGGGAGCAAATAGAGGTTTATCTGCAAGCCCCGCAACAGCGACTCGCAAGCCACAATGAAATGAGGTGGGTCCCGGCAGGAGAACCTCCGATAGGCGGGAGGCTTCGGGAGTTTCTTCCTGCTTGGACCCACATCACGTCCGACCAGTGGGTGTTGGAGATAATTCACCAGGGATGTGCGCTAGAATTTGTGCGTCCCATGCGGGATTCCTTCGTCATGTCTCCCTGCAGGGGACAACGGAAAACCCTGGCTATTCGCCGTACATTGGAGCATCTCTTGCAATTAGGGGCTGTCGTGACGGTACCGGAGGCAGTGTACGGCGTGGGGCAGTACTCTATTTATTTTGTGGTGCCAAAGAAGGGCGGAGCGTTTCGACCCATTTTAGATCTAAAAGGGGTAAATCGATGCCTACGGGTACTGCATTTCCGGATGGAAACGTTGCAGTCAGTCATTGTAGCAGCGCGTCAGGGAGAGTTCTTGACTTCTCTCGACCTCACGGAAGCGTACTTGCACATTCCCATCCGGTCAACCCACCAAAAGTGTCTGAGGTTCTCTTTCCCTTGGGGACACTATCAGTTCCAGGCGTTGCCGTTCGGCCTGGCAAAGGCGCCGCGGACGTTAAGAACATAAGAACATAAGATATGCCATACTGGGTCAGATAAAGGTCCATCAAGCCCAGTATCCTGTTTCCAACAGTGGCCAATCTAGGTCATACGTACTTAGCAGTTTCCCCAAAAGACACAGGTTCCGCAATGCTTGTGCTGGGTCAAGCATTGATATCCTGGGTCCCTTCTTAATAATGGTTTATGGATCTTTCCTCCAGGAACTTTGTCCAAACCTTTTTTTAAACCCAGCTACACTAACAGCCTTTACTACATCCTCCGGTAACAAATTCCAGAGTTTGATTACACGTTGAGTGAAGAAATATTTTCTTTTATTAGTTTTAAATAGTTTACCCTGTAGCTTCATTGCATGTCCCCTAGTCTTTCTATATTCTGATAAGGTAAACAATCGATCTACGTTTACCCGTTCCACTCCGTTCATTAATTTATAAGACTTCTATCATATCTCCCCTCAGCTGTCTCTTTTCCAGGTTAAAGAGCCCTAACCTTTTTAGCCTTTTTTCATAGGAGTATCCTTCCATCCCCTTTACCATTTTGGTGGCTCTTCTCTGAACCTTTTCTAATAACGCTATATCCTTTTTAAGATACGATGACCAGAATTGCACACAATATTCAAGGTGCGGTCTCACCATGGAACGATATAGAGGCATTATAATATATTTTGTTTTATTTTCCATTCCTTTCCTTATGATATCTAGCATTCTATTTGCTCTCTTGACTGCCGCTGCACACTGGGCCGAGGGTTTTAACATGCTATCCACAATGACACCTAAATCTTTTTCCTGGGTGGTGGTTCCTAATGTGGAACCTTGCATCGTGTAACCATAGTTTTGGTTGTTCTTCCCTAGGTGCATAACTTTGCACTTGTCCACATTAAATTTCATCTGCCATTTTGATGCCCAGTCTTCCAATTTATCAAGATCCTCTTGCAATTTTCCACAATCCTCTTGGGTTTTAACAACTTTTAATAGTTTTGTGTCATCTATAAATTTGATAACCTCACTCATTATTCCACTTTCCAGGTCATTTATGAATATGTCAAAAAGCAGCGGACCCAGCACAGATCCCTGGGGTACACCACTATTCACTTTTCTCCATTGGGAAAATTGGCCATTTAGCCCAACCCTCTGCTTTCTATCTTTTAACCAGTTCTTGATCCACAGTAGTACACTGCCTCCTATCCCATGAACGGACTCACCTTTGTCCACCTGTTTATTCACACTTTCAAAAAAACATAATAGATTAGTAAGACAAGATCTTCCTTGTCTAAAGCCATGTTGGCTGTCTCCCATTAGGCCATGACTATCTACATGCTGAGTAATTTTATTCTTTATGATGGTTTCTACCATTTTTCCCGGTACTGACGTGAGGCTCACCAGTCTGTAGTTTCCCGGATCACCCCTGGAACCCTTTTTAAAAATTGGCGTTACATTGGCGATCCTCCAATCTTCAGGTATTACAGATGATTTTAATGAAAATTCACAGATTACTAATAGCAGGTCTGCAATCTCATATTTATAACCAAAATTATGGTGGTGGTTGTGGCAGCGGTGTTAGGCAAGGAAGGAATTCTGGTGCATCCATACCTCGACGATTGGTTAATTCGGGCCAGGTCCGAGGCCAAGAGTGTTCAGGTAACAGACAGAGTGGTAACGTTTTTGCAGAGTCTCGGTTGGGTGGTCAATCCAGCAAAAAGTCACTTGGTGCCCTCCCAGGACCTCGAGTATTTGGGAGTGCGCTTTGACACAAAGAGTGGACAGGTGTTTTTGCCAGAGCGACAAGCCCAAGTTCTCAGGCGTCTGGTTCGCAAGTTCCGGGCCACTCCGGCGCCTTCGGCGTGGACTTATCTTCGCGTACTGGGAACGATGGCGACGACCCTGGAGGCAGTGCCTTGGGCCAAAGTTCATATGCGGCTGCTGCAGAAGGCTCTGCTCTGCCGGTGGTCGCATCAGTCCGATTCATTAAGCAAACGGCTTCCGTGTCCGAGCAAGGTCAGGCAGTCTCTTTAGTGGTGTTTGCTCCCGACTTCATTGTCAGCCGGGATGCCGCTGGAGCAGCCGGAGTGGGTTCCCTTGTTAACGGACGCCAGTCTCGCGGGCTGGGGAGCCCACTGCGGAGACAGGTTTGCGCAAGGAGTTTGGTCTCCTCTGGAGAGCTTTTGGTCGATAAATCGGCTGGAGCTTCGAGCGGTCTTCCAGGCACTCCAAGCGTTCGAGGCATCAGTGGTAGGTCGGCCAGTGCGGGTGCTGTTCAGCAACTCGGCGGCAGTCGCCTACATCAATCATCAGGGCGGCACGGGAAGTGCAGCCATGGAGGAAGAGGCGGACATTCTATTCGCTTGGGTAGAAAGTCGGTTGAGAGCGATTTCGGCGGCGCACATCGCGGGAAAGGACAATGTAATGGCCGATTTCCTCAGCAGAGTCCGAGTAGATGTAGGGGAGTGGGAGCTGCATCCAGACATCTTTGCACAGATAGTTCGTTGTTGGGGGACGCCGGTAATGGATTTAATGGCGACCTTCCAGTCAGCGAAAGCCAATCGTTTCTTCAGCAGGAGGCGAGAAAGAATGTCAGAGGGCATAGACGCACTGTTGCATCAGTGGCCATCGACAGACCTTCTGTATGTCTTTAATCCGTGGGCATTGATTGGCCGGGTGATTCAGCGGATCAAGGCTCATCCGGGCAAGGTGCTCTTGGTGGCACCGGACTGGCTGAGGCGGCCGTGGTATGCGGACCTCATGCGTCTCCTCGACGGCGAGCCCTTGCAGTTGCCGGTGTTGGCGGATCTATTAGTTAAAGGGCCTCTATTCATGCCTCAAGTGGATCAGATCTCACTTATGGTATGGCCATTGAAAGGGCCAGGCTAAAGAAAAAGGCTATGCGCTGCCGGTCATTGCTACTTTGCTGAGAGCAAGGAAACAGTCCACGTCTTTGGCATATGTTCGTGTCTGGCGTATATTTGAGGATTGGTGCTCGAGGTGGCAAATCCGTGCATCTACGGTCTCCACTGCCTTGATATTAAGCTTTCTGCAGGACGGGTTTGATAAAGGTCTTGCAGCCAGTTCCTTGCGCGTTCAGCTAGCAGCTCTTTCATGATCTCCAGGAACAAGCAGGAATGAGTCTTCACATATGGGTACGTCGGTACTGACGGAGCCTGCGCGGGAATGCTTCCCAGCGTCCAATCAGAAAGCTTTTGGAAGCATCCCAACACGCCTGCGTGCTGCCTTCACGCCTTCACGCCTTCCCAACTGCCTCTCCTCAGTTTTGGTTTTTCCGCGGAGCCGGCAGGACGTCCTCCTGTCATCGCAGAAAATTCTTCTTTTTTTTTTTGGTTTTTCTTGTGGTAGCGGCTGCCTTCCCCGACGCCACCGGTACCGTCGGTGTTTCTTTTTTCTTTTCTTGTAAAATTTTTCTTTTTAAGGAATATTTTTTCTTCCTTGGTGTCTCACGGTTTCTCAGGCCTTCTAGGCCTCTCCATTTCCTTCATGGAACCGCCAGCCACTTTCCCCAAGAAATGCACAAACTGTAGCAGTACAACTTTATTTTTAGACACTCACAATTGGTGTCTAACCTGCTTGGGTCCTGACCATTTTCCTCCGGAGCCCTCGGGCAATAGTATTGTGAGAGGAAGTTTTCAACTGTAACTTCAGGGCACCGACCATCTCTTCTTCTCCACAGGATCAGGTAACCCAAAAACAGTCTGTTAAGACTAGCCAGTCCTCGAGCGGCAGTTCTCATGCACAGCATAGAGATGCCTCCGGCCTTGTCCTCGAGAATCCACTGGCTCCAAAACCCCAGTGGGAGTCTTCGGCCTCCAAAGCCTTTGTGGGGTTTCAGGTTGTTCCTGAGGTTCACCCCTCACAGAACATACCTGAGCCATGTCCGGTGGTGGCATCCGCTTCAAGCGGTACCGATACCCTGGCATCGGCACTGGTGTTGGATGAGATATTCCTCAACAAGGATCGTCGTCTGGCGTCCTCGGTACCTGCGGGCCCGATGGATACGCTCCAGACCGACCTTCCAATATCGGTACCATCACCGATACTAGTACAGACGTCGGTACCCTCCAGACGTGCATCGATAGACTCGCTTCCTTCGATGCCGAGTCTGGAATCGATCTCCAGTCTGGAGGACTGGGTACCGACTCGCCTTGGTACCGACTCCCGTCGGTACCGAAGGCTCGGTTCCGATGCTTCGGATCCGCAACTCTCCGTCCCTCCGATACCGTTAGAGTTGCCACCGGCTGGCCTTCATCCACCGGTATCAGATACGGTACCGAAGTCGGTACCGATGTCCACATTACCATTGTTGTCGGTACCTTCCATGCTTCTCTCGTCAGGCTCACTTCCCTCGATTCCGAGTTTGGAATCGATCCCTAGCATGGACGATCTGTTACCGACTGTCGCTGGTCCTGACCTGCAGTACCAGCGACCACCATCTAAGGATCCCATACTGCACCATTCAGGATCTTCTATTCCTATATACTTAGATAGATCCCTCAGTGCCAACGCTAGTTCTTCATCAGATCTAGCCTATCCAAGGGAAATTCCCTCTGGGGATCCTTTTTTCCAGACTTTCCTCCTGGATATGGCAAAATCACTTGCCATTCCTATTCCTGGACAAGATCATACACATGGGAATACAGAATACCTCTCTGTTCCTAGCAAAGCAAAGGAGAACATAATGCTTCCTTTGCATCATTCTTTGCAGGATCTCCTTCTACGAATGTGGGAAGCTCCTTTAAAGGTACCCCCACCTTCCAGGGCAACTGATCTTCTATATCAGTTGCCCCACTCTCCAGGGTTTCAAAAGACTCAACTTCCTCATCATTCCATTGTGGTGGAATCAGCAATGAGGCGAGTGAAGAGTAATAAAAAGCACTCTTCTTGTCCGCCAGATCGTGAGTCTAAGACACTAGATGCCTTTGGACGTCAAACCTTCCAGACATCCATGCTTTCAGCAAGAATTCTCTCATATATTTTTTATATGGGTCTATTTCTTGAGGAGGTCACAAAGCAATTACATCTTTTGACGCCTTTCCTTCAAGAGCTCAGGTGTACAGACTATTCCTCACTGGTCAGTCATACTCAAAATATCTCTAGGTTTCTTACTCGTGCTACCCTAGACTCTTTTGAGTCTGTTAGCAGGACTTCTGCTATAGCAATAGGGGCACAACGTAGAGCCCGGCTTCAAGCTTCAGACTTGGACAAATGGGCACAAGAAAGACTGGGAAATACTCCTTGCACTGGAGAAAATCTCTTCAACAAGGAGTCTTTACTCCAGGTTACTCAGTTATCCACTGACTTTCCTTTTTCCAGAGGCTGTTCTACGCCGCCTTCTTTCCCAGTAGGTAGGAAATGTCCTACCAAACTTTCTTCCCATAGGGGGAGAAGGTTTTACCCATCATCTGCCCATCATGCAGATGTTCCCAAACAGGGGAAACATCGCCCTGGTCTGAAGAATCCACAACCTCAACAGGGTCAACAAACCCAGCAGTCGCAGGGTTTCCAATAGATCATTGTCCCTTTTGGTTGGGGGTTAGGGTGGCTGTCTGCTTCTTTTCATTTGAAGTATCTGCACTAATTTTTATCCTAACCTACCTGGATATCTCTTCATGAGACATCTTTTCTCTAACTCTAAGAATCTTTATGATGATCATGTCCATAATTAACAGATTTTCCTCTTCCTCTTCGAGGAAAGAGAGGTAGCAACTATCCATAGATAGTTGTTTCCCTGTTCTGGCATGTATCATCTCATCTGTCCGAGACCTCCTCCATAGTCGGTCTCTTGCAACCCTGTCTTACCTCCCTCTTACTACAACATTTGCTTTGTAAGAGTGGCTCTTAAACGGGTAAGCCCCTATGGTCCTCTACCTCTTTTACCGGGGGATTCTCCCTTCTGGAATTCCCCCCCCCCCTTATTACCTTAGGGCAGCTCATCAGACAATAAGAAGTCTTACCATGTCTGTTCTTTCTTTTTCCCAATCCAAAAAAGAAAGAAGGAAAAGAAATTTCCCATGCTGCCCTGCTGGATGCCTCAGATACAGAAATTCCTAGTGGTTAAGCCACTGGTTTTGTTCACTACACAACCAGGGATGCCCCTCCACTAGCAGTCTTCCTCGCCTCAGTGCTAAATCCCAAACAGGTTATCAGCCTCGTTTGGGAAACCCTATCATCACAGTCTGGTTGGTTAACTTCTATTCTTCGTCCCCTTGGCAGAATAGCTGGTTACCTGCTGGCTTTTCACAGCCAGTTTTTTCTTCTAACCAACCTGCAGCATGCTCTCTGCAACTCTACAGAGTAGCTTTGCACTATGGGCCCTTGCTAGAGAGCATTAGTATCTGGCCTAGCAGATAACTCCAGATGGTTAGGAGGGTTTCCCCCAGTCATGTTCCATGACTGGTTGGTATTCCCTACCCTTACCATCTCATCTTAAATCTCTTTTGAGACATAAGCCTCAGGCCTTCATTACGTGAAAACCTAAATAATGGCCAATTCCCTGGCTTGGCCCATTTCTCCTTTCGTCTTCTTGTCAGAGATAATTTTCTTCAGTGGCAGCTAGAAGTCGCCTAATACCCATCTTGCCCTCATAGGCGGGTCACAATGGTATCTTCCTCCAGTGGCGTCCTCTATCCATTCTCCATACTGCTAATTTCCTTGACAAAGTATTACCCATACTCAACACAAACCTCCCAGACATCGAATCCGCTGTAAACCACTGGAATCAAACAGTCCAGAAAGCAGCTACCCCCACACATACCATGCATAAACAAGTAAAAAAGACAGAAAAATGGTTCACGAGAGAACTAGCAAATATAAAAAAACAATTGAGGAAACAAGAAAAGAAATGGAGGAAAACTAAATCTGACGAAAACAAATCCCAATATATGACCACCCTCAACAATTACAAAAATGCAATTAACAAGTCAAAAAAAGATTACCACTCCAAAGTAATAAACATGGCTATCAACCGCCCCAGAGAACTATTCGCAATCGTAAAAACTTTGACAAAAGCTAAAAACCAAGAGCCAAAACAGTCGGCTATAAGCATACAGACCTTAGCAACCCACTTTGCAGAAAAACTAAAGTGCAAATCCAACACCATACCAATGACACTACCTACAAACACTGAATCTAATAACACATGGACCTCCTTCCACACGATAGATCAAAAACACCTTCTTAGGATCATAACACTTATCAACACCACAACTTCTCCACTTGACCCATGTCCTGTGTCATGGATCAAATGCACAAAGGAAGAACTCGCTGAAAACATCCAACAAATGGTGAACCAATCCCTTGTCCAGGGCATCATGCCCAACGCCCTAAAACTCACAACGCTTCGACCAATAATAAAAAACAATAAACTTGACCCAAAAGACCCAAACTCTTACCGACCGATAGCCAGCATTCCATTTATAGCTAAAATAATAGAAAAAAACGTCCAATTACAATTACAAGACCATATCGATGAACACAAACCCTTAGACTCTCACCAGTTTGGCTTCCGCCCCTATCACGGTGTAGAAACCCTTCTAACTACACTGATAGACTTCCTCATCAAAGGCACAGATGATAGCAGTCAAGGCTTCCTACTCCTCTTCATAGACATCTCTGCCGCCTTTGACAACATCAACCACCTTACTTTGATCAATAGACTAGAAAATCTAGGAATAGGTGGGACAGTACTCAATTGGTTTAAGTCTTACATCACAAACAGACTAATACGTGTTCAAATAGACCAGGAAGTGTCAGAAACCTTCCCCCAAGGACAAGGAATACCCCAGGGATCCGCCCTTTCTGCCCTCCTTTTCAACCTGTACCTCCAACCCATTACAAAAATATTCAGAAAACACAAAATTAGTCACTTTATCTATGCTGATGACATCATGCTTGCTCTCCCCATATCCACCAAAAATCCTACCTACGATGCCCTATCAAAATGCATGGTGGAGACCACCTCCTGGATGGAATCTAACTACCTTAGCATCAACCTCAAAAAAACTGAGGCAATGTTCGTAACAAGATCACCCGTGACTGAGGACACCTATCCAACATCAATCTCAATCATAAATACAACTATACCCGTCAAAAAAGAGGTAAAATACCTAGGGGTAATAATAGACCATACACTCACCATGCTATCACATATAAAACAGACGGTAAAAACCATATTCTACAAACTCAAAACCATACAACACCTAAGACCCCTTCTTGACACCCATGACTTTAGATCAGTTGTTAACACACTCATCACCCCACACTTCGACTATTGTAATAGTCTCTTAATTGGCCTACCACAAAAAAGTACATACCTACTTCAAAGAGCCCAGAACATCTGTGCCAAAATAGTCACAAAAGCCCGCCTAGTAGACCATGTAACCCCAATAATGCTGGAACTGCATTGGCTCCCTATAAACAGCAGAATCAGATATAAAATCCTCCTAATCACATTCAAGCTCCTGAACAACATCGCCCCATCATATCTATCCATGCTATTACATGCCCCATCAGAATCAAGAACTCGCAGACTAAACGCAACACACTCACTTGAAATACCAAATTCATTCAAAAAAACTAAAAAATCCACCAGCACCAGAGCCTTCTCATTCACTGCCCCCATGCTCTGGAATAATCTCCCAATAAACCTTCGGATCATAAAAGACCTCACCCAATTTAGAAAGGAACTCAAGACATACCTTTTCTCCGAACACTATGAAATCCCATACCCCCAAGTCCAACCACACACCATCCCCAAACACTCAAACACAAAGCCCTAAAACCACACTCAACTACCCACACACATACACCCACCACATACTCCCACCACATACACCCCAAAATACTCCCAAGAGATGAAAAAAGGAAATAAATTCCTCCACACACACACACATATGAAAGGTAGAAAACTCTGACTACCTATAAAAAGGTAGAAAAACTCTGATCAACACTACGATACAGAAACTTATTAATGTATATAAAATGTAAATAGTTTTGACAATTAATGCACAGTTATTTGTATAAAGTTACAATGTTATAAATCTCTGTTAATAACTATTATCTGTATAAAGTTAAAAAAATCTCTGTTCCATGTAATGTATACATTAGTATACAAATTTGTTTACTTGTTCCATGTAAACCGCCCCTGATCTCTGGAAGGGGCGGTATAGAAGAAATAGATAAATAAAAAAAAGAAAATACTGCAATTCTGGAGAGATCTGGACTGCCTGCCTACAGGCTGAAGTTATCCTCTGCAATTTTCACGTAGACCATCCTGATTATTCAAGAGCTCAGATTCTGAAAAGAATCCAGACTTCTTCTTGTCAGGGAGACCTTTCCTCTGACTCTGCCAGTCATAACCAGGAAAAGAGGATTCTCTATGTATCTATTCAAGCAGGTATCAACCTTCTTGCTCTCAGATGAATCTTCCTCTCTCCCTATATCCCTAGCAGGGATCGGGTTCTATAGACATCTCTCCATCCACATACCTGGAGACATGTGTCTATATGCCTACATATTCATATATATATATATATATATATTTATATTTATATTTATCCATACATATCTCTTTATAGATATATGCATATATACCCTATATGGGTATATATTTAAATATGTATATACATATACATATATATTTATAGATCTAGTGTGATATATTTTTAGATAGATCTGTATCCATATACTTATCTATCTGTCTGTTAGGTTCAGATATCCTTACATTCCTATCTGATCCTGACAGATGGGCACTACCCCTATCAATGTTGTGCCAGCATGCTTAGGGGGCTACATTTATAACCACTTCCTGTGGTAATTAACAAACTTTTTCCTTACCATAACCTTTTAAGGTTAGGTACTCCTGAGGCTCTCCATGTACCTTTTTCTTTCCTAATTGACCCAATTTAGGAAAGACATTGCGGCACTTCAGTTACGCTAAAGCTTAGCGCTCCTGAGTCTGTCCTTACTTTCTTATCATATACAAGGGTCTCCATACCCTTTCTCCCCTACATGGACTGATTCCAACCCCAGTCCAGTTGGGTCAGACTCATTTTTTCTTTGGTCCTAGGTTTGTGCTACTTTTGGACCAAAACAGCTAAGCTTTCTTTAATAGTACCTTCTGCGTCTCCGCTGAAGCTCTACCTCTTAAACTATCCCAGTTTTTCCCCTGGGGCTATTTCTCACCCTGAAGGGTTCTGACCTCCACTTGTTTTTTCTACTTTTTTTACCTCTACTTCTCAGTGAGGTACCCCTTGAGCACATTCACTGGCTCTTCTAACAGATCCATATGTAGCTCAGTAGACTTGTGCCATGCCAACAAGGGAGGCCCAGATTACAATATTTTACTACTAAATGCCCTCTATACAGGGTCTTCCCCTTAGAAGCCCTGTTTTAGCCAGCTGTTCCACAGCTCCTTTTCTGTATTCAACTCCTACCCTCCATTCCCAGGATGCCTGAGGTACTGAGGAATAGCATGGCTCGTTCTAGACTTGCAACATGCTAGGACTCCCTCTGGGCATCTGAGCTTGGGAGTCCCCATATGTGAAGACTCATTCCTGCTTGTTCCTGGAGATAGCACAGTTACTTACCTGTAACAGGTGATCTCTGGGAACAGCAGGAATAAGTCTTCACAACCCACCCACCTCCCCTAGGAGTTGTTTTTTCTCTATCTCTATCTTTCCCTTCCTTGCTCTCTCTCTCTTTGTCTCAGCTTTCAAACTTAACTGAGGAGAGGCAGTTGGGAAGGTGGGAAGGCAGCACGCAGGTGTGTTGGGATGCTTCCAAAAGCTTTCTGATTGAACGCTGGGAAGCGTTCCCGCGCTGGCTCCGTCGGTACCGACGTACCCATATGTGAAGACTTATTCCTGCTGTTCCCAGAGATCACCTGTTACAGGTAAGTAACTGTGCTTTATCGTGGCAAGGTACAGGGTGTTGCGCTCGGTGCCCATGCCGATGTGTTGCGTTTTCTCAAAGCAATTTCCAGACTGAGACCCTCGCGCAGAGTGGTGATTCCAATGTGGGATCTCAATTTGGTGTTAGGAGCGTTAGTCAAACCGCCCTTTGAGCTGTTGCATCGGGCTTCGGTAAAGGACTTGACATTAAAGACCATATTTCTGGTTGCGATCTGTTCGGCTAGGCGCATCTCGGAGTTGCAAGCGTTAACTTGTCGGGAACTGTTCTTGTCCTTTTCTAGGGAAAAGGTAGTACTGCGACCAGTTCCATCCTTTTTGCCTAAGGTGGTATCGCCTTTTCACATGACTCAGACAGTGTCTTTACCAGTACTAGGTTCGCTAAATGTAGGCGATGTAGACCGCAGTTTACGCCATTTGGATGTGAAGAGGGTGTTGCGGCAATATTTGAAGGTTTCTGAGGTATTTCGCAAGTCGGACCAGCTGTTTGTATTGTTCGGAGGGGTTCGCAAAGGGGAGGCGGCAGCGAAGGCTTCCATTGCCAGATGGATTCGGGAGGCGATTGCTTCCGCCTATCTTCTTCAAGGTCGGTCAGTACCGACGGGCTTACGGGCTCATTCTACCAGTGCGCAAGCTTCGTCCTGGGCCGAGCACAGCTTGGTTCTGCCAGGAGAAATTTGTAGGGCGGCCAGTTGGTCGTCTCTGCATACTTTCAGTAGGCACTACCGTCTCGATGTGGCAGCGGCAAACAATGCCTGCTTTGGGTCGTTGGTGTTGCATGCCGGCTGGAAGGGTCCGTCCCAATGATTACTGCTCTGTTACATCCCAGAGGTAGAGGACTGAACTGGAGGAACGATAAGGAAATGATAATTACACTTACCTGGTAATTGTAGTTCCTTGAGTGACGACAGTTCAGTCCTCAATCCCACCCGGAGACCTTTCATGGATGGTAGATGCTCGGTGCCGAGACGGGCAGGACTACAGATAGGTCTGTCTTTGAAAGTGTTTATTTTCACTCTTTCTAATTGCTACTTATGTGTGTAGCAGGGAAGGATGTAAGAAAGGTTTGCCTAATAGGTCGAAGTTATAGCTCAGTTTATGTTGCGGTTGGTATCATAGCTACTTATTTGTTGCTCCTTTGAAGTCTGCCTTGTTAATAGTTCACACTGGGGCTGATGGAAGAGACCAGCAGGCTATATCCAGTGATGTCATGATTCTGACATGCCCAGTCTCCAATCTGCAGGAGGAGGTTAACAACCCAGAGGTAGAGGACTGAACTGTCATCACTCAAGGAACTACAAATCTCCAGGAACAAGCAGGAATGAGTCTTCACATATGGGTATCGTCGGTACCGACGGAGCCTGCGCGGGAACGCTCCCCAGCGTCCAAAAGGAAAGCTTTTGGGAGCATCCCACTGCGCCTGCGCGCTGCCTTCCCGCCTTTCCCAACTGCCTCTCTCCAGTTCTTCTTTTCCGCGGAGCCAGCAGGTCGTGTTTCCTGTCACCGCTGAAGAATTTCTTATATCTTATTTTCTTATTTTCTTTAGTCACGCGTCTGCAGTCTCGAGGACCGGTACCACCGGTCTTTTTACTTTCTTAGCAAAAAAAAAAAACTTTCTTTCTGCTTCAGTGCATTATCTTCTGTGGCCTTAGGCCTACGGTCTTTTTCCTCATGGAAAAGCCCACCTCCGGGTTTAAAAAGTGCACAAAGTGCAGTGGCACTATTTTTGTCACAGACACCCATGACTGGTGTCTCAAGTGTTTAGGTCCTGATCATTCCATCGCGGATTGTGAGTCCTGCTCCATGATGTCTAAAAGAGGGTTACAGAATCGGGCAGCCAAGCTCAGTACCCTGTTTCCCTCTGATGCAGCTTCTGTGGCATCGACGTCTTCCAGGGCGGCTTCTTCATCCCATGGATCTCAGGTAACAAAACTTAAGTCCGGTCGGTCCTCAAAGGGTACATCTCCCTCTAAGTATCGAGATGTACCCGAACTCACTATTGAGGAATCCACACCGGTAAAATTACCCCGGCAGGAGGCTCCGGCTTCCAAAGCATTATCTATGGGATCACAGGTCGACATCAATGGCACGGCCTCGACCGATCACCTGTTACAATGTTCTGGGGTACCGGCGGTTCCCGGTACCGACATCCAGACATTGGTGGCGTCGATGGATCAGAATATTATGACCATGCAGCGTGCCATTACGGCCTTCATACAAGCTGCGACGCCCTCGGTACAACAACAAACTCCGTTGTCAATACCGATTCCGCTTCCGGATCCAGCTCTGGTTCCGATACCAGTACCGCTTGCATCGACATCAGCATCGACAGCAGCGATACGGTATCCAGTGATGCCTGTTAGTATCGATTCGGTACCAATGACTCCCGATGTCGATACCCCTCGGTACTCGTATCGGGCTCTGCAAGAGCATCCAGACAGTCGATACTTCAATTCCTCTGAAGAATCTGATTCATCAGAGGTTTCCATCGAAGCATCGGAGATCCGTCCTCAAGAACCCTCTTCTCCAAAAAGGAGAATGTCTCCTCCTGAGGACTTGTCTTTCCAGGACTTCATCAGGGAGGTAGCCAGAGGCCTGTCCATTGCAGTAGCCTCTGAAACTGAGCCCAGAGCCAAAAAATTGGATATTCTTCAATATCCTAAAGCTCCTAAAGAGGCAGCCATTTTACCAATACATGAGATTCTTTATGACCACATGTTGGGTATATGGGAAACTCCTCTTATAACCTCTCCCTTTTCTCGCAGGTTGGACACCATGTATCGTGTTCCTCCTTGTCCTGGATTTCATAAGACTCAGCTTCCTCACCACTCTATTGTGGTAGAGTCTGCTATGAAAAAAATCAAGAGTACAAAAAGACACTCCTCTGCTCCTCCAGGAAGAGAATGCAGAACCTTAGATGCTTTTGGCAGAAAAATCTTCCAGGCCAGTATGCTTGTAGCCAGAATCAACTCCTATATTCTCTATATGGGGATGTTTCTAAAAGAGGTTACAGATCATCTACACACCTTATCTCCTTTTATGTCAGAAGATAAGAGAGAAGAATACCTCCAGTCTGGCAGCACCCCTGTTGCCATGGAGGAGAGAGGTCACGTGACAGGAGAGCATCACCCTGGTGTGGCAGGAAGTGATCCTGTAACTAGGACCTGTCCTCCAGGTGATGTAAAACCCTCTCGCACCGAGGAAGTTTCTCCAGGGCCATGTGCCCATGAGGGAAGGGTTAGGACAGCTGTTATAGTTGGTGATTCGATCATTAGGCATGTAGATAGCTGGGTGGCTGGTGGACGTGAGGATCGCCTGGTAACATGCCTGCCTGGTGCGAAGGTAGCGGACCTCACGCGCCACCTAGATAAGGTCTTAGATAGTGCTGGGGAGGAGTCTGCTGTCTTGGTACATGTCGGTACCAATGACATAGGAAAATGTGGTAGGGAGGTTCTGGAGGCAAAATTTAGGCTTTTAGATAGGAAGTTGAAATCCAGAACTTCCAAGGTAGCATTCTCCGAAATGCTTCCTGTTCCACGCGCAGGACCCAAAAGGCAGGCAGAGCTCCGGAGTCTCAATGCGTGGATGAGACAATGGTGCAGAGATGAGGGTTTTGGATTTGTTAGGAACTGGGGAACATTCTGGGGAAAGGAGGGGCTCTTCCGAAGGGATGGGCTTCACCTTAACCGGGATGGAACCAGGCTGCTGGCATTAACCTTTAAAAAGGAGATAGAGCAGCTTTTAAACTAGATATTAGGGGAAAGCCGACAGTCGCCCAAGAGCGGATGGTTCGGAAGAATGTATCCTTGAAGGATACTACCAAAAGCAGAGAGGTTCCACAAAAGAGTAAAGTAGCCCAAATGCCTTCAAGTATGGAGCAGACAGAGCTTAAAGATCCCAATTTACCCATGTCTAACAATAGCCAAATTAACATGAATAAAATACATTCTCTAAAATGCTTGTATGCAAATGCTAGAAGTCTAAAGAATAAGATGGGAGAGTTAGAATATATAGCACTAAATGAAAGGTTAGATATGATTGGAATATCAGAGACATGGTGGAAGGAGGACAACCAGTGGGACACTGTGATACCTGGGTACAAACTATATCGTAATGATAGAGCTGATCAAATTGGTGGAGGGGTTGCGCTCTATGTTAGAGAGGGCATTGACTCAGAAAGGATTAAAGTTTTGCAGGAAACAAAATCTGCTGTAGAATCTATATGGATTGAAATTCCATATAAAAGGGGGAAGGCGATGGCAATGGGGGTGTACTATCGAGCACCTGGCCAGAATGACCAAATGGATGATGAAATGCTCAAAGAAATTAAGGAAGCTAACAAAAGTTACAGCGCAGTAATAATAATGGGTGATTTCATTTACCCCGGTATCGACTGGGTCAGTGTCACGTCAGGACATGCTAGGGAGATAAAGTTCCTAGATGAAATAAATGACTGCTTCTTGGAGCAGCTGGTTCATGAACCGACCAGAGGGGAAGCAATATTAGACCTAGTCCTTAGTGGAACACCAGATCTAGTGCAAGAGATAAGGGTGTTGGGGCCACTTGGCAATAGTGATCATAGCATGATCGCCTTTGATTTAATTAGTGGAGGAGGGATAGTAAGGAAATCCACAGTACTACCTTTTAACTTTCGAAAGGGAGACTATGATAAAATGAGGAAAACAGTTAAGAAAAAACTAAAAGGAGCAGTTGTGAAGGTTAAAGACGTACATCAAGCTTGGGTGTTGTTGAAAAATACTATCTTGGAAGCCCAGACCAGCTGTATTCCACGCTTTAAGAAAAGTGGAAGGAAGTCCAAAAAACTGCCAGCATGGTTTAAAGGTGAGGTCAGAGAGGCTGTTGTTGCCAAAAAAGCATCTTTCAGGAAATGGAAAAAAGAGCCAAACGACGAAACCTGGAAACAGCACAAGCACTGGCAAGTCAAATGCAAGGCATTGATAAGGCAGGCAAAGAGAGAATTTGAGAAGAAGCGTGCTGCGGAAGCAAAAATGCGAAATAAAGACCTTTTCAAGTACATTCGTAGCAAAAAACCTGTGAGAGAGTCAGTTGGTCCATTAGATGATAAAGGGGTTAAAGGAGCACTAACAGGCGACAAGGCGATAGCGGAGAGACTGAATGAATTCTTTGCATCGGTCTTTACTGAGGAAGATGTAGGGATGTTACCCATGACTGAAGTGGTATTTAAAGGTGCGGAAAAATTGAAGGAAATATCGATACATCAGGAAGATGTCTTACAACTATTAGATAAACTGAAGAGTAGCAAATCACCTGGGCCGGATGGTATACATCCAAGGGTGTTGAAAGAACTGAAATATGAGATTGCAGAACTGCTATCAGTAATCTGTGAACTATCATTAAAATCATCTCTAATACCTGAAGATTGGAGGATCGCCAATGTAACACCAATTTTTAAAAAGGGTTCAAGGGGTGATCCGGGAAACTACAGACCGGTGAGCCTGACGTCAGTACCGGGTAAAATGGTAGAAACCATCATAAAGAATAAAATGACTCAGCATGTAGATAGTCATGGCCTAATGAGAGTCAGCCAACATGGCTTTAGACAAGGAAGATCTTGTCTTACTAATCTGTTATGTTTTTTTGAAGGAGTGAATAAACAGGTGGACAAACCTGAGTCGGTTGATATTGTGTATCTGGACTTTCAGAAAGCCTTTGACAAGGTCCCTCATCAGAGACTTTTGGCAAAACTAAAGAGTCATGGGATAGGAGGCAGTGTACTATTGTGGATCAGGAACTGGTTAAAAGATAGAAAGCAGAGGGTAGGGCTAAATGGCCAATTTTCCCAATGGAGAAAGGTGAATAGTGGTGTACCCCAGGGATCTGTGCTGGGTCCGCTGCTTTTTGACATATTCATAAATGACCTGGAAAGTGGAATAACGAGTGAGGTTATCAAATTTGCAGATGACACAAAACTATTTAAAGTTGTTAAAACCCAAGAGGATCTTGATAAATTGGAAGACTGGGCATCAAAATGGCAGATGAAATTTAATGTGGACAAGTGCAAGGTTATGCACCTAGGGAAGAACAACCCAAACTATGGTTACACGATGCAAGGTTCCACATTAGGAACCACCACCCAGGAAAAAGATTTAGGCGTCATTGTGGATACCATGTTAAAACCCTCGGCCCAGTGTGCAGCGGCGGCCAAGAGAGCAAATAGAATGCTAGGTATGATAAGGAAAGGAATGGAAAATAAAACAAAAGATATTATAATGCCTCTATATCTGGTCGCCATATCTTAAAAAGGATATAGCGATTTTAGAAAAGGTACAGAGAAGAGCCACCAAAATGGTAAAGGGGATGGAAGGATACTCCTATGAAGAAAGGCTAAAAAGGTTAGGGCTCTTTAACCTGGAAAAGAGACGGCTGAGGGGAGATATGATAGAAGTCTATAAATTAATGAACGGAGTGGAACGGGTAAACGTAGATCGATTGTTTACCTTATCAGAATATAGAAAGACTAGGGGACATGCAATGAAGCTACAGGGTAAACTATTTATGTCTAAGAAAAGAAAATATTTTTTCACTCAATGTGTAATCAAACTCTGGAATTTGTTACCGGAGGAAGTAGTGGAGGCTGTTAGTGTAGCTGGGTTTAAGGAAGGTTTGGACAAGTTCCTGGAGGAAAGGTCCATAAACCATTATTAAGAAGTGACCGAAGATATCAGTGCTTGACCCAGTACAAGCATTGTGGAACTTGTGTCTCTTGGGGAAACTGCTAGGTACATGTGACCTAGATTGGCCACTGTTGGAAACAGAATACTGGGCTTGATGGACCTTGGTCTGACCCAGTATGGCATATCTTATGTTTTTATATCTTACCTGACTTAAACATGCAGAGGGTGTATCCAAGTTTTCCAACCGTGCTGCTTTTGACTCCTTTGAGGGTGCCAGTAGATTTTCGGCTATTGCCATAGGTGCACGCAGAGTAGCTTGGTTACCAGCCTCTGATTTGGAATCTTGGGTACAGGATGGTCTGGGCAACCTTCCCTGTACAGGGGAAAACCTGTTTGGCAAAGATTGGCAAGCAAAAGCCACACAGATGGATGCTGAAAATTCTGCTTTAGATAGACTCTCCAAGTCTACTACTACTCCTTTCAAGATGAGGTTATTCAAGAAAGGATCTTTCCCAAAAAAAGGGAAATTTTCTTCTGGTTATGCTCAGGCCTCTTCTCACGGTTGTTTTGCTGCAAAGAGACAGCAACAACCAAAACAGGCCAAGCCTCAGGCTACCAGGACTGCTGCGGCCCAACAGCCTCAGCCTCCTCAGGGGCTTTGACTTTCCACTAGAGAACTTAGCATTTCTGGCTCTAGATCATCCAGAGCCTCTCACCATCCCAGGAAGGTTAGTTCACTTTGCTCCCAGATGGGAACAAATCACAGCAGAGAAATGGACCCTCTCCATCATAAGGGAGGGATACAAACTACATTTCTTAAACCTTCCTCCTCACACCATGGTGAAACAGTTCAACTCTCCAACATCGCTTCTCGACCTTCTAGGTCAAGAGATTGCCACCCTTCTTGCCCAAGGGGCTATAGAAGAAGTACCCCTTCTTCAACAGGGCTCAGGGTTCTACTCCCCCTATTTTCTCATCCCAAAGAAAACAGGGGGCTACAGAGGCATCCTAGATCTCAGAGAGTTGAACAAGTTTCTATGCAAGGAGAAATTCAAGATGATTTCTCTTGGTACTCTCTTTCCATACCTCCAGAGTCAGGAATGGCTTTGTTCTCTAGACCTCAAGGATGCGTACACCCATGTCCTCATCCATCCAACACACAGAAGGTTCCTTCAGTTCCTTTACCAAGGAAAGCACTACCAATACAGAGTGCTTCCTTTCGGTCTGGCCTCTGCTCCAAGAGTGTTCACAAAATGCATGGCAGTGGTAGCTGCATTTTTACGCACTCTAGGGATATTCGTATTCCCATATCTGGACGACTGGCTCATCCGAGCTCCATCCCAGGCAGAGGCTCAGACTTCCCTTGCCTGCACAAAGCATGTTCTTCAGTATCTGGGATTGGTAATCAATATTCCCAAATCCCATCTCACCCCTACTCAGTCTCTAGAGTTCATAGGGGCCTTACTGGATACCACAACTGCAAGAGCCTATCTTGCTCAGGCCCGTTGCCTACGCTTGGTGCAGTTAGCCTCCCAGATTCAGTCAAAATCCCATTTAACTGCTCGAGAGATGTTGCAACTCTTAGGCCATATGGCATCCACAGTGCATGTGGTTCCTTACGCTCGCCTTCACATGAGGGCAGCTCAGTGGACTCTATCCACCCAATGGATCCAGGCATCAGGTTGCCTATCAGACAAAATAGCAACCTCCAGTCGCCTCTTTTGGTCCCTCCACTCGTGGAAGTCCACTCAAAATCTGTTGTTGGGGTCCCCCTTTCAACAGGTGCTACCCCAACCACAGATGCCTCTCCAAGGAGTTGGGGAGCTCATCTGCAAGATCTCTCCACTCAAGGCATCTGGTCTCCACAGGAGACATCTCTCCATATCAACCTCTTAGAGCTCAGAGCAATCTTCTTAGCTCTCAGAGTCTTCCACACCCTGCTCAGCTACAAGACAGTCCTCATCCATACGGACAATCAGGTAGCCATGTTCTATGTGAACAAGCAGGGGGGGACGGGCTCTCTGTCGCTCTGCAACGAAGCTCTGAGATTGTGGGCCTTCGTCAGAGAGCATCAGATCCATCTCATGGCAGTGTATCTTCCAGGGGTTCAAAACTCTTGGGCAGACAGACTCAGTCGAGCTCTGCTTCCACACGAATGGTCCCTCCATGGGGACCAGATAGCCAGGATTTTCCGGATTTGGGGTACCCCAGACATAGACCTATTTGCAAGTCCGTGGAATGCCAAACGTCCCCGGTTTTGTTCCAGGATTCCGTGTCAGGGAGTTCAGGCCAAGGATGCCTTCCTCCTTCACTGGGGGCAAGACTTCCTCTATGCCTTTCCACCTATTCCCCTCATCCCCAAGACTCTGTTCAAGCTTCAGAGAGACAAGGGGTCTATGATCCTCATAGCACCACATTGACCACGCCAAGTGTGGTACCCTCTACTTCTGCATCTCTCTCAAGCTCCCTCCCTGGACCTGGGGTCTGCTCCAGATCTCCTCTCCCAAGAGGAGGAAACCCTGTGGCATCCAAATCCTCAGTCTCTCCATCTCAAGGCCTGGTTGCTGAAGGCCTAGACCTTCAAGATTTACACCTCTCTGAGCAAGTGAAGGATATCCTTAATGCTTCCAGAAAGCCTTCCACCAGATGCTCTTATGCTTTTAAATGGAAAAGGTTTTCCATTTGGTGTGCAGAAAATGGTCTTAACCCTTCTGCAATACATTTGAATTCGTTACTAGACTATTTGCTGCATTTATCCCATGCAGGCCTTAAAACAAATTCAATCAGGGTCCATTTGAGTGCTATTGCAGCATCCTTGAAGCCTCTTAAAGGACAACCTATTTCCTCTCATCCTCTTATAGCAAGATTCATGAGAGGCCTTCTTTTAACTAAACCTCCCATTAGACCACCTCCAGTGGCATGGGACTTAAATCTGGTTCTTGGCCAGCTTATGAAGCCACCCTTTGAACCCTTAGCCACTACCTCCTTGAAATTCCTTTCCTGGAAGGTTATTTTTCTCATTGCACTCACCTCAGCTCGCCGTATCGCTCTAGTGGCTAATCCTCCTTATACAAGGTTCCATCATGACAACGCAGTTCTCAGAACTAATCCACACTTTATGCCTAAAGTGGTCTCACCCTTTCATCTGAACCAGGAGGTTTACTTACCTGTCTTTTTTCCAGGACCTCATGCATCAAGTGCAGAGAGGAGTCTTCATACCCTGGATTGTAAAAGAGCACTTGCTTTCTATTTACAAAGGACACAGCAACATAGAAAGTCCTCTCAACCTTTTGTTGCTTTTGATCCTTTCCATTTAGGACTTCCAGTCTCTAAGAGAACTCTGTCCAATTGGATTGCTCAGTGTATTTCCTTCGCCTACCAGAGTAAGAATCTTTCTCTAGAAGGCCATGTCACGGCTCACAATGTGAGGGCCATGGCAACCTCTATGGCTCATCTAAACTCTGTGTCCATCGACCAAATCTGTCAAGCAGCCACCTGGGCCTCGGTTCATACCTTCACAGCCCATTCACTGCTTGGACAAGGATTCCCGCCAGGATGCCTTGTTTGGTCAGGCTGTTCTCAAACACCTGTTCCATACCTAATCAACTCCTGCCCTCCATCCCTGACTGGATGCCTGAGATTCATAGGTGGAGATGGAGCCCTTCCAGGTACTCACAATCAGGGTGATCTCCTAGGCATCTCTAGCTGGGGAGTCCCCATATGTGAAGACTCATTACTGCTTGTTCCTGGAGATAGCACAGTTACTTACCTGTAACAGGTGATCTCTGGGAACAGCAGGAATAAGTCTTCACAACCCTCCCACCTCCCCTAGGAGTTGTATCTCTCTATCTATCTTTCCTTTCCTCTCTCTCTCTTTGTCTCAGCTTTAAAACTCGAACTGGAGAGAGGCAGTTGGGAAAGGCGGGAAGGCAGCGCGCAGGCGCTGTGGGATGCTCCCAAAAGCTTTCCTTTTGGACGCTGGGGAGCGTTCCCACGCAGGCTCCGTCGGTACCGACGATACCCATATGTGAAGACTAATTCCTGCTGTTCCCAGAGATCACCTGTTACAGGTAAGTAACTGTGCTTTACCAGGTAAGTGTAATTATCATTTCTCCCACCTGGGCTCCATTGGATGAGGTCGCCCATACGTGAGGTCTTTTTCCTGCTGTCCATGGAGAACACTTGATACAGGTGAGTAGCTACCTTTCAGTGTGTGCAGAATTACTGCAGGAATATATATTTTAAAAAGGCACAGGTGCTGTTTTGATGGACACTGGCTGATGTGCACATATGACCACATTATAT
The DNA here is from genome assembly GCA_033557465.1 of Ichthyophis bannanicus. Lineage (NCBI taxonomy): Eukaryota > Metazoa > Chordata > Amphibia > Gymnophiona > Ichthyophiidae > Ichthyophis > Ichthyophis bannanicus. The sequence goes on from CM066035.1 coordinate 737,924,288, forward strand.
ATTAACAATAGTACTGACTGTTATGCTGATTTCATGGTGTGATCCTTTTCCTACACTATGGGTTTCTCAAAAGTGGTACCCTAGAGTCTGTGTTCAACTTTGCCGGGAAGCATACACAGGAATTTACTGCAGTTTGGTAAGTGATAAGGGAACTCTGTTACCCAACAATTTATTTACATTTTCCTAATTTGAGGGATTTATCTGTGATGGAATGATGGTATAAAAGGATAGCTGTGGATCTAGGTTTGATGTCCAATTGGCTTTGCATGAGAATAAGACATGATTCAGTCTGCTGGGGAAAGCAGATAAATACATTACTAGCCGCTGTGATTATAAGATTATATGATTAGTTTCTAGGTAGAGATGGTGATCTTGAGTAGTATTAATAAATCTGCTTCTTATAAGAAATAGTGGCTTCATTGTGCTGTTAGTTACAATTATGAGTTACTCATTTTAATCTATTTTTGATATATAGAGGCTTACTGATAACTGCATAGCAAATAACATTGGTTGGATTGATATTCCATGAGTCACCACCACAGGAACAGGCATGTTTACTAAACATAGTGTGATAGCTGCAAAAGGCCTGCATTTAAGTCTAAATTCTGCACATTATCTACAGGGGAAGTTCCCAGCTTTCCCTCTGCAGATACTGTGGGGTTTTGGATTTGCCACGGAGACCCCAATACTTGCATCGGTGGGAAGTATGGGAAGTCCCGCGGTGCCTACTGATGCAGGTAGTGTGGGTCGTCACGTTAAATCTAAGGAGAGGACAGATAGCGATCAGGTGCACAGAGCTTTCATTAGCTCTGTGCCCAATCCCAGGCCCCCAATCCGATAATATTGTTGGTTATGCGGATATACAGATCCACGGCACCGGCAATATTTTAAAAAAGAGCCTTACCCCCCTTAAGCACTGATTTCCCCCAGACAGCTCCTGATCCTCATTAGGAACTGTCTGGGGGAGGGTGAATCGGTGTACCCCCAGACATACTAAACTATCCTGGCTAGTTAGTTGAATGCCCAAAGGCCCTCCTCCATCCATTTCAAAAAAATCCCCAGCTAGCCAATTGAGGTCCCTCCCTCAAATTGAAATGAGAACTTCCAGCTTAGTCAGTCAACCTAATGGGGGCCCCTGGGCCCCTCACCTCCATACCCACCCTAGTCATTACCTTAAACGATTCTGTCGTCCAGGGGGCTGGGGGTGAGGGATCTGTGGGGAGTCCCCATTAGGCCAACTGACTAGCCGAGAGTTCTGATTTTCAATGAGGGGAAGGACCCCGACTGGCTAACTGGATTTTTTTGAAACAGGTGGAGGAGAGGGCATTTATGCATCCAACTGACTAGCTGGGATAGTTTAATTTGTCTAATGCACAGTCCAGTGTTCCAGGAGAGCCTTTTTAAATGGACCAGCACAGAGAAATCAGAAGGGTGGGTTAGGGATCCCATCCCCCCACCCTAGACACAGAGTCAAGGTCTCCCCTTAACATATCCATTCTCCACACAGATTCCTCCCCTCCAAACCACATCCGACCCCCCCCCCCTTCATCTCCCAGAAGACCTGCACCCTCCAGACCCCAAACCACAAACCGCACATCCATTGAAGGTCACCTAGATCTATCTTTAGTAATAGTTGGTGGTGTAGTGGAAAGTGGATAGGAGCAATCCCCTCTTCATTTTCGTCCCTCTAGTCCAGTCCCGGAACCATAGAGTTTAGAATCTCCTCCAGCAGCCTTGGAGACTGAATGACATCACAGCTCTTCTCTCTCGTGGGGGGGGGGGGGGCTGCCCCTTGGTGAGAAGGAGCAGCTTTACAGAGCAGAAGTAGCCTCCCTGCTCCCGAACCCGCAAGCAAGGGTGAGGAGCAGGTGGAAGGCTTAGCCCCAGCCATCTCTAAGGGACAGTGAGATTGGTGGTGGGAGCACCGTCGGAGCCGAAGCCACGAGCAGGCTGAGCTCCGGCGCGTGTCTGCCTCATTGCAGCACCTCAGGTTGAAGCAGGGAACTGTAAGTAGGTCTCGCCGACTTTAACGGCGTTTTTTCTTTCTTTTTGAATTTTCTTTTACTTGTTTCTTGGAGGGGAGTTGAGAGGAAAGTCCCTGCCTCAGCGGGGGATCTCATAAAGGAGTTCTTTGCCCTCCGGACACTTTTTTGCTGCGCGGGAAAAGTCCCGGCGTCCATTTTGAAAACCACAGTTTTTTTATAGTGGCTTTTTGGAAGCGTTTTAAGCCTCGTTTGCTGCAGACCTGCTATAGGCTTATCAGGCGCTTACAGAGCGCTGGCCTGTTGAAAAAAAAAAAAGAGACGTTCAAAGGGAAACGAGCTATGCTGTACTTTTCCCTTATTGAAATATTGAGCAGGTGTATCTAGGCTGTTTTTTGCAGGGCTCCAACCCGGAGAGAGCCCTTCCTTCCGGGGCTGGCAGTCAGGGCCAGCGGGGGGAGGGGGAGTTCCCGGGGTGGTTTAGAGCAGTTCTTTGAGGCGGCTGCTATGCCTGCAATTCCACGCTGTCTAGTGTGCGGCAGGAGGAAAAGTTCAGTGCTGGAATCAGGAGTCTGTATCCCTTGCTCCCTAGAGGCGCAGCATTTGGACGGAGAGCCGGGACAGCCCCTAGCAGGCCGGAAGGCTATTCGTACAGGCGCTGAGGCACTGTTATCTCCGTCTCTAGATCCTGAGGAGCCAGTGCCGGGGCCCTCCTCGGGCGGCGGCTCCGCCGGGTCACAGGAGCAGGGACAGGCGGGGGAGGCGACCGGGATTCCACCAAACTTCGTTGCCTTGATGCAGCAGGCTTTTGCCTTCCTTCAGCCCGCGACCCCAGCCTCACGGACCCCAGAGTCAGAAGCGCTCGGCCTCTCTGGTCAGTTCGGGGAACGGTGCTCCGGTGGCTAAAAGGTGTAGGGCCACTTCGGAGGGTCCCGCGCCTTACCTCGCTGATGACCTGAGCGAGGGGAACGCCAAAAAGGGAAGAGTTCTCGGAAGATGAGTTGGAAGACGGAGAGTTGCCTGACTCAGAGCAGCAGTGCTGGGTAGTCAGAGTCTTTCGGTGTGAAGGGCTTCCAGCCCTGGTTTCGGAGATGCTAAAGACACTAAACCTGCCTTCCAGCGAGGAAGCAGCGGAAGAGTCATTAGAAGATCCGCTGTTGCAGGCGGTGCGGAGATCCCAGAGAGTGTTTCCCCTCCATAGGGTATTTCGGAATATGATACAGGAAGAATGGGATTTGCCAGAGGCGGCCCTGAAGGGGGCTAGAGCGTTGGCTCGCCTTTATCCGCTCGCGAACCACGATAGGGAGTTGTTTCGTTCTCCAAGGGTAGTTGCGGTGGTATCGGTGGTCACTCGGAAAACCACAATTCCCGTGGAGGGGGACCGCAGTGCTGAAGGATGTTCAGGACAGGAGGTTAGACACTCTGTTGTAGCAGGTGTTCGATGTTTGCGCGCTGTCCATGCAGACCGGCTTCTGTGGCACGTGGCTGTTTGAGGTGGTCCCAGAGGTTGCAGGAGACCATCTGGAAGGGCAGCTTGTAGATGCCACGCGACTGGAGTCGGGAACCCCGTACTTGGCGGATATTCATTCTGATCTGCTCCGCGGCTTGGCTAAGGGGATGGTCTCCGTAGTAGCAGCTCGGAGGTATCTCTGGTTGAGAACCTGGTCGGCGGACAGTTCGTCTAAGGCTTGGCTTAGCAAGTTACCCTTTGGGGGTACGCTTTTATTTGGGGAGGATTTAGATAAGTTGGTCCAGGACCTCGGGGAGTCCCAGGGGGGACGTCTCCTAGAGGACAAGCCGAAGCAGGGCCGCAGTTCTGCGGGATTCAGGGAGGTCCCGAGAGATTTTCGTAGTTTTCGTTCTCCCCGTTATGAACAGTCCCAGCAGGGGAAGTTCCTGCTTAGGGGTCAGATAAGGTGGGCTCAGGAGAGGGTAGTTCCCAGGGGAGGTCGGTTGCAGGAGTTTTACCCTGCCTGGGTCCGAATTAAGTCAGATTAGTAGGTCCTGGAGGACATTCGAGAGGGGTACGGTATTAGGACTCCATCGACCCGTCGTAGGTTCCTTTGTCCATTCTCCCTGCTCAACCCTGGGCACAGGCAGGCGGTCCAGGACACGCTACAGCGGCTGCTGCAGCTTGGGGCGGTGCTGCTGGTACCCGCGGAGCAGTGCGGTTCCGGTCGCTACTCCATCTATTTCGTAGTGCCAAAGAAGGAGGGCACATTTCGCCCGATCCTGGCTCTGACAAGGGTGAACCGTTGTCTCCGGATTACCCATTTTCGGATGGCGACCTTGCGTTCCGTGCTGGCAGCGGTCCGGACCGGGGAGTTCCTGACGTCATTAGATCTCACGGATGCTTACCTGCACATCCCGATTCGGCAAGAGCATCAGAAGTGGCTGAGATTTGCGGTACCCATGGGACATTTCCAATTTCAAGCGCTGCCCTTTGGGCTGGCAACGGCGCCACGGACATTTCCCAAGGTCATGGTGGTGGTGGCGGCGGCGCTCCACAAAGAGGGAGTACTGGTGCACCCATATTTGGATGATTGGTTGATCCGAGCGAAGTCGAGAGAGGACAGCTCGGCAGCGGCGGCCCGGGTGGTCCAGATGTTCAAAGGCCTGGGCTGGGTAGTCAACTTTGCAAAGAGTAGGTTGGTACCATCGCAATCCCTGCAGTACCTTGCGGCGCGCTTCGAAACAAAGCAGGGGAAGGTGTTCCTGCCCAGGGCCCGGGCTCTAGGTCTGCGACAACTCATCAGGTGTTTCTTTTCGAGTCCGGCTCCAACAGCATGACAGTACCTGAAGTTGTTGGGAACAATGGCAGCCACGATAGAAGTGGTTCCGTGGGCCCAAGCGCACGTGCGGCCGTTTCAGGCAGCGCTCCTCCATCGTTGGTCCCATCAGTCGGATGTCCTATCGCAGAGGTTAGTTTGCCCTCAGAATGTGTGTCACGAGCTGCGATGGTGGTTGAGAACGGAGACTATGGAAGCCGGCATGCCACTGGACCACCGTCCTGGGGACTGCTCATGACAGACGCGAGCCTCCTGGGTTGGGGGGAGCTCATTGCGAAGGCAGGTTTGCCCAGGGTCGTTGGTCTCAGGAGGAGACGTCTCGGTCCATCAACAGGTTGGAGATGAGAGCGGTGTTTCTGGCGCTACCGGAGTTTCAGGACACACTCGGTCGGGAGGTGGTCCGAGTCTTGTCAGACAATGTGACAACGGTGGCCTACATCAATCGGCAGGGGGGCACAGGAAGTGCTACACTAGAAGCCGAAGCGGGTCAGCTGTGGGTGTGGGCCGAACACAATCTCCAGGCTCTCGCGGCTCAACATGTGGCCAGCATAGACAATCTCGAAGCGGATTTCCTCAGTCGTTGCAGAGTAGACCCCGAGGAGTGGGTGCTACATCCGGGGATGTTTCCTCTTCTGGTGAGGCACTAGCGAGTTCCGGTAATGGCTCTCATGGCGAGCTTCGAGTCAGCGCAGGTAGCAAGGTTTTTCAGCAGGCGCTGGGAACGGATGTCAGAGGGACTAGATGCATTAGCGAAAAGGTGGCCAGAGGGAGTTCTCCTTTATGTTTTTTCCACCTTGGGCCCTCATGGGCAGGGTGGTGCAGCGCGTTGGGAGACATCGCGGTCGGGTGATTCTGATCGCGCCCGATTGGCCCTGAAGGCCGTGGTATGCAGATTTGGTATGGCTGTTAGTGGACGATCCGTGGTAGTTACCGCAGCGGGAGGAGCTCCTACAGCAGGGTCCGTTGCGCATGCCCTAGATGAGTCGGTTCTCGCTTACGGCTTGGCTCTTGAACGGGCTAGGATGACAGCTAAGTGTTATTCGGCAGCGGTCATTTCTACCTTGCTAAAGGCATGCAGGCGTTCCACCTCGCTGGCGTATGTCCAGGTCTGGAGGATCTTTGCAGCTGTGTGGAGCATAATATTCAGCCGTTGAGGGCTTTGATTTCGCAGGTCCTTTCCTTTTTGCAGGATGGAGTGCGGAAGGGATTGGCGGCCAGTTCCTTGCGAGTGCAGTTGGCGGCGATTTCCTGTTATAGGGGGAAAGTGCTCGGTCAGCTGGTAGGATCTCACAGTGACATTAGGCTTTTTCTGAGAGCTGTCTTGCTTCTTCGTCCGTTGGTACGCTGTTCAGTGCCGACATGGAAGCTGAATCTGGTATTGGAGGCTTTGCTTGAGCTACCGTTTGAGCCGCTAAGCATCGCCACCCTGAAGGATCTCGCGTTAAAAAAGGTATTTCTGATAGCTATTTGTTCTGCAAGGAGGATTTCGGAGTTACAGGCTTTATCCTGTAGGGCACCTTATTTGTCTTTCTTCCATGATAAGGTCGTGCTACGCTCAGTGCCGGACTTTCAGCCGAAGGTGGTCTCGGCCTTTCATGTCAATCACGTGGTGTCGCTTCCAGTATTCTCTAAGCAGCAAAAGGAGAAATCGGAAGGCAGGTTACATCCCCTAGATGTTCGTCGGGTTCTTCGGAAGTATCTTCGGCGGACGCAGCCGTTTCGGAAGACTGACAGATTGTTTGTGGCTTTCGGGGGGCCGCGGAAGGTTGAAGCGGCAGTGAAAGCGTCCATTTCTAGATGGTTAAAGGCTGTTATTGCATCGGCTTACCCTTTTGAAAGGTAGGGTAGTTCCAGAAGGTCTCAGAGTGCACTCGACCAGGGCGCGAGCGGCGTCGTGGGCGGAGTACAGTTCGGTTTCGGTCGCGGACATTTGTAGAGCGACGACTTCATCATCGTTGCATTCATTCTCGAAGCACTATCGGTTAGATGTGCAGGCGGCGGAGGACGTTCGTTTTGGCTCAGCGGTGCTTCAGGCTGGGTTTTCTGGTCCCTCCCGTTGATATGCACTGCTCTGTTACATCCTCTATGGTTCCGGGACTGGACTAGAGGGACGAAAAGGAAGAGTTAATTAGACTTACCTGCTAATTGTTGTTCCTTAAGGAACTCTAGTCCAGTCCCGGACCCCTCCCAGGGTATGCAGCCTGAAGGTGTTGTCTGTTGTATCTTAGTAAAAGGGGTCAAATTGGAGAGGATGTCTCCGGAAGAGGAGTGGGGTTCTGGAGGACGTGGATTGGAGCCACAATGGGAACCCCGCAGAAGCGCAGTTTTGTTTCTACGTTTTTGGCATTTCTACAAGGTCCTTCGTCGAAGAGAAGATTAGAATATGCACAGGTTTTTAGATTCTAGCCAAAGTTTATTTAGTTTATCTTGTTGTTCTTTATCTACTTATTTGTTGCTCTGCTGAGTTGCTTTGTCAATAGGTATTATACCAGAGAGAGAAGAGCTGTGATGTCATTCAGTCTCCAAGGCTGCTGGAGGAGATTCCAAACTCTATGGTTCCGGGACTGGACTAGAGTTCCTTAAGGAACAACAATTAGCAGGTAAGTCTAATGAACTCTTGCTCCTGTCTGGCTGGGTGCCGGGTTCAAAATGGCAATATTCCTATATACCTCACAATATTCTCAGTAGTACTGCAAGACTACCACTAAGGGGCATAAGTGCCATTTTGAACTTAGAACCTGGCCAGTCGGGAGCAAGTGGGGATTGCTCCTGTCTCCTTCCACTATACCACTAGTGATTATGAAAGGTAGGCTCAGGTGTTCTTTGGGAGGTGGGGGGGACTTGTGTTTTGGGGTCTGGGGGGTACAAGTCTTCTGCAGGTCTGGGTTGTGGTTTGGGGAAGAGCTGGGTCCATATGGAGAGGAAGCCCAGACTATGTGTTAGTGTCGGGGGATGGGACCCTTGGCCCACACTTCTGACTTTTGTGTGCCAGTCCCTTTGAGTACGACTGGGAGCATCAGCCTGTGTATTAGTGGACTGATGCCCCTGGTCAGAAAAATAACACCAGCGGTGTTCAATGCAAGCTGTCTTATTCTGTTCGAATAATAAAGAGGAGTTTTATCATGCTTTGTATCCTCATTATTGCTCAACTTGTGTTGGGGTATAGTAGCACAGGTTATTGCCCTTTAACATGTGTTGAGGAAAATATTGTGCATTATTCCTGTAACACATTTTAATAATTATCCCCTTAAGTATGGGAACATGCATGTTCCTCTAGTATGATAAATGATCAGATACTGTAAAGACAACAAAGCAGATTTAAATAAGTATTAATATCTTACAAATGGTTAAATATCTGTGGTTGGTAGTAGGAACATATCTCTAGCAGTGCATACGGTAACCCCTCTGCGAACGGATATGCCAGAGGGGTTTTATCTACTATGCAAAAATGTTATTTTGCCATAGTAATAATTACCTTTGAATATTTTACAGAATGATTGCTATTATCAGGGTGTTGTGGAAGGAATAAAAGATTCAATTGTAGCACTCAGCACTTGTTCTGGGCTCAGGTACTATTTTTCTTTTTTACTGTGCCTTAGTATTAGATGAAAAACTGTCTATAATGAGATGAAGTATATAGGTGATTTGAAATTTTAAAGCTGTTAATTTATACTTTAAAATTTGATTCATAAAGAGGTTGATATCTGAACAATTTGTATATTTAAATTCAGAGGTTACCTGACGTACCTTTCAATATCAAAATTCCCTCCATATTTTGTCTTATGAAATATGGGAGAGAGAGAAGCATGCTAGGGGCTCTGTTTGGTTTAAGTCAGTGGTTTCCAAATTTGGGGTCAGGAACCCAGATGGGGTCACATCATCAGTGGATGGGGGTCACAGAAATATGACCTCTCTCCTTCTCTCTGGACCTTCACTGTGACCTATCTGTGGCAGGTAGTGGCAGTCACTAGTCAGCATATGGCTTGTAAGCCAGAGAACATTCATAGGCCCTAAGCCACAGAAGACCTAACCCGTGCTCCAGCCACAGCCTTCCTCAGGAGAATAGCCAGTCACCTGATCGCCGAAGGGATGCCCCCTCAGGTGGGTGGTTAGCTCATCTACTTTGCATACAGGTAGTCTCTCATCACCTTGGACACCTGGGTGCTACAGATTGTGCGGGGTGAGTATCTGCTGCACCTTGCCCAGCTCTTGCCTCCGTTCTTCCCAAGGGAGTATCTTCTAGACCCACAACACTGCAGCCTCCTCCAGGCAGAGGTCACCGCCCTGATGGCTGATTTGGCCATTGAGCCAGTGCTCTTGGATCAGATAGGATGGGGGTTCTATTCCTGCTACTTCTTTGTCCCCAAGAAGGCGGGGGGCTTTAGGCCCATCCTCGATCTTCAGGAACCTTCCTGGCCTGGGAAAAGTTCAAGATGGTCTCCCTGGGTACCTTGTTCCTGTACCTTCTCAAGGGCAATTGGCTATGCTCCTTGGATCTGAAGGATGAATACACACACATCCCGATCCAATCCTTACACAGAAAATAGCTGTGTTTTGTGCTGGGCAGCCCACACCTTCAGTACCAGGTGCTGCCTTCAGACTGGCGTCCACTCCCAAGCTCTTCACAAAGTGCCTGGTGGTCATTGCCACTTAACTCCATACCCCGGAGGTCTTCATCTTCCCTTACTTAGATGACTGGCTGATAAAGGCCTCCACATCCGACTATGTGCAACTTTCAGCGCACCTGATGATACAGGTGCTCGAGCGACTCTGGTTTATGTTCAACTACCCCAAGTCTCATGTGCAGCTGTCGCAGAAGCGAGAGTTCATCGGGGCCCTCCTGGATACCATGCGGACCTGAGCCTTTCTCCCAAAAGACCACTTGCAGCAGCTCTTGGAGATGGTCTCCGTCGTCTGCCAAAAACATTATACAACAGCACGAGGGAAGCTGCACATGCTTGGCCACATGACTTCCATGGTGTATGTGATCCCACTGGCCCATCTCAAGATGCGCCAGGCTCAGTGGCTTGCTTCTGTTCCTGCATGGCTGCAAGGAGCAGGTTGGCACCTGATGCCTTCCTCCTGAACTGGGGAATGGGCCTGCTATATACTTACCTCCTAATTCTGCTTAGAGCAAAGATGCTTCTCAAGCTCCAGATGGACAAGTGGACCATGATCTTCATTGCATCGTACTGGCCCAGGCAGCCATGATTCTCCCTGCTGCTCCAACTCCTGCCGGGAGCCGATCCAACTGAGTTGTGACTCCGACTGTCTCTTAGGAGGGCGGCACCCTGCTGCACCTGAACATTCGGGCCCTGGTCCTCATAGCTTTGATGCTGAGTGGGTAGTCCTATCCTAGTTCAACTTACTAGGGGAGTCAATGGATGTCCTCCTGGCCTCCCGCAGGGATTACACCCACCACTCCTATGCCTTGAAGTGGCGCAGGTTCTCGCTCTGGTGTGAGGGCAGGGCGCTGGACCCTTTCTCTTGCTTGGCGGAGGGCTTGCTGGAGTATCTCTTGCATCTCTCCAACTGAGACCTCAAGTCCAACTCTGTTAGAGTGCACCTGAGTGCGACTGCAGCCAACCATCGGGGCATGGATGGGAAGCCCATTTCTGCTCAACCACTTTCGCCTGCTTCTTGCAGGACTTGCTCCTTAACCCATAATGTTGCTCTCATTCTATGTGATGATTATATTTTTAAATTTTCTATTTATGCTTTAATTTTATTCTATTCATGGATTTAACACTATGGGCCCAATATTCAAAAGGAATTTATACGGTTTACAGACCTATAACCATGAAAATGCCACTGAATGGGATATTCAATGGTACTAACGCCACTACGGTGCATAGCTGTTCCCCGCCAACCTCTAACCCTGGATATTCAGTTCCGGGGTCATATGCAGCCCTGGCATTGAATATCCGGGATCACTGCACATGCCCCGGAGCTGCAGAAGCTAACCAGATAGCAGCAATATTGCACCGCTGCCCAGTTAGCTCCCGCAGGTAAAACTAGGCCAATTTTTGCTTCGCCTAGTTTTACCTGCAGGTCGTTAACTGGGTAGCAGTGCAAAATCGGCAGCCAGTCGATTAGAGACTGTCACCACCACTGCTCTTCCCTGAAGTGCTAACAACATGCCCTGATGCTAAGCGGTTAGCATCAGGGCATGTTGGCATTCCAGGGCGGAACAGTGGCGGCGACAGTCTCTAATCGGCTGGTGATGATTTTGCCCACAAGCCTGCAGAGACTAACTGGGTAGCAGTGATATTGAGCCATCTGCCACAGGTAAACTATCTACTATACCTGAATGTAACTCACTTTGAACTTCTATGAAAAGGTGTGAGCTGAGCTCAGTCCAATTTCCCTTCCCTTCTTGATATTATGCATAGGTCATTAAATGTGTTGGGCAAAACTGATGCATCTGTTGCTCCAGGAAAGTTTAAGCTAACAAGTTTAATCTATCTTCAACATGCAGATTGAAACTTACCATAATTATCAAAGCCTTCAATGAAGATAATTCTGAGGCCAATAATTCAGTCACTATTAGAGAGTCAGCAGGCCCTCCTTTTGGAGGACGATACATCACATACCATAACCACCACCTAACATTCACTGATAAATCTTCAACAGCCTCCACTAACCATGCACAAAATGTGCACATTTCTCTAACGCCACCTTACTCACAATCACTACTCCAGTCTCTCCTTTTTCAACCATTATTTGAAGGACAAATGCATATTCAATGGACATCTATGATTCAACAAAATGAATCAGCATCAATATGCCAAGATTCTACTATACTAAATGTATCTGCAAACCCGAAGTCTGCATCACAGGAGGTGGAAGCAGCAAATAATAGAAGGCAGGAACTGCGACACATCACCAGAGAGCTTATATAAGCTCTGTGTCATGGATTCCATGCCATTGCCACTGCTGCAGGCCCTGGAGAGGAACAGCAGTGGTGGCAATGGGACCCCCAGAAGGTTGGTGCTTTAGGAGATTGCCTAGTTTGCCTAATGGTAGTGCCAACCCTGGCTAGCTGAGTCTATCAGTTGTAAGTGTACTGTATATCCCAACCTCATCCCCCTCTACAATACAAGTGTACACTGATGAGTGTATTAACCAAACACATGCAATTGTACATGTGTATATGGTGGGTAATTTTCATAAACGCAATTTCTATGCATAAAAACCCGGTTTATGTGTGCAAATGCCTTTGAAAATTGCTGTCTCTGCTATTTAATCTTGGTTTTGGACTGAAAATTTGCTTAGGCTGCTCATTGGTTTATTATACATTATTTTAAAGTTTGATGTATTTTTTAAATCTGATGATGATAATTTTGTACAATTCTTAGGGGTTTTCTACAGACAAGGACTTTGAACTATGGAATTCAGCCTGTAGATTCATCCTCATCTTTTCAGCACCTTGTTTATCGAATGAAAGATGCAGACACAGAGATCAGTATGTGTGGAGTAAAAAGTCATGGCATGCCAATAAATTTGAATGGGTTTGAGTCTACCAAATATGTAAGTTATTTTTCCAGTCTCCACCAATTGATGCTGTAGCACATGAGCTTCAAAAATCACATAGAGGCCAATATTTAAATATTGTGGAGAACAGTAAAGTGAACTGGATATCTTTATCTGATTAACCATACCTGGATATTTTGCAGCACTTACATGAATATAAGTTGCGCTGGTTATATCCAGTTAGGTTAACTCAGTAAAGATATCTGGTTTTCTTTAGGACAGCCCTGAGATGCAATCAGAGTTGTCCAGTTAAATATATCTAGATGTCACTAATATTCAGCACTGTTTAGCTAAACTGTAACCACTTCTCCCTAACATCCTTAGCACGGCCTTCTTACTTTGATAAACCTTTTAATTATCAACTTACTAAGGATTTTTGTGACACAGTAAGTTATAGGCCCATACTCCAAGGCTTCCTCTGGTTAACTTTTGAAGCTAGCTGGAAAAATCAGGACATTTTCTCACCTTCTCTCTCATTCACTGGCTAAATATTCTCCAGGCAAATTTTTGTGCAACCAAAATTTATCTGGTCCAAAAATAGTAGCAATGGGGGCATTCCTAGGATGTGGTCTCACTTTTCCCAATTAGCACAGATAAACTACAGAGCAAAAGACAAAAAGCAACTCCTTGGGAAGGTGTGTGTGTGTGTGTGGGGGGGGGGGGGGGTGTGAGGATTTCTGTCCATGGAGAACACCTGCTACAGGTGAATAACTACGCATTCTCCATGGACAAGCAGGAAGTAAGTCCTCACTTATAGAATTCCCAAACTACAGGCTACCGAAAACCAAGGAGACAAAAGTCCAACTAGGGAAACAAAACCGGAGAACCAGAAGAAACAGGGTAGTCACACTAGGGAACTTGACTGATTCAGCATTCTTAGTGCACATCAAAACTAAGAGGACACTTTTTGGTAGCCTGGACAGACAGAAGGGCTGGTGGGAAGTAGTTGAACCTAAATCCCAGACAGATGCCAGAGTACAGCTTGGCCGAAGCTGCTGTTGCATTGAAAATCCCATCCGGACTGTAGCGAGCTGTGAAAGTGTGGACAGAAGACCACATAGCAGCCCTGCAAATCTCCTCCATGGAGACCAAGTGAAAGTTGGCCATGATTGCAGCCATGGCTCAGACATTGTGAGCTATGACATGACCATCAAGGCTCACGCCTGCCTAGGCATAAGCAAAAGAGATGCAGTCTACTAACCAAATGGACAGCGTGCGTTTGGAGACAACAGCACCCAGCTTGCAGGGGTCAAAAGAGACGAATAATTGGGTGGAATGTCGGTGCACCTTTGTCCACTTGAGGTAGGAGGCTAGGGCTTGCTTTTGTAGTCCAGCATGTGCAGCGTAGTCTCCCCACGGTTAGCCTGAGGTCTGGGAAAGAAGGTGAGCAGAACCACCAATTGAAGTGGAAGAAGGAGACCACCTTGGGCAAGAAACATGGATGTGTTTGCAATAGCACCCTATTCTGATGAAACCTGGTGTATGGCTGCTGAGCTACTAAGGTCTGGAGCTTACTGACATGGCATGCTGAAGTGGCCACCATGAGGAGCAAGACCTTACAGGTCAGGAATTTCAGAGGACAGGATGCAAGCAGCTCAAAGGGAGCCGACAGGATCTCTGCCAGAACCACATTGAGATCCCAAGCCACTGGCAGGGGCTTGACCGGAAGTTTAGAAAGGAGTAAACCTTTTTAAACCTCCGGAGTAAGCATGAAGTGAGTCACCAGAGGCTGAGCTGAGATGGGCTTCCCCTCCGAACCACGATGGTACGCCCCAATTGCGCTCAGGTGGACTCTGACCAAATTGGATTTGAGACCTGAGTTTGAGAGGTGCAGGAGATACTCCAGGAGCTTGCCCACAGTGCAGGAGCAGGAATCCTGAGCACTGTCAGCGCACCAGATGGAGAACCTCCACCACTTAAATGTGTACGACCTGTGTGTGGAGCCCCTGAGGGAGGCCAGGAGGACATCCATTACCTTGCTGGGCAGGTTGAGTTCTGAGAGAACTACCCATTCAACATCCAAACCGTGAGAACCAAGAACCAGCATTGAGGTGCAGCAAGGTCCCATCCTCCTGACAGATAAGGCCTGGCGCGCAACTCAGACAGAGAGGTTCCTGCCAAGAGAGTTGAAGCAGCATGGGAAACCACAGCTGCCGAGGGCAGTATGAGGCGATTAGGATCATGGTGCCCCTGTTGGTCTAAAAATGCAGTAATGTCTCCGCTATAAGTGGAATTGGGGGAGGGGGGGTATGCATAAAACAGCCCCACCCTCTGGTGCAGGAAGAAGGCATTCGAAGCCAACCGGCCGCTGGAAGCCATCCTGGAAAAGAACCAATCCACCTGGGCATTGTGCAATGTGGCAAAGAGATCTATGGCTGGAGTACCCCACTCCCGAATGATCTAGTCCACTATCCTCCAGGGGCAATTTCTCCAAATGGGTAAGTTTTGCGCATACCAAAATAGTCATGAACCTCACTTCCAAACCAGAGTATGTGGAGTTTGATCTCAGTTTCTCAAATTTACTCCTAATGCTCAGCGTAGTACTTACATTGTGCCAATGAAAGCCTCCTTCTGGAGTTCATAAGATGTTACATGTACGGGTAATTTATTTATTTATATATTTATTTATTTACTTAATAGCTTTTCTATACTGCTTTATCCTGTAATTCTTCTTAATTAAGCCTGTGGCACCCAATATGATGAGACATAACTCTGTATCTTTCTGCCATATTTTCTTGGTCTCCGACTGCCTTTCTTGCTACTTGAAGATTCTCCAGGACCAAGCAGGAAGTCAGTCCTAACATATGGGTGACATCAACGTTGATGGAGCCACCATGTGGAGCATTTCCCCAGCTTTCTAAGAAAGCCTTTGGGAATACACCCACGCATGCGCGGTCCCCTTCCCGCCTAAAGGTGCCATCTTGCTCAGTCTTTCTTTTTCCGTGGAGCCCACCGGACGTCTGTCTGTATCACCCAGGAAAATTGATGTTTTTTCTTGCGATTTCATCATGTGTTTTCTCCGGTTCGACGCCGGGTTCGGTACACCGGTATCGAGCCCGTCTTCTATTTTTCGTTTTTTGCCCTTCGTGGCTGGTGTTCGCGCCCTTTTTGTCTTTTCCCTGGAAGACCGGTCCTTTAACCTCGCGGGGGCCCATTTTTCCCCGATGGCTTCCAGTGGTTTCAAAAAGTGTGATCGGTGCAAGAAACTGATGTCTCTCACCGACACACACGACTGCTGCCTTCGATGCCTAGGACCGGATCATGATCCTAAGGTCTGTGTTCCATGTGGTAAAATGTCCACCAAGGCACTATGAAGCCGCCAGCATCAAAAAGAACGGATTTTTTCTGACTCTGCCTCCGGCTGGACCCGGACCTCGTCTGAGGCCTCGACGTCTTGGGAGTCTGACCCCGAGCATCGCCGGGGTTCCTCGGACAGGGGGTCCCCCGATCGGGAATGTAAGAGGAAGAAGCGGCTCATGAGGGCGGCGTCAGAGGAGGTCCCTGGTTCCTCGAGGGCCAGGTCTCGGACCCCCGACCGCCGTCCCGGGCCTTTGGAGCAGGAGAAGCCATCCAAAGTATCTCGTGTGGAGACGGAGCCTGCTGGACACATAAGTCCTGTTGTCCTCGTGGACTCTCCTCCGCTGGGACCCGAGTCGGTGGCTGCTGAGTCTCCTGAGCTTGGACTCTGGCTAACAGCCTTGGAGTGCAGACTGTCTGCCTTCATGGATCAACAGCGGGTACTGATGGCCAGCATCGCTGGTGCATCTGCCCCGACCACCGGGACATCGACGTCTAAGTCGACCCCGGAGACCGAGCCGATACTCGAGACCATGAAGGTTCGAGGTCGTCCTCGGTCACAGTCACTCTCGACCTCCGGCTCGGAACCAAGAGTGTCGACGCTGGTGCCTTCGGCGTCGGGGCGGGTGCCACCGAGGCCCGCGCGGTCGGAGCCCCCTGACTCCTCTTCGGATGAGTCTGCGTGGGAGACGGAGGACGAGGAGTCCCCTGATATTTTCCGGACTCGGTGCGTCCCTTCGGACTTACCGCAGTCCGAGCCCCAGAGTAGGTCCCCTCCGGAGGATACCAGGTTCTCGGAGTTCGGCAGAGACATGGCCAAGGGTTTGGCGATTCCCGCGGACCCCGAGGAGGAGCCTCGAGCCGAGGAGCTCGAGGCCCTCCAGTATGACTCTCCTCCGAAGGAGTCCTTTACTGTACCTGTTCCTCCGATGCTGGAACGGCTCATCTTCCGGATGTGGGAGGCACCGGCCTCGGTGCCGGTATTGAGCAAGTGGGTCGATTCCATTTATCGACTCCGTAAGAGCCCTGGTTTCCAGAAGGCGTAGCTGCCGCACCATTCCATGGTGGTGGAATTGGCCATGCATCGTCTGAAAAGCCAGAAGCACTCCGCGGTGCCTCCCAGCAGGGAGGCCCGGAACCTGGATGCTTTCGGCAGAAAGTGCTTCCAGGGCTCGATGCTTGCTTGCCGTGTCCAGTCTTACCAGCTGTACATGGGCATGTACCTACGGGACCTGGCGAAGGAACTTGCCAGGTTCTCTGCTGGCCTCTCCGGGGAGCCTTTGCAGAGGTTCAAGACCTTGTTCTCGGGAATCCGGGAATGCTCAAAGTTCATGTCCCGAGCGGCCTACGATGGCTTCGAGGCTTCAGCCCGTGTAGCGGCAGCCAGCATCGGGGCCCGACGCCAGGCATGGTTGCAGTCATTGGACCTCGAGCCATGGGTGCAGGACAAGTTGGTCGATGTCCCTTGCCGAGGTGAAAACCTGTTTGGCAAGCCCATGGCCGAGAAGGCTGCTGAGCTCGAAACCGAGCACCTGACTAGGACAAGGCTGTCCAGAAAAACATCTGCCCCTTCTCATAAGAAGAAGGGCTCGGGTAAGAGGTCCTTTTACCCGAGGAAGGCAGCTGCCTACAAACCTTTCCCTCAGTACCAGGCCTCCTCAGCTCCCCAGCAGGGTCAGCAGGCCAAGAGGCAGGGACATGGGCCCCGTAGGCAGAAGGCCCCCAAGCCTCCGGCTCCTGCTCCCACTCAGCAGGGAGGGGGTTTTTGATTCCCACAGCATATCCTTTCCACCTCTGCTGCCCCATCCCTGCACAGGAGGTCGTCTAGCCCTTTTTGCCCACAGATGGCCACTCATTACAGGAGATGCTTATTTTATTTATTTTATTTAAAGGGTATTTGTATCCCGCCTTATCCTTCAATCAAGGCGGTGAGCACAACAAGCAATCAGTATAAGTGTTGTGTGTCAGGTGAGCTTTATGTACAGTGTGGGTGCGTGTGCGCGAGTGTTTTGATTTGGGTGAGCTATTTACAGTGTGCGCTATGTACAGTATATACATGGGTTTCTGGGTCCAGGTTTGGTGGTTTCCGTGGGTATGCTTGGGTATTGAGCATAGTCCACAAGGGCTATATGCTACATTTCCAGCAGTTACCTCCTTCCTACTTCCCAGGAGAGCCTCCAAGGCCTTCTCTTCACACAGACCTCCTCCTTCAGGAACTTCAGGGTCTGCTTCTAGAAAAAGCGGTGGAGCCTGTGCCTCCCCGCCTGCAAGGTCATGGTTTCTACTCAAGGTACTTTCTCGTACCAAAGAGAATCGGTGGCCTCAGGCCTATTCTCGACCTCAGGGATCTCAACCAGTTCTTGGAGAAGGAGAAGTTCAAGATGCTTACTCTTGGAACACTTCTGCCCTACCTCCAGCAGGGAGATTGGCTATGCTCCTTAGATCTAAAGGATGCGTATACCCACCCCATTCATCCAGACCACAGAAAGTACCTCAGGTTCATTGTGGGGGGAAACCATTACCAGTACAGAGTACTGCCCTTTGGCCTAACCTCCGCCCCAAGAGTCTTTACAAAGTGCCTAGCAGTGGTGGGTGCCTACTTAAGGAATCAAGGTGTTTTTGTCTTCCCCTACCTGGACGACTGGCTCATCAGGAGTCAGACTTATCAGGAGGTCAGGCAAGCCACCTTCCGCACTGTCTCTCTTCTTCAACACCTAGGCTTTGTCATAAACTTCGCAAAATCCACTTTTCTCCCCTCCCAGAACCTGGAGTTCATAGGGGCACGGCTGGACTCCCTGCAAGTAAAGGCTTACTTGCCAGAAGACGGGGCACAAAGGCTCATGGACTTGGCAGTCCAGTTTCTAAGCAGGCCAAGGGTTTCTGCCAGACTCTGTCTAAAGCTCCTCGGCCACATGGCATCGACAGTGCATGTGACCCCCAATGCCCGCCGCCACATGAGACCTGCACAGTGGTGCCTCATGACTCAGTGGAAGCAGGCCACAGGCAGCCTCACAGACAGAGTACGGGTGTCCAAACTCTTCCTGAACTCCCTACAGTGGTGGCTACAACCCCCCAATCTACTACAGGGGGTGCCTTTTCAGGTACTTGTCGCCACAGTGGTGTTGACGACCGATGCCTCCTTGCAGGGCTGGGGTGCACATTGTTTGGACAGGTGCACCCAGGGCCTGTTGTCTCCATGGCAGACAACACAACAGATCAACCTACTGGAACTCCGGGCTATTCGCTTAGCCCTCAAAACCTTCTCTCATGCTTTGGCTCACCAGTCTTTTCTGGTACAGACGGACAATCAAGTGGCCATGTTCTATGTGAACAAACAGGGAGGCACTGGGTCCAGGCTCCTGTGTCAGGAGGCACAGGCCCTTTGCTCTTTTGCGCTCAGGCACAACATGTTTCTCAAGGCTGTTTATCTCCCTGGCCAGGAGAACTTACTGGCAGACAGATTGAGCAGGGTTCTGCAGCCCCACAAGTGGCAAATGCACCCATTAGTAGTTCAACAAGTTTTCCTGAGATGGGGACTTCCCTCCATAGATCTCTTTGCCAGTCCTCTAAACCAACAGCTGCCCAGGTTCTGTTCCAGGCATCTGCATCCTCTGAGGCTAGCGGCAGATGCCTTCCTGATTTCTTGGTCCCAGGGCCTCCTGTATGCGTTTCCTCCCACGCCTCTGGTAGCCCGAACTTTGTTCAAGATTCAAAGGGACAGGGCCTCGGTACTTCTGGTAGCCCTCAGGTGGCCGAGGCAGCCCTGGTTCCCACTTCTGCTTCAAATTGCAGTGGAAACCCCACTACCTCTTGGGTTACAACCCGATCTCCTCTCTCAGGATCAGGGTTCCCTTCTGCATCCCATTCTCAAATCTCTCAATTTGATGGCCTGGAGGCTGCAAGGGTAGTGTTGGCTCCCTGGGGCTTGCCCCAGGAAGTGGAAGAGGTCGTCTGGCCTCTAGAAAGCAATCCACCAGGAAAACTTATGCCCTGAAGTGGCGAAGGTTCTCCTTGTGGTGTCAGCAATGCAAGGAAGATCCTTTCTCCTGCACTGTGCCACTAGTGCTTCAGTACCTGCTGCACTTGTCCAATCAGGGCCTTAAATCCAACTCTGTTTGGGTCCACCTCTCTGCTCTGGCAGCTCACCACTCACTGGTGGAGGGACACTCTTTGTCAGTTCACCCCTTGGTGTCCCGGTTTCTCAGAGGCTTGCTCTTGCTCAAGCCTCCTCTCAGTCCACTGGCCCCTGAGTGGGAATTGAATGTGGTCTTGCAGCAACTGACTCGCCCACCGTTTGAGCCGATGGCTACATGCCCTCTCCGCTTCCTTTCTTGGAAGACTCTATTCCTAGTGGCCTTGACCTCGGCCAGGCGAGTGAGTGAACTTCAAGCCCTGGTCTGTGACAGGCCATACACTCACTTCTGTAGGAAAAGGACTCATCCTAAGTTCCTCCCAAAGGTTGTCTCCTCTTTCCATCTCAACCAGGAGGTGGTTCTTCCAACGTTCTTCCCTAGGCCCCATGCCAGCCAGGCTGAGACAGTCCTGCATACCCTGGACTGTAGGAGAGCCTTATCCTTCTACCTTGAGCGTACGCAGGCGCATAGGAGGGCTACTCAGCTCTTCGTATCTTTTAACCCTAATAACTTGGGGTTACCTGTCTCCAAGCGTACCTTGTCCATCTGGGTGGCTGACTGTATCACCTGGGCTTACAGGGCAGTTGACCTTCCCTTGCAGGGTCGGTTCACGGCCCACCATGTCAGGGCAATGGCTGCCTCAGTAGCTCATCTCCACTCTGTACCATTGGCAGACATCTGTAGGGCTGCAACTTGGTCCTCAAGCCAGACTTTTGCGGACCACTACTGCCTGGAGAGGGAGTCCCGTAGGGACAGTGCTTTCGGTCAGGCAGTGCTCTGGAATCTCTTCGATGTTTAGGCAACTCCTACCCTCCAGCCCTCTGGTTGGACTACCGTTGGGGGTATGTTTCAGTGAAATCCTTTCTCTGATGCTGCGGCTAGAGGGAGCTCATTTTTCAGCTCTGGGTCCCCAGTAGCCTGAAGCTGGGGAGTCCCATATGTGAGGACTGACTTCCTGCTTGGTCCTGGAGAAAGAGTAATTACTCACCTGTAACAGGTGTTCTCCAGGAGCAGCAGGAATCAGTCCTCACAACCCTCCCTCCTCTCCTGGGAGTTGCAGTTGTACATAGTTCATTTTTACTTTTTTGTGTGCTGTCTTTTAGCTATGTCATCAGACTGAGCAAGATGGCACCTTTAGTCGGGAAGGGGACCGCGCATGCGTGGGTGTATTCCCAAAGGCTTTCTTAGAAAGCTGGGGAAATGCTCCACATGGGGGCTCCATCGACGTCGATGTCACCCATATGTGAGGACTGATTCCTGCTGCTCCTGGAGAACACCTGTTACAGGTGAGTAACTACTCTTTTTGTCCCTCTCAATGCGATATACAGAGCAGTCACTTGGAACTGACACCTCTATAATCAATGCCGTTCTAGTGTTTATTTCCTTAACCAGTATATCAAACTTCCTCGCATCCAGCTTTTTTATTAGCTGGAATGGGAGTATCCCAGGTGTGACGTTGTAGTGCTTACAGAGTTTCCAATGGATGAGGCTCGCTACTTTATTATGTCTTACTGTACAGAAATTTTCTGCCATCAGAACTTCACAGCCAGCTACGAGTTGAGTCACTGTTTCCAGCTCTTTCCCACAGAATTGGCATATGTCTGTTTTTCCAGTTTTTTCAATGCTCACTGTAAACCATCGTGTCTGTAAGCCACTGTCCTGGGCAGCAGCTATGCACCTCTCATCCTTCAGTTTCAGTTCACTTTTCCTTAACCATTCATGTGTCCAGTCTTGATCGACAAAGGGTTCCTGGAGTAACACTCTGTATTTCCCACTATATTTGTGCATTTGTCATTACCCTCCTGTTGAGGGTCCACTCGTGAAGTTGAAGGACCTGATTCAGGTGAACCGCCAGGGCACTGAGCTCACCAGGCAGGTAGGTCATCCATAGCTTGATTCCATGGGTGGCAGTCCACAAGCGAACTGCTTCCCAGCACAGGAAGTATGATCCCGTGCCTCCCTGCTAGTGAATGTAGAACATCACTACTTGATTGTCCATATGAATCAGGACAACCTGGTTGGCCAGGTGCATCTGGAATGCCTGGAGGGCATTTGCTATGGCTTGGAGCTGGAGGACGTTTATCTGGTGCAGACTCTCGTGCTCAGACCATAGGCCCTGGGTGACCAGGCCATCTAGGTGAGCCCCCCAGCCCAACTTGGACGCGTCCATGATGAGCGCATTTGGGGAATCAACGACTGAAAGGGGAGACCCCAGAGCAGGTTTTGTGGCTCCAACTACCAGTATAGAGACTGCATGAGGGGTGTGGTGATTGCTACATGGCTCGTGAGGTGAGTTGACCTGTGGCCTGCTTCCACTGCATGCTTAGAGTCCACTGAGACTACCTCATACAGAGACAAACCAGCAGTCGTGTGAACCATCAAGGCCATGTGGCCAAGCATCTTCAGCATTCCCTGAGCTGTCATGTAGCACCTTCGTTGAATGTCGCCTACCACTTCTGTGAGCCACTGCATGCTGTCCACTGGGAGAAAAGGCTGGACAAGAGTAGTATCAAGGTGAGCCCCGATGAACTCCTGCTGCTGAGAAGGCTGGAGGTGTGACTTGGGGTAGCTGACTATGAACCCCAGCCACTCGAGCACCTAAATGGTCAAGAAAGCTGACTGCTGGACTCCATACAGTGTGTAACTCTTGATGAGCCAGTCGTCTTAGTAGGGAAAGATGAAGACCCCCAGGGTCCTGAAATTAGCAGCCACCAGCACGAGACACGTCATGAAGACCCTGAGAGCCGATGCGAGATCGAATGGGAGCACTCGGTACTGGTAGTGCTGACCCCCCAGAATGAACCAGAGATACTTTCTGTGAACCAGGTGAATTGAAATGTGTGTATTTGGATCCTTCAGGTCCAGGAAGCAAAGCCAATCGTCTTTGAAGAGATAAGGGAGCAGTGTCCCTAGCGAGACCATCTTGAACTTTTCCTCTCTAAGAAGTGGTTGAGGTTCTGAAGGTCCAGAATAGGCCGTAACCACCAATCATTTTGTAGGCCAGGAAGCACATGAAGTCCTGCCTGACCTGAGCTGAAGGCACCGGCTCACTGGCGAGCTCAGCCAGAAGGGCGGAGACCTCCTATTGTAACAGACTGCAATATAACAGATGCAGAGGTTATTCCCCTGGGAAGAAGTGGTGTTGCAACTGGGTAAAGTGCAGCATGTACCTGCTTTTGATGATTTGCAGGACACAAGTGTCCAAGGTGATGAGAAGTCACCTGTGTTTGAAGTGGGCAAGCCATCCCCCCAACTGAGGGGGCATCTTGTAGGGCTCTGGGAGACTGGCTATGCTCCTGAATAATCAGTCAAAAGTCCGCCGCCGACTTTGGCAGAGAAGTGGGCTGGGCCTTCTGAGGCTTATCCTGCCTTTGCTGGCACAGGGCCTGCACCTTCACCGAGCACTTGTGCTGGAAGAAGATCTTTTCCCCCTGAAATTTCTTATGCGAGGGGTCAACAGTCTTTCTCGAGAGCCTGGAGATGGTCACATGCTCCTTCTTGATCTCACCCATGGTCTCCTCCACTGTTTTCCAGAAGAGGCTGAAATCCAGGCTGAAAACTCACCTCTTTGTTGCCGCTTTCAGATCTTAACTCACCTGTTCTCCTTGTGTTTCCCTTGTGTTTCCCTTGTGTTGTCTGTCTTGACTAGATTGTCAGCTCTGATCAGCAGGGACTGCCTCTTATATGTCTGTGCAGCGCTGTGTACGTCATGTAGTGCTATACAAATGCTCAGTAGTAGTAGTAGTAGTAGTTTTCACCCCAACAAGTCATGTCTGCCAGCTTGTCCTGGACCTACTGTTCAAGGTCCAAGGACTGAAGCCAAGCGAGACAGCGTGCCCTGATGCCCACATCTGCAACCCTACCAGCTGACTTGAAGGCATCATAGATTGTGCGTATCATATACTTCGAGCCATTCTTGCCATGGCTCACCAGAACCCGGAAGGAGTCAAGATGACCTTAGAAGATGAGGGAGCTTGACTTTGCCAGGTCCGTTATGATGTCCTTCAGAAACATGCTCATGTAAAGTTGCTAGGAGAGTATTTGGCTACCAGCAATGAGCTCTGTAAGCATCTCCTCCCAGAGGAATCGAGGGGCCTGGCTTCCCTGCCCGGTGGCACTGAAGATTGGGTCTTGGTGCTCTTAATTCACTTTATTATGGAGGTAAGGTTTCTAAATGAAATAAATGACAGCTTCTTGGAGCAGCTGGTTCATGAACTGAAAGAGGCAGCTATTTTGGGCTAGTGGAACACAGGATCTGATGCAGGAGATAAGAATGTTGAGGCTACTTGGCAATAGTGATCATAGCATGATTACATTTGATGTAATAAATGGAGGGAGGACAGCAAGGAAATCTACAGCATCACCTTTTTCTCCAGGACCAAGCAGGAAGTCAGTCCTCACATATGGGTGACGTCGGCGCCGACGGAGCCCCGTGCGGAGCATTTCCCCAGCTTTCAAAGAAAGCCTTTGGGAATGCAGCACACATGCGCGGTCCCCTTCCCGCCCAAGGGTGCCATCTTGCTCAGTCTTCTTTTTTCCGCGGAGCCCGACGGATGTATTTTTGTTTCACCCGAGGAAAAAGTTGATTTTATTCTGCATGAACCTGTTTTTCTTTGGTTCGACACCGGTTTCCCTTTCCCACATGGGCCTGATACACCGGTATCGAGCTCGGACCTCTTTTTTCGGTTTTTGTCCTTAGTGAATAGCGTACGTGCCATTTTTTTCTGTTTTCACTGGCAGCCCTGTCTTTTGACCTCGCAGGGGCCCTTTTTCCCCTGATGGCTGCCAGCGGGTTTAAAAAGTGTGATCGGTGTAAGAAACTCATGTCTCTCACCGACACACATGACTGCTGCCTCCGGTGCTTCGGACACGGTCATGACCCGATGATCCGTGGTCCGTGTGGGAAAATGTCCTCTAAGGCGTTAAGGAATCGGCAGCACCAAAAGGAAAGAATCTTCTCTGACTCCGCATCCGGTCGGGCCTGGACCTCGTCAGAGGCCTCGACATCTCGGGACTCCGGCCCCGAGCAGCGTCGAAGCTCCTCTGAAAGGGGGTCTCCCTCGCGGGAGCATCGCAAGAAGAAAAAACCCACGAGGGCGGCCTCAGTGGATGCACTTGGCTCCTCAAGGGCCAAGTCGCATAGCCCCGAGTGCCGTCCCGGGTCTTCGGAGTCAGAGAGGCCTGCAAAACAACCTCGTGTGGAGATGGAGTCCCCGGGTCACATGAGTACTGTAGTTCTCGTGGACTCTCTTCCAGGGGAGCTGACGTCGGACCCGGCGCCGCCGGGGCTCGAGTCGGGGGCTGCTGAGTCTCCTGAGCTCAGACTTAGGTTGACGGCCTTGGAGAGCAGCTTGGCTGCCTTCATGGAACAGCAGCGGGCACTGATCGCCGGTCTCACCGGTGCATCTGCCCCGACCACCGGGACATCGACGTCCAAGTCGACCCCGGAGGCCGAGCCGATCCTCGAGTCCATACGCGCTCGAGTCGATCCTCGGCCAAGGTCTCCCTCGGCCTCCCGTTCGGGACCGAGTTCGTCGACGCCGGTACCCTCGGCGTCAGGGCGGATGGAGTCCGGCTGAGAGACGGAGGATGAGGAGTCACCCAACACTTTTCGAACTCGGTGCGTCCCTTCGAACACACCCGAGTCCGAGCCTCAGAGAAGGTCCCCACTGGAGGATACCCGGTTCTCGGACTTCATGCGGGATATGGCAAGGCTTTGGCATTCCCCGCGGATCCTGAGGAGGAGCCTCGAGCTGAGGAGCTCGAGGCCCTACAGTATGACTCTCCTCCAAAGGAGGCCTTTACTGTTCCGGTTCCTCCGATGCTGGAATGGTTGCTCTTCCGCATGTGGGAGGCGCCGGCATCGACGCCGGTTTTAAGCAAGCGGGTCGATTCCATCTATCGAGTCCACAAGAGCCCTGGATTCCAAAAGGCACAATTACTGCACCACTCCATGGTTGTGGAATCGGCCATGCATCGTCTGAAGAGTCAGAAGATGCACTCCTTGGTGCCTCCCGGCCAGGAGGCCCAGAACCTGGATGCCCTCGGTAAGAAGTGCTTCCAGGGCTCTATGCTTGCTTGCCGTGTCCAGACCTACCAGCTGTACATGGGCATGTACCTTTGAGACCTGGCAAAGGAGATTGCCGGGTTCTCTGCTGGTCTCTCCGAGGAACCTTTGCAGAGGTTCAATGGTCTGTCCTCGGGTATTCGTGAGTGCTCGAAATTTATCTCTCGAGCAGCCTATGATGGCTTCGAGGCTTCGGCCCGAGTAGCCGCGGACGGCATCAGTGCATGCTGTCAGGCCTGGCTACAGTTATCGGACCTCGAGCCATGGGTGCAGGACAAGTTGGTCGATGTCCCCTGCCGAGGTGAAAACCTCTTTGACAAGCCCATGGCTGAAAAGGCTGCAGAACTCGAGACCGAGACTCTTACCCAGACTAGGCTGTCCAGAAAAACCTCTGCCCCTTCACAGAAGAAGAAGGGCTCGGGGGAAAAAGACCTTTTACCCGAGGAAGTCATCTGCCTATAAACCGTACCCTCATTATCAGGCCTCTATAGCTCCCCAACAGGGTCAGCAGGCCAAGGGGCAGGGACATGGGCCCCGTAGGCAGAAAGCCCCCAAGCCACCAACACCGGCTCCTGCACAGCAGGGAGCGGGGTTTTGACTCCAGTGTCATAGCCTCTCCTCCTCAGCTGGCCCACATCAGCACAGGAGGCCGTCTGGTCCTGTTTGCCCACAGGTGGTCAGCCATCACAAAGGATACCTGGGTGCTCAGTATAGTCCAAAGAGGCTATCTTCTCCACTTTCACCAGATACCCCCCTCCTATTTTCCAGGGGAGCCTCCAAGACTCCCTCTGCACAGGGACTTACTCCTGCAGGAGTTGGCTTGTAAAGGAACAGGCAGTGGAACCGGCGCCCCACCACCTGAGATGTCAAGGCTTCTATTCCAGGTAATTTCTGGTACCCAAAAGAACAGGAGGCCTCAGGCCCATCCTAGACTTGCGAAATCTCAACAAGTTCCTGGAGAGGGAAAAGTTCAAGATGCTCACCCTTGGAATCTTGCTGCCCTACCTCCAGCAGGGAGATTGGCTATGCTCCTTAGACCTAAAGGATGCGTATACGCACATCCTCATTCATCCAGACCATAGACAATATCTCAGGTTTGTCGTGGGAGGAAACCACTATCAGTACAGAGTACTTCCTTTTGGCCTAACCTCCGCCCCCAGGGTATACACCAAGTGCCTGGCGGTGGTGGCGGCCTACCTAAGGCTTCAAGGCCTCTTTGTTTTTCCATACCTGGATGACTGACTCATCAGGAGCCAGTCTCCACAGGAGGCCAATCAAGCCACCCTTCGCACTGTTGCTCTCCTTCAGCACTTGGGGTTTGTTATAAACTTTGCAAAGTCCACTTTGCACCCTTCACAGAACATGGAGTTCATAGGAGTAAGACTGGACACCCTTCAGGCAAAGGCCTTTTTACCCGTGGACAGCGCCCACAGGTTGATGGATCTAGCCAGGCAGTTCCACAGCAATTCTCTGGTCTCCGCCAGGCAATTCCTGAGGCTTTTAGGCCACATGGCTTCCACGGTTCATGTAACCCCAAATGCCCATCTGCACATAAGGCCAGCTCAATGGGGCCTCAGAACTCAGTTGGCACCAAGCCACAGGAAGCCTTATGGACAAAGTGAGGGTGTCCACGCTACTAGCCTCTTCTCTGCAGTGGTGACTTCATCTTCCGAATCTAGTGCAAGGGGTGTTTTTTCAGACACCTCCACACTCTCAGGTGCTGACAACCGATGCTTCTCTTCAGGGTTGGGGTGCACATTGCCAAGGGACATGTACTCAAGGCCTGTGGACCCCTTGGGAGGCCGCCCAACAGATCAATCTCTTAGAACTGAGAGCTATCCGCTTAGCCCTGAGAACCTTCTCCCATCTCATCTCTCACCAGTCTGTCTTGGTCCAGACGGACAATCAAGTTACTATGTTCTACGTGAACAAACAAGGTGGCACAGGGTCCCTTCTTCTATGTCAGGAGGCGCAGAGACTGTGCTCCTGGGCAGTCGATCACGGCATCCTTCTCAAAGCAGTCTATCTCCCAAGTCAGGAGAATTACCTGGCGGACAGACTGAGCAGGATCTTGCAGCCGCACGAATGGCGATTGAATCCCTTAGTGGTTCAGCAGATCTTCCTGAGATGGGGCCTTCCAACCATAGATCTCTTTGCCAGTCCTCTGAACTGTCAACTTCCAAGGTTCTGTTCCAGACAACCGCATCCTCTCAGAGTGGCAGCGGATGCGTTTCTCATTCCATGGTCCACGGGCCTCCTATATGCGTTTCCTCCCACGCCTCAAGTGCCCAAGACACTGTTCAAAGTGCTCAGGGACGGGGCCTCGATGATCCTGGTGGCCCCCAGATGGCCGAGGCAACTGTGGTTCCCACATCTGTTGCAACTTGCGGTGGACACTCCTCTTCCTCTGGGGATGCAACCCGATCTCCTGTCTCAGGAGCAGGGATCTCTCTTACACCCCAATCTCCAATCCCTTCATTTGATGGCCTGGCTGCTGAAAGGGTAGTTCTAGCGCCCTTACTGCTGCCTAGGGAAGTGGAGGACGTGGTCTTGGCCTCTAGGAGGCAGTCCACCAGAAAGTCTTATGCCCTTAAGTGGCGTAGATTCTCTACCTGGTGTGCTCAACACAACAAGAATCCTTTCTCATGCCTGGTACCAGTGGTGCTGCAATATCTGCTTCACCTGTCCAACTTAGGCCTTAAGTCCAATTCTGTGAGAGTTCATCTTAGTGCTCTTTCAGCACACCACTCCCCAGTGGAGGGTCAGTCTCTCTCAAGCCATCCTTTGGTGGCTCGTTTCCTCAGAGGCCTGCTTTTGCTTAAGCCTCCAGTGCGTCCACCTGCCCCTGAATGGGATTTAAATGTGGTCTTGCAACGGCTTACTTGTCCACCATTTGAACCTATGGCTACCTGCCCTCTACGTTTTCTCTCCTGGAAAGTGTTGTTCCTGGTAGCCCTTACCTCAGCGAGACGAGTGAGTGAGCTTCAGGCCCAAGTATCAGATGCTCCTTATACTAGGTTCTATAGGAACAGAGTAGTCTTACGGACTCACCCTAAGTTTCTTCCTAAGATTGTCTCCTTTTTCCACCTCAATCAGGAGGTGGTTCTTCCGACTTTCTTTCCCAGGCCGCATGCCAGCCGGGCTGAGATGGTCTTGCATACCCTGGACTGTAGGAGGGTGTTATCCTTCTACCTTGACCGTACGCGTGAGCACCGGAGGGCTGTTCAGCTCTTCGTCTCTTTTGACCCCAATAAGTTGGGGTTGGTAGTCTCAAAGCGTACTTTGTCCATATGGGTAGCTGACTGTATCGCCTGGGCTTACAGGGCAACCGGCCTTTCGTTGCAGGGTCGAGTTACGGCTCATCGTGTCAGGGCGAAGGCTGTGTCAGTGGCTCATCTCCGCTCTGTTCCGTTGGCAGACATCTGCCGGGCCACTACTTGGTCTTCAAGCCAGACCTTTGCGGCCCACTACTGCCTTGAGAGGGAGTCTCGCAGGGACAGTGCTTTCGGGCAGGCGGTACTCCATAATCTCTTTGGGGTTTAGGCAACTCCTACCCTCCGGCCCTGGTGTTGGGCTACAGTTAGTGGGCGTTATCAGAGAAGATTCTGTTCTTGCATGCTGAGGCTCTAGAGGGAGCTCACTGTTCAGCTGGGGTCTCCGGTAGCCCTAAGCTGGGGAGTCCCATATGTGAGGACTGACTTCCTGCTTGGTCCTGGAGAAAGAGTTGTTACACACCTGTAACAGGTGTTCTCCAGGAGCAGCAGGAATTAGTCCTCACAACCCTCCCTCCTCCCCTTGCAGTTGCAGTCATATGATTTATTTTTGCTGTCTTTAGCTATGTCATTAGACTGAGCAAGATGGCACCCTTGGGCGGGAAGGGAACCGCGCATGCGCACTGCATTCCCAAAAGCTTTCTTTGAAAGCTGGGGAAATGCTCCGCACGGGGGCTCCGTCGGCGCCGACGTCACCCATATGTGAGAATTGATTCCTGCTGCTCCTGGAGAACACCTGTTACAGGTGAGTAACTACTCTTAACTTTCAAAAGGGAGACTGTGATAAAATGAGGAAAATAGTTAAGAAAAAACTAAAAGGAGCAGCTGCAAAGGTTAAAGATTTGCATCAAGCATGAGCGTTATTTAAAAATGCTATCTTGGAAGCGCAGACCAGATCTATTCCACGCTTTAAAAAAAGTGGAAGGAAGGCCAGAAAACTGCCAGCATGGTTTAAAGGTGAGGTCAGAGGGGCTGTTGTAGCCAAAAAAGCATCTTTCTGGAAATGGAAAAAGGAGCCAAATTTGAAAAAAAGCTTGCCATGGAAGCAAAAATGCATAATAAAAATGTTTTCAAGTATATTCATAGCAAAAATCCTGTGAGAGAGTCATTTGGACCATTGGATCTTAGAAAGGTAAAAGGGGCGCTAAGGGAAGACAGGGCCATAGCAGAGAGAATGAATGAATTCTTTGCTTCGGTTTTTACTGAAACATAGAAATATGATGACAGAAAAAGACCACATGGCCTATCTAGTCTGTTCTTCCATATCAACAACTACAACAGTCCCCTTTTTACCTTTAGAGATCCTTTGTGTTTGTCCCATGCTTTTTTGTATTCAGTTACTGTCCTCATCTCTACCACCTCCACTGGGAGACTATTCTACGGATCCACTACTCTTTCCGTTAAGAAATATTTCCGCATATCACTCCTGAATCTATCTCCCTTCACCCTCATCCCATGTCCCCTCGTAGCGCTTTCACTTGAAAGAGGCTCTCTCCCTGAACATTTATGCCATGGAGGTATTTAAACATCTCAATCATATCACCTCTATCCCACCTTTCCTCTAAGGTGTACATATTAAGATCCTTCAGTCTGTCCTCATATGCTTTATAATGAAGACCACTAATCATTTTTTTAGCCACCCTCTGCACCGACTCCATCCTGTTCACATCTTTTTGAAGGTGCGGTCTCCAGAATTGCACACTATACTCCAAATGAGGTCGCACCAAAGACTTATACAGAGGCATTATCACCTCCTTTTTTCTGCTAGCCATTCCTCTCCGTATGCACCCAAGCATCCTTCTAGCTTTTGCCGTCGCCTTTTGTACCTGTTTAGCTACTTTAAGATCATCAGACACAACCACTCCTAGGTCCCGCTCTTCTTTAGTGGACAAAAGTGCTTCACCCCCTATACTATATTGCTCCCTTGGATTGCTGCAGCCCAAATGCATGACCTTACATTTTTTAACATTAAATCCCAGCTGCCAAATTCTAGACCATTCTTCAAGCTTAGCTAGATCCCTCCTCATGTTATCTACACCTTCCTGGTATCATCCGCAAAGAGGCAAACCTTAATCGACAGCCCTTCCGCTATATCACTAACAAAGATGTTAAAAAGAATCAGACCAAGGACAGATCCCTGGGGCACAGCACTGGTGACATCCTTCTCCTCAGAGTGAGCTCCATTTACTTGTACCCTTTGTCGCCACCCACCCAACCAATTTCTAACCCAAGCAGTAACTTTAGGGTCCATCCCTAGGGTGCTCAGTTTGTTTATAAGTCGCCTGTGAGGAACAGTGTCAAAACCTTTACTGAAATCTAAATACACCACATCTAGGGCTCTCCCTCGGTCCAACTCCCTGGTCACCCAGTCAAAGAAATCAATCAGATTTGTCTGACAAGACCTGCCTCTGGTGAATCCATGCTGCCTTGGATCCTGTAATCCGCTGGACTCCAGAAACCTCACTATTTTCTCTTTCAGCAGCGTTTCCAATAATTTACTCACCACCAAAGTTAAACTAACCGGCCTGTAGTTTTCAACCACATCCTTACTTCCGCTTTTGTGTAAAGGCACCACATGAGCCTCTCTCCAGTCCTTTGGCACCACTCCTGACTCCAATGAGGCATTGAAAAGGTCAGTCAGTGGAGCTGCTAGAACATCCCCAAGTTCCCTCAGTATTCTAGGGTGTATCCCATCCGGTCCCATCGCTTTGTCTTCTCACGAACACAGTCTTCTGAAAATTGTTCAAGATGTCCCTCGCTTCTTTTTCTATTTGCGGGTGTTTTCTGAGGTCCTGCTCCTGGTTCTTCATCTGTGAACACAGAACAAAAATATTTGTTAAGCAATTCCGCTTTATCCTTATCAGCTTCTACATATTCCTCCCCTGCACCCTTGAGTCTGACAATACCACTTTTGCCCTTCCTCTTCTCACTAATATATCTGAAAAATGTCTTATCCCCCCATTTTATTGCATTGGCTATTTCCTCCTCCTTTTGAATCTTTGCCTTCTTGACTACTTTGCTAGCTTCTCTAAGTTTTTCCAAATACAGATGCCTGTCTTCCTCTCTCTGCGATCTCTTGTATTTCAGGAAGGCCTCCCTCTTTTTCTTCACTTTTTCAGCTACTTCTTTTGAAAACCATAGTGGTCTCCTTTTCCTTTTACCTTTATTTACCATTTTAACAAAAAGGTTGGTTGCCCTTAAAATCTCCTCTTTCATTTTTGCCCACTGTTTTTCTACATCCCTCAGCTGTTCCCATCCCACTATCGACTCCCTGAGGTATTGGCCCATCTTTGCAAAGTTAGCCTTCCTAAAGTCTAAGATCCTCACCTTTGAATGTATTCTAATACTGAACCACACCATCTGGTGATCACTAGATGCAAAATGATCTCCCACTACAACATCAGAAACACTTTCACCATTGGTAAGCACCAAGTCCAGTATGGCCCCTTCACGTGTGGGGTCTGTTACCAATTGCCTGAATAGTTCTCCCTGTAGAGAATCCAGGATCTGCTTACTTCTAGATGATACTGCAGCAGGAATGTGCCAATCAACATCTGGCATATTGAAATCTCCTATTAGTAGCACTTCCCCTTTCCTAGCAATGCTGCGTATGTCTTCAATTAACTCTCTGTCCACCTCTTCCTCTTGTGAGGGAGGTCTGTATATCACACCAATGCAAATAGATTTCTCTTTCCCTCTTTCTAGTTTAACCCACAATGCCTCCTCTCTCCCTTTTAAGCTCTGTAATTCCTAAGCTTTAATAGCAGTTTTTACATATAGTGCCACTCCTCCTCCCCTTCTTCCTTCCCTGTCCTTTCTGAATAAAGTATAGCCAGGTATAGTTACATCCCAATCATGGTTTTCTGTGAACCATGTTTCTGTAACTGCCACTAAATCCAAATCAGCCACTCCCACCAAAGCTTCAACATCAGGGATCTTATTTCCCATGCTACGGGCATTTATACACACTGCTCTCCATATGTATCACCTACCTGGGGGCTTTCACCTACCTGGGGGCTTTCTTCACCCATCCCCAACAGATCTAGTTTAAAGCCCTCTTCAGTAGATTAGCCAGTCTACTACCGAAGATGCGTTGACCTTTCTTGAACAGATGGATGCCATCTCTGCTCTGCAACCCTTGGAACTGCATCCCATGGTCTAGGAAACCAAAACGCTCTCGATGACACCATCCACGCAGCCATGCATTCATCTCCAGTATGCGAGCCTCTCTGCCTTGGCCTTTACCCTCAACAGGGAGGATTGAAGAGAACATCACCTGTGCACCTAACTGCTTCACCCTCTGTCCCAGAGCCATGAAGTCACTTTTGATATGTTCCGAGGTATACCTGGCAGTATCATTTGTTCCAACATGGATTAGCAACATTGGGTAATAGTCAGTGGGCTTGATGAGTCTCGGCAAACGCTCTGTAACATCTTGGATTTTGGCACCAGGCAGACAGCATACCTCTCTGGACATCAAGTCTGGTCATCAGATGGACTCCTCAGTACCCCTCAGAAGAGAGTCTCCAACCACCACTACCCTTCGTTTCCTTCTGGTCACTGATTCTGCAACTTTGGGGTACTTGAGCTCTGGTTCTTCCCTTTCCAGGGATGCTTTCACCTCCTCCACTTCCAAGGCTGCATAATGGTTCTTCAATTGAAGGGCTGGAGAAGTTGGATTGGTGATTTTGCAGGCCCTGGTGACTTGTGTCCAACCATTGACATTCTGTTGGCATCCATCTTCTCCTCTGCTGGAGATCTTGGTTGCTGCAAGAAGCATCTCATCAATGTACTTCTCACTGTCCTGAATGCTCCTCAGCCTCGCCACCTCATCTCTGAGTTTCTCCACTTGTTTCCTCAGAGCCTCAGCATGCAGACACCCTACACATGGAACTGGTCCTTCAACTGGTATTAGGGCCTCTGTCTGGACCGAGGCAGAAGCTGTAACGGGGGCAACAGCTTTAGCGATACGATTTTTCCCAGCCATTGTTCTGTTCATGGAGTTTAGGTATCTGTTAAAGCAGAAGAGAGAGATCTACCAAGTACCAGCCGGTTTCCAAGCTGTCCTTTCAGAGAAAAAGCAGTTAAATCTCTTTAAGTATATTCAAAATGTGCTGGTCCAATTCTCTGTGATTTATTAAATGGGGAGGTGCCCTATAAAGCAAGACTGCTCACTAGGGGTGGGTGGGAGTCGGGGTGGGTTGGGAGGGAACTAACACCTGATTAGGTGTTAGAAGTTCCAAAAACTGAGGAGGTTACTAGAGTTCAGCAACCTACTATGCTCAAGGAAAGTTCCACTAAAGCACCAAAAAGAAAGTAACCTTGCTTTAAAAATATACAAAACACCCTTTTAAGAGCTCCCAGTCAGAGAGCTAGCAATTTAATATAATAAAATAAACCCTCAAATCCTTACTGTTGGTTGATCTGTAGAGCCCCTGTTAGGAAAGCCTCAACAGGGCAGGGCACTGGAGCCTTTTATGCAGGCCTCAGCTGCTCTCAGGTAAACAGGCCCGCTCACTCCTGATTAAGTGTTAGCAGTTCCCAAAGCTGAGGCGGTTACTAGAGTTCAGCAACCTACTTTGCTCAAGGAAAGTTCCACTAAAGCACCAAAAAGAAAGAAACCTTGCTTTAAAAATATACAAAAAACCCTTTTAAGAGCTTCCAGTCAGAGAGCTAGCAATTTAATATAATAAAATAAACCCTCAAATCCTTACTGTTGGTTGGTCTGTAGAGCCCCTGTTAGGAAAGCCTCAACAGGACAGGGCACTGGAGCCTTTTATGCAGGCCTCAGCTGCTCTCAGGTAATCAGGCCCACTAACTCCTGATTTTAGCAGTTCCCAAAGTTGAGGAGGTTACTAGAGTTCAGCAAACTACTGTGCTCAAGGAAAGTTCCACTAAAGCACCAAAAAGAAAGTAACCTTGCTTTAAAAATATACAAAAAAAACTTTTAAGAGCTCCCAGTCAGAGAGCTAGCAATTTAATAAAATAAACCCTCAAATCCTTACTGTTGGTTGATCTGTAGAACCCCTGTTAGGAAACCCTGAAGAAGATGTAGGGAGCTTACACATGCCTGAAATGGTATTTAAAGGTAACTTAACAAAAGAATTGAAAGAAATATTGAAAAAGAAATATCGGGAAGATATATAATAACTATTTGATAAACTGAAGAGTAGCAAATCACCCAGACCAGTTGGTATACATCCAAGGGTGTTGAAAGAACTGAAATATGAAATTGCAAACCTACTATTAGTAATCTGTGAACTATCATTAAATTCAGCTGTAGTACTTCAAGACTAGAGAATGCCTAATGTAACACCAATTTTTAAAAAGGGGTGATCCGAGAAACTACAATATGGTGAGTCTGAAGTCAGCACTGGGCAAAATGGTAGAAAGCATTATAAAGAAAAAAATGACTAAATATGTAGATAGTCATGGTTTAATAGCAGAACGCCAACATGGATTTAGCCAAGGAAAGTCTTGTCTTGCTAATCTGTTAAGTTTTTTAGATGATGTGGATAAACAGGTAGACAAAGGTGAACCAGTTGATGTAGTTTATCTGTATTTTCAGAAAGTCTTTGACATGGTCCCTCATGAGGGACTATTGGCAAAATTAAAAAGTCATGGTATAGGAGGCAGTGTATTATTGTGGATCAGGAACTGGTTAAAAGATAGAAAGCAGAGAGTGGGACTAAGTAGACAATTTGCTCAATGGAGAAAGGTGAATAGTGGAGTACCCCAGGGATGTGTGCTGGGCCTGCTACTTTTTAACATATTTATAAATGAACTGATAATGGGAAAAATGAATGAGGTGTTCAAATTTGCAGATGATACAAAATTATTCAAAGTTATTAAAACACAGGTGGGTTGTGAAAAATTGCAGGAGGACCTTGATTAATTGGAAGACTGGACATCCAAATGGCAGAGGAAATTTAATGTGGACAAGTGCTATGTTTTGAACCTAGGAAAGAACAACCCTAACTATGGTTACATGATGCAAGGTTCCACATTAGGAACCACCACCCAGGAAAAGATTTAGGCGTCATGGTGTATATTACATTGAAACCCTTTGCCCAGTGTGCGGCCATGGCCAAGAAAGCAAATAGAATGCTAGGAATCATAAGGAAAGGAATGGAGAATAAAACAAAGGATATTATAATGCCTGTGCATCATTCCATGGTGCAACCACATCTTGAATATTATGTGCAATTCTGGTGATCATATCTTAAAAGGATATAGCAGAATTAAAAATGTACAAAGAAGAGCCACCAAAAGGATAAAGGAGATGGAAGGATACCCCTATGAAGAAAAGCTTAAAAGGTTAGGGCTCTTCAACTACGAAAAGAGATGGCTGAGGGGAGATATGATAGAGGTCTATAAATTAATGAATGGAATTGAACAGGTAAACGTAGATCAATTGTTTACACCATCAAAAAGTAGAAAGACTAGAGAACACACAATGAAGCTACAATAAAACCCATTTTAGACAAATATGAGAAACTATGTTTTTTACTCAGTGCCTAATCAAACTTTGGAATTCATTACCGGAGGATGTATAAAAGCTGTTAGTGTAGCTGGGTTTAAAAATTGTTTGGATAAGTTCATGGAGGAAAGGTCCATAAACCTTTATTAAAGAGGACCCAGGAAATCCCCTCACCCTGGGCAAGCATTGTGGGGAACCTATGTATCTTTTTGGAACTCTTCAGGTACTGTACTTGTGACCTGGATTGGCCACTGTTAGAAACAGGATACTGGGCTTAATGGACCTTGGTCTGAGCCAGTATTGCATTTCCTATGTTCAGTAGATAGCTTTTAGTTTAAATTTAAAACTCAGCAGGTAGCTTTTAGTTTAAAGTTAAAACTCAGCGAGGGCCTAGTATCAGCGGATAGCTTTAATTTAAATCAAATCAGGGTATAGCTTAGCATAAAAGGAAGAATAGGAATACATTGTTTCTAGAGACCCTTACAAAGACACCTTTCAGATAGGGAGTGAGAGACCTGTGAAATTTTTTCAAATAGGTGTTAAAGTCAAGTGACAGATCAAAGGGGCAATTTGAAATGCCCCCTTCATCAAAGCAAGGAAATTGTTAACAGATTACCTTAGAAGCCCAGGTCTGAGACCTGTGTAGCAAGCCAGCCTTTGCTAACTATTAATTCCCTGCCTCCCACCCCGACTCCCACCCACCCCAGGCATACTCTTAGCTTAATAGACTCTTAGACCTGTTAAAGAGGGAAGGGTATTCAAATTCATTTTCAGGTGCATATGATTACCCTCCCCAGAAAAGATTAATTAAGGCCCTGAAATTAATTAATCTTGAGGTAAACAAAGCCCCTTGAAGTTATTTGGTATAGTTGTATCAGTTCAAGTATCCCTGGTAACTTCAAACAAACTTAAATAGCTAAACAAAACCTTAAAACTAAGATGCAGACAGCAGTCCAGCAAAGAGATGGAAACTATCCAGTCTTTTGCATTGAGTGTCACATGTATGATTTTCTCTGAGTTGATGAGGGGTCATTTGTTGCACTAGGTACAAGGAGCTCTTTTCCCTCAGAGAATGAGTGTGATCTTTGGAGATTACAATAGCAGACTTGGGAGGATATAATAAAGTCAGAAAGATACATAGACGAGACCTACAGTGACGTAGTACTGAAGTCCCATCTCCAGTCTGGCAACCTCTCAGTTGCCATGGAGGAGAGAGGGCACATGAAAAGAGAACATCACCTTGGTGAGGCAGGACATGATTCTGTGGCTAGGACCTGTCTACTAGGAGATGTAAAATCCTCTCACACTGAGAAGGTTTCTCAAGGGCTTCATGCTCATGAGGGAATGTTTCTGATTTGTTAGGATTTGTTAGAAGAAGGTTTCTGATTTGTTAGGAACTGGCCAACATTCTGATGAAAGGAGGGGCTTTTCTAAAGGGATGGGCTCCACATTAACCGGGATGGAACCTGGCTGCTGGCATTAACCTTTCAAAGGGAGATAGAGCAGCTTTTAAACTAGAAAATAGAGGAAAACCGACAGTCGCCCAAGTGCTCATGGTTCAGAAGGATGTGTCCTTGAAGGATACTAGCAAAAGAGAGATGTTAAGGAATCCCAATAGAGAGGTTCCAATAAAGATAAAAGTAACTCAGATGGCCTTACGTTCAAAGCTGAAACATTCCAAATTACCCTTTTCAATTGCTAACTACATTAAAATGAATAAAATACAACCTCTAAAATGCCTGTATACAAATGCTAGAAAGTCTAAAAAATAAGATGTGAGACCTAGAATATGTAGCATTAAATGAAAGGTTAGATATGGTTGTCATCTCAGAGACCTGGTGGAAAAAGGACAACCAATGTGGCACTGTGATACTTGGGTTCAAATTATATAGTAATGATAGAGTACATCAAAATGATAGAGGAGTTGTATTCTATGTTAGAGAGGGCATTGAGTCACATAGAATTAAAGTTTTGCATGAAACAAAATACATGTTAGAATCTCTGTGGATAGAAATTCCATGTAAAAAGGGGAAGGCAATAGCAGTGGTGGTATAATACAGACCACCTGGCCAAAAAGAACAGATGGATGATGAAATGCTGAAAGAAATCATGGAAGCTAACAAAAGTTACAACACAGTAATAATGGGTGATTTCAATTACCCCGTTATCGACTGGGTCAATGTCACAGCAGAACATACTAGGAAGATATAGTTTCTAGTTGAAATAAATGACTGCTTCCAGGACCAGCTGGTTCATGAACCAACAAAAAGCAAAGCTATTTTGGACCTGGTCCATAGTGGAACTCAGGATCTGGTGCAAGGGTGTTGGGCCACTTGGCAATAGTGATCGTAGCATGATCACATTTGATTTAATTAATAGAAGAAGGACAGCAAAGAAATCCTCAGTATTACCATTTAACTTTAAAAAGGGAGACTATGATAAAATGAGGAAAAGAGTTAAAAAAACAAAACAAAAAGGGTCAGCTACAAAGGTTAAAGATTTACATGAAGCATTGCTTAAAAGTACTATCTTGGAAGCCCAGAACAGTTATATACCACGCTTTAAGAAAAGTAGAAGGAAGGCCAAAAAACTGTCAGCATGGTTTAAAGGCGAGGTCAGAGCGGCTTTTGTAGCTAAAAAAGCATCTTTCAGGAAATAGAAAAAGAAGCCAAATGACTACTACTACTACCATGCATTTGTATAGTGCTACGAGTCGTACGCAGCACTGCATAGACATGTAAGAGACAGTCTCTGCTTATCAGAGCTTACAATCTAGTCAAGACAGACAACACAGATGGTGTAAACATGGATAAAACAAGGGGGAAAGGTAAAGAAACAAGGAGATCAGGTGAGTCAAGATCCAAAATCACCAGCAAAGAGGTGAGTTTTCAGCCTGGAATTAAAAAAGGTCAGAGAAGGTGCCTGACTACAGACACAGGTAGTTTGTTCCAGGTGTAAGGTGCAGCAAGGTGAAAGGACCGAAGTCTAGAGTTAGCAATAGAAGAGAAGGGCACAAATAGAAGCAGTTTGCCAGAAGAGCGGAGTTCCTGAGGGGGGTGTAAGGAGAGATAAGAGAAGAAAGGTAGTGAGGAGCTACAAAGTGAATGCATTTATAGATCAGCAGGAGAAGTTTGAACTGGATGTGGAAACGGATAGGAAGCCAATGAAGTGACTTGAGAAAAGGGGTAATATGGGCATGACGAGGCTGGTGGAAGATTAGTCGCGCAGCAGAGTGTTGAACAGATTGAATGGAAGAGAGATGATTCAAAGGGACACCAGCAAAGAGTATTTTACAGTAGTCAAGACGGAAGGTGATTAAGAAGTGAATAAGCATCTTAGTAGTGTGATCAGAAAGGAATGGGCGGATTTTGTTGATGTTATAGAGAAAGAAAGGCAGGTCTTAGCTATCAGATGAATGTGTGTGGGGAAGGAGAGAGAGGAGTCAAGACAACCCCAAGATTGACGAAATGGGAAACAACATAAGCATTGGCATGTTAGATGCAAGGCATTGATAAGGCAGGCAAAGAGAGAATTTGAAAAAAAGCTTGCATGGAAGCAAAAAAGCATAATATAAACTTTTTCAAGTACATTTGAAGCAAAAAACCTGTGAGAGTGTCAGATGGACAACTGGATGATAGAGGGGTAAAAGGAGCACTAAGTGAGGACAAGGCCATAGGGGAGAAACTGAATGAATTCTTTGCTTTGATTTTACTGAAGAAGATGTAGGGAAGTTACCCATGCCTGAAATGGTATATAAAGGTCATGTATCTGAAGAACTGAAAGAAGTATCAATAAACCGGGAAGATGTATTACAAATATTTGATAAACTCAAGAGTAGCAAATCACTTGGACCAAACGGTATACATCCGAGAGTGTTGAAAGAACTGAAATGTGAAATTATGGACCTATTATTAGTAATCTGTGACCTATCATTGAGATCATCTGTAGTACCTGAAGACTGGAGTTACATTGGCCATTCTCAAATTTTTAAAA
The DNA here is from genome assembly GCA_033557465.1 of Ichthyophis bannanicus. Taxonomy (NCBI): domain Eukaryota; kingdom Metazoa; phylum Chordata; class Amphibia; order Gymnophiona; family Ichthyophiidae; genus Ichthyophis; species Ichthyophis bannanicus. The sequence continues at coordinate 737,964,834 of CM066035.1, forward strand.
AGGGTTTCAGGGGTGAGTCTGATGTCAGTTCCCGGCAAAATGGTAGAAACCATTATAAAAAATAAAATTACTGAACATGTAGATAGTCATGGTTTAATGGGAGAAAGCCAACATGGATTTAGCCAAGGAAAGTCTTATCTTATTTATCTTTTATATTTTTTAGAAGGTGTGAATAAACAAGTAGACAAAGGTGAGCTGGTTGATATAGTGTATCTGGATTTTCAGAAAGCCTTTGACAAGGTCCCTCATGAGAGACTATCGGTGAAATTAAAAAGTCATGGGATAGGAGGCAGTTTACTATTGTGGATCAGGAACTGGTTAAAAGATAGAAAGCAGAGGTGGTTCCAAGATGGCAGAGGAGTAGATGCCGTTCGCGGGTGCGGAGTGGCTGAGAGGTGGATGCTGACCCGATGGGGAAAAAAGGAAGCAAACGACAGTGAAGCCCCCGGCTTCCTCGACACCCCTAGGAAGTTTGGCGCAGGCCTCTATTGTTCCCTTCTGTACACCTCGTTCGGCGGGTATGGCTTCAGCGGATCCCTCTGGTGGAGTGGGGGATCTGAGCAGCGATGGAGTTGATCTTAGTCCCGTTCAGCTGTTGCCGCCGCAACCCGATAGAGGTCGAGAGGAGGAGGTAGGAACTGGAGTGTCTCTGGGTCAGGAGGTCAGCTCCGTGTGTGGGGGCTCCTCCTCTCCATCGGTCCCGAGTCTTGGTGAGCGGTCTGGAGGAGCTGTGGAGGTGGTTTGCTCCATTGGGGATGGTTCAGAAGGTGCTCGAAGGAAAATTGGCTCGTCAGAGTCTACAGAGTTCCGGGTAACATGCGGCTTAAAGAAACCAGCTAAAGTTACATTAGATAGCTTATGGGAGGCTATCTCTTCTCTCCAGAGTTCCCTTGCTCCTGTTGTGGGTGCTTTATCTCAGGAATTTCTTTTGGTTAAAGGCCGGTGTGTGGCGGTTTAATCGAAATGTGTGGAGCAGGCTGATAAAGTTGCCCTGCTAGAGACAAAGGTAGATTTGCAAGCTATGGGTGAGACTTTCTCCAAGGAACGTTTGATTTCTTTGAGGCGTTTGGAATATATGGACAACTCCTTAAGAAGGAATAACTTACGCTTTTTGAATTTTCCGAGACCACCCTTGTTGGAACCCCTGGTTCTTGTTCGAAGATACCTCATGGAGGTTCTTTTGATGCCCCCAAGATAATTTGCCACCTATTGTTAAGGTTCAATATGTCGCTATTTCTTCTGGGATTGGGGATGTGGTAGGATCTGGGGGTACTGCTGGGGTTGATCAAATGGGATTGTCTGATTTCCTGGAGAATTCCCTGGAGGTGGTGACCAGTAGGGCAACTATGGTAGTCAGCTTTGCCTTCGAGTCTGACCGCAATGCTGTCCTTAGGTTATATTTCCGTAGGATTTCTTTTTCCCAGTTTTTGGGTTCAGAAATTTCGATATTTCCTGATTTGTCAAGGGATACCCAAAAGAGGCAGAAGGAGTTTCTGGCTTTACGCCAGAGAGTTACTGCCTTGGGTGCCCAATTTAAATTGAGGTATCCTTGTAAATGTGATTTATTATATCAGACTTTGGGGCATGTTTACTAACAGGCCGGTAAAGTGCGGGTCGCGGTAGAGTGAGTGTGCCGTATAAGGAGTGGGCGTTCCGTCGTGAAGAACAGAAGCTGTGATTGACAGATGCGCTAAGGTGCGCGGCGCCCGTGTGGTTAGTGCCCTGTGACATTACGGAGTTTGATCTGTGCACATGGTTCACACTGCTCACGGTTTTTGGGCTTCCACTATTGTGCTGCACATTGCTGACGGAAACGGTTTCTTTTCCCGGCACAGCACCTCTAACGCGAGTGTTTCACTGGCGTTATATTTCTTTGCAGATTCGGGCACGCTCCTGTGCGGCGAGTCTCTCCCCTCCCACATTCCGCCCACTGACCCCGTCTCTCCGCCCCTAGGGGGCCTTCCTCCGCCCTCATTTCGCCTTTGCACGCCTCTTTCGCACATTACCGCCCCGCAAATGTGCGCGTTGTCGGCGCACGCTTGCGGGACCCGTTAATGTGCCGCGCACTCGTACGGGGCGCTTAAGAGCACTTAAATACATCTTTTAGAGCGCTCATGTGCGCCCCGTACAAGTGCGCCGTTTAGTAAACAGACCCCTAAGCATTTTCTGTTTTTTGAGCCTGTGCAACTGATTAATTTTCTTCAGGCGAGGGAGGCAGGGGGGGAGGGGTAACTCCTGTACTCGCTGCCATATGTGTTATCTTTGCTCATATGATGTTGGGGAGTTTTCCTTTTTCTTTCTTTTGATGTTTCTTGTTTGGAACCGTATTGGGGTTGTAGTATTGGGGTCTACTTACTGGGGTAAATTTGTATTATGTGGTTAGTATTTGTTTTTATCCTGGATTGTTTTTGTGGCATGTAACCCACTTATTTCCTTTTAATGTTTTCAATTGTTCTATTGAAAATTGTTAAATATAAAATAAAAAAAAAGATAGAAAGCTAAGAGTGAGGCTAAATGGTCAATTTGCTGAATGGAGAAAGGTAAAAAGTGGAGTAGTGCAGGAATCTATGCTGGGCCCGCTACTTTTTAACATATGCATAAATGACCTGGAAATGGGAATAACTGCTGAGGTGATCAAATCTGCAGATGACACAAAATTATTACAAGTTTTGAAAACACAAGAGGATTGTGAAAAATTGCGAGGACCTTGATTAATTGGAAGACTGGATGTCCAAATGGCAAAGGAAATTTAATGGTTTATGGTTTATTAAAATTTGATATACCGCCCTTCAATACACCAGAGTGGTTCACAATAATAATCCATGAAATATGAGAAGCAGAAAAGAATTCCATTAAAAATAGAAAAGAAACAGAGGGGTTAGGGAGGGGAGTTAAGCTTCAAAACAGTCCCTGGGAGGTCAACTGAAACACAGCTCAAAATAAATATGTCTTCAAAGCATTTTTGAATCTCGGATGAGAGAGCTCTAGTCACATATCAGCTGCCAACAAATTCCAGATGTAAGCAGAAGGCAGCATGTCTACTGGATTCAAGGTGTACTTGGAATGGCAAAGAGAGATAAAGACTGAGACTAAGAGAATTATGTAATATTCTGGAAGGTGCACACAAGCTGAGGAGAGATGACGGATAACCTGGAATCCCAGATTCGAGAATTTTATGTGTAAGGGCAAGAAATTTATACTTGACACAATAGGAAACAGGTAACTAATAAGAACAAATAAAGAGAGGGGTTACATGGTCAAACCTAGTAGTATGAAAGATCAGATGAATGGTTGTATTTTAAATGGTTTGCAGACATGTGAGTTGAGCTTGAGAAATTCCTATGTAAATATCATTGTAGTAGTCAATTTTTGTGCACAAGTGCAAAGTTATGCACCTAGGAAAGAACAACCCCAAGTATGGTTACATGATGCAAGGTACCATCTTAGAAACCACTACCCAGGAAAAAGATTTAGGCGTCATCATGGATAATACATTGAAACCCTCCGCCCAGTGTGCAACGGCAGCCAAGAAAGCAATAGAATACTAGGAATCAAAGGAAAGGAATGGAGAATAAAACAAAGGATATTATAATGCCTCTATATCATTCCTTTGTGCGACTGTGCCTTGAGTATTGTGTGCAATTCTGTTCGCTGTATCTTAAAAAGGATATAGCAGAATTAGAAAAGGTACAGAGAAAAGCCACCAGAATGGTAAAGTGGATGGAAGGAAACCCCGATGAGGCGAGGCTTAAAAGGTTAGTGCTCTTCAACTTGGAAAAGAGATGACTGAAGGGGGATATGATAGAGGTCTATAAATTAATGGATGGAGTGAAACAGATAAACATAGATCAGTTGTTTACACCATCAAAAAGTAGAAAGACTAGGGGACATGCAAGTCTATTAAGAAAAAATATTTTTTTTACTTAATGCATAATCAAACTCTGGAATTTGTTACCAGACGGTGTAGTAAAAGCCATTACTGTAGCTGGGTTTAAAGAAATATTTGGACAAGTTCCTGGAGGAAAGATCCATAAACCATTATTAAAAGGGACCTGAAAAATCCACTGCTTACCCTAGGATGAGCATTGTGGAACTTGTCTTCCTTTTTGGGAACCTGTCAGGTACTTGCGACTTAGATTGGCGGTCACTATTGGAAACAAGATACTGGGCTTGATGGACCTTGATCTGACCCAGTATGGCTCTTTCTTATGTTCTTATGACTCCACCACCAAGGAATTATGGGGCAACTGAGGCTTCTCGAAGCCCGGGGCCTTTTGGACCCGATACATGGAGTCAATCCACCTACTGATGGCCTGGCCGTCACTGTGATGGAGTTCTCCCACATCCTCAACAGTAGTCGCTGTAAAATCTGGTGCATTAGCACCATGATGACCTCCTTGGGGGCTGAAGGGTACTGGAGGATCTTCTCCGCCCTCGGCTCATCTTCATCTTCAATGAGAAGGGAATGGCCTTGGCCATATCCCGGATGAGATCCTGGAAGGATATGTCTTTCAGGGGAGACGTCCATCATTTGTATGAAGTGTAAGGATCTGAGGGCAGGTCTGGGGATACCCACTTGGACACCACAACTCCTTCTCGGTCTCCCGTCTGAATCCAAGAAGAAGTCAAAGTAGAGCCAGGTCTCCTCGATGCCGCCTTCAATCGGGAGTCGATGGTGCACCGAGTGAGGGTGCTGGTGCACTGGGGCATCGGAACCTGAGACTCTAAACAAAGAGATGGCCATGGGAACTGGTATCAATTCCGAATGCCGACCCCATATATCTGCCTCAGCAGGGAGTGCATAGGTTTCCAGCTTGGGCTGGATGGAGTGCAATGATGATTCCAAGGGCATTGAAGGGCCAGCTTGACGCATGGCCAGGATGCCCACCATTCAGACCACGAGGGCTCAAAAGCTTTCCTCAGCACTGCCGTCTCCGAAGGCATCAGGGTCGGGATAACAACTTCAGCCACTGAATCCGGCACCCACAAAGGGGACTGCATGATGGTAGGCTCATCGGGAGACTGCCAGTGGCCCTCTGGAGCCCTGGGAGTCTATTCCTCCAGCCAAGCAGCTTAGCAGACTGCTCCTGGCCATCGCTCTTGACATCCCATCAGGAAATGTTCTAGCGTTAATGCCCATGGCTCTTGTCCCGATGTTCGGATGCTCTCTTCGACGTCGATGGAATCTATCATGGCTCCTTCCTTGGTTCCAACTAGAGGTCAATGGAGAGTCTCCACTCCATGGCACCACAGCGCCTTGTTTCCGAGTGTGAATGGGTGGAGGAATATAGGATTTAACTGTTGGTTATACATTACTTTTTAGGAATATTCTGACTGCCTACATTCTTTGTGTAGCCCTTAAATCAGATATCTGAGTGTGCCCACTGTTCATGTAAGGCCTACTGGCCAGGGACACTTAGGTTCCTGCCCACCCTACCCCTCACCCAACCCACCCCAGGGCTGCATTGCTTATACAGTGGTCACATACGTTGCCATCTATCCTTTTTAATTTGGTTTTAAGCCCACCTTTTCTTCTTCTTCTTCTTCTCCTTCTAGGACTGCTTAATCAGCATGTCATGTATTCAGTGCAATAGCTGTGGTGTTTTCATTCTGAGACAAATCATTTGGAACCTAAGAGCTTATCCTATGTGCCTCAAGTCAGCTGCCATGTATAAAGAATTAACTCTACTAAGGGAGGAGCTAGCTGCCATGCATAAAGAATTGACTCTACTAAGGGAAGAACTAGCTGCAATGAAACACACCTGTTCTAGGATACAAACAGAACAAAGTCCACCACCGCTCCCACAAAGAATCAAACATCCCAGAAACAAATGGATCACAGTGGGCTCGGGTAACTTGTGACCTGTAAGGCAGAGACATCCTATACATCAAGAGATATTCCTGCATAATGCCTTTTCTGCTTTGGTTAATGAGGATCACCAACCCATGGAAACTGAAGGGCCCTTAAATGAGCCAGTTAACGCCCAATCTCCTGCTAAAGCACCAAATATGAAGAAAAACTCACCAAACAGAAAATTACTACTACTTGGAGATTCCATCATCAGAGGCACCAACTTGGGAACACAGTTCAAAGGAGAGAAGATAGTCAAATGCCTCCCAGGCCCTTCGGCCAGCAGGAATACAAACCAAATTGTTGTTGTACTTAGCGCAGAAAGTGAGCACTCCAAAATTGATGTTGTCATCCACCTGGGTTCAAACGACCTGGCTAGAAACAATGCCTCTGCAGTTCAAAGGGACTTCCAGACTCTGGGAGAGAAAGCACAGTTACTTACCTGTAACAGGTGATCTCCGGAACAGCAGGAATTAATCTTCACACGTGGGAGACGTCGCCGACGGAGCCCACACGGGAATGCTCCCCAGCATCCAATCAGAAAGCCTTTTGGAGCATACCCCGCGCCTGCGCGGTGGCTTCCTGCCCTTCCTACTGCCTCTCCCCAGTTGAGTTTCATAGCTGAGCCAGAAGGAGAGGAGAGGAAGGAATAGAGAAAAAAGAGATACAACTCCTAGGGGAGGTGGGCGAGTTGTGAAGACTAATTCCTGCTGTTCCGGAGATCACCTGTTACAGGTAAGTAACTGTGCTATCTCCAGGAACAAGCAGGAATGAGTCTTCACACGTGGGGACTCCCAAGCTGAGGATGCCCGGGGAGATCCCATAAGCACAGCCCAGGACAGGATGGCATTTGCCCAGCCTGAATCCCCGGCATCCCCTGAGGGATGGAGGGCAGGAGTTGAATAGAGGAACAGCGAATCTACAGACTACAGAGGGAGTCTTTAGAGTGCAGAACAGGTATCATTAAGATACAGCAAAAAAACCCCAGGCTACAGGAAGAGTAGTCAGAGGGATGCATAAATAGTGTCAGTAAGCATTTAATGAGTAAATGACCTAGTACCATATAGAGCTTACCGGCCATTAAGTGTTAATGAATTAATGGTGTGGAACCCCGTAGAGCTTACCTACCGGGTTGCCGGAAGCAGACCTGTGATGAAAGCACCGTAGACGCAGTAGCGAAGTCGTCAAGGAAACTTTGCCGCAGCGAGGAGGAAGTTCCAAATCCGGAAGGCTGGGAGATCCAGGTGTCAGCTGGGTCAGGAGGGACGGCAGGTCTTCCAGGAGGCTTAGTGCAAAGCTGAGCACTCCCTTAGGAGTAGAGTCCAGAACTCAGAGGACTAACAGTAGAAGACTGGCCGAACCAGAGAGCCCATTCCGGAGAAGAGTAGGGGTGTACCCCGGAGCAGAAGGAGTACACAGGCTACCCTAGCGAGAGATAGGGAGACAAGGGTCCGAACCCCCGGGAGGAGGACCTAACTGAAAAGGGAGCTGTAGACTTCACAGCGGTAGAGTACCACCAGTCCGCGGCCCGATCGAGGAATAGGCAGGCGGACTGGCCGGACCCCGGGGGGGGGGCGTGAGTACCGGCCATAGAACACAGGTACTGCGGGCATCCCCCCAATATGCGCCTATCGCGCAGGTGATATCTAGTATATCTAAGCCGGTGGGCATGAGGGCGCCCACTCCGGTACTAACGCAGGTATGCCGAGGGGCCTACCTCCCCGAGCATCACCCTGGTAAGGCGGATCTGCCATTGATCCACAGAACGTCCACCTGGGAAGGTGGCAGCAAGATCCGTCAGTAGAGGGATCTATTCCGGAGGACAAGGCAGATCGGCAAACCAACAGCGCGGTAGCGTGGGGGACAGAGGATAGCCTCAGTCCGGTAGAACGCCACAGGGGCTGGAGGCCCTATATGTGTCCCCAGGACCTGCACGCAGAAAACTCGCCCCCCGCACAGACAGGGGACAGGAGGGTATAGTCCTGGCAAGCATTGGGGGACTATAGCAGCTGGAGGGAAATTCCGGTACGGAAGCAATCAGCAGGGGGATACCGGCTGAGAAGGGTTCGGAGACGTACCGAAGGGTAATTAAGTTGGCCGTTGGCCATAGCTATCACGGAATAGAGGTGGTCTCCCTTCCAACGGAAGGAGAATACCTGAACCCCTAGATAAGCCTCCGAACCATTTGTCAACTGGACGAGCCCCAGAGCAGAGCTCAATTTTTAAACTTCCGATAAGAGGGTTAAGAGCAGGCAGCCGCCCGCCTGAGCCTAAAAATGCTTAGTATGAGAGTCCTGGCGCGGGCCCGGGGGCATCAACCCAGGGTGAGAGGTCCCTGGCTTGGGCGCGCCTGGAGGGTGGGCGGAGGGCTGATATTTCCTCTTCCTAGGGAAGGGGGGTCTGGAGAGGCGTTTACCACCGCCGGGGGGCCGGGCCCTAGGCTGGCTGCTAACCCTGGGAAGGTTAGCGAAGCACTGTGCGACCTGACGCAAGGCTTCGCTATTGAAGAGGTGATCTCCGTCGCAGGGAGAATTACCCAGGTTGTGCTGTGCCCGTCTACACAACTCGGACGCCTGCAACCATGCTGTACGGCGTGCTCTAATGGCAAAAGCAGAGGCTCTGCTGACCGACTGGAAGGAGTCCAGCGAAGCACGAGAAAGGAACCCGGAGATATTCCTGCAGTGATAAAGGAGCAGCGAATATTCAAAGGCCTTGGTCGCAGATACGAAGAGGGATAACCGAGACAACCTCTCAGTGACCTCCCGGAGCGACAGACTCATATAAAATATATATGAAATAATTCTGGCCATCAGCATAGACGTCTGGAAGGCTTGACGTCCTAGAGTATCTAGCATCTTTGAGGCGTGGCCTGGGGGGCGAGAAGCATGCTTCTCCTTGCTTCCGGCCTTCCTCAGCGCCGATTCCACCACAATGGACCGATGTGGAAGCTGGTGCTGCCGAAAACCCGGGGACGGAGGCACCCAGTATAGAGCCTGCATCGCACTCGATGGTGCCGGAACTCTCAAAGGCGACCGCCAGGCCCCCAGCAGGAGATCCTGCAGGGAGGGATGCAGAGGAAGCATCACGGCTGCCTGTTCCGCAGGGCCCGGGCTCGGGTCCGGGGTAGGGATGGCCAGCAAGTCCGCCATGTCAAGGAGGAAATCCTGAAAAGGTGGCTCTGCCGGAGGAGTTATGGCGGGGGAGGTTGCCAGGGCACACAGAGGCCGCTCGGGCCGATGCCCGCTGGGCAGAGGAGGGGACCAACCGACCCGGATCGGGGCAGTCCCCATGGCGTCGTCGGCTCCTGGGATTGATTCCAAACTAGGCATCGACGGGGTCGATGGCACCGATGGCGCCGCAGGAATCGGCCTCGGCCCCGAACCTGGGGGTGGTGCTGCTCCCGGCGATCGAAGCGGTTCCGCGGCCGCCGGATGGCAGGGGCCAGCGGTCTCCGCTCTGCGTCGCGGGAGGGGACAGGGACCGATCCCGAAACGTGTAGTGTCCAGGCTTTCAAGGCTGGATACCGACTCCAGGCTGGACATCAAACCGATCGAAACCGTGCCGATCGGTGCCGCGAGCATCATGGGTCCCCGAGGGCGGAGCTCGGTGGAGAGGGGGTCATCTGACGCCTGCGCCGATGTCGATCGGCGGGCACTGCCCGAAGCCGGGCTCCCTCTCGAACCCGTCCGACCCGGAGAGAAATCCTTCCGGGGCATACGGCCCGTCCCCGAGGGGACCCCGGTCACCCGACGACGATTCCCTGCGGGGGGGGAGTGCAAAGCCCCTGCGCCGACGCCGGTGTACCGTTACGGGGCGGCGCAGATCCAGATTGGGTCGAAGCGGTCGAAGATCCCGAGGCCCCTTCTCTAGGAAAGAGCGGGGCCCTCGACAGCCGCGTCGATGCCGGGGAGTCGCCCGAGCGCTGGCCGACATACCCCGAGGTCCCAGGGGAAGGTCGATGGCGGCCCCTCGTGCTCGACGCCCCTGCCGTCGCCGGCGGAGCGGCACCGCTCGAACCCGGTACCACCCTTGCGCAGGGCTGGGAAACCGGCGACCCGGCGCGGGTCGAAGCGAGCGGCCCCGAGGGGAGGGAGGCCAGATGACCATCCCCGGCGCGGGGCGGAACCACCGACTCCCGCGCGCTCGAAGCGGATACTACCCCCGCGCATGACCTGAACGTAGGGCCGTCAGACAGTGTCGAGTCGATCGGCCCCCGAGGTGCTGAGGGCAGCGGCTGGCGATCCCCGGTGGGGAGCGGGTCACTCAACGCCGACGGGTCAGCACCGCCCAAGGTGGATACCACCCCCGTAGGAACGCCATACCGGCGCGAATCGGTCGGCCCCGGAGGCGCCAAGGACCGCAGCCGCCAATCCCCGGTGAGGAGCGGAACGCTCGACACCGACGCCGAGGGGTCGGTACTGCCCGAAGCGGGTACCGCCCACGCGTATGGCAGGGATGGAGGAACGCCAGGCTGGACCGAGTCGATCGGCCCCAGAGGCACCGAGGACAGCAGCCGATGATCCTCGGTGAGGAGCGGAGCGCTCAACACCGACGCCGATGCCGGGGGCTCAGTACCACCCGGAGTGGCTACCACACCCGAGCATGGCTTGGATGTAGGGAGGTCAGACCCGGTCGAGCCGATCGGCCCCGAAGGCGCCGAGGACACCGGCTGACGATCCCTGGCGAAGAGTGGAACACTCGACGCCGACGCCGATGCCGGGGAATCGGCACCGCTCGAAGCGGGCACCTCCCTCGGGCATGGCTCGGGAATGTTCTGTGAGGAGCGAACCTCAGGAACATCCCGAAACCCCGTAAATGCTTTGGAGCCCAAGGGCTCCCGCCGGGGTATATCAGCCAAGGAGGACTTGAGGGGTTGGCCGGAGCCGTCGCCATGCCGCGCATGAGACTTGCCCCTCAAGACTTGGCTAGTCTTAACAGACTGTTGTGTGGTTAGCTGATCCTGGAGAGAAGAACAACCCGACGACCGCGCCCTGGGCGCGAAGACGTCGTCGAGGGATACCCGAAAGAGGGAGGGTCTTCTTCCGACACTGTAGCCCGGGGAATCCGGGAAAGAGGGGTCAGGCCCCACACAGGAGAGGCACCAGGCATTGGAGTCCACGTGGAAAATTGAGTCCCCGCCGTGAGGCTGGGGGGAAGAAGGCTCCATGCCCCGGTCCTCAGCGCCCGGAGGACGAAAATTAAATGAAAAATAATTAAAAGAAAGAAAGATAAATGGGGGGCACGGAGGTGCCACCATCGGCGGGAAAGCCGCGACTACAGAAAAAGGAAAAAATTTCTGCGGTGGCAGGAGGGACGTCCTGCCTGCTCCGCGGAAAACGAAAAACTGGGGAGAGGCAGTAGGAAGGGCGGGAAGCCACCGCGCAGGCGCGGGGTATGCTCCCAAAGGCTTTCTGATTGGATGCTGGGGAGCATTCCCGTGCAGGCTCCGTCGGCGACGTCTCCCACGTGTGAAGACTCATTCCTGCTTGTTCCTGGAGATACTCAAACCCATTGTTAACACTGTAGCATTCTCAGAAGTTCTAACTGTTCATGGTAAGGGGCATGATCTGAGGCAACATGGTTTTACCAAAGGACGATTTTGCCAAACAAATCTGATTGTGTTCTTTGACTGGGTGGCCAGAGAGCTAGATCAGGGGCATGTAATGGATGTCATCTACCTGGATTTCAGCAAAGCCTTTGATACTGTTCCTCATAGGAGGCTTATCAATAAACTCAGTAGTTTGGGGATGGGTCCCAAGGTGGTGAACTGGATCAGAAATTGGTTGACTGACAGACGACAGAAGGTGATGGTAAATGGAGCTCACTTGGATGAAAGGAGGGTGATTAGCGGGGTGCCCTACGGTTCAGTCCTGGGCCCGGCACTGTTCAATGTATTTGTGAGTGATATTGCTGAAGGACTGCATGGAAAAGTCTGTCTTTTTACAGATGACATGAAAATTTGCAACAGAGTAGACTCCCCTGAGGGAGTGGATGACATGAGGAAAGATCTGCAAAAGCTGGAAGAATGGTCTAATGCTTGGCAGTTAAGATTTAATGCGAATAAGTGCAGTGTCATGCACTTGGAAAGCAGAAATCCAGGAGAAATGTACGCGATAGTGGGCGAGAGGTTGGTGTGCACGGACCAGGAGAAGGACCTTGGTGTGATTATTTCTGCAGGTCTCAAGGTGGCAAAACAGTGTGACAAGGCAGTGGCAAAAGCCAGGAAGATGTTGGGTTGCATACAAAGAGGAATTACCAGCAGAAAGGAAGAGGTACTAATGCCACTGTATAAGTCACTGGTAAGGCCTCACTTGGAATACTGTGTTCAGTTCTGGAGACCCTATCTTGCAAAGGATATAAAAAGACTGGAAACTGTTCAGACGAAGGCAACCAAAATGATTTGGAGCCTGCGTCAGAAGCCTTATGAGAAGAGACTTGGAGACCTAAATATGTACACTGTGGAGGAGAGAAGGGACAGGGGAGATATGATACAGACCTTTAAATACTTAAAGACAAATAATGAGCAAACAAACCTCTTCCAAAGACAGGGAAGCTGTAAAACTAGAGGGCATAACATGAAGCTGAAAGGGGGTAAATTGAAAGGCAATGTCAGGAAATACTTTTTCACGGAAAGGGTGGTGGATGCTTGGAATGCCCTCCCGATGGAAGTGTTGGGGGCAAATACAGTGACAGAATTCAAAATGGCATGGGACAGACACAGTGGATCCCTTTACAGCAACAGGATAAAATCAAAATAAACTTAACTAATTAATTTCTCAACATACAGGGGTGTCCTTAACTAATTAATTTCTCAACATACATGGAGCGGTGGGTTCACCCCTTGAACAAAGACATGGGGAGTGGTGGCCTGCACAAAGCGGCAGGTGCACCAACTCTTGGCCATCTTACTGGGCAGACTAGATGGACTATACTGGTCTTTATCTGCCGTCATTTACTATGTTACTGTGCAATGACAAAGTCTTGACAGATTTCCATGAGGGCATTGATGCTGATGCTGGGACTGAGTATGCTGAATCCAGTGGCCCAAAGAGGGGACCCCCTCTGCTTCTCCTGGCCCTTCAGGCCCTTCCTCATCATCTGTAAGTACAGATAACATGAGGCAGACTTGTGGTCACGCCCAAGGCACTGCAGGCACCAGTTATGCCTCTTGGTGACCGAGATGGTGAATGCACACTTTGTGCACTATTTAAAGCCGCTGGCTGGTTTGGACATGTCCGGGAACATGGCCATAGTATGGTCAAATGGCTCAATGCCACCAGCCATGGAAAAACCACAAAGAGAGAAAACCTGAAAGAAGGGCAAAATAAAAAAGACCCAAAAAGAGACATCTGCTCTGAAGCCAACACAACCGATGATAGGTGATAGGCACTAGCAAAGAAAAGAACCCACAAGGGGGTCTAAAAATCACATGTTTTATGCTGATGGCAGGAACACATTATAAGGGCTCTGCAGAAAAGAAGGTGGTGCTGCGACAGGCGGGAAGGCAGACACGCATGCACAGTGGAGCCTCCCAAAAGCTTCCAATGGAAGCTGGGGAGTGTTCCCATTTGGGCTCTGTCTGGGACATCACCCATATGTGAGGGCTTACTTCCTGCTTGTCCACTGAGAATCAATGCTAGCCAACCAAAGCTGTCTGTGTAACTGAGGCCAGTCAAAAAGGAGACCTAAAATTAACCAAACTCCCACATCCAGTTAACTTTAGATCAGATAGTCATTTTGCATATATTTGGGATGAATATCTAGGTAAACGTTAACAGGACAAAGATGATCAAATATTGCTATTCTTAGTAGATGATGTTAGAAAAAGAACAATTAGCCCAACCATTCTGCCCATTTATTCTGCTCAAGGAATTTAGCTTTTTCCACTACAGTATGACTGCTCAAATTTTTCATTCTGCTCGAGACCCAATTGCTCCCAGATGCTATTTAAATTGTCCACAACATTAATAAATTCACACAGATTCCCTCTTCCCCCACAATCAAGGCTCCTTATTCCCTGAAGACTCCCCTCAAGCTCTCAGTCAACACTCTACCCACTGAAGAAGTTCCCCCAGCCCCCTCTCCTAAAGAAGACCCCCACTGGGCCTACACAAAGAAATACCTGATGGTGCACTATGTAGGGTAGGAGCTAGTTGACCCCATGTGTTTCGTGTATTAACAGCTTATGTTAATAATTTGCAAATGAGGTGTAGTATAATCTCTGTGTTAATATATGTTCATTAAAATAGTAATGTAGATAAAGGCCTTGATACAAAAAGTTAACTATACTTCCAAAGTAAACTTAAAGTACTCTTTCAGCAAGCAGGATGAAAATCACAGAATGGGTGATGTCATCTGATGGCACTGGGATGGAGTAGTTCTCTGCGAGCTCAGAAAACACTAGAAAACTTTCTGGCAGGTTCAACAGGAATGAAACCTCTGACCTTCAGGAACTGGGCTCTGAGCCACAGAAAGGAAAACACACTCCCAGAAGATTTCATTAGACCAGCACTGGGTGTACCCTCATTAAAAATGGACTATAAAGAACGCCAAGAAGACACATCTTTACTGGTCAAAGAGTTCTTATTGGGGATTCCTCATCTTTGCTCTCTCTAGGAGGTTGGATCCTAGCCTCTGCCTTTCTGGAGACTGGAGTGCTGTGAAGCTGTGTGCAGAGTTAGCTGTCTCAATCAGTTACTTGGAAACAGCTATAGAAGAAAGTCATATATATTCTCTTTATTTTATTATTTTACTCATATGTTTCCAGAAGTAGTTCAAAGCAAGCTACAATCAGAGAAAGTAGGTATTTCCCTGTCCCTGGAGAACTTACAATCTAAGTTTGTACTTGAGGCAATCAAGGGTTAAATAGTGACTTGCCCAAGGTCAGGGGTGCCACTGGAATTAGAACCATGATCTCTGTGGTCACCAGGATACTGGTGTAGCTACTAGGCTACTCCTCCATTAGGGCCAGCTTAACAGATGAGCCAGGGCACACAATGTTTAAGGGTGCTCAAAACCTGACTCACTGACTTGCTCCTTTGCAGCCAATTTAAACAGCCATGGGAGCATTTTTCTTTGCTCCTGCACTTGTGCTACATTACAAGCCATTTCTAAAGGTAAGTAAAAGCATTTCCTGTTACTTGCATGAAACTGGAAGTGCTAGTTACTGCCTTTAAAAACATTGTGGCCAGGTAGTTTGTAAGATAGCACAGCCACAAGAGCAAAGTAAAATGCTTCTGTGGCTGTTTAAACTTGTTGCAAGAAGAGGTGATTAACCCTGGGACTGCAGCTGATGCCGGAGGGGAGTTAGAGGGGGTGGGGAGAAAGCGACTAGAAGGGAGCTGACACCTATGGATGAGACTGGAATGGAAGGGGGCTTGACAGTGATGGCAGGAGGAGGGCTGGAACTAGATGGCAGTCTTGAATGATTGCTGAGAGTGGAGCTGCTAGTGCTGGGAAGGAATCTGCACTTGTAAGTATTTACCTGCCTGGAAAATCTGAAATCCCTGGGGAAATGGAATTCTTTGGATTTAACTGCCTGTTTTAAAATTATGTGTTTTATTAAGTTAGGGTATAGTATAATAAGCAAGCTTTCATGAGAGACTGTTGGGGAAATTAAAAAGTCTTGGGATATGAGGCAATGTACTGTTGTGGATTAGGAACTGGTTAAAAGATAAGATAAAAGGCAGTGGGTCTAGAACAAATCCCAGTGGCACTCCAATGAGAAAATTGGCCATTTAGCCGTACTCTCTCTTTTTTAACATATTCATAAATGATGGGAGAAAGAGGTCTAAGATGGCGGATGGCAGGCACTTTGCGCTGTGATGCACATTTTCCTTATGGGCAAGAGGAAGGCTAGGTCGGGCAAGAAGCCCTCTGTTGCCTAACTGGCCCCCCCTCTGCTTTACTTTCGGGGCATGATACTTTGGATTCTCCAGGACCAAGCAGGAGGTCAGTCCTCACTTATGGGTGTCATCGACGCAGATGAAGCCCCTGCGGAGCATTTCCCCAGCTTTCCATGAAAGCCTTTGGGAATGCTGGCATGCATGCGTGGTTCCCTTCCCGCCTAAATGTGCCATCTTACCTCAGTCTCTTTTTTTCCGTGAAGCCTGTTGGACATGTGTCCCATTTTTCTCGGATAAGAGAAGATTTTTCTTGGCGTTATTTTGCTAATTTTTCTCAGATTCGACGTCTGTTCCCCTCCCGGCGGGATCGGTGCACCGGTATCGAATCCCCTTTTTCTTTTTCGGTTTTTGCCCTTAGTGGCTCGGCGTTCGCGCCAAAACTATTTTCTTTTCCCTGGAAGGCTGATCCTTTGAGCTCGCGGGGACCCCTTTTTCCCCGATGGCTTCCAGCGGTTTTAAGAAGTGTGATCGGTGTAAGAAACTGATGTCTCTCACCGACACACACGACTGCTGCCTTCGGTGCCTCGGCCCCAACCACGATCCTAAGTCGTGCGGACCATGTGGAAAGATGTCTTCCAAGGAACTCCGAAGTCGTCAGCAGCAAAGTGAAAGGCTTTTCTCGGACTCGGCCTCTGCCCGGGCACGGACCTCATCTGAGGCTTCGACATCTCAGGATTCCAATCCCGAGAGGCGTCGGAGCTCCTCGGACAGGGGGTCCCCCGACCGGGAACGTAAGAGGAAGAAGCGGCTCGCGAGGGCGGCGTCGGAAGAGGTCCCTGGGCCCTCGAGGTCCAGGTCTAAGACCCCTGACAGTTGTCCCGGGCCCGTGGACCAGGAGAAGCCAACCAAAGTCCCTCGTATAGAAACGGAGTCTGCTGGACACGTAAGTCCTGTTGTCCTTCTAGACTCGCCTCCCCGAGTACCGACGTCGGGCCCGGCGCTGCCGGGGCCCGAGTCGGGGGCTGCTGCGTCACCCGAGCTGAGTCTCGGAGAGCAGAATGTCTGCCTTCAAGGATCAGCAGCAGACGCTGATGGCCAGCCTGTCTGGCGCATCTGCCCCGACCACCGGGACATCAACTTCAAAGTCGACCCCGGAGACCGAGCCGATACTCGAGTCCCTTGCGGCTCAAGGTCATCCTCGGTCGAGGTCTCCCTCGACCTCCCATTCGGGACTGAGGGTCTCGATGCTGGTGCCGCCGGCGTCGGGGCGGGTGCCTGGAGGCCCCGTGGGGTCGGACCTCGACTCGACATCGGACGAGTCTGCTTGGGAGACCGAAGACGAGGAGTCTCCCGACACTTTCAAGACTCGGTGTGTCCCTTCGGATTCACCCGAGTCTGAGCCCCAGAGTAGATCCCCTCCGGAGGATACTAGGTTCTCGGAGTTTATCCGGGATATGGCCGCTGCCCTGGCTATCCCGGCTGACCCTGAGGAAGAGCCTCGAGCCGAGGAGCTCGATGCTCTGCAGTATGACTCTCCTCCGAAGGAGGCCTTTACTGTCCCAGTTCCTCCGATGCTGGAACGGCTCCTTTTCCGGATGTGGGAGGCCCCGGCCTCGGTGCCGGTTTTGAGCAAGCGAGTCGATTCCATCTATCGGCTCCGCAAGAGTCCTGGCTTCCAGAAAGCACAGCTACCACACCATTCCATGGTTGTGGAATAGGCCATGCATCGTCTGAAGAGTCAGAAGATGCACTCCGCGGTGCCTCCTGGTAGGGAGGCCCGAAACCTCGATGGCGTCGGTAGAAAGTGCTTTCAGGGCTCGATGCTTGCTTGCCGTGTCCAGACTTACCAGCTGTACATGGGCATGTATTTGCAAGATCTGGCCAAAGAGTTGACCGGATTCTCTGCTGGTCTCTCCAGGGAACCCTTGCAGAGTTTTAAGTCCTTGTCTTCGAGGATATGGTAATGCTCTAAGTTCATGTCCTGCGCCGCCTACAATGGCTTCGAGGCCTCGGCCCGAGTAGCGGCTGCCGGCATCACGGCTCGACGCCAGGCGTGGCTGCAGTCATCGGACCTTGAGCCATGGGTTCAGGACAAGTTGGTCGATGTCCCTTGCCGAGGTGAAAACCTGTTTGGCAAGCCTGTGGCCGAGAAGGCCGCCCAGCTTGAGACTGAGCACCTCACGAGGACGAGGCTGTCGAGGAAGACCTCTGCCCCTTCTCATAAAAAGAAGGGCTCGGGTAAAAAGCCCTTTTACCCAAGGAAGGGCACTGCCTACAAGCAGTACCCTCAATTTCAGGCTGCCCAAGCTGCCCCACAGGGTCAGCAAACCAAGGGCCAGGGTAGTGGGCCCCGTAGGCAGAGAGCCCCCAAGCCTTCAGCCCCTGCTCCCACTCAGCAGGGTGGGGGGTTTTGACTCCTTGAGTGTAGCCATCCCTCCCTTGCAGACCCAGCCCTGCACAGGAGGCTGCCTAGCCTTGTTTGCCCACCAGTGGCCCTTGATAACCCAGGACAGTTGGGTTCTGGACATAGTCAGTCGAGGCTATGCCCTGCACTTTCACCAACTACCTCCATCTCACTTCCCAGGGGAACCTTTCAGGCCTCCCCTGCATACAGACATTCTCCTCCAAGAACTGCAAGGTCTGTTGGTGGACAAGGCGGTGGAGCCTGTGCCTCCCCACTTCCAAGGTCACGGTTTTTACTCCAGGTATTTCCTGGTACCAAAAAGAACCAGTGGTCTTCGACCCATTTTGGATCTCAGAAACCTAAACAAGTTTCTGGTAAAGAAAAGTTCAAGATGCTTACTCTTGGAACACTTCTGCCCTACCTCCAGCAGGGAGATTGGCTATGCTCTTTAGATCTAAAGGATGCTTACACTCACATCCTTATTCATCCTGACCACAGAAAGTACCTCAGGTTCATTGTGGGAGGAAACCATTATCAGTGCAGAGTCCTGCCTTTTGGCCTGACCTCTGCTCCCAGGGTATTTACCAAGTGCCTAGCAGTGGTGGCGGCCTACCTGAGAAATCAGGGCATCTTTGTCTTTCCTTACCTAGACGACTGGCTCATCAGAGGCCAGACTTGCCTAGAAGTTCAGCAGGCCACCTCCAGGACATTAGAACTGCTCCAAAAGGTGGGCTTTGTCATAAACTTTGCAAAGTCCATTTTGCTCGCCTCCCAGAACTTGGAGTTCATAGGGGCAAGGTTGGATACTCAGCTGGCAAGAGCATTCTTACCATTGGACCGAGCACAAAGGCTCATAGACCTCGCCAGCAAGTTTCTGCACAGGTCCCTGGTCTCCGCCAGACTCTGTCTCAGACTTCTGGGCCACATGGCCTCGACCATTCAGGTAACCCCCAATGCCAGGCTCAGTATGAGACCTGCCCAGTGGTGCCTTTGAACTCAGTGGTCTCAGGCCTCAGGCAACCTCAGAGATCGGATCAGAGTGTCCCACCGTTTCCTGACCTCCCTCAACTGGTGGTTGCACCCCCCCAATCTGCTGGTAGGGGTGCCCTTTCAGATGCCACCTCATACAGTGGTACTGACCACCAATGCCTCTCTACAGGGATGGGGAGCACACTGCCTAGACAAATGCACCCAGGGCCTGTGGTCTCCTTGGGAGGCGTCCCAGCAGATCAATCTCCTGGAACTCAGAGCAATCCGCTTGGCCCTCAAGGCCTTCACTGCTTCCCTGGCACAACAGTCTGTCTTGATCCAGACCGACAACCAGGTAGCCATGTTCTGTGTGAACAAACAGGGCGGGACTGGTTCCAGCCCCTTTGTCAGGAGGCCCAGGACCTCTGTTCCTTTGCCCTGAACACACAACATGCTCCTCAAAGCAGTCTATCTTCCAGGCCAGGAGAATTGCCTGGCCGACAGATTGAGCAGGATTCTGCAACCACACGAGTGGCAGCTACATCCTTTAGTGGTTCAAAAGATTTTCTTGCGATGGGGCCTTCCCTACATAGACCTGTTTGCCAGTCCACTGAACAACCAGCTGCCACGGTTCTGCTCCAGGCAACCGCATCCTCTGAGGATAGCAGCAGATGCTTTTCTGATTCCCTGGACTCAGGGCCTACTCTATGCGTTTCCTCCCACCCCTCTGGTGGCCCGAACACTGTTCAAGATTCTCCAAGACAGAGCCTCAGTCCTCCTGGTAGCTCCCAGGTGGCCCAGGCAGCCTTGGTTCCCCCTCCTGCTTCAACTGGCAGTGGATCTACCTCTGCCTCTGGGGTTGCAGCCTGACCTTCTCTCTCAGAATCAGGGCTCCCTGCTGCATCCCAATCTCAAAGCTCTCAATCTGATGGCATGGAAGCTGCAAGTATAGTGTTGGCTCCCTGGGGCCTGCCTCCCAAAGTTGAGGAGGTTCTCCTAGCCTCCAGAAAACAATCCACTAGGAAAACCTATGCTCTCAAGTGGAAGAGGTTTTCCGTGTGGTGTCAGCTATGTGCTGAGGATCCTTTCTCCTGTACTGTGCCAGTAGTGCTTCAGTACCTGCTGCACTTGTCCAATCAAGGTCTCAAGTCCAACTCTGTTCGGGTCCACCTCTCTGCTTTAGCAGCTCACCACTCACTAATTGAGGGCCATTCTTTGTCTGTGCACCCTTTGGTGTCCAGGTTTCTCAGAGGCTTGCTTCTGCTCAAACCTCCCATACGTCCTCCTGCTCCTGAGTGGGAGCTGAATGTGGTCTTGCAGCAGCTGACTCGCCCAACTTTTGAGCCTATGGCTACTTGCCCTCTACGCTTCCTTTCCTGGAAGACTCTCTTTCTGATAGCCCTTACTTCGGCTAGGAGAGTAAGTGAGCTTCAGGCCTTGGTCTGTGATAGGCCTTACACCAGGATCTATAAAAACAGGGTAGTCCTCAGGACTCACCCTAAGTTCTTTCCTAAGGTTGTCTCCTCTTTCCACCTCAACCAGGAGGTGGTTCTTCCTACTTTCTTCCCTAGGCCTCATGCAAGTCAGGCTGAAACAGTTCTCCATAACTTGGACTGTAGGAGGGCCTTATCCTTCTACCTTGAACGTACGCAAGGTCACAGGAGGGCTTCTCAGCTCTTCCTTTCTTTTGACCCAATAACTTGGGGAGGCCTGTGTCCAAGCGTATCTTGTCCATCTGGGTGGCTGACTGTATCACCTGGGCTTACAAGGCGGCTGACCTTCCTTTGCAGGGTAGGGTCACGGCCCACCGTGTGAGGGCAATGGCTGCATCAGTGGCTCACTTCCGCTCTGTTCCATTGCAAGACATCTGCAGGCTGCTACTTGGTCTTCAAGCCAGACATTTGCAGCCCACTACTGTCTGGAGAGGGAGTCCCGTAGGGACAGTGCTTTTGGCCAAGCAGTACTCCGGAATCTCTTTGAGGTCTAGGTAACTCCTGCCCTCCTGCCCTCTTGTTGGGCTACCTGTGGAGGGTGTGTCCTTGAAAAGCCTTTTCTGTGTTGCTGAGACTAGAGGGAGTTCTCTTGTTCAGCCTGGGTTCCTGGTAGCCCAGAGCTGGGGAGTCACCCATAAGTGAGGACTGATTTCCTGCTTGGTCCTGGAGAAAGAGTAGTTACTCACCTGTAACAGGTGTTCTCCAGGAGCAGCAGGAATCAGTCCTCACTACCTTCCCTCCTCCCCTTGGAGTTGCAGCTGTACATAGTTTAATTTTTACATTTTTGTGTGCTGTTCTTAGCTATGTCATTTGACTGAGGTAAGATGGCACCTTTAGGCGGGAAGGGAACCGCGCATGCGTGCCAGCATTCCCAAAGGCTTTCATGGAAAGCTGGGGAAATGCTCCGTAGGGGCTTCATCGGCGTCGATGACACCCATAAGTGAGGACTGATTCCTGCTGTTCCTGGAGAACACCTGTTACAGGTGAGTAACTACTCTTTCCTCCCTTATTCGTCAGGTGCAGCAGTCACAAGATTGGAGGGGAGCTCGGCTTTCTTGATGCCAGAGTCAGGTGACTCAGCATCTTGTTTGGGAGTGGATATATCCTCTCCCGAGTTGTGGAGACCTCTGAAATCGGTGCGCTTTGAAGTGAGTCCAGAAAAACAGTGGGTTGCATTTTGCAGGAGGACGGGGTGCCAGCGCCCTGATGAAAGTCGACTCCCAGTCATAACGTAGGAGCTGTTTTGGCTCTGTGAGGGCATCTTGCTGTGGGTGGCCTGTCAGAGGTGGAAGGATCTGGGGCAACCTCAGCTTTGGCCGTGACGCAGGCCCCGGTCAATGGCAAGCGTCCCACAGATGCTGGGGCAGGAATGGCTGTGACTCCCTTTCTCATTAATTTTGGTTTTTCATTGGATCGCCTGGAAGAATTTACATTGGAATCCATTTCGTCTGCGATCATGAAGCTGGGAGAAGCATTCATACTTCAGATACAGGTTTTGTCAACGCAAGTTCAAGGTAATACTGTTGCTATTAATGAGAATGCTGAGGATATTTCATCTGCGCAAGCCTCTGGCAGAGATTACAATGAGAATTATGTGCCTGGAGGGGAATTCTGAATCTTTTGTTTAGGATATGACTGTGATTAAAGCTAAGGTTGAGCAATTGGAGAATAACTTTATTTCAGCTAATTTGAGATTCATTAATTTTCCTAAGTCTTCATTGGTTTCTGCTAAAGATATGTTTAAGATATATTTATATGAGGTTCTGGGTGTCCCTCCAGAGTCACATCCTCCTATGACTCGAGTTAATTATTTACCATCTGCTAAAAAGGTATCAGGGGGCCCTCTGGTCTCTGATTTTATTTATTTAGCTGTATTTTATATCCTGCTTTTCACTGGGTCAAAGTGGTCAATTGGGGGATACATTTAACACGAGGGGATATGAGACACATATGCTAATACTTACAGGGAACATGGGCAGTGGATGGTTAAGTAGCTTGCCCAAGACCACAAGGAGTGCCTATAGGACTAGAAATCCCAGTCCCTCTGGCCTGAGATTGCTGTCCCCAGGTGGGACTTGAACCCCTGGATCTCTGGCCTGAAGTACCTTGTCCTAACCACTAGACCACTCTTCCTCTGATTTGCAACAGGTGGATTCATTGAATGTCTCTGTCATATTAGAAAACTCTGATGTGGAAAGAATAATGTTGTTGGCTACATTTGCTTTGACTACTGATCATGAGTGGTTATTAAAAATGTTTTTCAAGAAAAGGGATGTTCTATTTAAGGGTCTTCTGGTACGAATTTTCCCGGACTTGGCCAGGGAAACCCAGCAGAGGAGGAGGGAGCTCCTCTTGCCCGTCCCGGTGTATTACAGCTGGGGGCGTTATTTTTTTCTTAAATTTTCCTGCAAATGTTTAGTAAAATTACAATTTGATTCTTATATTTTCTTTGAACCATTACAGTTATTAGCCTTTATAAATACTCGTAGATCCATTGTTCAAGTAATTCCCAGTTCTAGCATTCTGGAATAATGAAGTGCTGGTTGATTGTGCCTGCTTATAGTTCCTTTTATTTATTGTATTGTTTTTTGCATAAGGGCCTCCTCCTGTTTGAGGACTAGAGACTAAGGGCCCAAATTCAAAGACATTTAAACGGAACTAACATGCTGAATATCTCTGATTAACACCACTAACCATGTAGCATCACGGAGTGTCGTGGGGGTTCCCGACGCGACACCCGTTGCAAACTGGGCAGTGGCGATATTGCACCGCTGCCTGGTTAGTGACTCATGGGTAAAGATTTCCCCATTTTCCTCTTGCTGTTTTTGTTCTGTTCTTTAATTTCTTTACAAATTGCATAATGCTTGGCAATTGTGAAAATTCATAAAAAAAAAGACTTGGAAATAGGAATAATGAATGAGGTGATCAAATTTGCAAATTTCATGGGTATTCTTCATGGCAGATGAAATTTAATGTGGACATTCACCACTGCTTTCAAACTACTGAACAAAATAGCCCCATCCAATTCTCTCTACACTCATCCAGATCCCCCCAAACACAAGAACCAGAAGAGAAAATGCACTGCACTCACTTGAGATCCCAAACACATTCAGGAAAATGAAGCAAGCCACAAGCTCCAGAGCATTCACTTTCACCGCCCCCTCTCTCTGGAACTCCTTACCTTTATCAATCTGCTCAATCAAGGATCTCCAGCAGTTTAAAAAAATCACTCAAAACATACCTCTTCACTGCACACTACGGAACGCAAAACACAACACAAAACACCTCCAAGAACTCACAGGCACACTAACCGCATACCCCAACCCAAAGTACAGGCAACATTCCCCTTTAAACAGCATGTACATAGTTCTAAATAATATGTTAAGTTGTTAAGCGTTGCAAGTTTTTATGTAAATAGTTCTAAAAACAACTGTTCTATGTAAAACGTTAGTTATATGTAAACCGCCCCTGATCTCTGGAAGGGGCGGTATAGAAAAATGTAACAAATAAAAGTGGAAAGTTTTACATATAGGAAAGAACAACCCAAACTATGGTTACATGATGCAAGATTCCACATCAGGAATCACCACCCAGTGTACAGCGGCAGCCAAAACAGCAAATTAGAATGCTAGAAATCATAATGAAAGAAATGGAGATTAAAACCAAGGATATATGGGAGAACCAAGATGGTGGACGCATGCTGA
The DNA here is from genome assembly GCA_033557465.1 of Ichthyophis bannanicus. NCBI lineage: Eukaryota > Metazoa > Chordata > Amphibia > Gymnophiona > Ichthyophiidae > Ichthyophis > Ichthyophis bannanicus. The sequence goes on from CM066035.1 coordinate 737,989,100, forward strand.
CTGGGCTTCTAGTTGTGCTGTGCTGCTTTTAAATTTTACCTTTTATTTTCTTTGCCGATGCTGCAGAAACACAAGATGAAGCAGCACGATCCTGCGCTGAAGATGCCACCAGTCCTGGGGCCATTGGATTCGTTCTTCCAGCCCTCCAGTGCAACTGATACTCCCCTGATATGCTAGTTGGAGTCTGTGGGCGTGGAAGGAGGCTCGCTGCATCTCTCTGAGCCGGATATCATAATCAGCCCGGAGGAGCGGTCTGCCCCAGCACAACCCTCCATTTGCAGCGCTGGTTCATCAGAGGCAGGAGAATGTGTACTTCGCACGGCCCCTTCTGTTGTGCCCACTAGAGGAGGAAAGTTTGCTGCAGTGCTTGGAACAGCACTGATGGCCACTTTGTCTGCTGGGGGTCCAGTGGAAGGTGCTGGAGTGGTGGCTGCCTCCATTTCTTTGACTCGGGAAGGAGTCTCATCCTCATTACCTTTGCCTTCTGAAACTGCCTCTTTCAAGTCTGCTCTGGTGAGACCTACTTAGTTTAAATTTGAGACCCTTTGGGATGGTCTGAGTGTCCTAGAAGCTTCCTTGTCTTCTCAGTTTTCTTCTATTCAAAGTACTTTGGTTGGAACACTGCAGGCTCTGGAGCAGCAGAAGCAGAAGGTGGCTAAAGTGTCTTCATGAGTGACCCAGGTTGAAGCTAAGTGTTCGGATCTTATAGGTCTTATAGGTACTATGGTTAAAGACTTTTCCAGTGTCCATGCAAAGACTGAATCTTTGGAGAATTCTATTTGGAAGAGGCATTTACGTTTGCTGAACTTCCCTTGTGTGCCTGCCTTATCTTTATCTTTATTTAGACTCTTGGTATTCCATGTTATGAAAATACATCAGAGCGGTTTACAAAGTTTCAAAGCAGACTTCCAGAAAAGGAAAGGAATGCCATAATTATGACAGGAAAGAGGAAAACCAGAGAAAGCAAAAGAAGAAGACTGTAAAAGGAGAGGGTGTCCCAGAGAAAAATGGGGAAGTGATGCCTCAGCTAGGAGCCAGAGGGGTAGGAAGGTTAAAAGCAGAGCAGAAGAGGTGGGTCTTAAGCAGGGATTTAAACTTATTAAAAGAGAGTTCCAGCCGAAGGTCTGGGGGAGGGAGTTCCAGAGTTTGGGGCCGAAGAAAAAGAAAGCAGAGGTGGATTCTAGACGTTCAAAGGAGGTGTAGGGGAGAGACATATGGTTGACGTGAAGGTGCCGGAGGATATGGTGGGGAGTGTGGAGACGTACCAGGTTAGAAAGGTTCTGAGGAGAGCCGGTGTGGATAGCTCTGTGAAAAAAGGATTAAAACCTTGAACTGGACCCGGTAGGCAATGGGGAGCCAATGAAGGTGGATGAGGAGAGGTGTTACATGGTCAGTGTGAGAAGTGTGAGTGACAATACGGGCCGCAGTATTCTGTAGTAATTGGAGTCTGCATAAGTGATATTGAGGAAGGCCAGAGAGGGCAATATTGCAGTAGTCGATCCTGCTTATGACTAAAGAGAGGAGAAGGGTAACCAGGGAGGGTATGGTGAGGAAGGGATGAACGGCACGAATCTGGCAAAGGGAACAGGAGGAGCGGCAAATTATGGAAGATAGATGATCATGAAAAGACAAGGCAGAGCCCAGGGTAACACCAAGATAACGTACAGTAGGGACCAAAGGGATTGGGGAGGAGGATAGTGAGGGTGCTAGGGAGGGAATGGGGTTGCCAATTGTGAACCAGATAGCTTGGGTTTTTTTCAGATTGAGGTGGAGGAAATTTGAGGTCAACCAGGTACAGATACAGGAGAGGCATTTATTGAGAGGGGTTATGTCAGGAACGGTGGGGTCAGTGTGGTGCATGACCTGGGAGGGAGGACAGAGCAGAGGGATTAAAAGGAGTAGCACAGGGCGAGATCACGAGATCAAGGGTGTGGCTGGCAGAATGAGTGGGGAAGAGAACATGCTGGCGAGAGACAAATCAGAAAGGAGAGCAAGGAAGGAAGAATCGTGAAAGGTGGAAGGAGAATCCAAATGGACACTGAAATCTCTGATGAATAGGATATGGGGATAGAGGAGGGAGGCCTCAGAGAGAGTGAGAAGGAGGGAGTCCCAGAGATAGGATTGAGAAGCAGGGGGCGAATAGATGAGCAGGAAGTGGAGAGGAGTGGAGGAATCAAGGCAAAGCAGAAGGGACTCAGGATAGTTCAGGGCAGGAGAAAAGGAAAGTTCATGGATAGGGAGGGATGAGCAGTAGATGGCTGCAACCCCTCCGCCAGACCAACCTCGGTGTGAGGTTGCAAAGGCAGAATAACCCGGGGGGGGGCAGGGGGGCAGCGATGGAGGAGTGGTTCTTTGCTGTCACAAAGCCAGGTCTTGGAGAGGAAAGAAAGATCAAGGGTGTGTTGCAAAATAAGGTCATGAATTGGGACAGCTTTAGAGCACAGAGAGCGACAATTGAGGAGGGCTAGATGCAGTACAGAGGCAAGAGGGAAGGGGAGCTGGGAAGTAGGGATGAGGGAGGAAGGGCAACAGAGGAGAAGATTAGCAGTAGAGTGCGATGGGAGGGACAGGTAGGGTGAACAGGCTGGAACTGGGCACCAACCCCAGTGAATAGGGATGGAAGCCATAAGGAAGAGGAGTAGAAAAAGTGTGGGCAGGAAAGGCACATTAGAGGGGACCTTACCAAATAGAGAGGCATGAAGGTACGGGAATCTGTGGGAAGGAGGGAAAACACAGCAAGGGGAGGCACCCCAGGAGTCGCCACAAGGAGCTTGCCCAAGGAGCGCTTCCTGCTCCTTGGGCACACGCCGTCACGGCATGAAACACCACAGGGGACTTTCTTTTATGGAGCAGATGCACTGTGAGAGGACGAGGGCTGTGGAGGGGGGCAGAAATAGACCGGGCAGGGTGGAACAGTACCTGGAGAGGAGGGAGAGCAGAGAACAGATCAGTGATTCAGACAGCAAGCAGACAAGCAGGCGAACAGCTGAGGTGAGCGGGCAGCTCCAAAGGAGCTGTTTAATTCATATGCCACTTCAGTTTTGAAAATTCCATCGGAGTCTTTGCCTCCATTGGCAAGAATTTTCTACCTGCCAGCTTTCTTTTGACTCTTTGGACCTAATTGGGTTTTTGGAGAGATCTACCACCAATAAATTCCTAAGTCCACTCTCTTGGTCTAAGTTGCTCTGCAGCCTGACCATGACTGGTTCTTGAAGTTATATTTTAAGATGACGGCCCGCTAACTGAAGGACCTTAGAACACATAAGAAGAAATTGCTTCCTGCACTTCTAGGTGGCCTTCGCAACATCAGGGAACATCCTAATGTTGCAAAGGCCACCCAGAAGCACAGGAAGCAATTTCTTCTTATGCGTCCTAAGCTCCTTCAGTTAGGGGACCTATTTTTTCTGAAGTACCCATGTAAATGCTCACTTAAATATCAGGGGATTAGATATACCTTCCTTGAGCCTAGTCATTTGACCCAATTCTTAGTTGCTAAGAGTCTAGAGCTACCATCACAGCTCGTAGAATCACCGAGTTCTGCTTCATGATGGAATGAAGCAGATAGACCGATTAATTTAGTTATGCTGTACAGTATTGTGTGTCTTATTTCCTCCATATCTGAGATGGTATTTTCCTTTAATTTTCGTTTGGTTCTTCTCCATTATTGTGAGCTAGTGAATGATTTTCCCATTATGTACTACTACTACTGAGCATTTGTATAGTGGTACAAGTCGTACGCAGCGCTGCACAAACATGTAAGAGACAGTCCCTGCTCATCAGAGCTTACAGTCTAGTCAAGACAAACACAGAAGATGTAGACAGGGATAAAGCAAGGGGAAAGAAAAAGGAGATCAGGTGAGTCAAGATTCAAATGCAACGGCGAAGAGGTGAGTTTTCAGCCTGGATTTGAAGAGGGTTAGAGAAGGTGCATGGCATACAGACACAGGTAGTTTGTTCCAGGCATAAGGTGCAGCAAGGTGAAAGGAGTGAAATCTGGAGTTAGCAGAAGAGAAGAGCACAGATAGAAGCAGTTTGCTAGAAGAGCAAAGTTCCCGAGGGGGGCTGTAAGGAGAGATGCAGTAAGAGAAGAAAGATAGTGAGGAGCCGCAGAGTGAATGCATTTATAGGTCAGCAGGAGGTTTGAACTGGATGCGGAAATGGATAGGGAGCCAATGAAGTGACTTAAGAAGAGGAGTAATATGGGCATGATGAGGCTGGCGGAAGATTAGCTGCGCAGCAGAGTGTTGAACAGATTCAAGGGGAGAGAGATGATTCAAAGGGAGACCAGCAAGAAGTAGGTTACAGTAGTCAAGATGGGAGGTGATTAAGGAGTGGATAAGCATTTTAATAGTGTATTCAGAAAGGAAAGGGCAGATTTTGCTGATGTTATAGAGAAAGAAACGGCAGATCTTAGCTATCAGATGGATATGTGTGGAGAAAGAGAGAGAAGAGTCAAAGACAACCCCCAGATTGCAGGCTGAGGAAACAGGAAGGAGTACAGAGTTATCCACAGAGACTGAGAAAGGAGGAAGAGGAGGGAAGGTTTTTAGGGGAAAGATAAGAAGTTCAGTCTTGGCCATGTTCAGTTTCAAGCAGTGGTGAGACATCCAGGCAGCAATGTCAGAAAGGCAGGCAGAAATCCGGGTCTGGTTTGCTGGAGAGATTTCAGGCATAGAGATTTAGATCTGGGCATCATCAGCATACATATGGTACTGAAAGCCATGGGAAGAGATAAGCGCACCAAGGGACTGGGTATAGAGAGAGAAAAGGAGCATACCCAAGACAGATCCTTGGGGTACACCAACTGGTAGTGGGGTAGCAGAGGAGGAGGAGCCACCAGAACACACACTGAAAGAGCGATGGGAGAGATAGGAGGAGAACCAGGATAGTACAGAGCCCCTAAAACCAAGCGAGGACAGGGTATCGAGGAGAAGGTTGTGGTCAACAGTGTCAAAAGCAGCAGATAGGTCAAGAAGTATTTCTTGTGTTTATTTTGAAAATTCACATAAATAAAATGTTTTTAAAAAGCAAGAATATTATAATACCTTTGTATCTCTCCATGATGCAACCACACCTCGAATATTGTGTGCAGCTCTAATTGCCATATCTTATTTATTTATTTATTTAACAGTATTTCTAAACCGCCTTATCATAATAATCAAGGTGGTATCACAGCAAACAATCTGGTAGTGTGAGTGTGTTATACATGCAGTGAGGGTGAGGATTTTGTTGAGTGTGTGTTGTATTGTGTGCTAGATTGGTTTGAGCTATGTACAATGTGGGCTATATACAGTGGTGCTAAAGACATTTATATACATACAGTGTTAGGTGGTAACATGTGCTGTTATACAGACAATTAGGTTATGTGATGTGACCATAGTGTTCTATGAACAGCATGGTTTTCAGCTGTTTTCTGAAGTCTTTGAGGTCTGTGGTTGCCCTCAAGTCGTCCGGTAGTTTGTTCCATATTGTTGGAGCAGCCATGGATAGTGCTCTGTCTGTTGTGTCCTTGCGTGTGTGTTTGTATTCACTTGGGGTGCTGACTCGGTTGTGTGTTTGTTTTCTTCTAGGACGTGTGCTGGTGTCTGGTTGTATGAGGGTGTGCAGGCTGTTGGCTGATGTGTGCTGTTTTATCTTGAATAGGTTTATGATAGTTTTGTATCTGATGCGTGCACCGATTGGAAGCCAGTGTAAGTCCTTCAAGGTGGGTGTGATGTTCTCCTGTCTTGCAGTTCCGGATATTATTCGTGCTGCTGTGTTTTGTGCCAGTTGGAGTGGTTTGATGGCTTGTTTCGGTAGTCCAAGGTATATCGGATTGCAGAAGTCCAGTAGTGGGGTTATCAGTGCTTGACAGACGGTACGGAAGTGTTCTGGGGCGAGTAGTGGTTTCAGTCTCCTGATGATTCGCATCTTGTAGTAGGCTTTTTGGATGGTCTTGTCTATGTGTGGCTTGAGATTGAGTTTATTGTCCAGGGTAACCCCGAGGTATCTCACTTCTGACCTTATTGGTATAGTAGTGCTTTGTATCTTTATATTTGGTGGGTGTATGAAGCTTTGGTTCCGAGTGATGATTAAAGCTTCAGTCTTGTAGTTTATTGCGAGGTTGTTGTTTTGACACCAACTGGTCATTTGGGTAAGGCAGTCTGTTATCTTAGAGAAATCCGGGTTGTCGATTGATATCGGGGTGTATATCATGATGTCATCCGCATAGATTGTGTATCCATCTTAAAATGGATATAGCGGAATTAGAAAAGGTACAGAGAAAAAGTCTCTTACCCATTTTAAAGTGGACTGGAGAAATCCATTGCTTACCCCTGGGATAAAGAGTATGGAATCTCTCTATCTTTTGGGAACTTGACAGGTACATGTGACCTGGATGGGCCACTGTTAAAAATAGGACATTGGGACCTTTAGTTTGACCATTTAGGTAATATCTTATATTATGTTCTTATGACACCTGGTGATGATATTGGAAGGGGGCTGGAGAGTGGGGGAGGGCTACTGGAGGGGAGCTGACACTGGGGGTTGACTAGGACTGGAAGGGAACTGACACCTGGGATGTGATTGGATTAGAATGGGACTGGACAGTTGGGGGGATGGGATTGATACTGGAAGGGGACTGGACAATGGGGGACTGGGACTGAAAGGGAGCTGATGGGGGAGAATGAGAACAAAAGGGAGATGACACTGGGAGACACTGGAACTGGAAGGGAGATGACAATGGAAGGGACTGGGAAGAGAGCTGGAGAGAGGTTGATCCTGGGATGGGCTACTGGACACTAAGGAGCATACTGAGACTGGAATGGGACTAATGCTGGGGTTGGAACAGGAAATGAGCTGATGCGAGAGGGAACTGGAAAAGGGCTGGGCCTGTAGGGAAACTGATGCTGGTAGATACTGGGTTCAGTGTGGGGAAAAGATGCAGAAACTGGGAGAGTTAAAAGGGAGAGGGTGCAGATATTGTGTGTTTTGAGAGGGCAAGAAGCAAGGTCATGTATGGGGGAAGTTTGAGAGGGAGAAGTACAAGAATGGATGCTGGGATACGGAGGAGGAAAAGGCACGATTAATGTATATTGAAGAAGTAAGTAGATGGATGAGTGCTGGGAAAGGAGATTAGGAGGCAGGAGGGCATGGGGATGCAGGAAATCAGGGACTCCGATTAGGTGGAGACTCTAAAATTGGGTGTGAAAATAGAAGACAGGCCTATCTCAAATCTTCTATTTCTGTCCAAGGTATTAGAAAGAATTGTTTCCTTTCAACTTAATGAACATCTCAAAAAATCCAGCATTTTATATCCACAACAATCTGGTTTTCGTTATGGTTACAGCACTGAAACTATTCTTACTTCCCTTCCTGGTGAAGTTCACCATTCTTTTAACCAAGATAATATCTCTCTCCTGGTTTCACTCAATCTTTCATCTGCTTTTGATTTAGTTGTCCACTCCATTCTTTTCTCCCTATGCCATGATTTTGATTTGAGAGGTACTGTTCTCAATTGGTTTCGATCTTTTTTTTTCTAGTCGCGCTTTCACAGTTACATTCAACTCTACTTCCTCCTCCACTTATTCTCTTACATGTGGGGGTTCCCCAAGGTTCTGTCCTCGCTCCTTTGCTTTTCAGTATCTTTCTTGCCTCGCTAAACTTTCTGGTACAACAGTTTGGTATATCGGTCTACTATTATGCTGACAACATCCTGCTTGTTCTTCATGCCCATACCACATCTCCTTATCTTACCCTTATCAATGACTGTTTCACTTTGATAGCCTCCTGGTTATTCAACAACTGTTTTAAGCCTAATATTCAAAAAAAACTGCTGCAGTCTGGCTCTCCAATGCTTCTATGTTTCCCTTTTTCCCCTCTGCTTCATGGGGTTTCCATTGCTTTTGCTTCCTCCATTAAGTAGCTAGGAGTTATCTTGGACTCATCTCTGTCTTTTCATGACACAAACTCTGTTGTAAAGTGTTCCTACTATGCACTGCATCAGATCAGATCCATTTGACCTTTTCTCTCCCCTGCGGCACTCATCACACCTCTCCTTAGCATGGTTATCACCTGAATCGATTACTGCAATGTTATCTACACTGGAATTCCCAAATATGAAATTAAGATTACAGGAAAACTCAGCAGTTAAATTCCTCTCATACACTTCTAAATATGACCACATCACACTAATGCATCAGGACACAATTCAAACTTCTAATATTAGTTCACAAAGCATTACATTCTGACCTTCCCCCTTAACTCTCCTCTGTAACACACACCTCACAGAGTTCTCCACTCAGTTCATGCAAATCGTCTTTTCCTTCTCTCTGCTTCACAGACCACGTTCAAATCCACCCGTCACTCCTCCTTCTATTTTCTTGCCCCAAAGTCTCTGGAATAGTCTCCCTCCCCCCACCCCCCCACCAAACTCTGCTTAGAGCTTGTCTACTCCAAATTTAAAATCTCCCTCAAAACCCCTCTATTTCAGCAAGCTTTTATCTTACCATAGATGCATAGCAGATGCCTGTTATAACTGTTCTGCTCTTGGCTTATTTTGAATGGTTCTGTTTGATCCATATGTTGTCTTCCCCTCCCATCTTTTCTTCTCCTGTAGTGAATGGTGTTATTTTTCCTTCAATAATTAGAGTTCCTTTCTTTTTTCTGTCTAATTGTAAACTGCTTTGCTGCCCCAAAGGGCAATATATTAAATGTCAATAAACTAAACTATTGAGAATGTAAGTGGAGATTGAGGGACTGATTAAAGTGGAAGAGTGTGGAGTTTAGTATAGCTGGGGGGAGAATGGGGGCTAAGAAATTGACCAGAGATTATTTTATTTATTTAACTAGGCTTATATACCGCTTTTCTACCAGTCAAAGCGGTGTATATTCGGGTACTGTGTATATATTTTTCCATTGTCCCTGAAGGGCTCACAAGTATGTTTTTGTACCTGAGGCAACTGAGGGTTTAGATTAGGAGGACAATGGGGATTAGATGATGTTGAGTATGACTAAGGCTGTGAGAAATATGGGGAGAAGGTTTGAAGGATCTAGAGGGTTTGAGGAGGGGTTGAAGGCAGTTGAAAAGTGGTGAAAGACAAAGATAGTGGGCAGGTCTTTAAAGGTGAGAGACAGTAGAAATAGAGAAGCTGAAAGAAGAAATGGAAGCCTAGATAGAGGGGATAAGATATAAGAACGAGATTGAGGGTGGAGAAGATCAGAGTGATAGGGAAGGGGCTGGGACTGATTATGGGATGAGAAACAGAAGAAAGTAGATAAGGGTAGAAAGGGATGAGTACAGAGGGATGAAATGGGGGACTAGAAAGTGGGTGAAAGATGGGGGAGTAGGAAGCTGGGAAGGACTGAGACAGGGATGGGTAATGGGATGACTAGGGAGACGAGTAGGAAAGTGAGAGATACCTTCTTGATATCGTTCAATGTAAACTGAATTTGTATCCATTGTACAATTCATTGTTGTTCCCTGTATACCGCAATTGATCTTTAGGTATAAAAATGTAAAATTAAATAAATTTAAAAAATTAAAAAAATGAATAGTAAACGGAAAGCTGATAAATGGTGAAAGTTGAAAAGAGGGAGACTAAAGGTTTGAGGCAAGGAGGAATGAAATCTAGCTATAGTGTAGGTAAAAAGGCAGATGGGAGAAAAAACATAAGTCAGAAGGAAGGATCAACCTAAAAGGGAGATGTAGGTAAGGAAAGGAAGAAGACAAAGGGGTATGTTTACTAAACCGCGCAATTGTACGGGGCGCACTTGAGCATTCGCAAATGATGCACTTAAGTGCTCTTAAGTGCCCCGCACGCTTGCGCATCACATTAACGGGCCCCGCACACGTACGACGAACACGCGCACGTGTGCGGTGCGCTGAGGTGCGATAGCAGCGGGGAAAGGCGAACGGAGGGCGGAGGAAGGCCCCCGAGGGGCAGAGAGACGGGGTCAATGGGTGGAAAGTGGGAGGGGAGAGGCTCCCCGCACAGGAGCGGGGCCGAATTTACAAGTAAAAACTACCGCGAGTGAAACACTCGCAGTAGACTGCATTTAAAGGGAAGAGAAACCATTTCCGTCAGCAATGTACAGCAAAACCGGGGAAACCTAAAAAACGTGAGCAGTGTGATACATGTGCACAGAACAAAATTGCAAATAAATATTGTAAATGACCACAACAAAATATTTAAAAAGTATAATCCAGCTGGGCAACATTGATATCAATGGCCAACAATAAAAAAACACTCCCAGGAAAGCTCCAAAAAAAAGGAATGATTTATGGAAGGGTCTACGGAGTGTAGACCCTTCCAAAAATCATTTTTTATTTGGAGCTTACCTGGGAGTGTTTTTTAATGTTGCCCATTGATATCACTGTTGCCCAGCTTGGTTATGTGTTTTTTCCCCTTTTTTCGAGGTCATTGTTAAGGTTTATTTGCCCTTTTGTCTCCATACAAGGTGAATGAGTCCACAGTAAATTTGTGCAGAGCAGGGTTTCTGAGCCGTTCGGTCTGGCTATCTATCTCCAGGGAATGCACTGTCTCTGTGGCCACAGTGTGGTGTAGCAGACACAGCCAGTGCCTGTAGGACCAGAGGGTCACAGGTTCAAATCCCAACTGGGGCTCGTGACAACCCAGTCCCCATAGTTTTACCCACCACTAAACAGTGATAGTCAGGACACCCCTGTATTGCAGAGCACAGAAGCATGGTGCAAACACCCATATTTTACCCTACACCGCACACAAACCATACCAATGGGCATTACCTAAAGCCGAGTCCCCCAAATTCAATCCTGGAGTGCCACAACTCAATCCGTTCATATGCATTTTCCAAGATAAGAACATGTCAGCATGTTGGTGGAAGGGTACAGGTGGTGGAGGGGCCAGTGGCTGCAAGCCACAGCACACAGTGGCCTAGGCCTGTGCAGGCTGGCACCGTCCACCGCAACAGACAGGCTCTGTCGGATGTACAGTCATGGACTCCCCAGGGAACGCAGCATATCTGTGGCAACACGGTGGTGCAGTGCACACAGACAGTGTGTGCAGGAACAGAAGGTCACAGGTTTAAAGCCCAGCTGGGGCTACTGCCAATCCATTCCACATATTTTTCCTACAACTAAACTGTGATAGTGCGGACAAACCTTTATTGCTGAGAACATACGCATGGTTCTTACGCCTATATTTTACCACACCAAACACAGACACCATAAACAGCCGCATTACCTAGAGCAGAGTCTCCCAAATGCAGTCCTGGAGGGCCCCACACCATTCAGGATCCATGCTGCCTCTACGAAAGAAGCCTGTGCTGCATATCTATGCACCACCCCCATGGTATGCTGATGTAGCTCATGCATATCTATGAGGGACAGCATGAAAATCCGAACAGTGGTTGGAACATCAGGACTGGAGTTCGGACACTCTGCCGTAAAGCAGCAGCCAACAGGGGCAGACACACCCATGCCCACACCCACAGGCCCCATTGGCCAATGCCTCCTGGAGAGGCAGGACATTGGGCCCTGCGTGCATCTCCCAATACTAGCACCTGCATACCTTAGCACTGCCACCCTACACCTGGGTATATGGTACACAGCTATCAAACGTTGCCCATGATAACTGGCAGATATCAATTCCTACGTTAAGCACAGTTTGCTCATTGATCTCCACCATAACAATCATTGTGATGTCTGCGGTGTGCGCTGCAGGTCTGGTCTCTGACAGTGTTTACCACCCTGGGGAGTGACCCCCAACAGTAGTGCATACCATATCCATGCCTGTACTGTGCCCAGGACTGGTGTGGTGGGTATGGCTGCTGGACTCCTCTATAGTAGCACAATACTGGCATAGGTGTGGGGGTGGCTGCCTGCCTATCCAGTGTGTGGTGGCTGCAAACACCTTCCACAGCCCACACTGCCAGCAATGTTGCCAGTATTGGGCTGCCAATGTGCATAATGAGGAGCAAGGTACCGTGGGTATAGGCCGGACAGGATGGCCTGGCCAGGGTGCATCTGCACAGGGCATAGGGCACTGACTGGGACATTTTAGTGCCCGGCCACCACCTACACAGACAGGGTGACCTCAGTATGTCCTGCTGAGAGATCACTCTCATCCTGACTGTGCAGTGACCACAGCATGGCTAGGCACACCCATAGTGCTATATAGTATTTCTCTCATGTGATAGATATGGGTTTCCTTTTGGGGCCCAGTCACTGATTTATCTGCTTGCTGTGTATGCTGACATCCCAGTTCTGGGTGCACGCATCTCCACTGGGAACATGCACTGTGGACTAGCTAGCACACTGTTTGCAGCTGGTATGTGTCGTGATGGAGCAGCTTGCAGGGTTGCAGCGGCTGATGACTTGCTGCAGGAGAATATCAGATAGTGGTGGGGTGCAGCTCACCATATCCAGGCCTAATATCTGTCTGCTATTGTGTTATGGATGTGTATACAGCTGCATTGACTGCCCTGTGGGGTGTCTGCACCTCAGCAGGACCGGGGTTGATGGACCCCTCTACTGCCACCTTTGCAGGGAGGTAGTATGTGGATCTATTGATAGGAGACCCTGTTTGCCACCCTCAGCCCTGGAGGAGGGGGGAGGTGGTACATGGCCTGCCTAGGAGTCCATAGGACACCTGACTGAGTCAGACAGAGATATCCAAGGTGTTTGTGCAGGAACTACCTATCTCACACATTAACACTGCTTTGGAACTCCGGCATGGCCTCTGTCAGCCATGGAAGTTGTTGTGGACCTGGTCCTGGGCGCCTCATTGCACCCTCAGGGTGAGCACAGTACCCGCACAATGTGACGGTGTGTAGCTACTCTGTGCCAATAGAACACACGGTCAGTACCCCCTACCAGGCCGAGGTGCTGTGGGGGTGCATTGGCCATCTTGTGTTGATCTGTGGACAGCTGATTTGCATGTGCAGTGCATCATGAGTATGGGTGGGCTAACCCTATCCTGGTGACCACAGCAGACTGTCTGTGTGGTGACGTGCATGCTCTCTGCAGCCAGCCAGGGGCTTGCTAGCAGCTATAGAGCTGTAGCCCAATGGTTACTTCACTGCCTCTGAAGCCAGAGGTCATGGGTTCAAACCCACAGTGGGGTTATTTGATAGGGTTGTCCAACACATTATTTTTTTTAATGTACATATTTTGATGCCAGCAAAAACACCCTCAGCGTACTGTACCCATAAGGTGCCTCTGAGGGTGCTTTATAGGGCGCCCTATAGAGCACCTTATGGTTCCCGTCCATATAAGGTGCACTATACAATATCCTGTGACGCAACCTATAGGGTGCCCTATAGGGGACATTTTAGGGTGCTATGGCGGACAGTGCAATTTCTAATGTGCCCTATGGAGTGCCTTATGGGGTGCCTTATACGGCACCTTCAATTACGGCACGTGAGGGCATGTTTGCTGGCAGCCATTAATAACATAAAAATAAAGTGCTGCAGGACAAAATATGTACAATGCAAAGCTGATGCCACAGCCAGCCTTACGTATTAGGCACACTGGGGAGCAAACTCATGACCCCTGTATCAGCAGTCAGTGCCTTAACCATTGTGCTCCACTGCTGCTCCTCCTTGCCTGTCAGCGCACCTACTTATGCTTTTCATTCCTTAAACTGCACAGTGCTGCCATAAAAAACAGTACACTGACCTTGCGGTACCTCATATGGCACCCTCTAAAGCGCCCTATAAGCAACATTCTAGGGTGCCTTGGCTGACAGTGCACTTTAAAATGTGCCTTATAGGGCGCCTTATGTTAACACTCTTTGAGAGTGCGTTTGCTAGTAGTGATAATTAAAATATGAATAAAATGCCTCCTAAAGCAATCTTCCCCATAATATGTTATGCCTCAGCCAGCCTTGTTCATTGGGCACTTTGGGGGATTGAACCCCTGATCCCTGCACCATTGGTCAGTGTCTTAACCATTGTGCTGTGGTTCTGTTCCTGTGATTGCACATCAGCGCGCCGCCTTATGCCGCTTAATATTTAAAAGTCTCCTAAAACATTGTGCCCATCAGCGCACCGCCTTATGCCACCCATCATTTAAATGCCTCCTAAAATAATGCCTCAGCCAGCTGTCTCCATTGGGCACTGTGGGGGATTGAACCCCTGATCCCTGCACCATTGGTCAGTGCCTTTAACCATTGTGCTGTGGCTCTGCTCTTCTTCCTGCACATCAGCGCGCCACTTATACCGCCCAGTATTATAATGCCTCCATAAACATCAGCGTGCCGCCTTATGCCGCCAAAAACATTAGCGCGCCGCCTTATGACGCCCAGTATTTCTGCGCCTCAAAAATTAACGCCTCAGCCAGCTGTCTTCATTGGGCACTGTGGGGGATCGAACCCCTGATCCCTGCACCATTGGTCAGTGTCTTAACCATTGTGCTGTGGCTCTGCTCTTTTTCTTGCACTTCAGCGCGCCACTTATGCCTCCCACGCAGCTATCTCATGCGCTAAGGTGCGGGGCGCACATGGGCGCCGCGCACCTTAGCACATATGTAAATTCCGCCTTTTTCAGGACGGAACGCCCACTCCTTATATGGCACCCGCACACTACCGGGGCCCGCACTTTACCGGGGTTTTAGTAAACATACCCCAAAGAGTTAAAAAACGAAAATGGAAATGAGATCTTGGAAAAGGATATAGGAGACAGCCAAGAAGAGTAAGTGATAAAGAGAGACCAGCTCCAAACACTGCTGGATAAATAAAATGATCAAAGATACAAAAGAATGCCAGTCTTTAGAGAATGGAATATGTCAGAAATGCATTTCCTCCTGTAGTGTACTGTAAAATATCTGAAGCTGTTTCTCTCTTCAGCATTCCACTGCTCAGTCTGTTTTTGGGGCTTCTATTTCATTTTTTGTCTGCATATTTGTTTCTAATTTGTAATTTGTTATTCTTTACAAGATGGAGGTTTGTTTTCCAGGTGCAGCTGAAGTGAGGGATTTGGTTAACTTGTTGGTTCTGGGTAGGAATCTGTAGTAGTCTGACTTGATCTCCTTTTCCCACTGGAAGTGTACTAAAATATTTGCCCTACTGATTTTTCATAGATAGGGTTGATGCAGTTTGAATTTTTGGATTTGGTCCTGGTATGTTATGGTCAGCCTTAGTGTTCATTTGTAGGATTTTGTGTTACTACACACAATGTCTTGCAGTGGAGGGAGTTTGTGATTTTGTCACAGATGTGGCACAAGAATTTGAACAGAATCTATATTGAGTTGTAAAGTAAAACAACCTACTTCTGATCTCTGTATCTGTTGGAAGTTTTATTGGTTAGTATGGGAATGATCCACATGAATGAATTACTCTATTGGACTGATATGCAAAGGTAATAATGTGTTTGCCTATCCGTTCCTTTAAGAAATATATATGGATAATAGGAGGAAGTGACATCACGTTACCACATGGACAGCAGAGCTGAGAGCTCCCGTGACCCAATCGCTCAATTGGGGTTTAACAAGTGCTTCCCTTTTCCTAACAGAGTAATACTCCCTCCAGTAGAACAGCAAAATTACTCGGAGAAGGCGGGATGACCCAGACCTGGCGAAAAGTGGCAGATTTAAAAGAGTTTGCCTTCCAAAGCTGTGAGGACCACATGCCCAAAAAGGCGCCGGCGGCTGAGAAAGTAGGAGGAGTGAATGCTGAGGAGAAGAGGCATCCGATAAATGAGGACACATTGGGCACAGTGGTGTATGTCAGCAAAGGTGAAATGCAGAAATAGTTCAACGACTTAAAGCAGCAGCAGCAGCTTGGTGCAGTGAGAACAGAGCTGAGCTGTAAAGTTGAGGACTTAAGGTCAGACTTCTATGAGTTGGGTAAAAAACTGGAAGAGGTGGAGGAGAAGGTGGGGATCTGTCAAGAAGAGCAAGACCTATATGCAAGTCAGTATCAATAAGATGGAGGAGGCTACGCAGCAAATGCAACTAAAAATAGAAGATTTGGAAAATCACAGCAGACGTTTAACAGTTTGCGCATTAAAATAGTTCCTGGCCTGATTATCAAGATTGTGTAGCAGTGGTGGTCTCTATATTTCAAGCTTTATTGACAGAAGGAGAAGGCAATGAGGAGGCTGTGGAGATCATGTTAGACAGAGCACATAGGGTACTCGGACCCCAGCACAGTGATAGGCCACGGGACATAATTACCTGCTTCCACAGTTATGTGGTAAAAGAGAAAGTGTCTGGGAAAATGAGAAGAGTGGGAAGATTTCAATGGTGGAAAACGTTTGGGCCCATAACGGAAGGTTTGCGCAAGGAACAAATCCTGTATAAGTGCACTTATCCAATTGGCCTAACTTTTACCAGAAATGGGATGATGCACCGGGAAGCTACAGTGGAAGAAGCTATTGAGGCCTTAGAAACCTCTGGACTAATGGATGTACGCAGTATTATGAGCAGAATACTGCTGGAAAAGAACAAAATTAGGCAGTGGACACTAGATGGAAAAAAATGACAGACACAGAAAGAAGAAAAATGGATGAGTGGAGAACCAGACATAAATGCGCCTAATGCGGTAATGGGACTGCAGGTTTATAGTACAGTATTGTATATTATAATTGTGCGGGGAACAGTTAAATTTGTCTGATATGATGAGCACCAAAAGATGCCGAAAAGGGAGGAGGAAAGGTCTGAAGAGTAAGAAGGTAGCAATTATGATGGGAATGGCAAAAAGGGGTATGGAAGTATAAATGAATAGAGTGAGCGAGTGAGGACAGTGAAAGGAATGTGTGGAGCTGGGAAGGTTAAAAGAAGGGGGGTTATGGGAGAAAGGGATAGGGGTACAATATGGGGACCAGAATTAAATTGGCCTTTCCATTAATTATAACAAAATGGAAATGCTATTCGTATTCAAAGATCATCCGTGTACACCATCAAAGACACTTAAGATCAATCAAACAGAACTAACAGTCAAATCAGAGGTACAATACCTTGGAGTAATTATTGACCAGCATCTTACCCTGAAGACCCACATTAACAATTTGACAAAGCATATCTGCAATAAAATAAGGACTCTACAATGACTTCGCCCCTACTTGAACTTCACAACTATAGGACTGTCTTCCAAGCTATGACACTTCTACATATTGACTTCTACAATGCAATTCTCCAAGGCTTGCTGAAATCCCTTCTATTACTCTTTCAACTGGCTCAGCACACTGAGGCTAGGATACTCACTGGAACATCAAGGGGCCCACACATCACCTCTGACATGAAAGAGCTCCACTGGCTACCTCTAATAGAATCAAATACAAGAACACCGTCACTATATTCAAAATCCTCCACGACCAGTTCTCTGAGTACTTACAGACTGTAATTTAAAAAACTCCCCAATAACAGACAGAAAAGAAGCACCACAGAATACTTCCTTGTGCCTCACCCAAACTTCGCGAAATGCAGCCAATCAGCCTGCGAAAGAGCATTTATTGTATTTATTTATTTACATTCTCTTATATACCCTGCTATTCTGCATCAGTGCGGTTTACATTGAACAAACTGAAATTTCATTGAACAGGGCATTATAACTTGGAGATAACTATTTTACAGGGAACATGGGCTATGGAGGGTTAAGTGGCTTGTCCAAGACCACAAGGAGCACCTGTGGGACTAGAAACCCCACTCCTTCCGGCCCAAGGTTGCTGTCCTCTAGTGGGATTTGAACCCCCAACCTTCCGGCCTGAAGTACCTTGCCCCAACCACTAGGCCACTCCTCGTATTCTCATTGTATGCTCCAATGTTATGGAACTCCCTCCCTGTGAAAATCCATACAACTACTGATTCTAAGGATTTCAGGAAACTTCTAAAAATGCACCTGTTCCAAATGCGCTTTCAGGACATAACATAAGCAAGCAAACAATACCACTAAATTACATACAAAGGCACCACTAAGATATAGCCCACCTTCACCCCTCAACAATAAAAACAATTACACCACACAGAAACACCTGGTCGGTATTTGTATATATGTTATTTATGCCCTGGATTATTTACTAGTATTTATCTTTTATCATTAATGTTAATGTTTTGGATTCTAATGGTCAGGGGCGGCTCAAGGCAATCTGCTGTCTGAGGCGAAGAATGAGATGGGCCCCCCCCCTTAGAGGGGGTGGGGCTTTTTCAGAACTGCAATTAGGGACTGAACCAAACCAAAAAAACGATTAGATTATATGGAAGAATTCAAGATGTTTGCACACAGGGCCGTACCGAGCTGCACTCGTGCCCTATGCGACTTGGAGTTCGGGCGCATGCCCCCTCCTCCCCCCATACCTCCGTCCAGCTCTGACTGCTCTTTCCCTGCTGCTGCCGCCCTCTGTTTTTTTCACGGCGGCACCGGTAGCAGGGAAAGAGCAGGCAATGCTGAATGGAGGTATGGGGAGGAGGAGGGGGGCATGCACCCGATCTGAAAGGTGCTGGCACTTTAAGCAGATCTGTCCCTCCCTGTTCTGACATCGCATCGGAGGAGGGAGGGACCAGACTTGCTTAAAGTGCTGCGAAAAGGCTTGGGGGCACATTTCGGCTGCCTGCTATTGTCCTGCCAGCGACGGCAGGGCAACAGCAGACAGTCGAAATGCGCCCCTCAAGCCTTTGTGCCCTGTGCGGCTGCACCGCTTGCACAGGGCTAGGTATGGTCCTGTTTGCACACCAGGGAACTAAAAGAGAGCAAGAACCAACAGCACAGTTTATAAAACTAAATTATAAGTCATTTTATTTTGTTGTTATGAACTGTGTTATGGTTGTTACTTTTGCTTTTTCAACATATATTTTGCATCCACAATGGGTGCAGAGCAGAACCAGGACATTCACCCACAGTACTCAATATTTAAAAAAAAAAATCTGATTCTGATCATCTCACTAACAACAACACCACCAACCACTCTTCTCCAGTACCAGGTGTATTGTGAATTAATACAAAACCCTAAAAACAAAGAGCAAACCTACCATACCATACCATATCAGCACAAACTTCCAAAACTCACATAAGGAGCCCATCCAAAAAAGCGTCCCTGTAAATACTACAGTGGGCCCTGGAACATCCGTACACCTATTTGAAAAGCTGAACAAGTCAAATTAATACAGTATAGTATAGATCTTTATGTACAAACTCCATGTTAACTGTGGAGTGGAGGAGTGGCCTAGTGGTTGGGGCAAGGTACTTCAGGCCAGAAGGTCGGGGGTTCAAATCCCACTAGAGAACAGCAACCTTGGGCTGGAAGGACTGGGGTTTCTAGTCCCACAGGTGCTCCTTGTGGTCTTGGGCAAGCCACTTAACCCTCCATAGCCCATGTTCCCTGTAAAATAGTTATCTCCAAGTTATAATGCCCTGTTCAATGTAATTTCAGTTTGATCATTGTAAACCGCTCTAATGCCTTTTGGCCTGAGCGGTATATCAAATGATAAATAAACATAAACATAAACATAAATAAATAAATAAAATAAAACAGAACACCTGGCCTCAGTCACACACTCACAACATTGACCCTCACCAAGTACAGAATAAGTAACCACAATCTAAAGTAAAAATAAAAATATCTAAACAAAATTTAAACTGAAACCCAAGAAGCCAGAGTCCACATGCAGTGCAACATCAGATAAATAAGAGATGCAGTTCTCCAATACTGTGTAAAATATAAAGATAGCACAAAGTCCAATCACTAAAATTAAATACAATTATTTTTTCTACCTTTGTTGTCTGACCATTTTATTCTCTGATCAGGCTGGTCCCAATCTGAGACTTCTGTTTTCCTGTCTTCCCTTAGCTCTCGTTCTGTGGTCTATGGTCCATCTGCCATTTCTTATCTCTTCTTTTGTATTCTTTACTTCCTTCCAGCAGCCCATTTCCAGTTCCAGTAACCCTCCCCAGTATCAGCCCCCTTTCCAGTCTTCCCCTCCCAGTACCTTCCAATGTCAACTGCCTTGTAGTCCCAAGACTGCCACTTGTGTCCATTCCCTTCCAGTCCCCCTCCTTCCCCACTGTCTAGCCCCTTCTAGTCCAAATACCATCCCAGGTATCGGCTCACGTCCACTCTCAGTGCCACTCCCCCCAGTCATCTCCCTTCCAGTCGCCTTACCCTCTGTCCATCCCCCTTCCAGTGCCATTCGCACGACAGCTCCCTTCCAGCCTCCTCCCCATTAGCCAGCCACCTACCACTCCCATCCCCAAGTGTCAGCTCCCTTCCAGTCCCCCTTCAGTACATCCCAGGTGTCAGCTCCATTCCAGCCCCCTCCATCCCCCGCCATATCAGCTCCTTCTCCAAGACCAAGCAGGAAATTAGTCCTCACTTATGGGTGTCATCGGCACCGATAAAGCCCAGGCGGAGCATTTCCCCAGCTTTCCATGAAAGCCTTTGGGAATGCTGGCACGCATGCGCGGTTCCCTTCCCGCCTAAAGGTGCCATCTTACCTTAGTCTCTTTTTTTCCGTGAAGCCCATCGGACATGTGTCTTTTTTTTCCTGGAAAAGAGAAGTTTTTTATTGGCGTTATTTCACTTTTTTCCTCGGATTCGACGTCGGTTCCCCTCCCGCCGGGTTCAGTATGCCTGTATCGAATCCGTTCTTTCTTTTTTCGGTTTTTGCCCTTAGTGGCTCAGCGTTCACGCTCAAACCTTTTCTTTTTCCCTGGAAGGCCGGTCCTTTGACCTCGCGGGGACCTTTTTTTCCCCGATGGCTTCCAGCGGTTTCAAAAAGTGTGATCGGTGCAAGAAGATAATGTCTCTCATCGACACACACGACTGCTGCCTTCGGTGCCTCGGCCGGACCACGATTCTAAAACGTGCGGGCCATGTGGGAAGATGTCTTCCAAGGCACTCCGAAGTCGTCAGCATCAAAGTGAAAGGCTTTTCTCGGACTCGGCCTCTGCCTAGGGCCCAGACCTCGTCTGAGGCTTCGACATCTCGGGATTCCGATCCCGAGAGGCGTCAGACCTCCTCGGACACGGGGTCCCCCGACTGGGAACGTAAGAGGAAGAAGCGGCTCGCGAGGGCGGCGTCGGAGGAGATCCCTGAGCTCTCGAGGGCCAGGTCTAAGACCCCCGACAGTCGTCCCGGGCCCATGGACCAGGAGAAGCCAACAAAAGTTCCTCGCATCAAGCCGGAGTCTGCTGGACACGTAAGTCCTGTTGTCCTCGTGGACTCGCCTCCCCGAGACCCGACGTCGGGCCCGGTGCCGCCGGGGCCCTAGTCGGGGGCTGCTGAGTCACCTGAGCTGAGTCTCAGGTTGACAGCCTTGGAGAGCAGAATGTCTGCCTTCATGGATCAGCAGCGGGCGCTGATGGCCAGCCTGTCTGGCGCATCTGCCCCGACCACTGGGACATCGACTTCGAAGTCCACCCCGGAGACCGAGCCGATACTCGAGTCCCTTGCGGCTCGAAGTCGTCCTCGGTCGAGGTCTCCCTCGACCTCCCGCTCGGGACCAAGGGTCTCGACGCCAGTGCCTCCGGCGTCGGGGCGGGTGGCTAGAGGCCCCGCGGGGTCGGACCTCGACTCAACATCGGACGAGTCTGCTTGGGAGACCGAAGACGAGGAGTCTCCTGACACCTTCAAGACTCGGTGTGTCCCTTCGGACTCACCGGAGTCTGAGCCCCGGAGTAGATACCCTCCGGAGGATACTAGGTTCTCGGAGTTTATCCGGGATATGGCCGCTGCCCTGGCTATCCCGGCTGACCCCGAGGAAGAGCCTCGAGCCGAGGAGCTCGATGCTGTACAGTATGACTCTCCTCCGAAGGAGGCCTTTACTGTCCCGGTTCCTCCGATGCTGGAACGGCTCCTCTTCCAGATGTGGGAGGCACCGGCATTGGCGCCGGTTTTGAGCAAGTGAGTCGATTCCATCTATCGGCTCCGGAAGAGTCCTGGCTTCCAAAAAGCACAGCTACCACACCATTTCATGGTTGTGGAATCGGCCATGCATCGTCTGAAGAGTCCGAAGATGCACTCCACGGTGCCTCCCGGCAGGTAGGCCCGAAGCCTTGATGGCGTCGGTAGAAAGTGCTTTCAGGGCTCGATGCTTGCTTGCCGTGTCCAGACTTACCAGCTGTACATGGACATGTATTTGCGAGACCTGGCCAAGGAGTTGGCCGGATTATCTGCTGGTCTCTCCGGGGAATTCTTGCAGAGTTTTAAGTCCTTGTCTTAGAGGATCCGGGAATGCTCTAAGTTCATTTCCTGCGCCGCCTACGATGGTTTCGAGGCTTCGGCCCGAGTAGCGGCAGCCGGCATCGCGGCTCGACGCCAGGCATGGCTGCAGTCATCGGACCTCGAGCCATGGGTTCAGGACAAGTTGGTCGATGTCCCTTGCCGAGGTGAAAACCTTTTTGCCAAGCCTGTGACCGAGAAGGCCGCCCAGCTCGAGACTGAGCACCTCACGAGGACGAGGCTGTCGAGGAAGACCTCTGCCCCTTCTCATAAAAAGAAGGGGTGGAGTGGAGGAGTGGAGGAGTGGCCTAGTGGTTGGGGCAAGGTACTTCAGGCCGGAAGGTCGGGGGTTCAAATCCCACTAGAGGACAGCAACCTTGGGCCAGAAGGACTGGGGTTTCTAGTCCCACAGGTGCTCCTTGTGGTCTTGGGCAAGCCACTTAACCCTCCATGGCCCATATTCCCTGTAAAAATAGTTTTCTCCAAGTTATAATGCCCTGTTCAATGTAATTTCAGTTTGTTCAATGTAAACCGCACTGATGCAGAATAGCGCGGTATATAAGAGAATGTAAATAAATAAATAAATAAGGGCTCAGGTAAAAAGCCCTTTTACCCAAGGAAGGGCACTGCCTACAAACAGTACCCTCAATTTCAGGCTGCCCAAGCTGCCCCACAGGGTCAGCATGCCAAGGGCCAGGGTAATGGGCCCCGTAGGCAGAGGGCCCCCAAGCCTTCAGCCCCTGCTACCACTCAGCAGGGTGGGGTTTTTTGACTCCTTGAGTATAGCCATGGCTCCCTTGCTGACCCAGTCCTGCACAGGAGGCCGCCTAGCCCTGTTTGCCCACCAGTGGCCCTTGAATAACCCAAGACAGTTGGGTGCTGGACATAGTACGTCGAGGCTATGCCCTCCATTTTTATCAACTGCCTCCACCATACTTTCCAGGAGAACCTTTAAGGCCTCCCCTGCATACAGACCTTCTCCTCCAAGAGCTAAACGGTCTGTTGGTGGACAGAGCGGTGGAGCCTGTGCCTCCCCACTTCCAAGGTCACGGTTTTTTACTCCAGGTATTTCCTGGTACCAATAAGAACCGGTGGTCTTCGACCGATTTTGGATCTCAGAAACCTAAACAAATTTCTGGTAAAAGAAAAGTTCAAGATGCTTACTCTTGGAACACTTCTGCCTACCTCCAGCAGGGAGATTGGCTATGCTCTTTAGATCTAAAGGATGCTTACACTCACATCCTTATTCATCCAGACCACAGAAAGTACCTCAGGTTCATTGTGGGGGGAAACCATTATCAGTACAGAGTACTGCCCTTTGGCCTTTCCTCCGCTCCCAGGGTATTTACAAAGTGCCTGGCAGTGGTGGCGGCCTACCTGAGAAATCAAGGCATCTTTGTGTTTCCTTACCTGGACGACTGGCTCATCAGGGGCCAGACGTCCCTAGAGGTACAACAGGCCACCACCAGGACCATAGCTCTGCTCCAAAAGGTGGGTTTTGTCATCAACTTCGCAAAGTCCACTTTGCTCCCCTCCCAGAACTTGGAGTTCATAGAAGGAAGGTTGGATTCTCAGCTGGCAAGAGCATTCTTACCAGTGGACCGAGCACAAAGGCTCATAGACCTAGCCAACAAATTTCTGAACAGGTCCTTGGTCTCTGCCAGACTCTGTCTCAGGCTTCTGGGCCACATGGCGTCGACAGTACAGGTAACCCCCAATGCCAGGCTCAATATGAGGCCTGCGCAGTGGTGCCTTCGGACTCAGTGGTCACAAGCCTCAGGCAGTCTCGGAGACAGGATCAGAGTGTCCCAATGTTTTCTGACCTCCCTCAACTGGTGGTTGCACCCCCCCAATTTGCTGGTGGGGGTGTCCTTTCAGATGCCACCCTATATGGTGGTACTGACCACCAATGCCTCTCTGCAGGGCTGGGGAGCTCACTATCTAGACAAGTGCACCCAGGGCCTGTGGTCTCCTTGGGAGGCGTCCCAGCAGATCAATCTACTGGAACTCAGAGATATCCGCTTGGCCCTCAAGGCCTTTATTACTTCCCTGGCACAACAGTCTGTCTTGATCCAGACCGACAACCAGGTAGCCATGTTCTATGTGAACAAACAGGGCGGAACTGGTTCCCAGCCCCTTTGTCAGGAGGCCCAGGACCTCTGTTCCTTTGCCCTGAAACACAACATGCTCCTCAAAGCAGTCTATCTCCCAGGCCAGGAAAATTGCCTGGCCGACAGATTGAGCAGGATTCTGCAACCACACGAGTGGCAGCTACATCCTTTAGTGGTTCAAAGGATTTTCCTGAAATGGGGACTTCCATCCATAGACCTGTTTGCCAGTCCACTAAACAACCAGCTGCCACGGTTCTGCTCCAGGCAACCACATCCTCTGCGGATAGCAGCAGATGCTTTTCTGATTCCATGGAGTCAGGGCCTCCTGTATTCGTTTCCTCCCACCCCTCTGGTGGCCCGAACACTGTTCAAGATTCTCAGGGACGAAGCCTCTGTCCTCCTGATAGCTCCCAGGTGGCCGAGGCAGCCTTGGTTCCCACTCCTTCTCCAACTGGCAGTGGATCTTCCTCTCGCACCAAGGAGGTTTCTCCATTGCCATGTTACCCACGAGGGAAGGATTAGGACAGCCGTTGGTCGGTGATTCCATCATTAGGCATGTAGATGGCTGGTGGACGTGAGGATCGCCTGGTAACATGCCTGCCTGGTGTGAAGGTAGCGGATCTCACGCGCCACCTAGATAAGGTCTTAGATAGTGCTGGGGAGGAGTCTGCTGTCTTGGTACATGTCGGTACCAATGAGATAGGAAAATGTGATAGGGAGGTTCTGGAGGCTAAGTTTAGGCTTTTAGGTAGGAAGTTGAAATCCAGAAATTCCAGGGTAGCATTCTCTGAAATGCTTCCCATTCCATGTGCAGTACCCAAAAGGCAGAGCTCCGGAGTCTCAATGCTTAGATGAGAGGATGGTGCAAAGATGAGGGTTTTGGATTTGTTAGGAACTGGGGAACTTTCTGGGGAAAGGAGGGGCTCTTCCAAAGGGATGGGCTTCACCTTAACCGGGATGGAACCAGCCTGCTGGCATTAACCTTTAAAAAGGAGATAAAGCAGCTTTTAAACTAGATAATAGGGGAAAGCCGACAGTCGCCCAAGAGCGCATGGTTTAGAAAAATGTATCTTTGAAGGATACTACCAAAGGCATAGAGGTTCCAAAAAAGAGTAAAGTAGGTGAAATACCCTTGAGTATGGAGCAGACAGAGCTTAAAGATTCCAAATTACCCATGCCTACCAATAGCCAGACTAATATGAATAAAATACAATCTCTAAAATGCTTGTATGCAAATGCTAGAAGTCTAAAACATAAGATGGGAGAGTTAGAATATATAGCACTACATGAGAGGTTACATATGATTGGAATCTCAGAGACATGGTGGAAGGAGGACAACCAGTGGGACACTGTGATACCTGGGTACAAATTATATCGTAATGATAGAGCTGATCAAATTGGTGGAGGGGTTGTGCTTTATGTTAGACAGGGCATTGAGTCAGAAAGGATTAAAGTTTTGCAGGAAATAAAATTTGCTGTAGAATCTCTATAGATTGAAATTCCATGTAAAAAGGGGAAGGCGATGGCAGTGGGGTTGTACTATCGACCGCCGGGCCAGAATGAACAAATGGATGATGAAATGCACAAAGAAATTAAGGAAGCTAACAAAAGCTATAGCACAGTAATAATAATGGGTGATTTCAAATACCCCGGTATCGAATGGGTCAGTGTCACGGCAGGACATGCTAGGGAGATAAAGTTCCTAAATGAAATAAATGACTGCTTCTTGAAGCAGCTGGTTCATGAAGCAACCAGAGGGGAAGCCATATTGGACCTAGTCCTTAGTGGAACACCAGATCTAGTGCAAGAGATAAGGGTGTTGGGGCCACTTAGCAAGAGAGATCATAGCATGATCGTGTTTGATTTAATTAGTAGGGGAGGGATGGTAAGGAAATCCACAGTACTACCTTTTAACTTTCGAAAGGGAGACTATGATAAAATGAGGAAAATAGTTAAGAAAAAACTAAAAGGAGCAGTTGCAGAGGTTAAAGACTTACTTAAAGACTTACTTGGACCTTGGTCTGATCCAGTATGGCATATCTTATGTTCTTATTAGTGTAGCTGGGTTTAAAAGAGGTTTGGACAAGTTCCTGGAGGAAAGATCCATAAACTATTATTAAGAAGGGACCCAGGATATCAATGCTTGAACCAATACAAGCATTGTGGAACCTGTGTCCCTTGGGGAAACTGCTAGGTACGTATGACCTAGATTGGCCACTGTTGGAAACAGAATACTGTGCTTGATGGACCTTGGTCTGACCCAGTATGGCATATCTTATGTTCTTATCAAGCTTGGGTGTTGTTGAAAAATACTATCTTGGAAGCCCAGACCAGCTGTATTCCACGCTTTAAGAAAAGTGGAAGGAAGTCCAAAAAACTGCCAGCATGGTTTAAAGGTGAGGTCAGAGAGGCTGTTGTTGCCAAAAAAGCATCTTTCAGGAAATGGAAAAAAGACTCATATGACGAAAACTGGAAACAGCACAAGCACTGGCAAGTTAAATGCAAGACATTGATAAGGCAGGTAAACGGAGAATTTGAGAAGAAGCTTGCTGCGGAAGCAAAAACGCGTAATAAAGACTTTTTCAAGAACATTCGTAGCAAAAAAACTGTGAGAGTCAGTTGGTCCATTAGATGATAGAGGGGTTAAAGGGGCACCAAGAGGCGACAAGGTAATAGTGGAGAGACTGAATGAATTCTTTGCTTCGGTCTTTACTGAAGAAGATGTTACCCATGACTGAAGTTGTATTTAAAGGTGCGGAAGGATTGAAGGAAATATCGATACATCGGGAAGATGTATTACAACTATTAGATAAGCTGAAGAGTAGCAAATCATCTGGACCGGATGGTATACATCCAAGGGTGTTGAAAGAACTGAAATATGGGATTGCAGACCTGCTCTTAGTAATCTGTGAAGTATCATTAAAATCTTCTGTAATAACTGAAGATTGGAGGATGGCAAACGTAATGCCAATTTTTAAAAAGGGTTCCAGGGGTGATCCGGGAAACTATAGACTGGTGAGCCTGACGTCAGTACTGGGATAGATGGTAGAAACCATCATAAAGAACAAAATTGCTGAACATGTAGATAGTCATGACCCTGTCCTGTGCTTCTATGGTAATCTGTGACCAATTTCCAGGGGGAGTCCCACTGCTCTTGCTTGGCTAGAGGGAGTCTTTGGTTCTAAAATTAACCAGAATGTTCTCTTCTGTGTTTTAAAGTTAAACTGAAAGCTCTTTGCTGCTACTAGGCCTTGACTGATTTAACAAATACACTGGGTTCACAGATTAATCAGCTTTAATCTAAAGAATTCCTTTTTCCCCAAGATTTAGTAAAAATCCCAGAAGTAAATGCTTACAATTACAGATCTCTCTCCAGAAGTAGCAGTCCCCTTTTGTAGTCCTTCAAGACTCTATAAAAGGTGAAAAAGCAAAAACAGCCAAAATGGATGACTGAAGAAACTGAAAATTGTCCAGAAACACAGAGAAGCTAAAGCTAGAGGAGAAAGTGAGGCAATGCAGAACTCAACAGAGATTTCCAACATGCAGCAAGACAAGACAAGGAGAAGTACTACAATGATGCATGCAAAGAAATAGAAGCAGAAACTATTAGAGGAATAACGGCTTTCTTAAAGCTACGAGAGTTAAAGAAAAATTCCAGTCTCGAATTGGAATCTTACAAGATGCTCAAGGATCCATGTTGAATGATGCTGAGAAGATCAAGAAACGGTGAAAAGAATATGCAGAGTCATTATATGATAAAGATCAAGTGGACCAATGGCCAGTTCAACCTGTACCTTATGATCAGGAACCATTGGTGATGAAAGAAGAAGTCAAAGCAGCATTGAAAGCCTTATCAAAGAACAAAGCACCATGCATTGATGGCATTCCCACTGAAGTATTACAGCAATTGGATGCAGTTGTTACAATACTTACAAGGCTCTGCCAGGAAATTTGGAAGACAACATCATGGCCAACTGACTGGAAAAGATCTGAGTTTTTACCAATACTAAAGAAAGGTGATCCCACTGACTGTGGAAATTATCACACAATCACTCTGATCCCACATTCCAGCAAGATTCTACTGAAGATTATTCAGCAGAGACTACAACCATACCTGGAACGAGAACTGCCTGAAATGCAAGAAGGGTTCAGGAAAGTGCGAGGAACGAGAGACATCATCGTGGATGTGAGATGGATCCTTGAAAAGACTAAAGAATGCCAAAAGAATATCTATATGTGTTTTATTGACTACAGCAAGGCTTTTGATTGTGTAAACCATGAGAAACTCTGGGCCACATTAAGAAGCATGAGTATACTGGAACACCTGATTGTTCTCTTGCACAACCTTTTCATTGAACTGTTGCTTCTTGATCAAACGGAACAAGGAGAAACAGAATGGTTTAAAATCAGCAAAGGTGTACAAGGCTACATACTTTCTCCCTACCTGTTTAATTTATGCAGGACTGTATGAAGACAAGCAAAGTGTGAAGATTGGTGGAAGACTCATCAACAACCTTTGCTATGCTGATTATACCACATTATTGGCTGAAAGTGAAGACAATCTGAAACATTTGCTTCTCAAGATCAAGGAACATAGTCTTAAAATGAGCCTGCACCTTAATGTAAAGAAGACAAAGATCCTGACAACTGGCAAAATCAATAAGTACATCGCTGATGGAGAAGAAATTGAAATAACTAACAATTTTAACCTCCTTGGATCAACTATCAATAAAGAAACAACAAGCAGTCAAGAAATCTGATGATGCATTTCTCTTGGCAAACTGGCTATGAAGGACCTAGACAAGATTCTCAAGAGCAGAGATGTCTCTCTCCATACAAAGATTCGACTCGTTCAAGCCATGGCATTTTCAATAATGTCATATGGATGCAAAAGTTGGACAGTGAAAAAGATAGACAGGAAGAACATCAATGCCTTTGAGTTATGGTGCTGGCGATGAATACTGTGTATACCATGGACTGCCTGAAGAACAAACCAGTCAGGAGTAGAGGAGATCAAACCTAAGCTTTCTTTAGAAGTTCAGATAATACGATTTTAACTTCCATACTTTGGACACATCATGTGAAGAGAGAGATCATTATAGAAAGACATCATGCTTGCCAAGGTAGAAAGTCAACCTAAAAGAGGAAGACCAGCAGTGAGATGGACTGTTACAATAACAGCAGCTATTCATGCTGCCTCTGTCAACAGTGAGCTGCCTGACTGAAGACTGAACAAAGTTTAGGACAGCTATGCAGTGGGTCACCCTGAGTCGACACAGACTCAACAGCACTTAAGAACAACAACAACAACTTTAATAAATCAATAAATAAAACTAATCTAAATTGAGGCAGCGTCCACAGTCACGGGATATAGTATATTGACTGGGATCTGATGTTGACTACCGATCCTATTCCTATCCAAAAGATAATTGAATGTCCCTATATAAGCCCACACAAAAACTGTCCAGTAATACCTTTCACAGTCCTAAAAAGTTATTCCTTTAAGATCTCAGGAATTTCCAGTTTAAAACTTAATTAGGCAGTGTCCTTCTGCTAGAAGTCTAAAACCAGTATCTCTCTCTTCCTCTGCACTGCTTTCCAAAGATCTTCTCTATAGTATCAGCTTCCAGTAATCTTAGGTTCCATGCAAAATGCAATGTGTGCCTTCAAGTCAGTGCTGACTCCTGGCGACCCAGAAGCTCCTGGGTTTTCTTGGCAGAGTGACCGGACGTAGATTGGTAGGCCTTTCTTCCGAGGCAATGGAGGGTTAAGTGACTTGCCCAAGGCAGAGGAGCTCAATACAGCTTTACCTTCCAATT
Organism: Ichthyophis bannanicus; assembly: GCA_033557465.1. Lineage (NCBI taxonomy): Eukaryota > Metazoa > Chordata > Amphibia > Gymnophiona > Ichthyophiidae > Ichthyophis > Ichthyophis bannanicus. The sequence continues at coordinate 738,019,140 of CM066035.1, forward strand.
TCTCAAGCTATCTCAAAGAAAGACAGTTTCCTCTTTTCCCCTTGTTCAGAGGACTCCAAACTATCACACCCAGCAGAACTACCAGCTCCTCTGTACAGGACTTGAACGAGAAGAACACCAGAATGGCATTGATAATAGAAGTGTCGGTACCGAGTGATTATTCTTTGAATCGCGAGGAGAGGGAGAAGATCTTGTTTTTATCAAGAAATGCAATCAGAGACTAAGGAAATGTGGCAGAAAGATACAGAAATATTTCCCATTGTACTGGGAGCCACAGACCTGATAAAAAAGAATTGCCAAGCACATCTTGACAAACTACCCATACATGTTACATCTTATGAACTCCAGCAGGAAGCTTTTTTTGGCATGATGCAAGTATTACGCTGAGCATTAGCAGTAAATTTGAGAGATTAAGATCATATTCCATATATCCTGGCTTAGAAGTGAGGTTCACAGCTGCCATAGTATATGCAAAATTAACCCATTTGGAGAAACTACCCCGATTTAAAATATTTCTTTCCTCTTAAGAAGCTTTGCTACAATCTTAGCTTTCAGAACATTTAGGGGTATGTTTACTAAAGTGCGTTAGTGCGACTTGCGTTAAGGAGCCGCGGTAGAGACAGAAACCCCAAATAAGGACATGGGCGGTACATCGTTTCTCGCAACGCGCGTTCCAACAACTAACGAGCGTGACAGGGCGCTGTGGTGCGTCCCCGCGCATTACCGCGCGTCAACCCCAAGAAGGCGTACAGATACAAATCACAGAAACAGAGCTGTAGCACAATGGTTACCTCACTGACCGCTGTCACAGGCAGCATGGGTTCGAATCCCCTGGGTTCCCCAGTGTGCACAATGCAGAAGGCTGGCCCAGCTATCACCCTGTACATAACGTAGGAAATGAGGAGGCAAGGGTTTCCTTTTTTATTTCCAGTAGTGTTGCCAGCAAACACAGCATCACAGTGGTGCAACCAAAGGTGTCCCAGATGGCACCCCATAATGCACCACACAGGCCACATTATAAAGTGCACTGTCCACAGAGGCACACCAAAATGTCCCCTAGAGAAGACCATATTAGGCAACGTAAAGGGCGCCAGAGAAGGTGCCGCATGGGGCGCCCTATGAGGCACTGTAAGTTTACATTATGCTGAGGAGGTTTCGCTGGCAGTACCAATGTGCCTTAAAAATATACAATGCTGCAGTCAGCCCGATAAAAGAAGCCCACTGTGGGTCTGAGGCCATGACCACTGGCCCCACAGGCTGTGAAGGAACCACCGGGCTGCAGCCCCATAGCTGCCAACAACCCCCTGGCTGTCAACTGAAGGGCAGAAGGGCACCACCCAAATGGCCCGCTGTGATGGCACTGATCTGTCCTAAAGCAAACATACCCATGGTGCAACGCACATGCAAATCAGCGGTCCAGAGATGAATACAACAAGGGTTATGTACCAACACAGCCCCCTGGGACGGTACGGTGAAATGAGTGTGTGTGTCACTGTCACATAGTAGCAACAGACAGTAGCCAAACAGGGCGCCCTATAAGAATATAGAAAAGGTGTCCCCTAAGGTAGCCTGATCTGTAGCACAATGGTTAAGACACTGGCAGATGGTGCAAGGTCTGTGAGTTCAAATCCCCCATGGCCCCAAGGACAAAAGCTGCCTGCAACATTACCCTCTGCAAACCATAGTCAGTGACATGGATAACCTGTCAGCACTCTGTTTAAACCATAGTTAACCCCCATTTTTTGTTGCCGATAAACAACCTGAGAGGTGGGAGAAAATGCCCCCCCCCCATATTTAGGGCCCGTATAATCAAGAGAGCCTCAGCCCTCAAAAGAAGAAAATAGTGTGAATTTGCATCCAGAACCGTGTTTGAGATATGTACAAAGTCAAATATCTCCACAAATCATGTAAGTAAGGAAATCAAACCTCAAACCGCGCTGGAAACAAGGCAGGTAAGAACCGAATTGTCATGCCACTGTACCCCTGCAGGAAACCCCACCACGCCATGCATTGGTCGTCCCAACTCTGTGCCCTGTATCATGTGAATGTGTACCTGACAGGCGAATGTATCTGTGGAGGCATCAGCGACATTACCCTCACACCAATATAGTGATGGCAGAAGCAGCTTGTCTTGTATGTTTAACAGGCTCTGGTGGTAAACACACACTCACAGGGCTATACCCTGAGGGTGCTGTATAGGGCACCCTACAAGTCACACCAGAGGGTAAAGGTAAATGTGCACTGTCTGTCTGTGCACCCTATGGGGCATGTTACAGAGAGCCCCATAGGTCATGCCATAGGGTTCCCGATGAGGTACCGTGAGGATCCTGCACTGTGAGGGTGGTGCTGCTGTCAGCACCAATGTAAAGTAAAACCGCAAGATGCCCCCCAAAGGGCCACCAAACAACCCATTTGTGGGCTGAAATCCATGACATAGTGGCCCCCACAGGTAATGAAATAGCTAGTCGCCAATTTAGTCAGTGAAAATTACACAGTCCCAATAATGAGGTGACCAGCCCATGGAGCAGAACTGTGAAATGTTACAAATCACCACACCAGATCAACAGCAATTGCCCCATGCACATACAAAGAATGCCTGTCAATGAAACAAACCAAGGTCTCAGCAAACAAGGGCATATGGCAAACACAATCAAGACCAAGGTCAAGATCATTACCAAATATAAAAGGCCCATTAACATCACAGACCTGTTTCATTAACCAAAAGACA